>OY728161.1:632024410-633274410 GCA_963277665.1 Viscum album
TTGACTAACAAGAAATGATTCTCTATGATTATGTGTGTATGCCACCAAGTTTCATGTTTTATGTTATGATTATTGGGATTCCATTTCACTACTATGATTTATCCCATGTTATGAAATTATGCTCTCTTTTTCAGGTTAATATTTCCAAAAGTTATGTTCTTATGAATATGATGTGATTGATATTTCTTTTGTTTACCCTTACTGAGAATTTGAGCTCACCCTTTTGTGTTTTCTTTTCCCCAGGATATAAAGAAAGGTTTTAGGTAAAAGAAAAAGGGAAGATCATTAAGGTATATGTTGAAGATCTTTCACCACGATTAGAAGATTACATTCCATGTTTCCAAAGACACTAAACTATTACGGTCCTTGTGTGTCAATTTTTGTTATGTATTAATTATTCCGCAAAAGTAATGTAATGTTCATGTACGTCAGGCTTCGGGTCTCTACACTTTGATTATTGGTTATTATATAAAACCGACATTGAAAGTCTTGATGATTACTTTCAACCTTAGTTTTTTAAGAAGATGACATGGAAAGATTAAAAAAATTAAAAAACTAAAACGATTACAACCTTTAAAATCCAGAAATGTATAAAAAGAGATATAAAAGAGAATCACATCATATACTGTAGAGTATATTCCGGTAAAAACCAATATATTTTAAAATCTAAAATACGACAGACTTAATAATAATTTATATTGAAATATAAAAAGTGTCGATAAACAAAATATATGAAATTAGTTTAATAAATCTTCTCATGTTCTAAAATTTGTTAATATTAATTAAAAATGATACTTTATTTCAAGTGTAAGTATATATATAATGTAAAAAAATTATATTTGCATTCCTGTATCAAAGCATCTCACATCTATGCAGCTATTTTTGTTATAAATCACAAAACATACTTGTCAAAAAGAAAAACTGAAATTGAGTCATTGTGATCTGTCACTATTAGATGTAGTCTATATTTATTGGATTTTAAAATTACATTATACATCTATATATTTAATGTAATAAATTCCATAAATATCAAATTCAAAGAGAAAATAGTAATAGTCAGGGAAAAGAAATGAAAACCTTATAGTGCATCAAGGAGAGGAATTTCAACTGTGAAAAAAATATTTGAGTGAATTATCTATCACTGCTAGGAATCAATGTAATCTTCACATAGAATTCACATTGTATCACTCAAACTACCAAGTTTGAGTGAAACATTTTTCATGAAAATCATTTAGAAAATTTTTTTGCCTTAAAGAAATAATTATTAGATGAAATAGGAATCCATAGTGTAATGTAATTCAATACCAAAATGATACAAATTGTAACACCTAAGATTTTTATGAGAAATTTTTTGTTTTTATCAAAGGAGTATTTCACTACACACAACACTAGCTTGGCTTGCTTTACACGCAATCGTGACCTTCCTCAATAGCTTGCATCGTACGCAATACCGAATTTCACTAAACAAATATATACAATTAAAATATTATTAAAACTAACCGTTATGAATAGTAATACCAACTTTCTGAAATTTTTTAAATTTTATCTTTCAAAATGGACTTCATTTTTGGATTAGGAGTATCGAAATTATCCTAGGGTAAAATTTTTCTATTTTTCTGAAAACTTTCAATTTTTGATGAATAGTGAAAACACTGGGTTACTATTTAAAAACTGACTTTTTATTTAATTAATTATTTGTTTTATTTTTATTTTAGGTCAAAATTGATGCATAACACCTATATAAGTTTAATTTAATTCATTGTAGTCATTTTATAATAATTTTAGATATATAAAAATTTTATTGAACTTGTCACCGTCTTTTACCCACCTCTTATGATAATTTGAAAATTTACCGCTTATGTGAGTGGAATTTCGAAAATCTGAGAGACACAGTTAATATCATAGACTAAAATTTAGTTCAATGAGATGAAAATAATTTTTGTGAATAGTAACTTTTTACTTTTTTTTACCACAGTTAAAAGTAAATATGGTAATTAAGGGTAAAAATGATATTAGTATTACCCTAACACATGTCCTAATTCTATTGGATAAGTGTAATTCGACCAAAAACAACATTAGGATTAAAATATGACCATTTAGGCCCACTTGGATTAGATTATGACATTAAATATTATTTTGTTTAAAGAATAGTTAAAATAGTTAAAATCAAAGTTTAATAACTAAAACATTTTTAATATAGGGTTTTACATGAGATAAATTCGACTATAAATATTCATTAGAAATCTGAAAATATTTCCTACATAATGGTATTTTATTTAAAAAAATAGACATTAAATAATTTAATTTATTTATGACACAATGATGATGCAGTAATTATATTATTAATGAAATATTAGCATAATTGAAGTAATAAATACTAAAATAAATGTAATTTGAGACTTTTTATGAATTACACTAATTTTCAAGGTTAATATGACAAGTTATTATTGATTAAATTAACTTTTTTTGAACTAATCATTCTGTTATGATTTTCACAAAAATAAATTACCAAATAGTGTCAAAATTGACATCAAATAGTTTTTAAAACAAATATTATATTACTAATTGTTATTTTATTCCTAAAAATATAGTCTTCCAAATGACTTATATATGGTTATATATATTTATAATAAACAAATTCAGGTTCGTTTGGCTTGTTATAGTAAGTTTATTAACCTTATAGTGTAAGAAAACAAGAAGACGCGGTAAAAGGAAAATTATTTAACTTAAAGTTAAATCTAAATGATAAGGTTAAAATAGAAACCTAAACTTGTATAAATTCTATTGGATGAGAGTATTTAGACCCATCCCCACCTTATCTTTGAAATAAATCAGTTTGGATCTATTAAAAACAAAATATGACTTTATAATAAAATAATATTTTTAGTTTTTCCAAAGGTGCCTCTCTCCTCCCTTATAAAAGGGAACCTCCTCCCTCTCCTCCTCACACCACTTTGAGCCTTAAATCTTGGCCAAACCCTGTCAATTTCTCCTCTCCACTTACCTATAAACATCTTAGAGTTTTTGGTCTTCTTCAAAGACCATCTTTAGTGCCCAAAGATGAGGTTAAGAAGAGGCTCTTCAAAGAAGAGGTAATGTTCGTTACCGATTCTTTCAACTTTATTTCTTCTTCCACTTTTTCTTCTTTAGTTATTTCATTATGAAGTAATAACATTATTATCAATATTATAATGATATGTTATTATAAATATGAAGCAACCTTATTTCACCTTCTATCCATCCTACGGAAAATGAAATCATCGCGCGTGCGTACGTACGGAATACCGTCTCCACGTCGTGGTGTAATCTGTTTTCCACCACCACCTTACTTGGATGGGTATAATGGTGTAGATAATAACTATATATCATTATTGTAAAGTTATTTTGATTCTGAAATATTATACATACACTCCAATACAATTCCACGATCATGGTAATGATATCATCGCTCGTGCGTACGTACGGAATACCATCTTCACGATGTGATGCGACTCGTTCTACATGATCTTCATTGCATAATGATTATATAAATGAATTTAATGAATAAATAGGATATATATTACACTAATACCATTCTCTAAATGAGGTATCGATAACCTAAAATGATGAATAAGAATTTATTCGACAAAACACGCATAAGAATAAAAAGTAATAAACACCTGAATAACAAGTAGCAATGAAATATTACTAATAAGAAGCTAATAATATAACCATATATGATATCATAACAATAATTATGATTCTTAAATAATTCAATGAAATTATTTAAATCATTATACAGGAGGTTCGGACACTTACAAAGCAAATCGAACCTAAGGTAAGGGAAAATATCGCAATCTCAATTTTTATCCGAGATTGTTTACACTTCAGAATTTACTGGGGAATATTTATCATCCACATCCATGTTTAATCAATATGTAATATTATTTATATCCTCCTACAATTTTTTAAATCCAATTTTACCCTTCAGTGAGTTTTTAGTAAGAGATATGAATGGAATTTTTTTTCATTTTTCGTATGAGGTACTTTTTTTACTTTTCCGTCCAAAGTACGAGAAGAATGTTTTTTATAACTTATACGGAATGAATGGATTTTTAGAACATTATTTCCATGAAACTTCCTTTACAGGTTTTCAAGTTTATTTTTAATCAAATTATTTTAGTTTAAAATTATATGACATGTTAAGAAAGGAAAATGTTTTTGAAGTAGAAAGGATATTTTCCTCAAGAATGGAGTTCAAGTGTTTTATCAAAATTATTTTCCATCTAAGATAATATAGGGTTATGTTTTTGTCCTTATTTTTACATTGTTTTGATTATGTTATGATGGAATTATTTTTATGATGACCTTTTATCTTATATGGATTGTGTTATGATGGCATGATGATTAAGAATCCCATTTTTATTACATGGGTTATGCTATGATGTATGATTTATGATTTTGTGGCACACATAAGAATGGTATCATTATGAGATGGGTGGGACCTATATCTCCCTCCAATGCATTGGGTAAAGATTTATATCTCATGATATAGACATGGATGGAACGGCAGGTTAATCCGGTTCAGGGAAACAGGACTGAAATAGGAGTGAACTCGGTTCAGAAATGGACTTTGTCCGCTAAGATAGTCTTGGCAATGAGTCTTGACTACTAAGAAATGATTATCTAGGATTATGTGTGTATGACACAAAGATTCATGTTTTAAGTTATGATTATTGGGATTACATTTCACTATTATTATTTATCCCATGTTATGAAATTATGATCTCTTTTGCGGGTTAAGATTTCCAAAATGTTATGTTCTTATGAATATGATGTGATTGATATTTCTTTTTTTTACCCTTACTGAGCATTTGAGCTCACCCTTTTGTATGTTTTCTTTCCCCAGGTCAGGAAGAAGGTTATTAAGTAGGATATTCCAAAAGGGACTCTAGATATGATGAAATAAATGGGAGACAATGTACATGCTTTATGAACCAGTTTTTTATGTTTCCCAGTTTCAAAAGACATTATACATATACGGTTCTTTCATGGTTTTGTTATATGTTGTAATAAGTGTGCTTCAATTTTCAAGTAATAACAATGTAAATTTTGGGTCGTTATAGTTGGTATCAGAGGAAAGGTATAGTCAACCTTTGGAAACTAGGATGTGAAAGCCTTAGTAAGAACCCTAAGGATATGTCTAAGCATAGAACACAATATTAGTGTTTTAGAAATGGCCATGAACAACCTATGATAATACCTTAAGTGTAAAATTTTATTCTTGATTATGTGGTTTTCCAATAATAATTAGTGTTGCTCACACTATTCTTTTTGGTTTTAGTCAATGGTTGGAACCCAAAGGAATCGTGTAAATGTGGAATGCGACGGGCAATGCAATGATTGTCCCCCTGAGCAACCAAACATTAGGGGAGCTAGAATGAAAAATCTTATAGCCATGCTCACACAACTTTCTCAAGCTATGAATCATGCAGGACTTCCAAACGAGCAAAGGAAGGAGCAACATTCTGTTGAATCCTTCATGAGGAAACGTCCACCCTCATTCAGCGGGTCTACTAATCCATTATTGGCTGAAAAATGGATTAGTACCACTGAAAAGATATTTTCAGTTCTTCAATGTTCTGAACCTGATAAAGTCATCTTAGCAGTATATCGTTTGGAAGGTGAAGCTAATAAATGGTGGAATATTATCAAGAATACGATTCCAAGAGATGAAATTGAGTCCATGGAATGGGACGAGTTCAAGAACTTATTTTTCAATAAGTAATTCCCTCGTATTCTTCTAACAAAGATGGAGAAGGAGTTTCTTGAACTAAAGAAAAATCATAATGATTCTGTTGGTACCTACGAAGCAAATTTTACAAGACTTGCATGGTACGCTTCTGGGATTATTATCCAACCTGAGAGTAATATTGATCGATTCTTTAGTGTCTTAAAACCAAGTCTTCGAAGTTTGTTATCCATAAGGGACTTCAATAGCTATGAGGAAATCGTTCGATGTGCTCTCAAGGTTGAGATTGAGATTGGAGTGACCCATCAGTCATATGGGGTTTGACAAGAAGTGGAAAATGGAATTCAAAGGAAAATCTAAAGAGCACACTGAAAAGAAGATTAGTTTTCCCTTATGCTCAAAGTGTGGAAAGAAACATGGAGGGAGTTGTCTTAAAGGGACAAGTAAATGTTTCAAATGTGGAAAAGAAGGTCATCGGGCATTTGAATACCGCAATGATGGGAAGAAGATGTCTAGTGATGTGAACAAAGAAAAGGCTACACAGGGTGCACCTCCTACACTTCAATGTTACAAGTTCAAGGAAATAGGGAATTATGCCAATCAATGCCCTAATCCAAGGGTTGTTGATGATAATCGACGTCAAAAAACTCTTAAGGATAAAGACAAAGGAAAGTCACATGCAGTTTCTATCAGTGATGTGGAGTATGAGAATGAAGTGGTGAAAGGTACACTTATCATCCACTATAAAGTAGAAAATGTTTTATTTGATTCTGGATCCACCCACTCTTTTATTTCTGAAGAATTTTCTAAGGGTATCGCCGTATTACCTCAACAATTAGATGTTGAGTTAGCTATGACAACCCCTAATGGCACAACAGTCACATCAAAAGTTTATAATTCTTCTCCCATTTAAGTTTGTGGGAAAGTGCTTCCTGCAAATCTTGTGATACTTCCTATAGTGGAATTGTATGTCATTCTTGGTATGGATTGGCTTTCTTTATATGGATCTCATATCAATTTCTAAAGAAGGGAATTCACATTTCATATTCTAGATCAATCTATGATCGTTTATCGATGCAAGGATTAACATAACCTTCCGGTGGAAATTTCTTCCATATTATGGATCTTGATTCCACTAAATGAAGGTTATTTATCTCAAATGGTTGGAGAGAAACTCACGATTAAGAATATTCCCATTGTACGAGAGTTTGATGATATCTTTCCGGAGGAACTTTTGGGTCTTCCACCAAATCATGAAGTTGAGTTTTCAATAGAACTCATACCGAGTGCTTTGCCTATTTCAAAGACACCTTATAGAATGGCCCCAATTGAGTTGTAGGAATTGAAGAAGCAACTCCAAGAGAATCTTGATAAGGGATTCATATGCCCTAATGCATCACATTGGGGAGCACCTGTTCTGTTTGTTAAGAAGAAAGATGGATCAATGAGACTCTGCATTGATTTTCGAGAACTTAACAAGATCACTATCAAGAACAAATATCCTCTCCCACACATTGATGACTTATTTGACCAACTATGCATAGCTCAATACTTTTCCAAGATTGATCTTCATTCAAGGTATCATCAATTAAGGTTTAAAAGGGAGGATATACCAAAGACGGATTTCCATACAAGGTATAGACACTATGAATTTATAGTGATGCCATTTGGTCTTACTAATTCCCCTGCTATCTTCATGAATCTGATGAATAGAGTCTTTAGAAAATATCTTGATCAGTTTGTGGTAGTCTTTATAGACAATATTCTTGTCTATTCAAAGAGCAAGGAAGAACATGAAGATCACTTGAGAATTATATTGAAGACCCTGAGAAACGAGAAGATTTATTCCAAATTTACCAAGTGTGAATTTTGGCTTCAAAAAGTTGCATTTTTGGGTCACATAATCTCAAAATAGGGGAGATCTGTAGTTACAGCAAAAACAGAGGTTATTGAAAGATGGTCGAGACCAACAACAGTAACCGAGATCTGAAGTTTTCTTGGTTTGGATGGAGATTATCGACGTTTTGTGAAAGATTTTTCACGATTAGCTAATCCACTCACTAGGTTGACTCGAAAAGGAGTTAAGTTCGTGTGGATGGAGGAATGTGAAGAGAATTTCAAGGAGTTGAAAAGAAGTTTATCCAGTGCACATGTACTCATACTTCCTTGTAGTGGATAAAGGTTTATGATCTACATTGATGCATCCAAGAAGGGGAGGGGGTCTGTTCTTATGAAAAACGATATGGTGATAGCTTATGCCTCATGACAGTTGAAAATCCATGAGCAAAATTACCCAACTCATGATTTTTAGTTAGCTTCGGTAATATTTTCATTAAAGATTTGGAGGCATTCTCTTTATGGTGAAAGGTGTGATATTTATACCGATCCTAAAATTTTAAAGTATATTTTCACACAAAAGGAGCTGAATATGCGCCAAAGAAGATGGTTGGAGTTGATTAAGGATTACAACTGCTCAATTCATTACCACCCAGGGAAAGCAAACAAGGTGGTAGATGCAATAAGTCGACAAGACCTTGCTAGCTTATCCATGATGAGGATCACAAAAGATCCAATATTTATGGATTTACAAAGGATGGATCTTGGAATTATAATGGAAGGGGAGAAATATTATCTTTCCCAAATGAATGTTCAACCACATATACATGTGAAGATTAAAGAGGCACAGAAAGAAGATGTAGAGTTACAAAAGAATGTGAGAAATGTTCCTGAATTCAACCTTGATTGTGATGGGATAATAAGGTTCAGGAATTGGGTTTGTGTTCCTCAGATCCCAGAATTAAATAAGGAGCTACTAGATAAGGCTCATAGTTCTTCATTATCTATTCATCCTGGAAGCATGAATATGTATGGGGACCTGAAAGAGTACTTCTGGTGGTATGGAATTAAAAGAGATGTTGCTGAATATGTCTCTCGATGCTTGGTTTGTCAGCAAGTTAAAGCTGAGAGACAGAAATCTAAGGGGATGTTACAACCATTACCCATACCTGAATAGAAATGGGAAAACATCACTATGGACTTTGTCACTGGACTTCCTAAAACATCCAAAGGAAATAATGCTATTTGGGTCATAGTTTATCGTCTTACAAAGTCTGCACACTTCATTGCTATTAGAGAAGATTTCTATCTGGATCATCTTGCTAGGATATATGTAAAAGAAGTGGTAAGATTGCATGGAGTACCACTTTCTATTATATCTGATTGGGATCTGAGGTTTACCTCAAAGTTTTGGCAAATTCTTCAGTATACTCTGGATACAGAGTTGAGTTTCAGCACTTCTTATCATCCTCAAACAGATGGTCAGTCTGAGAGAACAATTCAAACTCTAGATGATATGTTAAGAGCTTGCTCATGGATTTCAAAGGTGGTTGGGATCAACATCTACCTTTGGTGGAATTTTCTTATAATAATAGCTTTCACTCCAGTATTCATATGGCTCGTTATGAAGATCTCTATGGAAAGAAATGTCGAACTCAAACATGTAGGGATGAAGTTGGGGAAAGAAATCTATTAGGACCTGATATTGTTGATGAGATGGCAGAAAATGTCAGATCTATTCAAAAACACATTAGAGCAGCTCAGAGTCAACAAAAAAGTTATGCCGATAATAGAAGAAAAGACCTAGAGTTTGAAGTGGGTGATAAAGTGTTCTTATGAATATCTCCTTGGAAGAGAGTAATGAGATTTGAAAAGAAGGGAAAGTTGAGCCCTAGGTATATCGGTCCTTTCAAAATATTGGATCGTGTTGGGAAGGTAGCTTACCAATTGGATCTTCCACCGAATCTCTCTCAAGTTCATGATTTGTTCCATGTATCTCTCATGAGAAAGTACATACCTGATCCTTCACATGTACTCAGCTCAGAAGTTTTACCGCTGGAGCAAGATCTTTATTATGAAGAACAGCCGATAGAGATTCTGGATCGTAGTGAAAAAGTCCTACGGAACAAGACCACTCGCTTGGTAAAAGTTTTATGGAGGAACCACCAATTAGAAGAAGCTACATGGGAGCTTGAGGATATAATGAGGGAGAGGTATCCTCGTCTGTTTGTTACAAAGTGATGAATTTCGAGGGAAAATTCATTTTAAGGGGGGTAGAATGTAACACCTGATATTTTTATGAGAAATATTTTGTTTTTATCAAATTAATCTTTCACTACACACAACACTAGTTTGGCATGGTTTACACGCAATCACGACCATCCTCGATAGCTTGTGTCGTATGCAATACCGAGTTTCACTAAACAACGATATGCAATTAAAATATTATTAAAACTAGCCATTATAAATAGTAATACCCACTTTTTGAAATTTTTTAAATTTTATCTTTCAAAGTGGACTTCATTTTTGGATTTGGAGTAACGAAATTAGCCTAGGGTGAAATTTTTTTATTTTTCTGAAAACTTTCAATTTTTAATGAATAGTGAAAACACTGGGTTACTATTTAAAAACCGACTTTTTATTTAATTAATTATTTATTTTATTTTTATTTTAGGTCAAAATTGATACATAACACCTAATAAGTTTAATTTAATTCATTGGAGTCATTTTATAATAATTATATATATATATAAATTTTATTGAACTTTTCACCGTCTTTTACCCACCTCCAAGAAGAATTTGAAAATTTTCCGCTTTTGTGAGTGGAATTTCGAAAATCCGAAAGACACAGTTAATATCAAGGACTAAAATTTGGTTCAATGAGATGAAAATAATTTTTGGTGAATAGTAACATTTTACTTTTTTTAACACGGTTAAAAGTAAATAGGGTAATTAAGGGAAAAAATGATTTTATTATTACTCTAAAACATGTCCCAATTCTATTGGATAAGTGTAATTCGACCAAAAAAACCTTATGAATAAAATATGAACATTTAGGCCCACTTGGATTAGATTAGTACATTTAATATTATTTTATTTAAAGAATAGTAAAAATAGTTAAAATCAAAGTTTAACTATAAATTCAACTATAAATACTCATTATAAAGCTAAAAAGATTTCATACATAATGGTATTTTATTTAAACAATTTAGAAATTAAATAATTTAATTTATTTATGACACAATGATGATGCAGTAATTATCTTATTAATGAAATATTAGCATAATTGATGTTATAAATACTCAAATAAATGTAATTTGAGACATTTTATGAATTCCACAAATTTTATAGGTTAATATGACATGTTCGTATTGATTTAATTAACTTTTTTCGAACTAATTATTCTGTTATGATTTTCAAAAATATCAATTACCAAATAGTGTCAAAATTGACATAAAATAGTTTTTTAAAACAAATATTATATTATTAATTTTTATTTTATTCCTAAAATCTAAGTTACCAAAACATGACTTATATATGGTTATATATATTAATAATAACCAACTTGGGGTTCGTTTTTCTTGTTATAGTAAGTTTATTAACCTTATAGTGTAAGAAAACAAGAAGACACGGTAAAAGTAAAATTATTTCTCTTAAAGTTAAATCTAAATGATAAGGTTAAAATAGAAACCTAAACTTGTCTAAATTCTATTGTATGAGATTATTTAGACCCATACCTACCTTAGCTTAGAAATAAATCAATTTGTAGCTATCAAAAATCGAATATGACTTTATAATAAAATAATATATTTTGTTTTTCCAAAGGTGTCCCTCTCCTCCCTTATAAAAGGGCACCTCCTCCCTCTCCTCCTCACACCACATGGAGCCTTCAAGATCGTCCAAAACCTCCAAATTTCTCCTCTCCAATTCCATAGAAACGTCTTAGATGTTCTTTTCTTCTTCAAAGACCATATTTAGTGCCCAAAGAGGAGATTAAGAAGAGGCGATTCAAAGAAGAGGTAATGTTTGTTACCGATTCTTTCAACTTTATTTCTTATTTTACTTATTCTTCTTTAGTTATTTAATTATTAAGTAATAAAATAAGTATCACTGATATACTTATATGTTACTATAAATATGAAACAACCCTATTTCACCTTCTATACATCCTATGGAAAATGAAATCATCGTGCGTGCGTACGTACGGAATACCGTCTCCACGTCGTGGTGTAATCTGTTTTCCACCACCACCTTACTTGGATGGGTATAATGGTGTAGATAATAACTATATATGATTATTGTAAATTGATAATGACTCTTAAATAGTATAAATACACTCCAATACAATTCCATGATCATGGGAACGATATCATCGCTCGTGCGTACGTACGGAATACCGTCTCCACGATGTGATGCGAGTCGTTCAACATGATCTTCACTGCATAATGATTATATAAATGAATTGAATGAATAAATATGATATATATTACACTAATACCATTCTGGAAATGTGTTATCTATAACCTAAAAATAATAATAAGAATTTATTCGACAAAACACGCATAAGAACAAAAAGTAACAAACACCCAAATAACAAGTAGCAATGAAATATTACTAATAAGAAGCTAAGAATATGACCATATATGATATCATAACAATAATTATGATTCTAGAATAAGTCAATGAAATTATTTAAATCATTATACAGGAGTTTCGGACACTTACGAAGCAAATCGGACCTAAGGTAAGGGAAAATCTCGCAATCTCAATTTTTATCCGAGATTGTTTATACTTCAGAATTTACTAGGGAATATTTATCATCCACATCCATGTTTCCTCGATATTTAATATTATTTATATCCTCTTAAAATTTTTTAAATCCAATTTTACCCTTCGGTGAGTTTTTATTAATAGATAAGAAAGGAATCTTTTGTCATTTTTCATAGGAGGTACTTTTTGACTTTTCCGGCCAAAGTACGAGAAGAATGTTTTTTTTAACTTATACAGCATGAATGTATTTTTAGAAAATTATTTCCATGAATCTTCCTTTAAAAGTTTTCAAGTTTATTTTTAATCAACTTCTTTTAGTTTAAAATTATATGACATGTTAACAATGTAAAATGTTTTTGAAGTCGAAAGGATATTTTCCTCAAGAATGGAGTTCAAGTGTTTTATCAAAATTATTTTCCATATAAGATAATATAGGGTTCTATTTATATCCTTATTTTTAAATTGTTTTGATTATGATATGATGGAATTATTTTTATGATGTCCTTTTATCTTATATGGATTGTGTTATGATGGCATGATGATTAAGAATCTCATTTTTATTACATGGGTTGTGCTATGATGTATGATTTATGATTTTGTGGCACACATAAGAATGGTATCATTATGAGATGGGTGGGACCTATATCTCCCTCCAATGCATTGGGTAAATATTTATATCTCATGAGATAGACATGGCTAGAACGGCAGGTTAATCCGGTTTAGTGAAACAGGACTGAAACGAGGAGTGAACTCTGTTCAGAAATGGACTTTGTCCACTAAGATAGTCTTGGAAATGAGTCTTGACTACTAAGAAATGATTCTCTATGATTATGAGTGTATGCCAAAAAGTTTCATGTTTTATGTTATGATTATTGGGATTATATTTCACTACTATGATTTATCCCATGTTATGAAATTATGATCTCTTTTGCAGGTTAAGATTTCCAAAATGTTATGTTCTTATGAATATGATGTGATTGATATTTCTTTTATTTACCCTTACTGAGCATTTGAGCTCACCCTTTTGTATGTTTTCTTTCCCCAGGTCAGGAAGAATGTTATTAAGTAGTATATGCCAAAAGTGACTCTAGATATGATGTAATAAATGGGAGACAATGTAGATGTTTTATAAACTAGTTTTTTATGTTTCCCAGTTTCTAAAGACATTATACCTATATGGTCCTTTCATGGTTTTGTTATATGTTGTAATAAGTGTGCTTCAATTTTGAAGTAATAACAATGTAAAGTGTGGGTCATTATAAAAAACATTTCACATATGGATTCCATATAATAATAATTCACATAAAATACCAAAAAATTGCTAATATAAACCATACATAACTTTTTAGAAGGAATATCAAAAGTTACAATCACATAGTTATAGAATATATTAAAATGAAAAATATTTAACTAAATTTAAAATTACAATTTTTTATAAAATAATACACACACACATATATATGTGTGTGTGTGTGTGTTTGTGTGTGTGTGCTTTATTTTTCTAGACACATTTCACACTCTAACATATGTTAGATCACAATATTAGTTCTGAAATAATATATATGTGAATGAAAATAAATAATTGACCTTTATTTTAATATGTTTTGATTAAAATAAAGACATGATCCAAAATAATATTATTTCTCAACTAATGTTTTGATCAATATGTATAGTTCACATTGATAAGAACTGGTTTGTAAAATTAAATATCATTTATTAACAAAAACACATACATTTAGTAAGTAATATTTATTCTGAACTAATATGAAATTGTATTTTTTATGTAGGAAATAAAATGTTAGTTCTGGTATATATATTGATCATAATATATGTTTTTTTCACTATACAGACATTACCTCTCATATTTTTATAATATATAGGTTAAATAGAAAACCAATAAAATCATAAAATCACTTGAATAAAAACCTTTCACTTGATGAACTTTTTTTCCATGCCAAGTGAAGGAAGTAGAGGTGGTGTCAATATTATTTATAACCCCTCATATCTGATTACCAGGAATGAAAAAAAACATTAACAATTAATTTTTTAGACAATATTCCAATAAAATTAAATAGATAAAAGGTATTTTTATTACACTTTAAAGGAAATAAAAGTAATAATAATTATAAATTTTTTGTGATTCATTATCATCAAAGCCTACCAATAAAGACCCTAAAACACAAAGAGGGGAGAACTATTGAAATTATAAGTAGAATAAAACCATGGACACAATTTTAGGGATACAAAAGAGGAATGACCAAATAATATAGAAGATAAATTAAATGAGTTTGAGAAAATTAGGGATTCAATAATAGAATAGAAACAGGACTAAAACCTATTATCAAAGTTGTGAAGGAAGAGGCATAGATTTATATGAATGATGACAGTTGAAAGTGGGGAGCTCCCCTTAGATTGGAGTTGTATGATAAAACTATGGTTATGAAACATTATCTTGAAAATATACACCAAAAAATATATATAATACAAAACATATATTTTCTATTATTAAATATATTTACCAATAATTTCATGTAGTTGAATTTATTTGGATTTTTTATAGACAATTGGTCATTCTTAAACCTTTTCCTTGACCTGTATTTTAATATATCAAATATCAAAACATGTATAAACAATAATAATTAAGTATAAATAATTTATAAAAAATAATAAAATATACTTTTTCTAAAAAAATCTTAAATATTTACATACTCCACCTAAAGGTTGGGTAAAGAACAACCCTATAAAACCAAACAAAATATACCAACTTAAAGAATAAAAAAATTTGTATAAATACTCAGTTATTAACTTTAATTAAAAGATATATACCTGAAACATATGAAACATGTGATAAAAATTTGAATATTAAAACATTAATAAAAAAACAATTGTATAATTACTCATTTTTTAAACTTTAACAGAAATGGATATACCTAAAAATTTAATGTCTTGTTTAGTGTGGAGATTTTTTTTATAAATCCATAAGCCTTTATATATTAGATAAAAACCCTATAAGAATAAACATAATATACTAACTTAAAGCATTAAATGATTATATAAATACTCATTTTTATAACTTTTCTAAAAATAGATATACCAGATAATTTTACTCACAATCATACTTAACAAATAGATTTCAAACAAACTGTAAATATGGGTAAATTCTTCATTCATATACGACTCAATATCATTGAAGAGATGCAATAACAATGAATATTATAAGATGAAAAAATTATATATTTTGATATAAAACATAATATAATTATCATAATTAACCTTATTAAATTCATTTATTGACCCATTTGCAATTATCTCATACAAGAATCTTAAAACAAAATAACCACATTCCACACTTCCTTTTCGATGGTGACACTATGGTTATAAAACATTAAATTGAATATAAAAACCAACATATATATATAACAAAAACTAAATAATATCAAATATTAAATATATTTACCATTACTTACATGTATTGAATTTTATTTAGTTACTTTATCAATAAGTAATGTTTGATAAACTTTTTCCATGACCTGAGTTTTCATATATATCAACTAACAAAACACGTATAAACAATAAGAATTAAAAATAAACTTATAAAAACTAATAAAAATTACTTGTCTAACAGGAAACTAAATTTTTTATGAACACCACCTAATAAAGAGAATAGACAATATAGTTTGAACTCTTTTAGGTAGAATACACCAAATATCTAATGACCTACATAACATAAAAAGTTCACAGTTTATAAAATTTTAATGAATACTACTTCATAATCATATTAATTTTCTTAACCATTAAGTAATGAAAAACAATATCACCCAATATCCATATTTGATAATCTCTCATATATAAATGCAACTCTAGTAGGATTTTTCAGATGTTTAATTGGCATTGAAATGAATTCTGGATCGATAAGATGATAAACACCAGTGGTCTAATTTTGAAAAATAAGCATGTATAGATAGATAATTAAATAAGTAATATAGTAAGTCACTTGAAATCAACTTTATTTAAAGAAATAAAAATGACAATATAAATTTTATTACATGGAAAACACCTAAAAAGGGAAAGCTAAACTCATCAAAAATCACAAAAGAGATGGTATATTTTTTGAATATTCTCAATAGATAGTATCTTGCACATATATCAGATGTCATCCAAAACTAATAAATAGTATTTGAGGAAGAAGAAACATGGTATATTCTTTTTATCCCATCAAAAATCTTAGATGTCTCTAATGTTGTTAGTGCCTAGACTATTTGTTTCTTTTGTACTGATTGTTTTGATAAAACATACTCCTGTATAAATTAAATGTTACAAAACATTATATATAATTTTGAATCAAATGTAAGTAATATTTATAAAAAAAATAACTTGTATATCAGAAAATAAAGAAGGATAAATTAAATAAAAAGGAATCATACAATCTCCAAATTTGGTAACTTACTCAGTAGGAAATAGAAACAAACTATATGGATCAATAATATCATGTATTGATATTCTTAATTAACCCCACTGCATATCTAGGTGATGTACAAAATCCATAAAAATATGTACAACTTTGTATGATGCTATACGTACATGAGGATCTCTAGTATACAACTCATAGTATATGGTCAAATATGAATGAGGAGGTGTAGGATCCATTTAGGCGGGCTAGACAAGCTTTTCATGCTACGTAGGCTGCACAAGACACACAGGCTGTGATTGTCTCATAAATTATTCAAACATAGTCTCCACAACTGATTGTATATTATCATCCATAGACTACTTCAATAATTTCAACTTATCTTTTCAGGAATCTATTTTTGGGACTCTTGATTTATTAATTTTAAGGACAAAAATATTCCAAACACTAACACCCACCTCATATCCTCTTATGTGGTTGGGTTGTTCTGGATTTCCTAAAGCATAAGTTAGAATGTCCATCCTACCCTAAGGGGTAAAACTCTCATGCATTTCTTTCTCCTAAAGTTCATCCTGAAATGTAAAATTAAAATAGTATATTATTGATAATTTAAAAAATACAAACATTCCAAGAAAATAAAATTAATTGATTACAAATTTTTAGGTACATCCTTATATTTCTCTATAAGATACTTTTAATTTTTTTTCTTCTCACTCTTATCCATTTTTCATGAAGATTGGGGGGAGATGGAGTACGAAAATGGACCCCTTCTAAACCACTAGTAAATTGATCTCTTAATACATAAAACTTTATTAAAATCATTTTATCCTTCAATATATGATACCCTCCAAGTGATAGAGTATGAGGGTATATGTTCTGCAACTAGATCTCTTGATGAGATATCCTTGAGGATTATTAGATAAAAATAAAATAATAATTAATTAGGTAATATATAAGAAATTTTACAATATAAAATATTTATCATACCAAAAATGATTCATCATTTCGGCTGGATATAAATTTATTCCATTTATCTTCATCTAAAAACCCATACCTGAGACATGGGTTTTTATTCTATAAGTTACCAAAAATATAATTTTTTTAGTTTTGGTTTAAAATATCTCCATCGAACTGCATATAAAGATATAAATATTTTCTTAACTTCTTTCATTTATTCAAAATTAAATGTCATCTAAATTGAATATATTAAATATTATCCATTTAAAATATATAATATTCAAAGAATGAGATAAAAAATCAATTGAGAAATTTTACCATTATGAACTCCTATAACTTATATTTCATCAACTTATCAGTAAACTTCTAATCAGGATATGAAATGTTGATCCTAAAATGACTCTACAAGGTGATATAATTGGTATACTGCATTGCATTTGGTCCAGTTGGGTTATTATTATCATCAATATTAATATGTAATCTTTGATCTCCATGAGAAATTGAAAATTATAGTAAATGTGTAATCTCATATTTTCCAACTCTATAAATTCATTTCTCTATAGAAGAAGTAGAATATCCCTTTGTGGGTAACACGTCAATAGTCCATCATTTATTTTTTGTAAATTAAACATTTTATTTCATTACATAATTATATTAATGGATATTTAATAATATGAAGAAAAAAATATTCCTTGGTAAATGTTCTTATTCCCTTATATATGTCATTGAATTAGACAAATTTAAGGAAATTTTTTGGACTTGCATATTATTAGAAAATTGAATATTTAAAAACAATGAGTACAAAAATATGTTAAGTAAAAAAAATATTTTCACAAATGTGTAATTTTCAAAAAAAAATATGTCAGTATTATTAACCATAAAATATGAAAGTTAAACTATTAAATATAAACATAAATTCTAAAATTATATAAAAATTCATAAAATTAAATATCACAACTAAAAAAAGTTTTCCATATGAATAAATTTAATGAAAACATAATGATGTGAACCTAGTTTTTCAATCAATAAATGTTTAAAAATAACTATTGAATATAAAAATTGACCTAAAAATCATAAAAGTTGTCAATATATGTAATTAAACATCTAATAATTGATAAAAAATTGAGTTTTTTACACATGTAAATTTCAAAAAAGAAATAAAATATAAATATTTACCTGGATAATTATGAGGGTAATTTAGTGTTTTCTTATATCCCTTCAGCATGATAATTTCATACCTCATGGGCTATGTCTACATAACACTCATTATAGTCATTTAGAAATCACATAATAGATGTATAGGCCTCATATAAATTCACCACATCTTAATCACCCCAATGAATCATTTTACCTTGAAAAATGAGAGACCACTAATCATTCGATGGATCAATGACATAAAATATTTTCTTTGAATGTGTCCCCATGATAAAAAATTCCTATTTGGAACTAAATCTTTTCAAATCAACCAGTGTAAACCCATAATCATCATGTTTCACACCACTTTTACTATAATCCAAGTTACACTTAAACATTGTGACTTGAAATATGGTATAATAAGTTTCTCATATATCCTCAAGAACTCCAAAATATGTC
Organism: Viscum album; assembly: GCA_963277665.1. Taxonomy (NCBI): domain Eukaryota; kingdom Viridiplantae; phylum Streptophyta; class Magnoliopsida; order Santalales; family Viscaceae; genus Viscum; species Viscum album. Next base: position 632,043,706 of record OY728161.1, read on the forward strand.
GTTGATGCATAAATTGGGTTTCAAACTTTTTCACTCGAAAAAATAATTGTTTTAATAATGACCATTACCCCACTATTTTGAACGGTACTCTTTTCATCCTATTTTTTTGTAAAATGTGTACCCCTTAAAATCAAAACTAGACCATGTGATCACATTAAGAGATGGTTCCCCTGTCATCCATTTAAATTTTTCTGATACATATATGTTTTTGATGACTTTCTCTTTAAACCATGAAACAAATGTATTTTTATTCTCAATAATTAACCAATTTTTATTTCTTTTCCAATATCATACCTTTAATTCAGAAATATGTTATGATATATATGGTTGAACCTCATATGTGTTGTAAAACATTTATAAATGTGACTGCATCACTTCATCATGTGTAATGAACATTATTTTTAAGCCTCAAGTCCCTCTACCTTCACTATCAACTACCATATGTCGAGATATAGGGAGACCAATATGCTCTACATTATACAAATAATTAGTACAGTACTCTATCACCTGTTCCGATGCATATTTTTGAATAATAGATGCCTCCTGTCAATAGTTATTTTTAATATATTTTTTCAAAATTTTCATGTATCATTGAAAATGATACATCCAACAAAAATAAATAGGCCCATATATTCTTATCTCATACACCATATGAATTTCCATATTAATAATTATATCAAAAAACATAGGTGGGAAATACATTTCTATTCGACAAAGTATAAGAAAAGCTTAATTCTCTCACACATCTAAAAAATTTGGATCAATGACTTTACTACAGATGTATTTGAAAAAATTACATAACCTAATGATAGTCCTTATTGGTGTTGGAAATATACCAAACCATGAAACTGATAGAAGTTGTTTCATCAATACATGATATTCATGAGATTTCATAACTCTTAATTTACAATCATTTAAAGACACAAATTTTTCACATTTGAGGAATATTCACTAAGTACTTTAATACCATGAAAACACTGACAAAAATATATCTTCTCACTCTTTTTTAATGTGTGAAAAGTTGGAGGTAAATATATTCTATTTCCTTTTATAGTGGGAGTTAACTCCAAACATATTCCCATTGATATCAAGTACAATATATCATGCAATAAAACTTTTATTTTTATCATTTATGTCTAAAAAATTCACAATCAAATTGTAACATATGTTTTTCTCAACATGAATATGTAAATGTTATGTTTTATTTCTAAAACTATTCAATAAGGTAGCTCAAAAAAGATATACTATTTCTTCCAGATATTTCTTTTATGAATAGAAATTCCTTTCATTCTAAATGTTAAATCAATATTTTTCACCCTATCATAATATTATTAAACTAAAAATGGTTTTGGGGGATGATTATATTCTTATAAACCATTAAATTCTTTTTTAATCTATGATAAATATGATCAATTCACAAAAATCATTGATGTCCCACACACACTATATTTCTTCCATACTTCAATTGATAATATGAAGTCTATTATTCAAAAATTAGAGATGATTTATGTTCTTTAACCCTGTATCCAGATAAGTTTCCATATACTGGAAATTTATTTATAGGGAACATTATCATATCACGAAAAAGAAAATACCCTTTCTTGTATGCATGAAAAATTGTAACAAATGTCTCCCATAGAAGTTTCAAATCACCAATCAATGGTGAAAGTTACACATAAATATTATTTCATAGGTTTTTAGTGTAACACTCTAATATTTTATGGTATTTATCTTTTTAAATAAATTTAATATTTTTTATGGCTTATGTTGCATGCAACACCGAGATTAAACGAACCATGATATACTATTAAAAATTATTATTTTAACACGCCTGTTATGACCTAGTCGTTGAATTATCCGGTATGAATAGGAATAACCATATTATAAATTTATGTGAATTTCATATTCAATACACATTTATTTGTAAATTTATAAGAAATATTTAATTAATTTTTAGTAAATTCCTATTATTCTTCAATAATATATTTTATTTAAAAATGGTTTTATAGGTTTTTATAAGTAAATATTAATCAATTTCTAGAACTTAAATAAAATTTATTTTATAAAAATAATATCATTTTTTAAATAATCATATTAAACTTATCTTAGGGTGAATTATTTGGAAATTTTCTAAATAGATTGATTTTCTAGTGAATATTGAAAAATATTGATTTTTATAATACTATCATTTTATTTACATTAAAAAAATAAATTTATGATTTGAATATGATATAAAAGTAACTTAATTAATCTTTAGTTATATAAAATCTAATTAATTTTATTTTAATCATCATTAAAACTTATTTTGGTATAAATACAATTTTTGGCTAAAAATGCATTTTTTTAAGAGAACTATTTTTCGTTTCCTTTTACGAATAAATTTTAAATTAAATTATTAAACTTATATGATTTTAATTTTGAAAAATGGATACCATTTTTTTATTCATAAGTTAAAATTTTAGTAAATAGGACCATTTTTTGTCAATATTAACAGTAAACATGGTAATTTTTATTACCACAATAATGGGTTAATTATGTAATTTTGGTTAAAACCAAAATGATAAGGACTATAAAATGATACTAACACTTTTAAAAAAATTGGATGAATAATTTTCATCCTTAATAATTAAATTTTCAGTTGTATGACCATTTATGGCTATTTAAATGAGATTATGATGTTTATAATAATTATTTAATGAAAAGTCAAAGATGTCACATTCATGTTTTTAAGAAATATAACATTTTTAATATGTGGTTATACAGAGGTTATATTTGACTATAAATATTATTTTTTAAGATAAAATATTTATCTAAATTATGTTAATTTATTCTTAATTTTTAGTGATTAAATACTTACTTTAAATAATTACACAAGAATGATGAGATAATTATTCAATTAATTCAAAAATAAAATAAATGATATCAAAAATATTAAAAGTAATATAATTTGGATTAATTAAGGTGATACACAACTTTTATATATGAATTTTAAATTTTAGGTATATATTAAAATATTTTTTTTGAATTTATACTATTTTATTTATATTTTTAAAAGTCGAAGTAATAAATAGTGTCAAAATTTCCATTAATGATATTTTAAAATAAATAATATTCAATTAAATGATATAAAATTTAAAAAAATATTATATTGGTCCAAGTTAATATGATATGATTTAAAATATCAATCATGATCCATTTATGGGTCCTTTGACATTTCATAGTAAGAATATTGACCCTTAAAGAGTAAATATCTATGTTGTCACGGTAAGAGTTAAAGGGGTTAAATAACTGTTAAAACTAAATGATAAGGGTAATAATGTGACATAAAAATCTCTAAAAATTATTTTATGAGATTATTTTGACCCATAATAATTCTATATTATATATTAATCACTTTAGTACCATTTCTAATTGGTAATTTATTTATATTAATTTAATATTTTAGGAATTTCCAAAAGTGACCCTCACTTCAATTATAAAAGGGAGTCCCTTCCGTCACTTATTTACACCACTATGAGCCCTATAGATCAACAAATATCTTTCCATTTCTCTTATAAAAATCCTTATTTTTTTAGGCTATTTTCTTTCCAAAGACCCAAACTATGTCCCATAAGAGAAGTTATAAAGGAGCTCCTTTGTAGAAGAGGTAATCATCTTTACCAACTCTTTCAAAATTATTGCTTATTATACTTCCTATTCATATGTTATCTTCATCCTAAATTAACTAATCCAATATACTATATATACTTATATTTTATAATAATTTTTAGACAACCATATTCCACATTTTATTCATCCTATGAAAAATAAAAGCACCACGAGTGCAAACGAACAGCTTACCATCTCCACACAGTGGTGTGATTTTATTTTTATAGACACTTTAATTGAATGGTTTATAATGATTTTAATAGTGGATATTTATGATAATTATGACATTATATTGATTCTATAAAATTCACATATCACCCATTTTCTAACACAATCACAATTAAGGGAATGATACCATCACTTGTGTATATATACGGTCTACCGTCTCCACGACGTGATGTGATTCATTTTACAGGTACAACATTAAATAATTTTTCTAAAAATGTATTTAATTATTAAATACTATATTTATAACATTAATATAATTTTTTATATTATATATCTGTATTCTATGCAATATAAACTAGACATTCATGACAAAACATACATGAAAAAAAGGAAATTAACACCCAAAATAATGAAAATAATAAAATATTATTAATGAATGTATGGTAAAATTTTATAAAATAATAATATAATATATTATAAATAATTAATATGGTTCCAAAATAAATTAATATCATGTTTAAAACCATTATATAGTAGGTTAAGTCATGATCAATTAAAGGGAAATGTGAGGTAAGGGATTTCTTAACTCAATTTCCACCCAGTGGGTTAATCTTCTACATTATTGATTATGTCATTATAAGATTATGTAGGAAAATAATGTTGATTAAATTATATTGTATTTTATACTTATTTTATGTGGATTTACATCTGATACACATAATTTATTCATTTTATTAAATCTCACTTCAATGATATGATATTTTTAAGGGAATTCATCTCAATTTCACTTCATTGAAACATATTTTATTATTATACAAAAAATTTATTTTCTATGGTAAATATACTACCCTTTTTATTTATCTATAATAATTCATTGAAAATTACATTTCTTTTAAATATCCATATTCCTTATATCATGTATATGATTATTTCCTAAATTGTATACCAGTTTTTACATATGCTGATTACTTTGAAAGTTATTTTAGTGACTAGAAGAATAATGTTAAATCCATATATTTTACTCAATATGAATACTTTTAAATAATTGATATTGATTCATGAATTAAATCTTCCATTTTGATATATGAGGAATTCATTGTACCTAAAATAAATGGGTGGCCCCGGTTATAGATGCCCCCTATATGCAATGGTAGTCTCAAGAGACATAAAAAGATGGCCAAATTAAATGTGTTTTTATTTACCCATAATGATTAAATTGTCTTATAAAATGTATTTATATTTGTGGTACCATGATTCATGAGATCATGGAATCCAATAATCAAGCATTTCCCTCATCAAAATTTTACTTATTATTATCCAAGATATTTTCACTATAAAATTATCAATGGATTCATATTTTTCACAAGATATAGTTTAAATGGAATATTTTTTCAATTAATTACATTTATATTAATATTATACTTTATCTTATTATGATATAAAATTTATTGATAAAATGGAATGTTTTTTGAATTATTTATCTTTCCATATTGATTATGTTTCATTCATGATAGCTTCTGATGTACGTATATCCTTACTGAGCATTTCATCTATACATTTTATTTGTTTTCTTTTCCCCATGATATAAAGTTGAAATATTTGAATAAGTTCAAGAATGAGGACTGATTTATTTTTTTATGATCTATGTATATTTACCAATGTAATAATTTTACCAGGTATGTGTCTAGTTCTTCATGATTTCTAAATTATTTGGTCCTTCAGGATGCAATTCCTAGTATCTAATAACAATGTAATAAAGTAACTAATGACTCCAATAAACTAGAGTTGGGATGTTACAATTGGTATCAGATCAAGTTTAATAGAAATATTAGGAACTAGATCATAAAATAAACATAGCTTACATATGATCTATGATAATACCTTATAGTATTTTAGAATTTATCACTCATTTTTATGATAATTTGGAGTTAACTCAGTATATACCATTATTTAGTGATAGAATCTAATGGAAGAAAGATAATAAATACCCATAGTCAATGTAGGGATCTTCCTAATGAGAAATCAAATACATTTGGCATTGTCGACGAGCCAATTAGGACTATATTAGGTCAACTAACCTATGTTATGTCTCATAATCTTACACATATGAAGAAACATGATGTTCTATTACATGATACACCTATATTGGATATTTTAATGTGATATAAGCCTCTTTTTTAGTAGAACTACTAGTACAGTAGTATCTGAGAAATGGATCAAGACTCATGGAGATAGATTTATATCATTGGGGTGTAATAAAAGGTAAAATGTTACACTGGAAGTATATTTTCATAGAGGTGATGTTGGTAAATGGTGGTCATTAATCTAGAAAACTAAGGAAGATGAAAAAATATAACATATAGAGTGGAATTATTTTCAAGTAATAATATTCTATAAATATCTCCCCCATGAAAAATTAACTGAAATGAAGAGAAATTTTCTCAACTTAAAGAAAAAGGGGGAAGAAATTATGGCAGAATATGAGTCTGCCTTTATAGGACTAACCAAGGATACTACATATTAGATACATATTCCAGAGAGAAATATTGATCATTTGTTTTAATTCCTTAAGCCAAACCTCTAAAGGGAACTAGTTTCCCAAAAAATCATCATATGATTATATAGTATCATGTTCTATCAAAATATAGAAGATATTTTCTAGATCCTATATATTCTATGGAAATCAAAGGAAGAAGAATTCGGCTGTGAACCATGATAAAGTTAAATTATCAAATAAGAATATGGGAAAAAATAAATTTAAATATTCTAAAAATTATGGGAAGAAACATATTGGAAAATTATTAAAGGGCACATGAGTGTGTTACAAGTCCATGTACAAGGGTATTTGTCTCATGAATAAAAGGGTAAGAAACAAACCAATGATATATAGTTTTTTAACTATAAAGAAATACGGAATTATTAAAATCAATTTCCAATGTTCCAAGGGAATCTACCATAGAAGAGGTTGAGGGGAGAAGGCCGAGATTTTTTAATAACTAAAGCTAAGGTAGGAGTTACCAATGATGTTGTATCTAGTACTTTAATCATATCGTCAAAATTTTCCAATACATTATTTGATATCAGATCCAACCATTCTTTTATATCTTCTATGTTTTCTATGAAAATTATAAATTCCCTTAAACATTAAGAAAGGATTTATCTATCAAAACTCCTTGTGACAACTGGGCCCCGGTGACAGCACAGCCACCCCGCCTTAACATGGTCGTCGGGTCCTGGCCCACCAGGTACCACCAGTTGCCCTGCAGACATGTGGGGCCCACCCCAGGGTCCACCCACATGCCTGAACAAGTCATCTGACTAATGATTTTCCTCATAGGCCAACATATGTCCTTTCCAGTGTGATTTGTCCTCACTCACACACTAATGCTAAGGTAGGAGTTGCCAATGATGTTGTATCTAGTACTTTAATCATATCGTCAAAATTTTCCAATACATTATTTGATATAAGATCCAACCATTCTTTTATATCTTCTATGTTTTCTATGAAAATTATAAATTCCCTTAAACATTGAGAAATGATTTATCTATCAAAACTCCTTGTGACAACTGGGCCCCGGTGACAGCACAGCCACCCCGCCTTAACATGGTCGTCGGGTCCTGGCCCACCAGGTACCACCAGTTGCCCTACAGACATGTGGGTCCCACCCCAGGGTCCACCCACATGCCTGAACGAGTCATCTGACTAATGATTGTCCTCATAGGCCAACATATGTCATTTCCAGTGTGATTTTTCCTCACTCACACACACCCTGGGAAACTTCCCAGAAGGTCACCCATCCTGATCCCAACTCCAGGCCAAGCACGCTTAACTATGAAGTTCTAATCAGGTAGGCTCCCGAAAAGGAAGGTTCACCTTATTGACATGAGTCATATCATTTAGTCATTTTACCCTTTATCATTTGGGGATGTTACAATCACCCCCCCCCCCCCCCCCTTAGAGCACAACGCCCTCGTTGTGGGCCCTACATCTCAACTCAGGCAGTGCACCGCACTTAAGGCTGGGAACCTCCCTTTGATACCAAATACGACAACTGGCCCCCAGTGACAGCACAGCCACCCCGCCTTAACATGGTCGTCAGGTCCTGGCCCACCAGGTAACACCAGTTGCCACGCAGACATGTGGGGCCCACCCCAGGGTCCACCCACATGCCTGAACGAGTCATTTGACTAATGATTGTCCCCACAGGCCAACACATGTCCTTTTCAATGTGCTTTGTCCTCACTCACACACACCCTGGGAAACTTCCCAGAAGGTCACTCATCCTGATCACTACTCTAGGCCAAGCACACTTAACTGTGGAGTTCTAATCAGGTAGGCTCCCGAAAAGGAAGGTGCACCTTGTTGACATGAGTCATATCAATTAGTCATTTAACCCTTTATCATTTGAGGATGTTACAATCACCTAAATTGTCGCATCCCGACTTTTTGAATTAAATTTAAATTTATTATATCTTAGTTTTGGGTTCTCGCGCCAAGGTTTGGGTTGAGTCCTGTTATAAAATTGTTGACGTTTAATGTTTTTATTTGGTTTCGGAACCGCACGCGGCCACCGCACTATTGGCGGTAGCCACGCAATTCGCCCAGGTGGCGTGCAATTGCTCAATATTATTATTATTATTATTATTATTTGTTTTATTTTTATTATTATTATCATTATTTTATTATTAGTATTATATCTTTTATTATTATTACTATTTATATTTTTATTATCATTATTATTATAATTGTTATTTGAATTATTATTATTATTGTTGTTGGTATTATTATTATTATTATTGTTATTATTACTATCATATTTCTGTTATTATTATTATTATTACTAATGTGATTATTATTAATTTAATAATATTATTATTATGAAATGAAAAAAAAAACAACCCAAACACTAGCATCGTGCCCCCCCCCCCTCCTGCTTCCCATCCTCGCGCCAGAAACCCCGGGCTCCGCCGCACCCCGCTCTGCCCCAGCGCCCAGCCTCCGTCCGGTGTCCCCCGCTCCTGCACCAGCCCTTCTCCCTCTGTTCCGCGCCGGCCTCCCCCTCCGGCGCGCTCCCCCTCCGGTGCGCTCCCCCTCCGGCGACGCTCCCTCGAGCAACCTCCCCCGGACCCCGCTGCTCCCGCACCCCCCGGCGACCGGGCTCGGTTTTCGAATCGAGGTAGGTTTACCATTGCATTTTCCATTAAATTTAGAATTTATTTATTCCTTGTTCTTTTATTCAGCTTTAGTAAATCTAAATTTAGTATTAAGTAGTTAGTTATAGTGTGGTGATCTCCTGAAAATGAAAGCTGTTGTTTCTTGCATTTCACTGGAAGTGTTTTTTTTAATTGTGTGTTTTCCTGGTGATATTGCTAAATGGATTGATTAGAGGAAATGCTCGTTTGGCCTTTCAACTTGATTTTGAAAACTTTAAGTGTGGTTCTTTCTTGTTGAAAAATGTTTTGCCTTGATGCGTGAATAAAAGTTTGGATTTCATTTGAGAAATAGTTTCCTTTCAAGAAGTGATTAAAGGTCCGTTTGGCTCTTGATAAAAGTGGGGTGCGTTTGGATATTGTAAAATGGTTCTACTTGTGATACCAATGTGTTTCAGTTTTAACATGCTGATTTGAGTTTCTTAAATGAAGTTCTAAGTGAGTTTTTGGTTTTTAATGTGATGGTGTGTGTTATGTCTTTTGGAAACGCTTTGGTATTAAATGGTTTAAATTTTAAATGATATGGCGGCCTGGTTGGCACTTTATTAAATGTGAAGTGATTATATATATATATATATGTACTTATGGGGAATATCTACAGGGGGACTTCCCTTTGAGGGTTGTCGTGTAGCAGTGTCCGTGTAAGGGGTTGGCAAGTGCGGTGAGATGAGTCACGCGTGCGAGGGCCTCCCACTTACACAGTATTATTAAAAACTACCATGGGTTCCTAGGCATCCTTTAGAGAATCGAGTGACGGTTGCTGGATAACCCCAATTAGACGGTTCAGTCCCACCATGGTAGGTAGGCCTTGTGGGGCGTTCCACAGGTTGGCTGTTAGGGTGGCCAGTTGGTTATTGACTGTGGAGTACCATGTCGGTAGGTAGTCTGAACCCGAGTATGTCCAGGGGTTCTATAGGGATGTTTAGGATCACCCATGGTTACTTGATGTTCCTTGCTTATTTACTTTCAGTAGTTCTTCACATCTTATACTGTTATACTTGTGAAAATGGTTTTCAAATGAAGATGCATTATTCTCTCTATGCAAAATTTGAAAATGTAACACTTATTTCTCTTTTAGAATGAATTTGGAACCAATGAAATGAATTCAACTTTTGAAAAAGAATAATATTAATGTCTCTTGTTTTGACCTTCAAGTGAAACGTTATGGAAGCATACTTTTGTACATTGTAGTTCAAACCTGGAATTTATAGATTCTTTATTTACTGGCAGTGCTTTGGGATTTGTTGTTGGGCTCACCTACTGAGTACTTTTTGTACTCATTCCTATCTTTTACCTTTTCAATTGTAGGTTCCTTTGTGTACAGTTTTTCCTATTTTAGTCACTCAGTGTTGGAGTGAGGTTGTTTTTCAGTTGGGTGGTGACTCGTGGGGTCACGTGGAGGTACATTGGTTGTGTAGTTTTTGTTTGTCTGTTTTGTTTAGTTTCTATTCTTTTACTGATTCTGGTTTTCTTTTGGGCCAAATTGTTCCCACCTGTTTACTTTTGATGCCTAGCACTAGTTTCCATCCTGGGGGGATCGGGAATGACCCTCGGGACTTTCTGCGGACCGGGTCCGGTGACCGATTCAGGGTCGACCCAGGCTGGTTCGTGAAAAAATGGTATCAGAGCAAGTTCTTGTTATTCGGGTTGTCTGGTAGAAGGATATTAGGACTGTCGGAACTCGAGAGGTAGGTGCAGGAAGAGCGTCGCGAACTCTTGCTCGCGCTGATCCTCGAGTTACTAGCGGTAGTCCAGAAATTGTGTATTTTGACCTCGTTTTGAATTGAGGAATGAAAAAGGAGGTGAGCCAGTGTTATGTCTCGATTTCACCTGGAGTAGTGACCCATGTGGAATCTGATTACATGGTTTAAGTTCCTCCTAGTTTTTGATGCTAACTAGAGGCATGGATCACTACCATGTCGTCGGGTTAAGCGTAACTACTAGTTCCTCATTCTGGTGATTCTTTGTCAGTTTTACTATGTTTGGTTCTGGTTAGTGTGATCATGTTTTTGAAAATTAAAGTTGAATTTTGAAATGGAAGTGTTTTCTTTAAAATGGGTTTAAATTGGTAAAGGGGGTTCTTTAAATTTGAAGTGTTCTGGTTTCAAAAGTGGGTGTTTTCTTGGAATTGGTAGGGAAATGGTTTGAGTGAGACCCTTGGTTTTCCTTATGAATGATCGCATGTGTGCGGGTTTGTGAGAAAGTTCATGAGAGGCACTTGTTCATGGATGACGTGAGTGGAATGGATGGACACGCATGAGACAATTCATGAGATTATATGGGTGTTTATTTGAATCCAAAGGTTTGACCTTGTCTTTCTAAAATGATTTTTGAAAGGGGAAAATGATTTTAGAAGTGGGTTTTTGTTTCGGAAAGTGGGTTTTGTGTCTAGAAGTAGTCTTGAAATGAAATGGTGATTTTTTTTTGGAAAGTGGATTTTTGGCGTGCGAGCCAGTTGTGGGTTTGCGATTGTCCTTTTGATTAAGATTGATTGGATTCTGATTTTTGGTTTTGTGTTTTTATGTTGTTCAGAGAATGTCGCCCAGAAAGATCCCCGTAGTTTCTAATGAGTCATGCCCAGTTTCTAGTCCTTCTTGGACTTTGCCAATTCTTTGTGGTGATCGAGGCCCGTTAGAAGCAGTAGAGTGGCATGAAGAAGTGGAGAGTATCTTTAGAACGTTGGGAACTCCCAAGACTGTTAGGGTTCGTGCTGTTATGGGATTATTTGAAGCTCCAGCTCTAGACTAGTGGAAGGTGGTTGAACCACCTTCAACGCAAGTAGGAATGACGTGGGATGTCTTTAAAACTGTTTTCATCCAATGGTTTGTACCTGAAGAAGTGAAGCTAGAGAAAAAGAGAGAGATCATGCATATTCAACAAGGCCAATGGACGGTGAAGGCATATGTTGACCATTTCAGGGAACTGATTTCCTTTTCTCTAGTGGTAGCGTCACATGAGCTCATAAAGGCCTCTCTTTTCACCGGGGGTCTTTGTCCAAAGATTAAGGAGAGAGTCCTTCCTTATAAAGACCGTCGTTTCGAGAAGCTGGTGGAGGAAGCATTTTTAGCTGAGTTGGTTTCTGGGACACAGTTGGTTAGTACTCCAGCATCACCGGTTGTTCGTAAGAGTTCCCCATCTGGCAAGGAAAATATGTCAGAGGAACCTGTTCCCAAGGAGTTGTCCCCTTTGACCCCGGCTTCCAGTTCATCAGATCGTTCTGGGGTATGCTATCAGTGCGGTCTTTTTGGGCATTTAAAGCCCTCTTGTCGCTACCCTCCGAAGACGTGTCATCGTTGCGGCTGTCTGGGCCATCTGGAGAAATTTTGCAGGAAGCGTCTCTTGAAGAGTACACTGTGATTGGAGAATGTCAGTACCTGACTGTGAGACAGGAGATGATTCATCCATCAGAACCCCAGCCATAGGTCTCGGGGTGAAGCTCGCGCACAGTCAGGAGTTCCCAGGGGTGTGACGCCTCAGTTTGGGTTTTGTGTTCCGTGTTGGCAATAGAACATTTAAAGTCCTTCCATTCTCGTCCTTCCACTATTAAAATTTTGGCATTGTTGTAGGTTCATTTTGTCGTCATGAGGTTGGGATTAATGTGTTCGTTTTTAATCCAAATAGTATCGTTTGTCTGATTGTGGTGTTTTGGATCGTGCACTTTTCTTAAAAGTGTGTTTGAACCTTGTATGGGTTAGTCTCAGTCTGACTGTGTTCGTTTGGAGATGTAAGTGCCTATGGAAGGATCGATGTTTGTGGTAATGCTCGAGTTTAATTTATGGGTTAAGTTCTTCTCGGAGGTTTCTCTCTAGTGTTTGGGGATTTTGGTCTATGTCGAGAGTTCCATGTTTTGGCGGTGGTGTTGTTTTGCTCGTGCTATAAAGGTTAGTTTGGGTTAGTTGGGAGTTCCTGCGTCGACCTCCCCTTTCCGGGGTGGTTTGTTTGAGTGTTAAAATTTCCACATTAGTTGAGCTCTTGTGGTGGGGAGAACCCTCTCGGGTTCTCCTATTCTCTTATATTGTGGTTTCTTTTAGTCTCAGTTGGGCATGGACTCTTGTTTTGTCTATTTTTTCGGTCGGGCAACTTTATGGGGGAAGAAAGTGTCTGTGGTGGGGAGAATTGTTGCATCCCAACTTTTTGAATTAAATTTCAATTTATTATATATTAGTTTCGGGTTCTCATGCCAAGGTTTGGGTTGAGTCCTGTTTTAAAATTTTTGACGTTTAATGTTTTTAGTTGGTTTCGGAATGGCACGCGGCCACCACACTGTTGGCAGTAGCCAATCAATTCGCCTAGGTGGCGTGCAATTGCTCAATATTATTATTATTATTATTATTATTATTATTATTATTATTATTTGTTTTATTTTTATTATTATTATAATTATTTTATTATTAGTATTATAACTTTTATTATTATTACTATTTTTATTTTTATTATCATTATTATTATAATTGTTATTTGAATTATTCTTATTATTATTGTTGGTATTATTATTATTATTATTCTTGTTATTATTACTATAATATTTCTGTTATTATTATTATTATTACTAATGTGATTATTATTAATGTAATATTAATATTATTATGAAATGAAAAAAAAACAACCCCAACCCTAGCACCGAGCCCCCCCCCCCCCCCCCGTCCTGCTTCCCTTCCCCACGCCAGCACCCCCCGGCTCTGCCGCACCCCGCTCCACCCCGGCACCCAGCCTCCGTACGGTGTCCCCCACTCCCGCACCAGCCCTACTCCCTTTGTTCCGCGCCAGCATCCCCCTTCGGCGTGCTCCCCCTCTGGCGCCGCTCCCTCGCGCGACCTCCCCCGGACCCCGCTGCTCCCGCACACCTCGGTGCTCGGCCGCACCATCATGCCCCTCTGGCGCTCTAGCTGCGCCGCCCGGGCCTACTCCAGCATCCCCGTCCCAGCCCCTCCATCACCGGCCGCCGCCGCGCGGCCTCCGGCCTCTGCTCCGGCGCCACTGCCCGCACCCGGCTCCCCCCAGCCTGGTCGCGCGATCCCCAGCCTCTGCCCACACCCCGGCACTCCGGTCGCCGCCCTGCCGGCGTTCCCCGGTCCTGTCGGTGTCCCCCAGTCCTACTGGCGCCCCTGATCCGCTTCGGCACTGCCCTGCCGGCTTCCCTCACGATGTTCCAGTGCCCCTGCCCCGCTCCGGTGACCTCCGGCTGAGCTTTGGCGATTCGCCTCCGTCCAGCCCCCTCTGGCCGCCCGTTCGAACGTCCCGGCGTTTTTCCGCGGCTCGACCATCCAACTCTGCTTCCTTGCACCTACCAGGGGCGCACCTGACGGTAGCCGCGTGACCCCCGGCGGTCCCTGTGCCTGAGCATGCTGCCCCTCCTAAATGGCGCGTGACCTCGTTGGTCAGGCGTGTCTCTGCGCCGAGGTAAATCGTGTGACGTGAATCTGTTCAAGTTTATTTTATGTCTGTGGTCGACTATTTTGTTTGTTTTGGTGTTTGTTGCAGCGTATTGGCGGAATAATTCCGCAACGCAGCAGTCTTTGGCTTGCGCGTGCGTTCGCGCCTGCGCGAGGTGTGTTGCGTCGTCGGGCTCGGTTTGCAAATCGAGGTAGGTTTCCCATTGCGTTTGCCATTAAAATTAGAATTTATTTATTCCTTGTTCTTTTATTGATATTTAGTAAATCTAAATGTTGTATTAAGTAGTTATTTATAGTGTGGTGATCTCCTGAAAATGAAAGCTGTTGTTTCTAGCATTTCACTAGAAGTGTTTTTTTTAATTGTGTGTTTTCCTAGTGATATTGTTAATGGATTGATTAGAGGAAATGCCAGTTTGGCCTTTAAAGTTGATTTTGAAAACTTTAAGTTTGGTTCTTGCTTGTTGAAAAATGTTTTGCCTTGATGTGTGAATAAAAGTTTGGATTTCATTTGATAAATAGTGTCCTTTCAAAAAGTGATTAAAGGTCTGTTTGGATCTTGATAAGAGTGGGGTGAATTTGGATATTGGAAAATGGTTTTACTTGTGATACCAATGTGTTTCAGTTTTAACATGCTGATTTGAGTTTCTTAAATGAAGTTCTAAGTGAGTTTCTGGTTTTCAATGTGATGGCATGTGTTATGTCTTTTGGAAACACTTTGGTATTAAATGGTTTAAATGTTAAATGATATGGCGGCCCGGTTGGCACTTTATTAAATGTGAAGTGATTATATATATATATACATACTTATGGGGAATCTCTACAGGGGGACTTCCCTTTGAGGGTTGTCGTGTAGCGGTGTCCGTGTAAGGGGTTGGAAAGTGCAGTGAGATGAGTCACGCGTGCGAGGGCCTCCAACTTACACAGTATTATTAAAAACCATTGTGGGTTCCTGGGCGTCCTTTAGAGAATCGAGTGACAGTTGCTGGCTAACCCCGATTAGACGGGTTAGTCCCCCCTTGGTAGGTAGGCCTTGAGGGGCGTGCCATTGGTTGGCTGTTAGGGAAGCCAGTTGGTTATTGACTGTGGAGTACCATGCCGGTAGGTAGTCTGAACCTGAGTACGTCCAAGGGTTCTCTAGGGATGTTTAGGATCACCCATGGTTACTTGATGTTCCTTGCTTGTTTACTTTCAGTTGTTCTTCACAGCTTATACTGTTATACTTGTGAAAATGGTTTTCAAATGAAGATGCATTATTCTCTTTGTGCCAAATTTGAAAATGTAACACTTCTTTCTCTTTAATAATGAATTTGGCACCAATGAAATGAATTCAAATTTTGAAAAAGAATAAGAGTAATGTCTCATGTTTTGACCTTCAAGTGAAACAATATGAAAGCTTACTTTTATACATAGTAGTTCAAACATTGAATTTATAGATTCTTTATTTACTGGCAGGGCTTTGGGATTTGTTGTTGGGCTCACCTACTGAGTACTTTTTGTACTCACGCCTATATTTTACCTTTTCAGTTGCAGGTTCCTTTGTGTACAAGTTTTCCTGGTTTATTCGCTCGGTGTTGGAGCGAGGTTGGTTTCAATTAGGTGGTGACCCGTGGGGTCACGTGGAGGTACGTTGGTTGTGTAGTTTTTGTTTGTCTGTTTTGTTTAGTTTCTATTATTTTACTGATTTTGGTTTTATTTTGGGCCAAATCATTACCACCTGTTTACTTTTGATGCCCGGCACTAGTTTCCATCCCGGGGGGATCGAGAACGCCCCTCGGGATTTCCCGCGGACCGGCTCGGGTGACCGGTTTAGGGTTGACCCGGGCTGGTTCGTGACACTCCTAGTGTAAGTCTCACTATAATAAGGATGTGCCGGGTAGTTCCAATTATGACACAGTAACATGATCTATTTTCTAAACATATTATCATACCTATGGTTGAAATTGATATAATTATTGATATGGATTGTATATCAAAGAATGATGTAAACATTTATTACAAAGTAAATTAAGATTAGCGATGAAGTAGTGGAACTCCTTATCTTTATATTAGAGACTTAATCGCATGAGTTATTCCAAGATGCACCTCCAATAGAATTTATGAATAAGATTATTGGGGAGGAAAATAGTATAGATGGAAAATTAAATCTCATAATTGTGGATGTACGTATTTTATAGGAATAAGTTAATGTATTTCCTAAGGATATTTCGGGATATCCACCAGAGCATAAAGCTGAATTTTCCATTGATTTAATCCCTTATGAAATACCTATATCAATTACTCCCAATATAATGGCCATTGTAAAATTAGAATAGTTAAAGAGAAAAATATAGGAGTTTAGTGGTAAGGGATTTATTTGACCTAGTGTATCACCAAGGGGAGATATGGTTCTCTTATTTAATAAGAAACATGAATCCATGAGGTAGTGTATTGATTATAGGTAATTCAATGTTATTACAATAAAGAAAAGGTATCATCTATCTCACATTGCTGAATTATTTGATCAACTTCATGAAGCTTAATATTTTTCCAAAATTGATCTCTGTTCTGGATATCATAAATTATGAGTAAAGAAGGAAAATATTATGAATACATCATTTTGAATGTTGTGTCGAAATTACAAGTTTACCAAAATTCCATTTGGACTCACTAATGCACCCTTTGTTTTCATAGATCTAATGATCAAAGTATTCAAGGAATTTCTTAATATTCTTTGTGGTATTTATTAATGATATATTAAAGTATTCTAAAATATATGAAGACAATTATAATCACTTTCAAATAATTATTGAGATTACTATAAGGAATGAGTTATATGTTAAATTTTTGAAGTGTTAATTATGGCTTCAGGAAATTTCCTTTCTTGGATATATTGTCTTTAAGGATGGAATCTCAGTTGATCTTGAAAAGACAAAGGCATTCCAATAATGGCATACACCAAAAAAAATAATCAAGGTACATAGTTTCATTGGTTTAGTAGGTCACTATCGGCATTTTGATTATAATTTTTTTTCAATTGGATAAGTCATTAACCATGATCACATATAAAGGGGATAAGTTCATATTGATAAAATAATTTGAAGAATTTTTTGAATAATTGAAAAGGAGATTGGTCAATGCTCTGATTTTGACTCTATTATTAAACAATGACGGGTTTGTGATATATAATGATGCATCAAAGAAAATTTTGGCTTGTCTCCTTATGAAAAATGATAAATTTTTTGCATATGAATCAATACAGTTTAAGAATCAGGAAGAAAATTATCCAACTCATGATCTTGAGTTAGAAACTGTAATATTTACTCTAAAAATATGGATAAACTACCTCTATAGTGAAATATTTTGAGATATGTATGGATCACAGGATTTTGAAATACATATTTACATAGAAATAACTCAACATAAGGAAAATATGATGGCTCTAGTTACTCAGAGATTATGATTTCTCATTACATTACCACCCATGAAAATAAAATAAGGTAGAAGATGAATTGAGCAGGAAATAACATGGAATTATGACCCAAATAAGGATTGGGAAAGATCTTATGTTCATATATTTATTAAATATGGATATGAGTGTTATTAAGGAATGGGATAAACTTCCCCTTTTTCGAATTATTTCGAAACCAACTTTGTTGGGAAAGATAAAAAACTCTCAATATGATGATAATAATTTTTTTAATAAAATTGAAGTTGTAAATGAGGAAAAATTATAAGGATTTGTTTGTGAAGATTTTGTTCTGAAATTTGGAAAGAGGTTATGTATTCCATAAATACCAAATCTAAAAAGGGAACTATTGGATGATTCTCATAGCTCAAATTTATCTATACACAATGGTATTGACATGATGTATAGGCATATAAAAGAACATTTTTGGTGGGATAATATATATCATGAAATTGATGACTATATGTTAATATGACTGGTTTTTTAAAATTTTAAGACTGATATATATCATCCTATATGATTCATATGACCTATTCTTATAACTATGTGTAAATAGGATGACATTATGATGGCATTTGTCATAGGACTACCAAGGACTCCTAGAAGGAATTATGTGATATGGGTTATTATTGATCACATTACCAAATTAGAACATTTTATTACTATAAGATAATATTTACCTATTGAGTGAAAATAATGACTCTATATTAATGAATTTTTAAGAATTCATGATCCACCTATATCGATTATGTCAGATCGAGATCCTTGTTTTAAATAAAAATTATGAAAGAGTCTTCAAAAGGCTCTAGATACTGAGCTTCATTTGAGCATTGCTTACCATCCTCAAGATGATGGATATTCTGAAAGAAATATAAAACATTAGAAGGAATGTTGAGATTATGATCACTTTATTTCAATATTTTTAGTATCAATATTTACCTTTGTTAAATTTTTCGTAAAATAATATTTTTCATTCAATTATTCAAATGGTATCATAGGAAGAATTATATAGAAAGATATTTCATACTCCAACTTGTTGGGATGAAGATGGTAAAAGGAAACAAAAAATATGAGGATTTTTGAAGAGATAATAATAAAGGTAAAGACTTTTAAGGAACATATCAAAGTATCTCTAAGTAGGCAAAATAATTATTCTGACAACTAGAGAAAGGATTTGTAATTTCAAGTGTGAGATCATGACTTCTTGAATGTATCTCCATAGAATGGTGTCATAAAGTTTGTAAAGAAATGGAAACTAACTCCTAGGTATATAGAACAATTCAAAATCCTTGAAATAATTAGATTTTTATCTTGCTATTTATCAATTCTACCAAGTCTGTCCAAAGTTTATGTTGTGTTTCATATATCCTTATTATGGAAGTACATGCTAGACCCAACACATGTACTCAACTATGAAGAAATAGAACCGGAACATAATCTATCTTACTGTGAAGAGCCTATAAATATTCCTGAAACTAGAGGGAAATTTTTTAAGAATTTTACAACTCAACTGGTAAAGGTTATTTGGAGAAACCATAAAATGGAATAAGCAGTGTGCAAACCTGGTCATGTTATAAAGAAGAACAACCCTCATCTGTTCAGAAAGTTATATTCATGAAACTTTTTAGGATAAAAATTTTTAAGGAGAGGGAAATGTAACACCCCAATATTTTATGGTATGTATATTTTTAAATAAATTTAATCTCTTTGATATCTTATGTTGTGCATAACATCGAGCATAAACAAACCGCGATATACTATTAAAAATTATTATTTTAACAGAATCATTATAATCTAACCGTTGAATTAGAGGATATAAATAGGAATAAACATATTATGAAATATATATATATATATATATTTTAGTCAATACATATTTATTTATTAATTTTTAGGAAATAAACACTTAATTTTAAGTAAATTCATATTATTATTCAACAATATTTGTTCTTTAAAAATGGTTTTCTGTTTTTTTATGAGTAAATATTAATCAATTTCTAGAACTTCTATAAAATTTATTTTATAAAAATAATATAATTTTTAAAATAAAAATATAAAAATTATCTTAATATTAATTTTTGGTAATTTTCTAAAAATATTGATTTTTTATTGAATAGCGAAAAATATAGATTTTTATAAAACTATCATTTTATTTACATTTAAAAGATACGATTATCATTTTAATTTTACTTGAAAGTAAATTAAGTACTATTTATTTATATATAATCTAATTAATTTCATTTTAACCATCCTTATAACCTATTTTGGTATAAATACATTTTTGGCTTAAAATGCATTTTTCAAGAAAATTGTTTTTCGTTTCCTTTTGAGGATTACTTTTAAATTTAATTATGAAAATTATTTGTTTTGAATTTTTAAAAATGGATTCTGTATTTTTATTTAGAATTTATAAATTTATTAAATAGTTTCCTTTTATTTTTGTTCAATATAAATAGTAACCTTGGTAATTTTTCTTACCACGGTCAAGGGTAATTTAGGTAATTTAATTTAAAAATAAAATTATAAGGTCAAGAAAATGGACATAAAACTTGCCCAAATTTTACTAGATAAATTATTTTAATCCATAATACTTTAAGGTTCTTCTATATAGGCATTTATGTCTATTTTAATGAGATTTTTATGTTTATAATATTTTATTTAAAGAAAAGTCAAGGATGTCACATTCAAATTTTTAATAACTATTAAATTTTTAATAACTATTAAATTTTTTATATGTAGTTATCTAGAAGATATATTAAAATATAAAATATTATTTTAAAATATAAAATATTTATATACATCAGGGTGATTTATTTTTATTTTTTAGTGAATAAATTGTTACATTAAATAATTACACAAAAATGATGTGGTGATTATTCAATTAATGGAAAAATCAAATATATCATATAAAAATGATTTTAAGTAATATAGTTTCAATTAATTATGTTTATCCATGACTTTTATAGATTGATTTTACATGTTAATTATATATTAAAATATTTTTTTGAATTTATATTAATTTATTTATATTTTTAAAAGTCAAAGTAATGAATAGTGTCAAAATTAATTATATTTTAAAATAAATAATATTTTATTATATGATATAAAAATCCTAAAAATATTAAATTCAGATACATTATTAGTACATAGTTTAACGTATCAAACATGATACATTTATGGGTGGTTTTCATTTTATAGTAAAATATTGACCTATCAAGAGTAAAAATACATATTGTCACGGTAAGAGTTAATGAGGTTAAATAAGGGTTAAAACTAAATGATAAGGGTAGGAATGTGACCTAAACTTTTATAAATATTATTACATTAGAGGATTTATACTGATAACCACCTTATAATCAAAATACCTCACTTTTGATCCATTTTTAAATTAAAATGAATTTACATTAATTTAATATTTTGAGAATTTCTAAAAGTTCCCCTCACTTCAATTATAAAAGGGCACCCCTTCCTTCACTTATTTAGACCAATATGAACCATAAATATCTACCAAAATCTTAAATTTTCTCTTATAAAAAACCTTACTTATGTTTTGGAGGTTATGGTCCTTCCAAAATACCCAACCTAGGTCCTATAAGAGAAGTTATAAAGAAATCCTTCATAGTAGAGCTAATTGTCTTTACCGACTCATTAAAAATTATTTATTCTTCTACTTCCTATTCATGTGTTTTTTACATACTAAATTAAAAAATAAAGTATGATATATATACTAATATGTTATTATGGCTGTTATACAACCATATTTCACCTTTTTCATCCTATGAAAAATAAAAGCACCACTAGTGCATGCGTACGACTTATCGTCTTCCCGCAGTGGTGTAATTTTTTTCATAATAAATTAATTAAATGGTTATAATGAAATAAATAATGGATATATATGATAATTATGAAATTATATTGATTCTTTAAAATACATGTATCATCCATTTCCCTACCAATTCATAATTAAGGGAATGATATCACCACTCGTGCGTACATATGACCTACCGTCTCCACGATGCAATGTGATTCATTTTTTGTTTCCAACATTCAAGAATGATATAAAAATATATTTAATGATTAAATATGATATTATAAAATTAATATAATTTGATATATTAATTATCTATATCTTATCCAAAAGAAATTGTACATTCATGACAAAACATACATGTGAAAACAAGGTAATTAACACCCAAAACAATGAAAATAATGAAATATTATTAATGAATGTGTGGTTAAATGTTATAAAAGGATAATATAAGATATTATTAATAAACAATATGGTTCCAAAATAAATTGAAAACATTTTTAATAAAATTATACAGGATGTTAAAGCATGATCAATTAAAGGTAAGCATGAGGTAAGGGGTTTCTTAACTCAGTTTTCATTCATTATGTTAAACTTCTACTTCATTTATTATGTCACACTAAGATTATATATGAAATGATTTATGATTATATTATATAATGTTTTAAATTTTTTATGTTTATTTATAGATGATATTCATAATTTATTAATTTTATTAATTCTCACTTCAATGATATGATATTTTTAAGGGAATTCATCTCAATTTCTCTTTATTGTGACATTTTTTATTATGATGAAAAAAATATTTACTACGGTGCATATATTTCCATTTTAATTTATTAATTATCATAATTCCTTGAAAATTACCTTTCTCTAAAATATTTATATTCCTCATATCGTGGGTATGATTATTTTATAAAATAAATACCAATGTTTACATATGCTGATGACTTTGAAAGTTATTTGAATGATTGGGAAAATAATGTTAAATTTGCATCTTTTACACAATATGGATATTTTTTAATAATTAATATTGATTCATGAATTAAATTGATCATTTATATATATGAGAAATGTATTGTACACGCAAGACGTGGGTGGGTCCCTGTTATAGAGAGCTCCTCGATGCATCGGTAGTCTCAAGAGACAAATAAGTTGGCCAAATTAAATGGGTTTTTATTTACCCATAATGATTAAACTATCTTGTGAATGGTCTTGAGAGTAGAGGTACCAAGATTCCAGAGATCATGGTGTCTAATAATTTATCAATTACTTCATCAAGATTTTAATACTTACTATCCATGATATCTTCACTATGATATTATTTGTGGATTCAGATTGTGCACAATATATTATTCAAAATTGTTTACAATTATTTACATTATCATAAATATTATGGTTTGTCTTCATATGATATAAAATTTACTGATTAAATGGAATGTGTGTTTAGTTATTTATCTTTCCATATTTATTATGTTTAATTCATGATATATTTCACTCTACACATATCCTTAGTGGGAATTTGAGATCACCCTTTTATTAGTTTTCTTTTATCCAGGATAATAAGATAAAATAATTTAATAAGTTCAATAATGAAGATTACTTTATTTTTTTATGATCTTTGTATATTAACTAATGTAATAATGGTACCATATATATATCTAGTTCTTCAAGATTAATAAATTATTTTATCTTTTAGGATGCGATTCTTAATATCTAGTACCAATATAATGAAGTAACCACTGACTCCAGACTACTAGAGTTGGGGATGTTATAGTTAGTAGCAGATAAAGTTTAATAGAAACCTTGAGAACTAGATATTAAAATAAACATTGATGACATGAGATCTATGACAATACAGTATAGTATTTGAGGATTTACTGCTCATTATTTATGATAATTTGAAGTTAACTTAGTATATACCATTATTTAGTGATGGAATCTAATGAAAGAAAGAGAATCAATACTTGTGGTTAATGTAGGGATCTTCCCACTGAGCAAGAAAATAATAATGGAATTAGAGATAATAATATCATGACCATATTAGGTAAAATTACCTAGGTTATGTCTAATAAACTTTCACATAGGTAGGAACATGATGTTCCACAACATGATACACCTATATTGGATTGTTTTATGCGATAAAAGCCAGTTTTCAGTGGAACTATTTATATAGTGGTAGCTGAGAAATGGATTGATACTATTTAAAATATATTTATTACCTTGGAATGAAATGAAAGGAAAATGTTATATTGGCAGTGTATTGTATTAGAGTTGATGCTGGTAAACGGTGATTATTGATCCATAAAACTATGTAAGGAGAAAAAATATAACATATGGTGTAGATTGATTTTAAATTAATATTCATTGATAAATATTTCCCTTATGAACAATGAACTAAAATGAAGAAAAAGTAACTCATATTAAATAAAATGGTGGAATAAATTGTTGTAGAGTATGATACTACCTTTACAAGACTATCCATGTATGATAAAGATTATATATGTAATCCGTATAGAATAGTTGATCATTTATTTGAAGGCCTTAAGACAAACCTATGAAGGGAACTGGTTTCCTATACTTTTTCATCATATTATTAAATAGAATCATGTTACCTCAAAATAGAGAATGAATTTTATAGATAATATTTATACAAGGGAAATAAATATAATAAGAGTTTAGTTAAGAACCATGAAAATGGTAAAGTGAAAAAGAAGAATAAGGGAATAAATAAATTTCAATTTTGTGAAAATTATGGGAAGAAACATCTAGGGAAATTCTTGAAGGGAACATGAGTTTGTCACAAGTGTGGAGACAAGGTTCGTATGTATCATGATTAAAAAGGGAATAAAAAACAATGATATATTATGCTTCAACTATAATTAAATGGGTAATTATTCAAATCAATGTCCAAATGTCCAAGGGAACCTACCACATAATAGACTGAGGGGAGAAGAAAAAGTTAATGAAATCACTACGGTTAAGGTAGAAGTTCCCAAAGATGTTATGGTGGGTACATTAATCATATCCTCAAATATTTCCAATGAATTACTTGATTCTAGAGCCACGCATTATTTTATATATTCTTTATTTTTTAAGAAAATTTAGTATTTAAATTTCTAATTAAGAAGGTATTTTTTAGTAAAAAATCGTAGAGGAATTCTCACTACAAAAAAGGATGTGTTATAAATTTCTCATTATGATACGTAAATGTGATCTATTTTTTGACCTTATAATCATACTTTTGGATAAATTTGATATAATTCTTGGTATATATTTGATTTCAAATTATAATGAAAAAATTTATTTCAAAGAAAATTAAATCATGATTGGTGATGAAGGAGTGGAACTCATAGTCTTTATAATAGAGACTTTATCATATGATTCATGTCAAGATCCACCTCCAATAGTATTTATGAATGAGAACCTTGGGGAGGAAGTAAAGAAAAATGGAAAATGTAATCTTATAATTAGGGATGCACCTATTTTATATGAATACATTGATGTATTTCATTAGGACTTACCTGGACACCCACCGGAGTGTAAGGTTGAATTTTCTAAAGATTTAATCCTCAATCAAAGACCTATATCATTTACTCACTATAAAATGGCCAAAGTGTAATTAATGGAGTTAAAGAAACAAATAGAGGCGATCAGTGGTAAGGGATTTATTTTTCCTAGTGTATCACCATGGGGAACCTTGTGTCTCTTCATTAAGAATAAAGATGAATCTATGAGGCAATGCATTTATTATATGTAAATCAATGCTATTATGATAAAGAACAAGTATCCTCTATCTCACATTGGTGATTTTTTTATCAACTTCATGGATTATAATATTTTTATAAGATTGACCTTCATTCTAGATATCAATAATTATGAGTAAAGAAGGAATATATTCTAAATACAACATTTCAAATAAGGTATGCACATTTCAAGTTTACGGTAATTCCATTTGGACTCACCAGTACACCCTCTGTTTTCAAGGATCTAATGAACATAGTATTTAAGGTATATCTTGATAATTTTTTTAAGTATTTATTGATGATATCTTGGTGTATTCCAAAATCTATGAAACCCATTAGAATCACTTGTGGATTATTGTTAAGACACTTATAAGGATTGATTTATATGAAAAATTTATCCTGTGTTAATTATGGATTTATAAAATTTCTTTTCTTAGCTATATTGTCCTTGAGGATGGAACCTCATTTGACCTAGAAAATACAAAGGCGGTCCAACAATGACCTAGCACAAAGAACATAAATGAGGTACATAGTTTCATTGGTTTATAAGGTTATTATCAGCATTTGATTTTGAATTTTTCCCATTTGGATATCTCGTTAACCAATATCACACATAAAGGGATTATGTTTGTATAGAGTAAAGAATTTGAAAAATATTTTAAAGAATTGAAAAGAAGATTGGTCAATGTTCTTATTTTGACTCTACTATCAATAAATGATTGGTTTTTGATATATAATGATGCCTCGAAGAAAGGATTAGGTTGTGTTCTTATGAAAAATGATAAATTTATTGCATATGCATCAAGATAGTTGAATACTCATGAACAAAATTATCCAATTCATGATCTTGAGTTAGTATCTTTAGTATTTACTCTAAAAATATGGAGACACTACCTCTATATTGAAATATTTAGGATATATACGGATCCCAAGAGTTTGAAATAAATATTTACAAAGAAAGAAAACAACATGAGGCAAATAATATGGGTCAAGTTACTCAAAGATTATTATTTCTCAATACACTACCACCCAAGAAAAGAAAATACTGTAGCAGACCCATTGAGTAGGAAAGATCAGGAATTTCTATCCCAAATGAGGATTGGGAGAGATATTATTTTTATATATTTAGTAAATATAGATATGGGGGTTATTAAGGAAGGGGATACACTACTCCTTTTAAAAATGATTGTGAAGCCATATTTGTTGGAAAAGATAAAAAACTCTCAATCTAATGATATGGATTTTCATAATAAAATTAAATCTGTTAATAATGGAAAATTAGAAGGATTTTTTTGTGGAGATGGTGTTCTAAAAATTGGAAAGAGTTTATATGTTCCATAAATACATGAGCTAAAAAAGGGAACTATTGGATAATGGTCATAGCTCAAATTTCTCTATACACCCTGGTAGTACCAATATTTTTTAGATATCTGAAGGAATATTTTTGGTTAGATAATATATAGCATGAAGTTTTTGACCATGTGTCAAGATGTGTGGTTGGTTAACAAGTTAAGGCTAAGAGTCATCATACTAGAAGATTCATACAATATATTTTATAACTGTGTACAAATGGGAGGACATTATGATGTACTTTTTCATAGGACTACTAATGAATCCTAAAATGAATGATGTGATATGGTTTATTATTGATCACCTTACCAAATCAGAATATTTTCTTTCTATAAGAGAAGATTTTCCTCTTAAGAACCTAGAAAGACTCAGTATTAATGAAGTTTTAAGACTTTATGGTGCACCCATATTGATTGTTTCTGGTCTTGATCCTTGTTTTACATCAAAATTATGGAATGTTCTTCAGAAGTCTCTAGATATTAAGCTTCATTTGATAACCTCTTACCATCCTCAATTTGATGGATAGTCTAAAAAGACTATCCAAACATTAGAAGATATTTTTAGATCATGCTCACTTAATTTTCAAGGTATGTGGGGTCAGAATTTACCTTTGGTAGAGTTTTACTATAATAATAGTTTCTATTCAGGTATTCAAATGGAGTTGTATAAAGCATTATATAGATAGAGATTGTGTACTCAAACTTATTGGGATGAAGTTGGTGAAAGAAGTATAATAGGCTCAGAATTTTTTTAAGAGACAACAAAATAGGTGAATACTATTCAGGCTCATATCAAAGAAACTCAAAAATTATTAAAGAGACAAATACAATGGTAAACAATATTCTATCTCATATCAAATCAGCTCAAATTAGGAAAAATAATTATGCTGAAAACTAGAGAAATTATTTAGAATTTAAAGTGGGAGATCATGTATTTATAAAACTATCTCCTTGGAACGGTGTCATAAATTTTTTTAAGAAATGGAAACTAAGCCCTAGGTACATCGAACCATTCAAAATCCGGAAAATAATTCGATCATTATATTATTGTTTAATAATGCCATCTATAATCTTCAAATATCATGGTGTGTTCTATATATCATTTTTAAGGAAGTAAATGTTAGACCCAACACTTTCACTCACCTATGGAGAAATAGAACTGGAACTTGATTTGTCTTATTGTGAAGGGCCTATTGAGATTATTGACACTCGAGATCAAGTGTTAAAGAATTGGATGACTCGACAGGTAAAGGAGATTTATAGAAACCAAAAAAATGGAATAATAAACAAGGTAACATGAGGATGTTATGAAGAAGAACCACCCTCATCTGTTTAGAAGGTAATATTCAATAAATTTCAAAGATAAAATTTTATGGAAGAGGGGAGAATTAAATACACCAATTTTTTATGGTATGTATGTTTTTAAATAAATTTAATCACTTTGATAGCTTATATTGAAGGCAACACTAATCTTAAATGAACCATGATATAATATAAAAATTAATTATTTTAACATGACCATTATAATTTTTGTCCCAGATAATGACTAATTTAACAAATCAAGATGGGTGAATTTAGTTCCCAAAAAATGATTCCTTGAATATTAGTTCACCCTCTTCAAAGTATGAAACATCAATTATTTCCTTAAGAGTATATGTATTGTAAATATAAAAACATGTGGAAAGGAAATTGAGCATAGAGATTTATAGTTTTTTTTGGAAAATAAATCCCCTAGTCTACTCCACCAATTCTCTACTCCATGATCTTGGTGATTTTCACTATAACAGCCCTTTTACTGTGGGGATCCCAACCAAGTACAAGCAATTGTCACTTAGTACAAAGTTCCAAGAACATTTAACAAGCCTATTTATTTTAAAGACCTATACATGGTCTTACACACTCCTTCACTGAGTCTACACAAGATATAATGAGATACGAAATTTAGAGAAACTTTTCAGCACATAGTTTCAAGCAAAAACTAATAGTAGAAAAATATTTGTCCTAAGAGAATAATAGAATTAAAGGTCAATATTTGGATGATCTTCAGTTTAATAGATAGAACTAATAATAATATCATGAATGATTTTTTTTCCTTTCAACTATGTATAGGTATCCAGTATTTTCTTTTTAGTGTTCAAAAAGTGATCAACTATCATTCTTCATCTCTCACTTTTTTCCATAGCTAACTGATATTTATATATGATGTTTAAACTTAAATTATATATAATTATAATGGTAGAATGATCCATGAAGTGGTCTTGATAATATAGGATAATAATAGTATGCACCCCCACTTTATAAATATAGAATTTATTTTGTGATAGTGATGTTAGATATCTTCTAAATATTTGTATATTCCTATTCATGGAAAGTATTGTGTAGGATGATCTTTCCTTAAATGGATAATATTATTTTGATGTGCTCTAAAGTTATTAAATGAATTATCAATTGATTATAAAATTAATCAGGATGTTCTTAAATACTAGATCATAATAGGATATCAAATGAATGTATCATTCATAATAAGATAACTTTATCAATATAAAACAGCTTCTACTTATAAGATAAAATATCTTCAATGTAGTATAAGATAATTTATCATCATAAAATAAAGTGTTGTTATGATTTAACATTTACATTTCTTCAACTTCTTCTAGCTATGAATATTATTTTCAGAAGATAAATTTCTTTTATACTCTCAGTCTTACTTGAGATCCATCTTGAGCAACTTAACCATTCTTCATAGGATAAATTTTTACATTAAAATTTCTAATTCTGAACAACTGAATATGTTCTTCAATTTTCATAAGATAAAATAATAATATATCATAATATAAACACTTAAACACATCTCATAAGTTGACTATAATTTAAAACACTTAAGATAAATCTTTCAGCATAAAATTATGGATTTTTTGACTCATCAAAACACATTATACATATATATATTGAAATAATATACTCTTTACAAAAATCTACCCCTTTTTTATAATCACAAAACCCATGAGATTGGAAAACAAAAAAAATCTACATTATGTTTTGATCTTTAAGAAAGTAAATGTTTCCGTTCATTGTCTTCCAAATAAATATTTTCCTTTTCTTCTACCCTTTATGGAATAAGAAACGAGTTTAGAAAGAATTTTATTATCCTTATACTCGTTTTGGAATATAAAATAAATTTTTGTATTTTCATTTTCTTCTCCCCTTTTTTGTGATATCAAAATAAAGTTCAATAAGGTAAACAGTTTATATTTCACCAAAATGTTAGTAAACAGTTGAAGATACTAATGACAAACATAATTTGGTATTAAATATAGTTTATAATGAAACATTGAAATAGTGTGTCATAAAAATATACAAAACTAAATTTTAAAAAGAAAATATAAAACATGAATATTTAATTTCTAAAATAACATAAAGGAATAGAAAATGTAAAAAAATTATAAGGAGAAATAAAAACATTAAGCCGGTAAGATTATTCAAGAAAAAAGAATAAGGTAAATCATTATGATCATTCAATATAGATATTAAAGTAAACAAATGAAAATGTTTTATTTCCATAAAAAGTGGCATAATTCAAATTTTTTTTAGAATGCCCAAGCATTTGGAAATTGATTCCATGAACATGAAAGGGAGTGTATCAACAACTTTTCAAAATATGGATTTTTGCAGGTGGATTCTTAAAAGAGAGGGGTTTAACATTAGATAATGAGGATGAAGGTAGAGGATCATTATCTGTTGTGCCAACAACATCACCCAATGTCAGTTGGGATTCTCTAATACCGGTATGATATTCATGATCAAGCCATACTGGCGTGGACTCAATGTTGAGAGAAGCATTATTTTCCCTCTCCAAATTGAAGTTATCTATATTAGTAAATGGTAATCTATTGGGTGGTTTGGGTAAGGATAAAGATCCTTATTTATCAAAACATAGATTTTATCTTTGATAAATCTCATAAGGATGAAATATTTATTCAAGACACTAAGAGGTGGATCAGTATCGATCAATTATATAAGGTCTGGGTGGCTTTCAAACATGAATTTGAAAAATTGAATTAGCACTCACATCAATTAACTTTACCATATCATTTTTTCAGAAGTCGAGAAGACTTGTAATACTATTCCACACATGTTGAGATTAATTTACAAGAAATTTATATTAGTATCCTTTATTTTCACAATTTTGTACCAAAATATTCAATTCTTTGAAATAATTTTCTGCCATACCAATGAAAAAAAATTATTTCCTATTATTTTGAAGGTAAAATTATTTCTGATAATTCTGCAAAGGTGTCAGCTTCAGCCTCATCATTGTCTGAGAATTATGGCTTAAGAATATTTACCACAACTTAATATAAGTCTTATAAATTTATTTTATATTTCTAAAAAGTTGTTAGATAAAGAACCATCCAACCTTTGTAGAAGTGTGATGATTAAACAAACATCCTTGTTCACATGAAGAGAATTTTCATAAACTTCTATAAGCTTTTGTGATAGTAGAGAAAAGAATCCTTTATTGATATATCAATAAATTCAACCACTTCCTTTGGAGTAAATAGTATCTTTATACCTTTTTTTACTACATTCCTATAAGAATTTTGGCACATATATATTTTGATGATTTCACACTGGTGATAATCAATAGATGCAGTCACTGTATCCATAGATTTATATAACTCCATTATTTTAAACTGAACATCTAAACTATGCATAGCTCTATTAGAGGGTTATTCTGAGAACTTTTCTAAAATAGATTAAATCAATAACCTCACTTTCTGAATATCATCTCTTGATTCCATCTGTTCACATATAACTCTTCCTTATTGATTTGATTCAACAATTTAAGATTTTAGAATTTCAACATCAAATACTAACATTGAATATCTTAGTTGAGATCTTTCATAAAAAATCCTTTTAGTTTCTGGTACTTCTTATTTTTCGTATTCATGAGGAATAGGGGAAACCCATTCCTGATGAACTTTAACGCTTTCTTCCCAAAGTGATTTATTTTTAGCAGCTTAAGGTTCTTTTTCCACATGACATGATTCTTTTGAATCTATCTTATGAATTATTCCTAGATTCAATATTTAAAACTCTTGAGAATAAGACTCAACTAGAATATGAGACATTATCGATCTTATAGAAATATTATTATCTGGACCGATTAAAAATATCTGAGTGGTAGCTGAGGTTATCCTTTATTTTTTAACTTGGATAGGTACAAAGGCAGGAGTTGGAGGGGTGCACTTCTGAAAATCAGTTGATTAGCCTATTTGAATACTATTTCTTACTCATCTATTGTTTAGTTCAAGGGTTTCTTCTTCATCATGAATTTTTCTAGTCTCTGTGTGATGAGATGATTCTTCTACCACCACTGGTATCTCATGCAAATAAGAATGCTCCACCTAATTAGAAGTTTGGTTTGTTTCACCCATCAAGGAAAAGGGTATCAATTTTCCTGACAAAGAGTCCCAATGAAAAAAAAATTACTTAATACACTCGCATTTAAGTTCATAAACCCAGGACAAGGAGTTGTGTTTTTGTCATTTAGATCGACTCCAACACACTGAAATACAAGGGTTAATATTCATCCAAAAGGGTAAAAGTTTAGAGACTTGTGTTGAACATGACAAGTATATCATAGAATATATCATTTCATATTCACAATATTTTACAACATAAATAAATAAATAGATAATACAACTTAAAAAATAGTCTTTTCAAACTAACCATTTCATTGAGAAAATCTCAACTGGATGAATTTGGTTAGACATTTTATTTCACGCTCAAAATTCTTGACCTAATTTTTCTCAATAACAACAATTATAAAAAACAATGACATGATTTATAGAGGGGTAACTCGATCCATGTTATCTAATGTGGTTCTGAGGAATAGGTATCCTTTTTTAGGAACTTTTAATGATTCAACCAATTGAATTGAGGAAATTAAAATATTTTTTTAGTTAATAGAAGCAATAACTATGTCTTCTTCATCACCGAACTGGAAGACTATTGATTCATAAAATTCATGAAATTTTTTTTGGAATACATACATGGTTATTGAATCATAAAAAATTTATTCACATCCTTAATGATTTATGACTTTATTCAGAATCATATATGTCATTTCCAACCATCGAAAATCAATGGCTTGTCCACTTAAATCTTTTCATGATATCATTTGAAGTTTGATCCTTCTAGATAAATCACCATCAATACCTTGTGTTTTCTCTATTTATGGAGGGTTTTAAGGGTTGTGGTGGAAATATAGGGTAAAAGGGATTCAAGCAAAGATAAAGAGGGTTCAAAGGGTCTGAAAGTCATTTAACATGTAGAGTTGATATGTAATATTTTTCATTCATGACAATTGAGGGATCACATAGTTTTTTGTAGAGTACTTATTAATAATATTAGGTAATATTGACTATTGGATATGAAAATTAATAAAAAATGTGGCACAAAAATAAATCTAAATATATAAAATAACACATTTACTTTAAATATGAGAAATGAGTTATAAAATATTATTTAGTAAAATTAAACATACCTAATTCCAACTTCATAAAATAGAATCTTTCGTTAGGAAAAGGTTTTGTAAAAATGTCTACTAATTGTTTTTTGTGAAAATAAATTTCTAAATATATATCATTTTTATGTTCATTCTCTCTTAAGAAATGTTGTCTTAAATATATTTTCTTCTTTCATGAATGGTTTATTGGATTCTATTAGATGTTGATAGCACTCATACTATCACATTTGATTGGAATGTAATTAAAATTAAATACAAATTCTATTAAGGTGTTTTTCATCTACAACACCTATGTACAACTAGTTCCTACAACAATATATTCAGCTTCCGCAGTTGATAGTGCTATAGAATATTGGTTCCTACTTTACCAAGACACCAAGCATTTACCAAGAATATAATAGGTTCCTTAGGTGATTTTCCTATCAAATATACATCCAATGAAATTTGTATCTGAGTATGAAATTAAATTAAAATCTTAGATTTTTGGAAAAATGTGAGAAAGAGATAAGGTTTCTTTTATATATCTTAAAATTCTTTTCACGGAATTTCAATGATATTCTTCTGGATTAGATTGAAATATTGAATAAATAAATACTAAAAAATTAATGTCTAGTCTACTTGAAGTAAGGTACAACAAACTTCCAATTATTCCTCTATATAACTTCTTTCCACCAAGTTTTCTAGTTTCATTTGAATCAATTTTGATACTATAACTCATAGGAGTTGAGTAGGTTTAACTATTTTCAAGTCCAAACTTATTATGTAAGTAAAGTATGTATTTTATTTGATTTAAAATGTTTCTAAAATCTTTTTGATAAACATGAAATCCTATAATGTAGTTTATTTCAACCATCGTACTCATTTAAAATTCTATTTTCATGAGTTTTGAAATTTTATTGAACAATTTTTGGTTTTTTTATCCTAAAATTACATCATATACATATATTTGTACAAAAAAATATCAGATAAAGAGTATTTTTTAAATATATTAGGATCTAATATTTTTAATTAAAAACCATTTGATAAAATAAACAAACCTAATCTTTCATATCATTCCCTTGAATCTTGTTTAAGTCCATATAGAGCCTTGGTAAGTTTAAACACATAATTTTGAAAATGAGGATCTTAAAAACTAGGATTTTATTCTATGTAATCTTCCACCATTAAAAATAATTTAAAAATACTAATTTAACATCCATATGATATAATTTAAAATTAATATAGGATGAATTTTCTAGAAGGATTCTAATCACTTCTAATATAGATATGGGAGCAAAGGTTTTTTTAAATCCTATTTATTCTTCTTGATTATATCCTTTAAAAAATAATCTAGATTTATTAATAGTTAATATATCATGATCATCCTATTTGTTTCTAACAACCTATTTTGTTCCAATTATATGATAGTTCAAGGGTCTTTCAACTAATTCTCATACCTTATTTATTTTGAATTTATTTAGATATTCTTGCATTTCTAAGAACCAAATTTCATCAGATAAGGATTATTTAACAAATTTCCGTTCTATTTAGGATAGAAAGGCTGGTAATTCTAATAAATTTCTTAATTTTCTTCTAGTTATTACTCCCACGTCTAGGTTTCCTGTAATTATTTCTAAAGAATGGTCTTTAAGTTTTCCAGGTATTCTAGGAAACACACTTTTTGGTTCACTAGTGTAAACTCTTATTGGATTTGGTTTAAATTAATCAAGTTCCAAATAATCATCCTTGTTTTCATTAAAGATAGTTTCTAGTCTCATATTTTTACTGATTCATTTTTATCATTAATTTGAACCATTTTGTGATAAAAAGGATCACTTTCATCAAATTTCACATGAACTGGTTCTTCAAAAATCCTTGAACTTTTATTGAAAACTCTATAATATTTAGATGTAGTATAATATCCTAAGAAGATACCTTCATCAACATTTGGATCAACATTTTCAAGATTATCCATGGTGTTTAAGATGTAAACCTTAAACCTAAATACTTTGAATTATCCAACCATGGGTTCTATATTATTCTACAACTCATAGGGTGTTTTCATTAATATAGGACATATTAGTACTCTATTAATGATATAAAATTCTTCGTTAATAGCCTTGGACCAAAAATAAGTGGGAATGTAATATTCACATAACATTATCCTAGAAATTTCTTACAAAGTCTTATTCTTCTTGTCAACAACACCATTTTGTTGAGGCATCCTAGGGGTGGAGAAATATATATTTAATTAATTTCTTATAAAAATAAGAATTAAATTCATAATTATAAAATTAACCTCCATGATCACTTCTCAAAGACATGATTTTGGTATCATTTTCATTTCACACAAGTTTAAAAAAATCAATAAAAACAGATCAACATTAACTTTTAAGTCTTAAAAATTAAACCCATGTAAATATTGAAAACTAATCAACTAACACATAAACAAATGACTTACCAGAAAGACTTGCAGTTCTAGTAGGTCCAAACAAATCCATATAGATAAGCTCAAGAGGTCTAGAAGTTGAAACTTCTCTAATTGGTTTGAAAGATGAATTCTATTGGTTGCTAATTTTTCATGCAACACTCAACTTTTTTTCCAATTTTAGATTGAGAAAATCAGAAATCAAATGTATTTTAGATAATTTTTTCAATGAATGAACATTGTAATGTACAATCATTATTTGAAAAATCCATGATTCAATAATTTAATCATTTAAATAGTTTACATTTTGTCTACATAAAGAGTTAATATCTAGTGTGTAAACATTGTCTATTCTGGGTGATTTAAACTTGAGACATTTATCTTTAAAAACTAGGAATGGTTGTTAGAAAAATCAACAGAATAACCATAATCCCAAAGTTGATAGATACTTATTAGTTTGGGCTTCAAGCCTTCAATTTAAAGTACTCTATTTATGAGAATAAAATGAGTATTTCCAACTAATCTAATGCAAAATATACTTCTTTTTTCATTGTAAATGGATATGACATATCCTCCATCTAATTTGGATAAAGAATGAAAGTTGGAGTAATATCCACTCATATTCCTTGGGCGCCCACTTTCCAAAAACCATTTTGTGTTGTTGTTCATACGTTCAGCTACCTATAATGAAAAATAAAACAATATAATTCATTAGTTCCCAAATTCTTTTGGGTCCATAAATGTTACATATAAGAGATATAAGCATCTGTATTTTCTTCTATTTTATAGAAAGCTTTGAAGCTAGTTTTGAAAACACTTTTGTAGGAAAAAAAACTTTTGATTCCATGGACTTGGGGATTTTTAAAATCACAAATATTTTAAAAAATTATTATTTAACCACAATTAAAACAAGTAAATTTTGGTAGGTATTTTTTTGGAGCAAGGTACAAAAGGTTTTCTATAAAGTTTATGTCTTTCTCCTTGGATTAAAATTCTGAATTTTTCTTTTTTAAGTTGATTTTGACTAAGAATATTTTTTAAATAATATCACCCTTTTGTAAAGTCACTTGCAGCATCCTTGAAATTTTAAACCTCCTTCAGTAGGTTTTCAATTGTTTTGACTTGTTCAGTATTCAAGAAAGTATATTTTTCTATTTAACTTTTTAAGTCTAGGATATTCTTTTTCATATTTTCCTCTTTACTAAAAAATCTATTATAATAATTTCAAATATATTTATTTTTCTTTTTTATTATTTATTAATTTATTTCCAACATGGTGAAGTACTCATTTAAATATTTATATGAAAAAAATTCATTTTTTGATTCATGTTCATGCCCAGAAGAATAATAAGATTGTACCTTATTTGATTGTGTTATAAAACATATGTTGTCCTTTTGATTTGTAGCTTTTTCTTTTGATTATAATGACGTGAATTCGCTAGAATATTCGTAATTAATTGAAGAGACCATCATATCTTTCTTGTATTCCTTGAATCTAATCATCTTGAAATATTTATATTATGTATTATTGTTATATTTAGTTTTTGGATATTCAGGTTTTATATGTCCCATATTTTTTTATTCATAGAATATCAAGTCTTTAGATTTGTCAACTCACTTTATATGATTGTTGAAGGATCTTATGAAACCTTTCCTCTTGTTATATAATTTTTTGAACTTTCATACAAATTGAGAAAGATCATTATTTTATTCATATTTTATTGAGAAATCTTCTTCTTCTTATGCACTAGAGATTTGTACACTTTTTCTATTTTTTCATCTTTAGAAGAAGAAACCTTTAAGGCCAATATATTCCTTCTTGATTATTTTATATTCTTCGCTTATAGTTTTCATTTAAACATCATATATCATGAGAGTGATGATGAGATATTTTATCTTGAAATATTTTACATATGTAGACTATCTGATAGCGGCTAATATTCCACTCCACTTGGGTGGTAATACTCTGAGAACTTTTAATTCTTTTTTAGGTTTAGTGAAAATAATTCCTAGAGTAGTTGTATTATACATAATCTCATTGAGTCTTACATTTATTTGAGTTATACATTTTGAATGTTTTAGAACATATGTTTATATTTATCATATCTAAGAGATTTTACATTATTAGTTCCTTTATATGAAACTTCTATAGTGGTTCACATTTAAAATGTCACTTGACATTGAGGGATCCTATTAAACTCATCTAGTTTTAACCTATATATAATAGCATTCATGGATTGGAGTTCAAATCATAATTTTCTTCAGTCGCAGAATCCCATGTTCTTGGTTCTATATTAGAAATTTCTAAGGGGTTAACTACTTTGAGTTAGACTTTCAAACTAATATTTTTTAGATAAATGATCATACGAGCTTTCCATAAACTATAGTTATCACCATTGAAGTACGTAGCTCTAACCATTGACATAACTTATCGATTATCAGTCGTAGCATCCATTAAGAGATGGATATTTAGACTTAAACCTTTGAAAGTTGTGAATTCAAAAGTCACTTTCTCAGATACCAATTGTTGTCTCAGATATTTACTAACTAAATATCTCAGGAGGGGAGAACTGAGTTCCTAAAAAAATTCCTTAAATATTAGATCACCATGTTCCAAGTATGTGAGTTCAATTCTTTCCTTAAGAGTATATAAATCGAAAATATGAAAACATTTATAAAGGAAATTGAACACATATATTTATAGTGGTTCGGGAAATAGAAATTCCCTAGTACTCCACCAATGCTCTTCTCCATGATCTTAGTGATTTTTTTTTAAAAACATCCCTTTTGTTGGGGGATATTAGATGAGTACTAGAAGTTGTAACTTAGTAAAAAGGTCCAAGATCTTCCAACCTAGATCTCCCTTTACAACACCTTTCCACGTTCTTATAAAATCCTTCACTGAGTGTAAAAAATATAGAATGAGATACAAAATTTAGGGAAACTTTTATAGCACATATTTGCAAGAAGAAACTGACAGTATAATAAGATTCATTCAGAGAGAATAATAGAATTTAAGGAGAATCTTGGGATGAACTTTAGTAAAATAGATAGAACTGATAATAACATCATGAAAAAAATATATCAAATATGTACAGGTATCTAACATTTTCTTTTTTGTGTTCCAAAAGTGATCAGCTATCATTCTTCATTTATTTCTTTTTGTAGTAGCTAACTGATCATTTTATAAGCTATTTAAACTTGAATGTGGGATAATTCTAATAATAAAATGATCCATGAAGTGATCCTGATAAGATAGGCTAATAATATTGATCACCCATGATTTCTAAATATGGAATTTCTTTTTCTATCGTGTTGTTAGATATCTTCTCTATATTTGAATCTTATTATTCATAGAAAGGCTTATGAATAATGGACTTTCTATAAACAGATAATATTATTTTGATTTGATCTAAAGTTATGAAATTACATATAAATATATTATAAAAATAATCATGATTTTCTACAATATCAGATCATTATAGGATATCGAGTGAAAATACCATTCATTGTAAGATAACTTTCACAAGATAAAGAAGCTTGTCCTCATAAGATAAATTGTCTTTAATGTAGCGTATGATAATTTTATAGCTTAAGATAAAGTGTTTCTATGATATAAAATTTAGTTTTATTAAAATTATATTAGATACAAATATTATTTTCATAAGATAAATTCATTTTATAGTCTCATTCTGACTAGTGATCTATCTTAAGCTACTTGGTCATTCTTTATAAGATAAAGTCTTACGTGACACTTTCTGATTCTGAACAACTAAATATGTTCTTCAATTTTCATAAGATAAAATATTCTAATACCATAATATAAATACTATAACACAGAGAGTTAGATAAATATAATCTGAAATGCTTAAAATACACATTTTAGTTTAAAAGTAGGGATTTTTTAACTCATTAAAAACCATAGTGCGAAGATATATTGAAACAATATAATATTTACAATAATAAACTAGTCATTGAATTGGTGGGTATAAATAGTAATAACAATATTATGAAATATATGTGTATTTTATTTCAAAACACATTTATTTATTAATTTTTAGAAAATAAACACTTAATTTTTAGTAAAGTTGTATTATTCTTCAACAATATGTTTTCTTCAAAAATAGATTTCTTCTTTTTTATGAGTAAATATTAATAAATTTCTAGTACTTATAAGAAATTAATTTTATAAAAATAGTATCTTTTTTTAATTATTCATTCTTTAATTATCTTTGGGTGAATTTTTGGGAATTTTTTTAAAAGCATTTATTTTCCAGTGAATTGTGAAAAATACCAGTTTTATAAAACTGTCATTTTATTTGAATTAAAAAAATACCTTTATGATTTGAATTTGATATAAATAAAAAATAAGTAATATTTATTTAAAAATAATATAATTAATTTCATTTTAATAATCTTGATACCTTGCTTTTGTATAAATGCATTTTTGGGCTTAAAAATGCATTTTTCCAGAAAACTGTTTTTCATTGCCTTTTGAGGATTAATTTTAAATTAAATTAGGAAAATTATGTGTTTTAAATTTTGAAAAATGGATTATATATTTTTATTAATAAGTAAAAAATTTATTAAATAGTTCCCTATTTTTTTTTATCTATATGAATAGTAACCTAGGAAATTTTTATTACAACGGTAAAAGGTAAATTATGTAATTTAGGTTAAAAATAAAATTATAAGAATTAGAAAATGACCCTAAAACTTTCCAAAATTTTACTTGATGAATAATTTTTATCCATAATCATTAAATTTAATGTTATATGACTATTTATTTCTATTTCAATGATATTATGATGTTTATAATATTTTATTTAAAGAAAAATCCAAGATATCGCATTCAAGTTTTCAATAACTATAACATTATTAATATATTTTTATTCACAATATATATTATACTATAGATATTATTTTTAAATATAAAATATTTATATACATCAGGGTAATTTATTTTTAATTTTCAGTGAATAAATAACTACCTTA
Source organism: Viscum album (assembly GCA_963277665.1). Classification (NCBI taxonomy): domain Eukaryota; kingdom Viridiplantae; phylum Streptophyta; class Magnoliopsida; order Santalales; family Viscaceae; genus Viscum; species Viscum album. The sequence goes on from OY728161.1 coordinate 632,084,408, forward strand.
AATAATTACCAAACAATGATACGGTAATTTTTCAATTAATGTAAAAAAATCAACTAATTGATACTAAAATTATTAAAAGTAATATAATTTGAATTAATTAAAGTGATGAAAAAAATTATAGATTAATTTTACATGTTATTGAAATATTAAAATATTTGTTTAAAGTTGTATTATTTTATTGATATTTTTTAAATTCAAATTGTATCAAAATTGACATTAATGAAATTTTAAAATAAATTATATTTTATAAAATGATATAAAATTCCTAAAAATATTAAATTAAATAAAAATTGATTAGTATATGGCTTAAAATATCAACTATGGTCCATTTTTTTGTAGTTTAGAGTTTTATAGTAACAATATTGACCCTTAAAGAGTAAAAAATTGTATTGTCTTTGTAAGAGTTAATGGGGTTAAATAAGGGTTAAAACTAAATGATAAGGGTAAGGATGTGACCTAAAATTTTCTAAAAATAATTTGATGAGATTTTATTAAACTATAAAAATATTATCTTTAAAAAGCTCACTTTTTATCCATTTGGAATTGAAAATTAATTTATATTAATTTAATATTTTTTGAATTTCCAAAAGTGCCCTTCACTTTAATTATAAAAGAGAACACCTTACTTTACTTATTGACACCAATTTGATCCATATATATCAACCTAACTCTGAACTTTTATCTTATAAACATCCTTATTTAACTTTTTTAGGTTTTATTTCTTCCAAAAGACCCACCCTATGTCCCATAATATAATTTTTAAAGGATCTTTTTCGTAGAAGAGGTAATCAACTTTACCGGCACTTTCAAAATTATTTCTTCTTAAACTTCATATTAATGTTTTTTTTTCTATCCAAAATTAATAAAACTAGTATTTTATAAATACTTAGATGTTATTATTATTATTATATAACCATATTCCACCTTTTAACAATCCTATGAAAAATTAAAGTACCATGAGTGCGTACGTACGGCCTACCATCTTTACATAGTTGTGTAATTGTTTTTCATAACCAATTTAAATGTATGGTTATAATTATGGAAATAATGGATATATATGATAATTGTTACATTATATTTATTATTTAAAATTAATATATTGTCCATTTTCTTACCCATTCCTAATTAAGGGGATGATACCATTGCTCGTGTGTACATACGGCCTACCATCTCCATGACATGATGTGATTCACATTCCATGTAAAACATTCAATAATGGTTATAAAAATATATTTAATGATTAAATATTATATTTATAATAGTGATATAATGTTGTAGATTATGTATATATATCCTATACAAAACAAATTGTACATTCACGACAAAACCTACATGTGAAAACAAGGCAATTAACACCCAAAATAAGAAAAATAATGAAATATTATTAATGATCATGCGGTAAAATTTTATAACATGATTATATAAGATATAATAAATAACTAATATGTTCCTAGAAGAAATTAATAAAATGTTTAAAACCATTACACAGGAGGTCAAATCATGACCAATTAAAGGGAAGCATGAGGTAATGGGTTTCTTAACTCAATTTCCATTCACTGGGTTAAACTTATACTTTATTGAATATGTAATGATAAGATTATGTGTCAAATTACTATTAATTATCTTATGTTTTATTTTACACATGTTTTATGTGGATTTATAGATAATAAACATAATATATTAATTTGGTTAATGTTCACTTCAATGATATGATATTTGTATGGTAATTCATCTCAATTTCACTTCATTGAGACTTGTTTTATTATTATGCACCAAATTTATTTTCTATGGTTTATATACTACCCTTTTGATTTATTTATGATCATAATTCATTGAAAATTGAATTTCCTTAAATATCCATATTCCTTGTATCATGGATATGATTATTTCCTACACCATAGACCAGTTTTTACATATGCTGATTACTTTGAAAGTTATTTGAATGATTGGGAAAATAATGTTAAATCTGTATATTTTAGTCAATATAGATATTTTTTGATAATTCATATTGATTCATGAATTAAATAAATCATTTTTTAAAATTAGTAATTCATTGTACATGCAAGATACATATGGACCCAGTTATAGATAGCCCCTCAACGCATCGATCATCTCATGAGACAAATAAGTTGGACAAATTAAGTGGGTTTTTATTTAACCATAATAATTAAACTTTCTATTTAAATGTCTTAAAAGTAGAGGTACCATGATTCATGAGATCATGGCATATAATAGTTAAGTATTTCTCACATCAATATTTCAGTTATTATTATCCATGATATTTTCACTATGATATTATATGTGGATTCAGATTCTGCACAAGATATTGTTTAAATGTAATTTGTTTCCAATTATTTTCATTTCCATAAATTTTATACCTTATATTCTCAATATAGAAATGTTTTTGATTAAATGTAATGAGTGTTTAGTTATTTACCTTTCTATATTGATTTTGTTTCATTCATGATAGATTTCATTGTATGTATATCCTTATTGACCATTTGAGGTCAGCCTTTTATTTTTATTTCTTTTCCCCAGGATATGAAGATGAAATCTTTGAATAGAAATTAATATTACTTTCTTTTATTATGATCTATATATATTTACCAATATAGAAATGGTACCATGTATGTATCTAGTTCTTCAAGATTACTAAATTATTCAGTCCTTCAGGATGAAATTCCTGGTATCTAGTACCAATTTAATAATGTAACCACTAACTCTAGTCCATTGAAGTTAGGGATGTTATAGTTTGTATCAGAGCAAGTTTAGTATAATACTTGGGAACTAGATCTTAAAATAAACAAAGCCCATATGAGATCTATGATAATCCCTTATAGTATTTTAGAATTTATGCTCATTTTTTACAAAAATTTGGATCTAAATCAGTATATACAATTATTTAGTTATGAAATCTAATGAAAGAAATAGAATCAATATCCATGGTCAATTTGGGGATCTTTCGGATGAGAAAACCAATATAGTTGACATTGGGGCTGATCAGATCATGGCTATATTAGGTTAGCTGAACCAGGTTATGTCCAGTAACATTTCACATATGAAGCAACATGATGTTCAATGACATGATATTTCTATATTAGATCGTTTAATTTGATATAAGCCTCCATTTTTTAGTGTAACTACTAGTCCATTGGTAGATGAGCAATTGATAAAGACTCTTGAAAAGATGTTTCTTGCATTGGGATGCAATGAAAGGGAAAAGGTTAAAATGGTAGTGTATTATCTTAGTGGTGATGTTGATCAATACTAGTCATTGATCCAGAAAACTAAGGAAGAAGAATAAATAGGACATACAAAGTGTAGTGATTTAAAATCAATATACTTCGATAAATATTTTTCTTATTAATAATAAAATGAAATAAAGAGAAAATTCAACTGTTTAAATAAAAAATAGGAAGAAAGTGTTGTGAAGTATGAGTTTGCCTTTATAATACTAGACAAGTATACTATAAATTATATATGTAATATAGATACCAATATTTATCATTTCTTTTAAGGCCTTAATCCAAACCTCTGAAGGACACTAGTTTCAAAAACATTTTCATCATATGATGAAATAGTATCATGTTCCATAAAAATTGAGAAGTAATTTTATATATCATCTATATTCAAGGGAAATTAATAGAATAATAGGTCAGTTGAGAACCATGAGAAAGGTAAACCACCAAATAAGAATAAGGGAAAAAATAAATTTCATTCTTGTGAAAATTGTGGGAAGAAACCTCGAGATAAATTACTGAAGGGGACAAGTTTTTTTATAAGTGTATAGACAATGGCCATATGTATCATAAATGAAAGTATAAGAAACAAACCACTAATATCTATTAGTTCAACTTCAAATAAATGGGAAATTATTAAATTCAATGTCTAAATCACCAAGGGAATCTACTATAGAAGGGGGTAATGGGAGAAGTACAAGCTTATGAAATCACTAAAAATGAGGTAGAAGTTCCCAATGATATATTGGCAGCTACTTTAATCATGTACTCAAATTCTTCCAATGAATTATTTGATTATAGATCCACACATTCTTTTATATATTATATGTTTTCTAATAAAATTAGATATTTTCCTTTCATTTTAAGAAGGGATTTAGCAATCAAAACACCTAGTGTAAGTATAACTACAGAAATTATGTGCCATGAAGTTCTTATTATGACATATAAACATGTTCTATTTGTTAACTTTTTGTCATACCTATGATTGAATTTGATATAATTATTGGTATTGATTGGATTTCAAAGTATGATGAAAAAATTTGCTTTAATGAAAAGGAAACCATGATTAGTTATGAAGGAGTGTAAATCCATATTTTTAGAGCAAAGACATCACTATCTTAGTCATGTTAAGATCCAACTCCCACAGAATTTATGAATGTGATTCTTGGGGAGGAAGATAATGCATATAGAAAGGGTAATATTGTAATTGAGGATTTACCTATTATACAAGAATTCATTGATGTATTTACTAAGGACTTTCCTAGCATCCATAGAATTGTGAGGTTGAATTTTCCATTAATTTATTCCCTAATGCAAGAACTATATCTATTACTCCCTATAGAATAGAAACTATGGAATTAGTGGATTTAAAGAAACAGCTAGGGATTTAAGTGGTAAGGGGTTTATTTTCCTAATTATATCACCATGGGGAGACCATTTTATCTTTTTTAATAAGATATATGGATCCGTGAGGTAGTTCACTGATGAAGGGAAATCAATGCTATTACAATAAATAAAAATTATCCTCTACCTCGCATTGATGATTTATTTGACCAACTTCACAGAGCCCAATATTTTTTTAAGATTGAACTTTATTCTGGATATCATCAATTACGATTAAAGAAGGAAGATATGCTGAAGATAGCATTTTGAATGAAGTATAGATATTATGAGTTTACAGTAATTCCATTTGGACTCACTAATGCACCCTATTTTTTCATAGATCTAATGAATAGAGTATTGAAGGAATATCCTGATAATTTTATTGTGGTATTTGTTGATGATATCTTAATGTATTATAAAATCTATGAAGACCATGAGAATCACTTATGGGACATTATTGGGAAACTTATAAGGAATTAGTTATATGGTAAATTTAGAATGTGTGAATTCCAGCTTAGGAAATTTCTTTTCTTTTCCATATTATCTCTAAGGATGGAATCTCAATTTATCATTTAAAGAAAAGGTTAGTCCAAGAGTGAACTACACAAACGAACATAATCTAGGTACATAGTTTCATTGTTTTAGTTGGTTGTTATATTTATTTCATTCATAATTTTTCCTGATTGGATAACCCATTAATCAAACTCACACATAAAGGGGTTAAATTCATATGGACAAAATAATGTGAAGAATATTTTCAATAATTGAAGAATATATTTGTCAATTCTCTAAATATGACTCTACCATTAGGAAATGTTAGGTTTTTTATATACATAGATGCATCAAATAAATGGTCGTGTTTTATCCTTATATAAAGTGATAAGGTTATTTCATATACATAAATATAGTTGAAGACTCGTGAAAAAAATTATCCAAATCATGATCTTGAGTTATCAGTCGTAATCTTTTCCCTAAAACTATGGAAACGCTACCTCTAAGGTGAAAGATATAAGATATATATGGATCAAAAAAGTTTTAAATACATATTTACGTAGAAAGAACTCAACATGATTCTAATATGATGGTTTGTGTCACGAACTAGCCCGGGTCGACCCTGAACTGGTCACCCGAGCCGGTCCGCGGAAAGTCCTGAGGGGCATTCCTGATCCCCCCAGGATGACAAATAGTGTCAGGCATAAAATAAAAGTTTAATCGTTGGGAATGATTTCAGCCCGAACAAAACCAGGATCAAAAGAAAGAAAGCTAACTAAACAAAACAAACAACACTAACAACAAAAAGAAACAAAAACTACATGACAAACATACCTCCACGTGACCTCGCGGTCACCACCCAACTAAACACCAGCATCACTCCATCACTGAGCGACTCAAACCAGGAAAACCTGAACATAATGAACCTGCAGCTGGAATGGTAAAATATAGGCATGAGCACAAAAAGTACTTAGTAGGTGATCCCAACAACAATTCCCAAAGCACTGCCAGTAAAAGAAGAATCTATAAATTCCAAGTTTGAACTACAAAGTATAAAAGTAATCTTTCAGAATGTTTCACTTGAAGGTCAAAACACGAGACATTACTCTTATTCTTTTTCAAAAGTTGAATTCCTTTCATTGGTACCAAATTCATTCTAAAAGAGAAAGAAGTGTTATATTTTCAAATTTTTCACAAAGAGAATATTGCATCTTCATTTGAAAACCATTTTCACAAGTATAACAGTATAATCTGTGAAGAACAACTGAAAGTAAACAAGCAAGGAACATCAAGTAAACATGGGTGATCCTAAACATCCCTAGAAAACCTCTGTACGTACTCGGGTTCAGACTACCTGCTAGCATGGTACTCCACAGTCAATAACTAACTGGCCGCCCTAACAGCCAACCAGTGGTGCGCCCCACAAGGCCTACCTACCAAGGGGGGACTAACCCTTCTAATCAGGGTTAGCCAGCAACCATCACTCGATTCTCTAAAGGACTCCCAGGAACCCACGGTGGTTTTTAATAATACTGTGTAAGTGGGAGGCCCTCTCACGCGTCACTCATCTCACCGTACTTGCCAACCCCTTACACGGACACCGCTACATGACAACCCTCAAAGAGAATTCCCCCTATATAGATTCCCCATAAGTACGTATATATATGTATAATCACTTTGCATTTAATAAAGATCCAACCAGGCCGCCATATCATTTAACTTTTAAACCATTTAATACCAAAGTGTTTCCAAAAGACATAACACATGCCATCACATTGAAAACCAGAGACTCACTTGGAACTTCATTTAAGAAATTCAAATCAGCATGTTAAAACTGAAACACATTGGTATCACAAGTAAAACCATTTTCCAATATCCAAACGCACCCCACTTTTATCAAGAGCCAAACGGACCTTTAATCACTTTTCGAAAGTACACTATTTCTCAAATGAAATCCAAACTTTTACTCACGCATCAAGGAAAACAATGTTCAACAAGCAAGAACCACACTTAAAGTTTTCAAAATCAAGTTTAAAGGCCAAACGGGCATTTCCACTAATCAATCTGTTTAGCAATATCACCAGGAAGACACACAATTAAAACAAAATGAGAAAAAAACACTTTCAGTGAAATGATAGAAATAACAGATTTCATTTTCAGGAGATCACCACACTATAAATAACTACTTAATACTACATTTAAATTTACTAAAAATCAATAAAAGAACAAGGAATAAATAAATTCTAAATTTAACGGAAAACTCAGTGGGAAACCTACCTCGACTTGCAGTCCAAACATGACGACGTGACCCACTTCGCGCTTGTGCACAAAAACCTGCAAGTTGATGACTCGGTGCGTACCAATGCAAAACACAAAAAAAAATCAGGGACTCAGAAACACAATAAAATATTGACCTAAAATTATACAAACAAATAAACAATGCAAACCTCACCTCGAGGTGGAGGTGTTCACAACCATCAGGATCTGAGTGGGGTTCACCAGGGCTGAGAGACCCGCAATGGGAGGTCGGGACAACGCTGGCAAGGCGTGGGCTGGTCGGAACAACCCCGGCAGGCTGCACGCTATCCAAAACGGTACTGACAGCGTGCGCGCAAGCCGAAACGATGCCGGCAGGGCGCGGAAAGTCCGGGATGATGCCAATAGGGGCGGTGGGACACCGGTAGGGGTGGCGCGGCATCGGCGGGGCTGACGCCGGCAAGGGCGGCGGCCGGCGACCGAGATCCGATGGGAGGCGGGGTGGAGCGCTGCTGCAGGCGAGAACCGAAGGCGGATGGCTGGAATCTGGTGTGGGGGCAGCGGCGCGAGGCGGCGTCACGCGACGGAGAGATCCGGGGCGGATCGGGGTGTGGTGCGCCTGAGGGATGCTGGAAAAAGGGGGAGATGGAGGTCATGAGGCTGGGTGTGCGGGAGGAGGTGCGGCGGCCAGAGCGCTGGGGTGAGCTGAGCCGGACGCAAGAGCGGGCCGGTGAGGTGAAGGCCGGCGAGGCGATGGCCGGCGGGCGGCAGGCCGGTGGGCTTGCGGAGGTGGCAGGGCACAGGGCGTCGGGCGGAGCAGGGGTGTGGGAGGACACCAGCGCGGAACGGGGGTCGCGCGGGGGCGGCAAACTGGCGCGGAACGGGGGTCGCGCGGGGGAGGCGGGACGGTGCGGTGTGTTGTGCGCCGGAGTGGAGGCCGGACGGGGGGGCCAGACAGAGGGGAGTGCACGCAGGGATAGAGAAGTGAGACATGGGGCACCGCACAGAAGAAAAAAGGGGGTATAGGGTAGGCTGCTGGGTAGGTAAAAAATAGGGTTAGGGTTTTTTTTTTGCTTTCATTTTCTTATCATAATAATAATAATAATAAGATTTAATAGGTAAATAAATAAAAATCAAATCTTAATAATAATAATAAAACGTCATAGAAATAAAACTTTATAAAAATAATAATAATATTTATAACTATTTAATACTAATAATTATATTAATGTCAACATAAAAAATTTTAATATATAAAACGTCAGGCGAACACACGGTCTCCCGGGCCGAACGCACGGTCACCGCTAACGATGTGGTGACCGCGCACCGGCGTGAAACCCGTCAACAAAATTAAAATTTGAAAAAAATTAAAACCGAGACCAAAAAAAGAAGTAAGATAAGGGCATCTGCGGTCGGGGTGTGACAGTTTGAGTAACTCAAAAATTATTATTTATCAATACACTACCACCCAATAAAGAAAATATGGTAGCATATTCATTGAGAATGTAAAATCAGGTAGTTCTGACACAAATGAGTATTTCGAGTGATCCTATGTTCATATATTTAGTTTAGATGGATATGGTAATTAAGGAATGGGACACCAATAATTTTTCAGATGATTACAAAACCATATTTTTTATAAAATATAAAAATCTCTCAATATGATGATGAGAATTTCTATAATCAAATTGAAGCTGTGAATGATGGAAAATTAGAAGTATTTTTTTGTGAAGATGGTGTTCTGAAACTTGGAAAGTGGTTAAGTGTTCCATCAATACCTGGTCTAAAAATGGAACTATTGGGTGATGCCCATAGCTCAAATTTCTATATACACCTTGGTAGTACCAATATGTATAGGGGTCTAAGGGAATATTTTGGGTGGGATAATATGAAGTGGAAAATTTCTGACTATGTGTTAAGATACCTAGTTTTTCAAAAAGTGAATTCTAATGGAAAGAACCCTAGAATATTCATTCAACCTTTTAATATACCTTTGTGGAAATGAGATGAAATTTTGATGGAATTTATCATAGGACAACCAAAGACTCCTAGAAGGAATGGGGTGATATGGGTTATTGTTGATCACCTTACCAAATCAAAACACCTTTTTGATATAAGAGAAGATTTTCCTCTTGAGCACCTAGAAAGACTCTGTATTAATGAATTTTTAATAATTTATGGTGTACCTCCATTGATTGTGTCTGGTCAAGATCCCCATTTTACATCAAAATTATGGAAGATTCTTCAAAAGGATCTAGATACTGAGCAGCATTTGAGCACTGGCTACCATCCTCAAACTAATGGATAGTCTGAAAGAAATATTTAAACAATATAAGACATGTTGATATCATGATCAATTTATTTTCAAGTTATTTGGGATCATTATTTACCTTTGGTAGAGTTTTACTACAATAATAAATTCCATTAAAGTATTCAAATGGCATCGTATGAAGAATTATATGGCAAGAGATGTCCTACTCTAACTTGTTAGGATAAAGTTAGTCAAAGGAAACTTATAGGCCCAAAAATTGTTAAAGAGATAATGAAAAAGGTAAATACTATTCAATCTCATATCAAAGAAGCTAAAAGTAGGAAAAATATTTATGTTGACAACTTGATAAAGGATTTGAAATTTCAATCGGGATAACATGTCTTTCTGAAAGTATCTCCATGGAAGGGTATCATAAGGTTTGTTAAGAAATGAAAACTAAACCCCATGTACATCGGACCATTCAAAATATTGAAAATAATTGGAGTTGTAGCTTATAATTTTCCAATGACACCAACTCTCTCTAAAGTTCATGATGTGTTCCATATATCATTATTAAGGAAGTACATCTCATACCCAACACATGTTCTCACCTATGAAGAACTAAAACTGGAACATGATATATCTTACTGTGAAGAGCCTATTGAGATTCTTGACACTAGAGAGTAGGTGTTTAGGAATCAAATGACTTGACTAGTAATAGTACTTTTTAGAAACCATATAATTAAATAAGTAATGTGGAAACCTAAGGATATTATGAATAAGAACCACCCTCATTTATTTATAAGGTAATAGTCATGAAAATTTCGAGGATATAATTTTTGAAGCAGGGGAGAATGTTGCACCCAAATATTTTACAGTTTTTCTATCTTAAAATAAATTTAATCACTTTGATTTATTATGTTATAGGCAACACTAAGCTTAAAAGAACTGAGATATACTATTAAAAATTATTATTTTAACACAATCGTTATAATCTAGCTGTTGAATTAGAAGGTTTGAATAGGAATAACCATATTATAAAATATATGTTAATTTTATAGTCAATACAAATTTATTTATTAATTTTTAGGAAATAAACACCTAATTTTTTAGTAAATTCATATTATTCTTCAATAATATGTTTTCTACAAAAATGATTTTCATGTTTTTTATGAGTAAATAATAATCAATTTCTAGAAATTATAAAAAATTACTTTATAAAAATAATATCATTATTTAAATCAATATATAAAAATTATCTTAGGATCTATTTCTTGGAATATTTTGAAAAGACTGTTTTTCCAGTGAATGGTAAAAAATACCAATTCTTATAAAACTGCCATTTTATTTACATTTAAAAAATACCATTATGATTTGAATTTGATATCAAATTAAATTAAGTAATATTTACTTATATAAAATCTAATAAATTTCAGTTTAATCATCCATATAACTTATTTTGGTATAAATACATTTTTTGGCTTAAAAATGTATTTTTCAAGAAAACCATTTTTTGTTGCCTTTGACAGATTAATTTTAAATTAAATTATGAAACTTATATGATTTTAATTTTGAAAAATGGATTTTATATTTCTCTTCATAATTTAAAATTTTAGTAAGTTGGTCCCTTTTATTTTTGTTCAATATAAATAGTAACTTTGGTAATTTTTGTTATTACAGTAAAGGGTAAAATATGTTAATTTGGGTTTAAAATAAAATGATAAGGATAATAAAAAGACCCAAAATATTGCCCAAATTTTATTATATGAATAATTTTCATCCATAATAATTAAATTCTCTGTTATATTACCATGTATTTCTATTTTAATGAAATTTTGATGTTTATAATATTTTATTTAATGAAAAGTCAAAGATGGCACATTCAGGTTTTTAATATCTATAAAAATTTTAATATGTGGTTATCTAGAGGATATATTAATTTATAAATATTATTTTTAAATATAAAATATTTATCTACATCATGGTAATATATTTTAAATTTTTAGAGAATAATTAATTAAATAAATAATTAAACAATAATGTTGCTGAAATTATTCAATTAATGAAAAAATAAAATAAATGATATTAAAAATAATAAAAGTAATATAATTTAAAATAATTAAGGTGATACAAGAATTTTATAGATTCTTTTTACATGTTAAGAATATATTAAAATATTTTTTTAGAGTTATAATGTTTTATTGATATTTTTAAAAGTCTAAGTCATGAATAGTGTCAAAATTAACATTAATGATATTATAAAATAAATAATATTTTATTAAATGGTATTAAATTACTATAAGTATTAAATTAATAAAATTGATTATTATATGGTTTAAAATATCATCCATCATCCATTTATGGTTCTTTTTTCATTTTATAGTAACAATTTTGGCCCTTAAAGTGTAAATTTCAATGTTAACACGGTAAGAGTTAAAGGGGTTAAATAAGGTTCAAAGCTAAATGATAAGGGTAATAATGTGGCCTAAACCTGTATAAAAATTATTTTATTAGATTATTCTGACTCATTCTCATCTTATATTAAAAATAAATCCAATCATATTCATTTGGAATTAAAAATTAATTTATATTGATTTAATATTTTGAGAATTTCTATAAGTTTCCATCACTTAGATTATAAAAGGGAACCCTTCACTTATTTTCACCAAATTAAGCCATATATCACAAAAACAAATCTAACCATTTCTCTTATAAAGATAATTATTTATGTTCTAGAGGTTCTGTTCCTTCCAAAAGACCCATCGCGGGTCCTATAAGAGAAGTTATAAAGGAGCTCCTTCGTAGAAGAGGTAATCGTCTTCACTGACTCTTTCAAAATTATTTCTTCTTCTAATTCATATTAATGTGTACATTCCATAATAAATTAACAACTAAAATATCATATATATACTAATATTTTATTATGATTATGAGATAACCATATTCCATATTTTATCTATCCAATAAAAAAGGAAATCACCATGCGTACATACGTACCACTTATGCAGTGGTGTAATTTTTTTTTTCATAACCACTTTAATTGGATAGTTATAATAATAGAAATAATTTATATATATTATAATTATGAAATGATATTTATTCTTTAAAATTAATATACAATCTATTTATTTACCCATTCACAACTAAGTTAATGATACGATCGTTCGTGTGTTTGTGTGGTTTATCGTCTCAACAATGTGATGTAATTAATTTTCCTTGTAAAACATTAAATAATGGTTAAAAAACTATATTTAAAGATTAAATTTTATATTTATAACATTAATATAATTATGGATATTATATATCTATATCCTATGAAATAAAAATGGGAAATTCATAAAAAAAATACATATGAGATAATGTAATAAACACCTGAAACAATGAAAATAATGAAATATTATTAATGAACATGTGGTAAAATGTTATAAAAGGATCATATAATATATTAAAAATAATAAATATGGTTTTGGAAGAAATTAATAACATGTTTAAAACTATTATAGATGAGGTTAAATCATGATCAATTAAATAGAAGAGTGAGGTGAGGGATTTCATTACGCAATTTCCATTCATTGGGTTAAACATCTACTTCATTGATTATGTCATTCTATGATTATGTGGAAAATGCCTATTTATTATATTATGTTGTATTTTCCACTTTTTTTATGTGGATTTATAGATAATACACATAATTTATTTATTTTATTAATGCTCACTTCAATGATATAATATTTGTAAGGAAATTCGTCTCAATTTCACTTCATTGAGACGTATTTTATTATTATAAACCTAATGTATTTTTATGGTAAATATTATGTCCTTTTGATTTATTTATGACCATAATTAATTTAAAATTAAATTTATCTTAAATATCTATATTCCTTATATCATGGATATGATTATTTCCTAAAATCATATATGAGTTTTTACATAGGCCGATTACTTTGAAAGTTATTTGAATGTCTGGGGAAATAATTTTAAATCTATATCTTTTAATCAATATATAGATTTTTTAATAATTAATATTTATTCATGAATTTAATTGATCATTTTGATATATGAGTATTTCATTAGATATGCAAGGCGTTGATGGGGATTGGTTATTGATAGCCCCTCAATGCATCGGTAGTCTCATGGGACAAATAAGTTTTCCAAATTAGATGGGTTTTTCTTCACCCATAATTATTAAATTGTATTGTGAAAGGTATTGATAGTAGAGGTTTCATGATTCCTGATATTATGGATTCCAATAATTAAGAATTTCCCTCATCAAGATTTTGGTTTTTATTATCCATGATATTTTGACTATGATATTCTCCATGGATTCAGATTGTGCACAAGATATTTTTTAAATGGAATTTATTTCCAATTATTTACATTAACATAAATATTATTACTTATATTCTCATGATATACAAGTTATTGATTAAATTTAATGTGCTTTCAGTTAATCCTGGCTACATTGTAAGTTCCAAAAAATCACAGGCGACTACCGCTCCCTTTCTTGACGGCGGTGATTCCCTAGCCCGAAGATTCTTGCGGCTCCGGCCCCCTTTTCCTCACCAGAGGGAGGGGGTGCATCTTCTTTCCTCGACGGATCACCCTTTTACCCCTTTCACCAACCATAATCATCTTCCTACTTTCACAACATCCCATATTTTCCCTAAGGTCCCCGGCCTTTATGAAGGACATCCCCAGCTTGCGATTTCCTCTCAGGAGTTCAATGCATCATCAGATCTTCACAGATCGACTCTAGCTGCTCGCTTTAGGGGTCGTCGCCCTTCGGTCGATGCCTTTGAACGATTTTTCTTCGAAGCATGGGGTCTTCAAAACCAGCCGGTGGTGGGCCTTCTTGATCATTGTCAACTGATGATTTGCTTCTCATAAGAGGAAGATTTGGTCGTCGCCTGGTCCAATGCTCCTCGGGTGTTCAATGGATGTGGTTTCTTTCTCATGTGATGGTCTTTCGATATCAACATGAATCGTGACCCGCCTTCAGCTACAGTGTGGGTAAGATTTCCTGATCTTCCTTTACCCTTCCAAAATACTTCCATTATTTACATGCTCGGGAACCTGGTTGGAATATTTCTTTGTTCGGATCAGCATACCTCCATGATATGTCATCTGATTTTGCCTCGCGCATGTGTTGAGGTCGACGTATTTAAACCACCATCAGAGTGGCTGTGGATCTCGATCAGAGAGGAGTTCAGATGGGAGCATAGAGTGGTGTATGAAGCATGGCCTACTTTCTGCTCAGGATGCATCAAATTCAGCCATTTCACCTCTGAGTGTCGTCGTGCGAACCGAGGCCGGATTTCAGCGGTGCAAGCGGATGCAGCTTTTGACCATCAGTTGCGGGATAGTAGAGGATTGGGCGCGTAAGAAGATGTGTGCATGGAATATCCTTTACAACTTAATCTATTCAGTAATAATGATTCTCTAGAAGAGGGAGCCATTAATGGGGAGGATCAGAATCAGGAAAATACAGGGGATGTGAAGAAGGGGAGGCCAGAGGAGGCTGGACCATAGGTTTAGGAAATATTTGATTGGTTGAAGCTGGACTTGGGAAT
Source organism: Viscum album (assembly GCA_963277665.1). NCBI lineage: Eukaryota > Viridiplantae > Streptophyta > Magnoliopsida > Santalales > Viscaceae > Viscum > Viscum album. The sequence continues at coordinate 632,099,599 of OY728161.1, forward strand.
TTGTAGATTTGAAAAGGATATTCCCTTAGAAGTGGCCTCGGTGGACCCATTAGATACACTCGAGAATGGTGATATGAGACTAGCTGGGAGAGAGGTCAATAGTTTCGGTGGATCTCAAAATAGAGACTGGGAGGAAAACAATTACCAGCAGTAGTATATGGGATGAGGGTATGTGAAATTAAATGAATCATAATCAGTGCAATTGAAGCCTTACTTTTTGGATGAAACATATCATGAGGTTCAAATTAATCCTGATGATGTGAATATATTCAGGGAATTAGACCCAAACACTCTCGGTCATCCGAAGGCTGGGTCTGGGGAGAGGATAACTGGCTGGGAGAATAATGCAGGTAAAGGGAAATCTCAAAGTAAGCAGAGTCCCCTTATAGTTGACCCACAGTTAAAGCTTGGGAACCACTTTGATGTATTAGAAGACCAAGAACCTACATGGAATGAGGAGGATGACTCATCATGGGATGAAATTAATAGCCTACCTTTAGTGGATATCATGGACCGCTGTCAAGGGAAAGGTCCTCACAGCCCTCACAGGAAGAAGGGGAAGAAAAGTATTAAACACTTAGGATAGTGTATAGTGGTTCGGGGGAAAAAGGAAAAGGGATGCAAGGATTACTCTTACCTTCCAAAACCCATGGAAACTCGATCGTCCAAAAAGGAAGGAGCAAAGAAAATATGGGAGAAGATGGGGAGTGCTTGAAATTAATTCTGCACTCCAAGGAAGACATGCTTGAGCAAGATTTATGTCCCAATGTCTCAGAAGATGAACTCAAGAGGATTTATGAACAGAAGTTTCAAGTTGATGCTAAAAAGGAGCAGGAAGTCTGGATAGATAAGCAAGATAGAATTTTGGCCCGAGGCTTTAACCAGAGAAAAATCAACTCAAAGGAATTTATTCAGACAATGGAAAGGATGATCTCCCATCATGAAGATCTCATCATAGAAGATCCAGATATCCAGGTTAGTTTGCTGCACTAGGAGCAGTATAAAATAGCTGGGTCAAATAACATTAGTCTTGTGTTTAACCAGTTTATGAGCTCTTTCAGCACATAGTGGTACTTTTTGTGAACTCTGGTTTTCCATTTTTCCTAAAAATGGTTTTTAAGAAAAAAATAAACTTGGATGGATGTGTGTTCAATTATTTACCTTTCCATATTGAATATGTTTCACTCATGATAGATTCCACAGTACACATATCCTTACTGATCATTTGAGCTCACCCTTTTATTTGTTTTCTTTTCCCTAGGATATGAAGTTGAAATATTTGAATAAGTTAAATAATTAAGATTAATTTATTTTTTAATGATCTATGTATATTCACCAATGTAATAAGGGTAAAATGTATGTATCTAGTTCTTTAATATTACTAATCTATTTGGTCCTTCCAGATGCGATTCTCGACATATATTACCAATGTAATAAAGTAACCACTGTTTAGACTAATGGAGTTGGGGCTATTACATTTGGTCCATAAATCATTAAACACATCATAACATATTATTTATTCATTAATATTTATGGGTAAAAGTTATAAACATCCAAAAAAATAGTCCATGAACTATGTTAGTTACTTAGGCTATGATATATATTCATTCCATCTATGCACAGTCTCATTCTGAGATTTATAACTTCACTTATAAAATCAGGAAATTGTTTATCAAATATCTTCTTAAATAGTAAATCATTGGGGTGAAATAATTTATAATCGAATATTCACTCAACTATATTCTATCTTAACCTTTTTCATCAATTGAATTTTCAAACATATGCTTCAAATGAGGAATTACTGGAAGGTACCAAATTACTTTAAAAGGAGGTTTGCTTTTGGTACCAAATGATGAATCAAAGTTAAATTATTGGAATTATTGGAAGTAATTATTGGTAGAAATTGTTGGAAGGTACCAAATTGATTTGGAAGGAGGTTAGATGTCATTAAATAAGAATGAATCATAGTTGAATTTTTCATCCATCTTATATAATGATGTCCCAACTTAAAGATATTTTGATAAATATGGATATTCCTTCCTATACAATACACAATCATTTGGGAAAGAATGTATCTTTTTATAACCCAATCCCATTGGTTATAATGTTTTATTTTCCTCATAATTCAAATCTTTAAGCCCTTTTCCTTCTAGAAGTATCTCTTTTAAAATTTTAATCAACTCGGAGAAATATTTATCACTCCACCCATTTCTTACTTTCAAGTTAACTAGTATCAAAACTGTTGATAACACTATATATTTAGTACAACCTAAGAATGGTGGTTTCTAAAAATCTCTATAAAATCATTCAAAAGTTACTATTTTTTTATGGTTTCAATGCCTATATCATGAATTAAATATTAAATATAATCCTCTGTCTCATTATGAATATTTTCATCAACATTAGATGTTGAATTTTCCATTATTTCACCATTCCATATCCAAAATGTATAATTATGGATAAAACCATAGCAAATGAGATGATCCATGATTTCTCTATAATTTAACTTTCTCATATTCAAACATTTCATGCATGGATAGAAAATCAAATATATGTTTTGAAGATTTTTTTATCAAATTCAGAGAAATCAACAACTCCTTTTCCATTTTCATTAGTGATTCTTCATAAATTTATCCAATTATTATCCATTAAATATATAAAATCACAATATAAAATGTAAATATATTATAACATATAAAAATATAAAAATATATATAAACATATAAATTTTAAACATAAAAAAATATAATCAAGATGATTGGTAATAATGTGGGAAATATATACAATTATTAGGAATCAAATCAAAAATAAATTACTCTTGGAATTTATTTTATTTAAATAATTAATTATAATCTTTTTTTGATGATAGTAGTAATAGAATGGGGATAATTTTCTCAAGTTTAGATTCCTTTTTTTAAATGACTATCACATAACACCGCTTCCATTCAATATGTATCTTTCAAGATAGTCATAAATATTACTCTTTAGTTAACCTAGATTAAATAATTCCAAAAATAATTTCAAAATTTTTATTATCAACAAAAATTGTAAATTTTATAGGGTAAAAATATTTTTCAAATGAATCATTGATTGCAATAAGAATAAAATATAAAGAACTCATTGATTGAAATTACCAAAAAACAATATGGTAATTTGGGAGGGAAATCAAGTTAATTTTTATTTTTACCATAATATAATATTCAATAATTTAGTAAAAAAGACTCTTCTTATATATTAAACCCATAATCTTATCCAAATTATTTATTTCGGAATAATCTTTAGGAGAACTATTAACATATGGTAATATGCACCAATTTTATGATTATATTAAAATAATAATTTTAAATCTAAAGAATTTATCTAATATCCATAAATTTTTTGGTTACTTATTATTTACTTATAGCACAACTAGTGTAAGGTGGTTCCTATAAATCATAATCATAACAGAACTTTATCAAGATTAAAAATGATAGTGGTTATTATTATCTTACAATATTTATTTTCGTTGAAATTAATGAAACAAATGTGATGTATTTAGTCATAAACTTTTATTGAGTTGTAATAATTATATTATGACATATATGACTCTATATCTACTTAATGTTCGTCATGCTAATCCAAAAATATATAATTTTTTTAGAATAAAAAATATCATGGATACTAGTTTTAACTGATATAAATATAAATATCATTCTTGGAAATAATATATTATAATTTAATAAAATAAAATAATTAAAAAATTAAAAAAACTTTAACAAAAAAATTAAAAATAAAATTAATAAAAACAAATAAAAGGAAAAATAAAGTTTATAACTAACAGATAAAGAATTTATCTTTCAAATTAAAAATAACCTTCAAATTTTAGATTTTTATAATGAAAAATTGATCCTAAATATAGAATTTCTCCCTAAAATTTGGTGACAAAGTGAACAATGCAATATTAAATAAATATGTTTTCAGAAATGAATAAGAAAAAAGAACAAGCAAAACCTTTAACCATGATTTTCGGTCGACCAAAATTGGGTTTTTGGGAACTAAATATCTTCATGGATCATGAAACAATGATGAAGTATAAAATATTAATGATAAATTATGGTTAAAATATGATTAAAAAGAACTAAAATTAGATTTAAAGTTCTTCATTTGGATGACGGTTCTATGGTCAACCAAAATAGGGTTTTTGGGAAAAACATCAATCTATGGATTGTGAAAAAATTCCAAAGGCGGGGCATTAAGGATCAATGTTAGTAAAATGATGATTAAAGATGATTAAAATGAATAAAATTGAGATCTAATTATGGTGTGTGGTGTCAGTTCCTTCAAAGTTTGGGAGAAGATCATGATTTAGAAAATATGGAATAAGGGTTTGGGTTGGGTGTGTTTTTTTAAAGGGTTTCAAAGATGTTTTTTAATAAAAATGATGTTGAAAAGTTTTTTAATTGGGATTCAATGTTATTTTTTGAAAGAATAGATGCCAAAATATTTTTTTGACTTTTAAAATTGGTTTCATTAAAAATTTACATTAAAAAGTTCCCATAAAACATTTAATGTCGATTTATAGAAAAATGATGTTATAACTACGATGTTAAATCCAATATTTATACTAGAGTATTTTTATAATTCCATTGGGAAAATTATATGATACAAACCTATTAAACACCATATATTTTCCTCACATTTGGTTATGTTTGGGGTTTAACTGTTTATATTCCATTTCTTATCTTGTTGGATTAGGAATCAACAATTAAGTTGCATTTAAGGAGATCTATTTGAAAAATATTATTTTAAATTATTCATTAAACTCTTCTTATTACATGATAAGACAATTTTAAATTTTTAAATAATTTTATTATTTATGCTTAAAAGGTTAATAAAGTTAATTTTTAACTATTTTTGACATTTCCTACAAAGTATTAAAAAGGAATATTTTTAACATTTTTCATATAAGTTATTTTTGACCTTTTAAAAAATTATAATTAAATATTTATTAAATTTACATAGCTTGACAACCCTTTCCCACTACCATAAATATTTTACATTATCAAGATTCATTTACAATTTTCCATGGTTATTTTGAAAGAAATAATTTTTCTCAATATTCTATGAATTTTTAGTTTGTTAATATAATGAAAGAAAAGGGTATTATTTTATTAAAGGAATGAAAATAATTTTAAAAGTGATTTATAACTTTGTTATTATAAAAAGTTACAAGGAACTTATTTTTAATGTTTTAATTCAATTTTATTTTATATTTACAAACGGATTTGTTTTACTATAAAACCTTTATTTCTGGTGAATTTATGGTCTTCTTTTATCCTTTAATAATTTATGGTTTTTTGGTTATTAACTTTAACATGATCACATTACTGTTGAAATTTTTTTAAACTCCATATAAATATTTTAAGTATCAAGGATCATTTTTACTACTCTAATGTTATATTAACTATATACAATTTTTATATGTGGTTTTAGTTGATGAAATATTATTAAGAAAGTTATTTCATTTACTGGGAAATATTTATTATCCATATTCTCAATTAAATATAGAGAATTATAAACTTATAAGGCATTTTTAGAATGATTTGTATTGAGCATTAAATATAAACAAAATTCATAGGATTTGAAAGTGATGGGTGGGACATGGTTATAGATATCTCATCGATGCATTTACAGGTGTCATAGAACAAAAAATGTGGTCGCATTATTTGGGTAATTAGTGTATACCTACCCATTCAATGAAAGTTTCTTGGCCAAGGCCTTGATGATAAGATTTATAATAAATTTTCAAGGCCATGATAGAAAGATTGTGAATTTATAGATTTAATCATTTCCTTTATTGAGAATTTATCATCTATTATCCATGTGATTTCTATGTTGATATTAGTCATGTATGTATGTTGATCTCAAGTTTTTTATGGAATGGAATTTGTTTTGAGTATCCACTCTACCATATTTATTGTGTCTTATTTATTCATGATATTTTCCGTTATACATAACCCTTATTGAGCATCTGAGATCACCCTATTATTTTTTTCCTTTCCCTAAGATATGAATAAGGATGTTTTTATTTATTTCAAGGATTCAATAATATTAATCATTCCATGATTTTTTATATACAATGTAATATGGGAATCAATGTATCTAGTATTCCAAGAATTATAAACTTATTGATCTTGTGTGGTGTAATCCCTTATATCTTGTACCAATGTAATAAAATAAGTATCGATTATAGGTTACTAGAGTTATGATGTTATAGTTGGTATTGGAGAAAGTTTAGTAGGTCCCTTGGGAACTATATTTTAGAATAACATAGAAAACACGAGAATTATGATAATCCCTTAGAGTATTTGGGAACTTTTTAGTGATTTGTATTCCATGTCATGATATTTATGATGAATTTGGTATAAAGAAGTGAGTGCAATTTTTTAGGGATGGATCCTAGAAGAATTAAGGAATTAATAACCATGGTTAATATAGGTATAACCCTATAGAGTATGCCAATAGAGTGTGTGTTGGAGCCAAGTGGATCATGGAAATATTAGTGAAACTAACTTAGTTTATGATTCATTTCTTTTCCCAAACATAGAAACCAAATAGAAGGGAAGATATAGTGAAGGATCTTATGATTATTCCTAACCAACTATCTTGAGTTATGATAAAAAATATTAATTTAACAGAATTCTTTAACCATTGGGGAAAATTTGAATTTCCTGAATGATCATGTTATAGAGACCATGTAAGGAAAAGGATTAAACATACCACTTGAAAGTAATGAGGGAAGAAGAAATTGGGTAAATTCTTAAAGGGAATGGGTCTTTATTATAAGTGTGGAGAAAAATTCCATCATGTTAATAATTGTAGAGTAAATAAATAATCTATAAATTTCTAATGATTTAACTATAAGGATTTGGGGAATTCTGAAAACCAGTGTCCTTATCATTAAGTATGACCCTAATAATTTTATATATTGATGATATATTGAAAATAATCTAAATATTATGAAGATTATGAGAATAATTCTGGAATTTTTTAGAGTAAAATGAGTTATATGAGAAATTTAGTAAGTGTGGATGTTGATTTCAGCAAGTTTCTTTTCTTGGAAATATTATCTCCCTGAAAATAAAATATAATGATCTTTCGAAGAAAATGGTAATCAAAGAATAGAAATTGTGTATGAATGTAACCTTTAAGGATGTTATGTAAGGTACCGGATCTTGGTAGCCCATTCCATTATATTTTGTAGGTGTTGGAGGTGTCAAGTTGTGTCTTAGAAGAGGAATAAGAAGAGTTAATCTAAAATTTAATGTGCATATAAGGATTATGGTGTGGAGGATTATGTTGTTCTATTAAGATTGTTCAGGAGATGAGACGGTGGAATAGATTAAGTGTTATGGGATAGAAACTCAAGGGTGGGGATTGGGTGCTTCTTCCAATTTTGGTACTCCTACATTGTGGGGGGGTATTCAATAGTATGGAGTCTCATTAGTTAGGATTTTTTGGTTCTTCCTTTTTTGAGTCACTATGTCATAGAGCTAAGTTATGGAATAGAATTATCCTTTGGAAATGTAATTATTTGATATGTTAGTTTACTCTGTGTTGTTTTAATCTTTCTAATTTGTAGGATATATGGCATGGATCATGCTATTTTTTCTCATATGCATCTTGGACTTGGCATGTTGTGGTGTGGTCTATTTCCTTACATTGTAGTTTTTTACTTTGTTATAATTTTTGTTCTATGGTGTAGGGCGCTGCGTAATGGTCTTCTAAATTCTAGTTTGCCTATAAATTCCCGAGTCCCCTTCAAATAGGTATTTCTCCCAAAAAAAATCTATTGAACCATAGGTGACCATAGGTTCTCCTTTAATGTTTTTCAAATCCATTTCAATTTGGATTAATTTCAAGCTTCTCATGTTTGATATGCGGTTATCCAAGGTGAGTTTTCCCTCTTTTCTTATAGTTTCTTCTCTATACATTTTCATTTTCCCACATGTTACTTTTCCATGATATAGAAGCTGATATATTTTTTTATAATAGAGTTTTTTTTATATTTTTTGGTGTTTTCGTGGTGTGGCATTCATATGGACCTTTCATTCCTTTCAAGAGAGGTGATGTAATATCTAAGCTTGTTGTTCTATTCTCATTTGAAGAACATTAAAATAATTTTGGAATGGGATTACTTTATTCTACTTGTTTTTAAGTGAAATCATAAATTTATCATGTTTTATATCATTCGGTAATGGTATAATTAACCTTAATGAATATTGAACCGTAATTAAAGAAATAATTGGTTTTGGGTTGTAGTGATCGCAAGTGTTTATGTTGTTATCACAATTTTCCTCAAGTTTTTCTACATAGTTTTCTATATATGTTTATGATATGCTTTATACTGATTTTTTTGCTTAGAAATTAGATAAATAACACAAATTTGGTAAAAAAAATGGTAAATTAAATAAATAGGCATGTTGAATTGATATCAATATCCTTTATATTGATGGAAAATGGAAGTTATGCTTGAATCATGTTTAAAAAAAATTATTATCCATTGATAGTTAATTCCTTAGGTTGTTTGTGGTTGTAACATATGATAAATTCATTGGTTAATTCAATAAATTAATCGATTTTTTTTATAAATATAGTTTTTGGATCCGAGCAATCTCATTTTCTTATGAAGTTTGGATGCATTTATTTTTAGGACCTAGTTGACTTGTTAATTATTTGTTGTTTTCTTACTAAATTGTGTGATATATCTATATAAGGAGTATTAATATGTGACATGATTTGATCCTATTATGGTTGATGGTTTGATGATAAATTGGAGGAAATTCCCAGGTTGTGGAGGCAATTGGAACCTGAGATGGTGGGATGCATGGTGGTGTTGGGAATGGTACCAAGACTGATGGAATGGGTTAAAGTTAGGACTGCCGATTTTTTTGTACTAAAATCTAGGATGATTTCTTATTAATGAATTTGATTTAAAGTTTGGTTGGATGTATTTCTTGTTCTACATTATTTTCCCCACATCTTGATGTAGCTGGTTGTTCTTGGTCTATACATCTTTTATGGTAGCTTATGATGAGTCATAGATTGCCTAGAATTATGGAATGATAAATAATGATAAATAATTTAACCAATAGGGTTATTAGATTGATAGAATAACAAAATGATGATAATTCTTGAGTAACTTTGTAAGATGTTGTATTATTCCTAGAGGGCATAGAATTTGGTTGATAATTAATCTAATTTGAAATTTTTAAAATAATTAATTTAATAAAATATCCTAGATGTTTTTTATTCTTATAGGATATCTAGTTCTTATTATTAGAAGTTAGTTTTTTGGGATATGAAGGTAGTAGTTGAGTCTAAGGCTAGTTAGTTTCCTATAATTTGATTGTGATCTATATATATTCCTTATGTTATGTGTTTTTATATGCTACCCCACCCATGTCGGTATGGATACTGGAACCCAATGGACTCTGGGATATACTATTTTATCCAAAATATGGATTAGAGATCAATGGATGGATGACTACCCCCTCCTTCCCTTTTCTCTAATCCTTATAGTATTATGTACAAGTATTCCTGATGGTTGACTTTCTTATATATGAGTGTAGAGGGTTTTGATGGATTGTGGTTATTTTTATACACATGTATCCCTAGATATAGTATACTAAGGATTATTATAGGTATGTTGTGTATGGGTTGTAATGAATTGAGGTGTAATACATGATGTACAGACTATGGTGGCTTCTATAAACTACTCAATTAATATATTGAGATGTGGATATTGATAATAATATGATGTGATGCATGGGGTTCATGATATATTAGAGTTTCCTAGGTGTTTTCAAGAGGAAAGAGATAGCTTGGGATGTGAAATGTTGAGGTAGAGTGGAAAACTAGTGGGGAAGTGGTAGTGGGGTGCCTTCATTTTATATTATGTTATATATTTTATCATTACTTGTATATGATACTAGTTTAGAGTGCCATTGTGAGTTTGGGAACTCAACATACCTGATTAGCTGATGAGTTTGCTTCACTTGTTTATTAATCAGGCTTAACTATGATTTATTTATCTTTTTTATAAGAGGCTCTAGGAAGGATTATACTATGTATACCTATTATGGTCACCCTAAATAAATATAAAAATTATTTTTTCAGGTCATATGGAGTTCTTTGGTGATCAGGTAGGACACTTTTAGCTCATGGAGTTGTTTATAAGTTGTTTGGTCTTTGAGTTCACTATTAAGGATTTTCTTTTGGTACTTGTAGTCTCTTTTTCAGTTATTCTATTTTTATGACATTAAATAAATGTATTGGGATCTTTTTTATGAGTAGGATTTTTTGGCAGTCTCATATTATATCGTGTTCTTCATTTTCTTGATAGATGGTAATTCCTCACATTTTTTCATATGATATACTCTTGGTTCTTATCATTAAATTATGGCCTATTGGAGGCAGGCTTTAGGTGTCATTATATCCCTTCTCTTATTAATATCTTAGTTTGGGTACCTTTGGGTGGAGGGGGTCATGGAAGAGTGGTATCAAAGGTAAACTTGAGGGATAGGATAGATTTTAGAGGTAGTTACTAATGAGGATTGCATGGTTTGGTGGGGAAATGGTTTCAGCTTATGCTAATATGTGATGTAAAAAATAGAGACCGCCTTGAAAGTAGGTATTTATGGCCCCCAATGATCTGATTCAAATACCTTTAAGTTTACTAATCTTATTAAGTGAAGTGATACTAGTTACAGGGTAGAGGCCTCAGAAAGGATCATGAAATATTCTTGTGTGCGCCTGTATTCGAAATGGCTGGACTTTTAGGTTAGGTTAAACATTAAATAATTAATCTTAAATATTTTATATTTCAGGTTTAGGAGTCCTTATCCTTTTTTATTTTTTATTAATGGTTCAAGGTAAATTATATTATAATATTTACGCAAAATATGTTTAGTGGGACATTCTAACAGATCACAATAGGGTTTAGGTTGATGATGATGACACTTTTAGGAGGACACTCTTAGAGTTCAGTGCCAGAGACTGTATAATTAATAGGAATATATTTCAGATTAAATGACAGAATACTTCTTAATATAGGTGGAGATACCCTTCAGTTCAATCTGTTCTTGAAAGGATAACTAGGTTTCGTTGGAATTGATGATGTTCTATGGGGAATATAGGCATTAGTGGTTCTTCCATGGTACTTTGAGGACTCTATTGTTTTGTGGGAGATGTTCCAAGACCAATTTTGAGCCATGTTTTTTTCTTTAACCATAAGGGTGGAAAATATTCAGGATTTGTTTACCATTTAATGGGGAATCACTATCATTTATTAGTTTAATATATATTTTAGGAATTTTCTTTCATATTCTTTAGATCTATTATTAGATGTGGAGTTTATAGTGATGCATTTTGAGGAGGATTTACATCTAAATATCCAGTTCCAATTTACTCTATTTATGTTTCTAACATATATTGAGGTACTATAGAGAGCATATGTTGTTGAGAGAACACTATCTAGGACTGGATCATCAGGAGAGGGGATTCATCAGGATTCTCAATGTAGTATAGTTATGGTATGGTTTTCCCAGTTTCTTGGACTAAATGGTTTTTATATAGCTATGGGTAGTTATTATACCTCTTCATATCATTTATATAGTTTTGGTGTCTCTCAGGTACCTACCATGATTTTATATATATTTTTTCTTCTGGAGGATATGTTCATTAGCAATGGGACTGTCTAAACTTTATAAGAAAATAGTGTGCATCTAGTGTTATAATTCAGGATACATCCTTGTATTCATATCATTTTAGGAAATGATAGTAGGGTGCTTCAGGAATTGATCAGAAGATGGGAGATTGTGTAGTCATAGGATAGACCTATGATTCTCCTCATCCTCAATGAGTATAAAATGATTATGGAGGTGGTGTCCATTATAGTCATAAAGGTTGTGGAGTAGTTCTTGTTCAGATTCATTCTCTAGAGTTTCTAATACTATGTATTCTTAATGTCATTTGAGGTACTATTTTCTTATTTTATACATGGTTTTTTTCATTGTTAATTTAAGAGTTACATACTTCTTTATTTCACTTACCTGGGTCCATGATTTGGGACTTGAGGTGGAGAGACTTTCATTTCTCTTGGTAATGACTATTTCAATTGGAGTTTGAGCTTATATGTATGATGTATATAGAGACTGTGTCCTAGTCTTGGGGAAGTAATGCTCTTAGGGAGGCTTCTTATGCTTGTGGATATAGTTATATGACCTCATCCTCAACATGATCTGGCTGTATTTGATGCAGAATATCATGGATCTCTTCTATAAGTGGATTGTCTAATAGGATGTTCATGGAGAGTATGTCATATTTCCTATCGAGAAAGACCCTCAGATGGGTCAGAGGCATATTTTTTCCTTGTATTGATTGAGGTCCAAGTTGATGATGATATCATCATAGGTTCATCCATTAGTGTATCCCAAGGATATGGAAGAGTACATGAATGTCTTTTTCTGCAATTTCCCCTAAAGAGATATCAAGTTTGGGATCGAGATATAGCTGGGTACTTATCCAATCTTGATGTCTCCATATAGCATGGTTCCTTCTGAGTTAGGGGAGATATGGATACAGATCGATGATCTCTTATGTTAAGGTTTTATTAGTTCAAGTGTGTCATGTTGGGGTACACTATTTTTATTCATGAAGAAGGCTGATATGAAACACACCAAGTATTTACAAATAAATTTAATATAGAATGAAATTAATGCAACACTAAGTCTCTATAAAACAAAACTTTGTTATTTATTGAAGATAGTTATAACCTGTCCTATAAACATAACTTTTCTACTTCAATGTATTTAATTACAAAAAATTGATATACACTATTCCGATCAGTAAGATATTTAGAGTCAGATAGGATAAACTTACATTTTTGGTGAATAGTAATTTGAACCTTTGGAATAGTAATATACCCTTAAAAATAGAAATATGACCCTTATTCGTAGTAAATTGGCCAAATGAATAGTAACCTCACTCATGAATGTATAAATAAAATTTATGCACTTTATAAATGAAATTATGATATAATAGTACAAGTAAGTGAATATTAAAATCTCAATAATAAAGTGTTTGTATTTTTGTGAGTAATAAATATTTATAAATTAATAAATTAATTTAAATGAAAAATAATTTTCATAAAATGTATTAATAAATCAATATTTTGTTTTCCTATGATTTTAGGATAATTTAAGACATTTTTTAATTTTTTAGGGTGTTATAAAATCAGTTTTAATCTTAAAAACTTTTTTTAAGTAAATGATGTTTTTAATTAAAAATTAAATTTCTCATATTTATAAAATTATTTCCATAAAATTGATTTCATTTTTTAAATATTCATGTCAAAAAATGGTTAGGGTTAATTTTTGGTGTTTTTCAGGAAAAAACTTGAATTTTTTATGAATAGTAAAATATGATAATTTAAGATAATTGCTAAATACATGAATTCTAGAGTCATGGATGATTTTTATCTGGTGTAAGAACCATTGTTTCAAAATCACATGAGCTCATTACTTTATTTAGTCATAATAATTAATAATATTTCTTTTCTTGATCAAAATAATACTATAATGAATAAAATAGTGAGAATTTACCCCTCTCCTCCACTATAAAAACCACCCTCACCCCCCCCCCCCCTTCTCCTCACTCCTCTAAGCCTATAATCTTATCAATATTATACCCAAGTACTATTACCTAATATCTCACCATTTCTAGGAAATCTTTTTTATTCCAAAATACCAAAACCAATCCCCTTAAGGAGGTTCTCAAGGAGAAGTATTAAAGAGGCAAAATCCTATTCCTTTTCCATTTTATTTATTTTCAAGTTATTTCTTTTATTATTATATCATCAAATACTCTGTACAAATGATAATGATAACTATATTATAATATATATACTTTAATTATATCATGTTAATGTAATTTCCATTATCAATCTCCTTACTCTCTCTCTCTTTTATTTTAAAAACAAAATCATCATCCAGGAGGTGCGGATTTACAACCTTCATGGACAACGAACTTTCGGTCTTTAATATATTCTTCAAGGATGGTAATTATACCTTTATTATGGTTTAACTAGACTATAATATATTTATTATAACCTATTTAATGTCCTATAACCAATATATATACATAATACTAATTCATATGACAAAACTAGTTCATGGTGATTGAAATACCATTGTAATAATCAAAATGATTATCACTAAATGTAATATCTAATGATTCAGCCTCATACCATATTGCCAAATGATATGAATAACTATTTACAATTATTTATTCCTATTAATAACATATAATTCTAATTCTATATAATTATACCCATTTTACATGAACTCTATTACTTATAAACAAGTGAACCGATCATGAAACCCAATAAAATGAATGCTTCTGAATGATGAAATTAAACTCTATAACTCCATAATAAGCTCATAAATGAAACTAATAAAACTATAATGAATAAAAATTTTATATAAAAGCTTCTTAATTAATTAATTAATGGGATTAATTTGAATATCCAGTACATTAAGTTCATGTCTAGAACTCATTCGGACATAAGGTAAGGATTTCTACCCGAACCTCCATTTTCTTTTGGGTTACTATTTTTCTCTCTTTACCCCAATGAAATTATTAATTATTCTTATATACTCCTCAAAAATTATGTTTTAATGTTCTATATATATGTACCAATCATAATCCTTCTTTATTTTCTGGGGATTTACATGTTTTAAAAGGATCTTTCTCAAATTCTTCCTTATAAACAAGCATGATTCAAGGGAACTTCTTGAATTCTTACATATTTTCAAGTGCATTATATAATCTATTTTAATCCACCATTATTTTTATAAAATCAGTCATTTTATTATTAAAAAATATATTATTTAACTTATTGTTTTATACAAATATTTTTCCAAAATAACTCTTCTTTACAAAGTAAAAGAGTATTTCTCTCAATAATTACTCGATGATTTTATAAGAATGTTTTCATCTATTTAAACATTGTTGTTAATTATTATGTTTAATTGGGATTAATATTTTATGATATCATATACCATATTATATTGAATGGTTTATGATTAGTTTGATTATGGATGTACTATCTTGATACCATTCACCATACTACTCAGAATGGTTAGTAATTATGTTTACAGACTAGAGAAAGTTATTTACATTGCATATGTATATGATGTTTATGTTTAACCCCACTAATATTAGGGATTCATTGGACTTATAAAGTTATGATTGGGTCCTGTTATATCCCCTATATGTATCGATAGGTCTCATGATACCAAACAGATGTGGTCTTGTTCGAGGCCTTGACCATTTTCAGATATGGTTTTGGTTGAGGCCTTAATCATTTTCAGATGACTTGGCCAAGGACTTGATAGTATTTTTCAGATGTCCATAATTATTTATTCTCTCGTTATGATATAGTGTAATCGATAAACCATGTGATTATTCTACTAGTATAATATCCATGGTTAAGTTTATTTATCTTATGATCATTTATAGGGATTTATTTAATCATATTTCATTATTTCTATATTATTATCACGTATATTTTAAAGGCATGTGTTCTTAGTTGTTCACCGTGACTAGTGTTTATGTTTATGATAACGTTCACTATATTACTTACCCTTACTAAAAATTTGATCTCACCCATTTCTTATGTTTTATTTTTTCCCTAGGATGCGAAGATAAATATTATGGATTACTTGTAAGGATAATCTAAGAGTTGTAGATGTTTCCAATGGAAATACTATGTTTTTTTTCCTTTAAAGTTGTGATGTAATGATTATGATTTATCTAGTTTTACAAAACTACTAAACTATACATTACTTTTGGATAAATATCTCTTATAATCATGTCAATGTAATATAATAGTGCACCAGCTCCGAACAAGTGGGTTTAGGGTGTTATAGTTGGTATTAGAGGAAGTTTAGTAGAAACCTTGGAAACAGATTTAGAGAACATATATTAGTGAATATAACCTTAAGATAGAATTTGAAGATAAGAATACAATAACATATTATAATTATGGTAAGGTATATATTATGTGGATATTTCTAGAAAATACATCCATGTCTAGATACTACAAGTGGACATGGTTCTGGAACAAACGTACCTAGGAGTAACAACTCTAACAAGGTGTTCCGGGCCTAACTTAGGGTAACCAAGTACACGACAATAGGCCTTATTGTACACTTGGTTTGACACTCCCAGTGGATATGCTTAAGATAATTCACATTTTCATTACATACCATTAAGAAGGATTTAATTGTAAATATGTCCCCAAAGAAACCATTCTTATAATTATGAGATTAGAAATATATAAAATTAAAATTTATGTGTTTTTTTAGTTCAACATTAAACATTATGATTCATATCCTAATTTAGTGTATGCCATTATTTAAAAATGGTTCGCAGTTGAAGTAATATAAAC
Organism: Viscum album; assembly: GCA_963277665.1. Classification (NCBI taxonomy): domain Eukaryota; kingdom Viridiplantae; phylum Streptophyta; class Magnoliopsida; order Santalales; family Viscaceae; genus Viscum; species Viscum album. The sequence continues at coordinate 632,116,091 of OY728161.1, forward strand.
CACATGAATCTGTGTATCCCATGTAGGGATTTCCCTCCTATGAAAGATAATGATGTTGGTTCTGCAGCTACGACTGGTGTTGAGAAACTTATAACTATACTGGGACAACTGACTTAGGTTATAAACAATAATCTTACCCATAAATATCATCTTGATCCACAATGTGGAGGATCAATTTTATACCTCTTTATGTAATAATAGCCTCTATCATTTAATGGGACTACAAATCCATTCATAGTAGAGCAGTGGATAAGTTCCTTATAGAAGATATTTCTTGCTTTGGGAAGTAACAAAAGGGAGAAGGTTACCATGTTAGTTTATCATCTATTGGGATATGCTGATAAATGGTGGTCATTAATTCAAAACACAAAGGAGGAGGAATAAATTGAAAATATGTAATGGAGGGATTTTAAGGAAATTTTCCTAGAAAAGTATTTTCCTCATGAACAAAAATAAGATATGGAAAGGTAATTATTTAATCTGAGGTAAAAGGAGGATAAGAATGTTTCTATGTATGAATCCAACTTTAAAAGGTTATCAAGGCATGTCGCAGACAACATATGTAATCCAATGTGAAATATTGATCAATTATTTGATGATTTAAAACCATTCCTCTTAAGGGAGATGATCTCCCAAAATTACTCATCGTACGAAGGTATAGTCTCATGTGCTATCAAGATAGAGAAATAATTATCTAAGTCTTATGAATTTAAGGGAAAACAAGATAATAAGATATTGGTGGAGTAAATAATTTATAATGGGAAGAATAAAAAGGGGAATTTTCTAACATGTGATACTTATGGAATGAAACACCTGGGTTCCTGCTTAAAAGGAAAAGGAATTTTCTATAAGTGTGGAGTGAAAGTCCATGAAGCTTGTGATTTTAAGGGAAATAAATAAGTTATCAATGTTTGATGCTATATTTTTAGGGATATGGGACATTTTTCTAATGATTATCTAAAGATTCAAGGAAACATGTCTCAGAAAATGCCAAAGGATCAAGTCCAAGCTTATGCGATTACAACTATAGAGGTTAAAGTTCCTAATGATATGGTGGTAGGTACTTTAATCATTTCCTCAAACTTATCCAATGATTTATCTGATTTTGGATCATCACATTATTTTATATCTTCCCAGTTTTCCAAGAAAATTAGTCACATCCAATTTGATTTAATAAAAGAGTTTTCAGTCAAAACTCTTATGGTAAGTATCATTGCAAAAAAGATGTGTCGATCAATCCCCCTTATGACACATAAACATGATTTAGTTGTTGACCTTATCATTATACCTATGATTGATTTTGAGATAACAGTCGGTATGATTTTGATTTCAAATTATGATGCAAATATCTATTGTAAGAATAAGGAAGTTACAATTTTTGATAATGGTGTAGAGTCCCTTATATTTAGAGTAGAAACCTCACCATATGATTATTATATAGATCCACCCCTATTAGATCTACTGAATCCAATTCTTAGGGATGAAGAGAATGTAATATCTATGGGGTATGGAAAGAAATATACAAATTTAGGATGTACCTATTGTGAATGAATACATTTATGTGTTTCTAAAGGATTTACCTGGACATCCTTCAGAATCAGAAATTGAGTTTTCTATTAATTTAATTCTTATTTCAAAAACTATATAAAAGAATCCTTATAGAATGTCCATAGTGTAATTAGTGGAGATAAATAAAAAACTAGTGGAGTTGAGTAGTAAAAGGTTTATTAACACTAGTGTTTCTCCATGGGGAGATCATATTCCTTTCATTAAGAAGAAAGATGGATTTATGAGGCTATGCATTGACTATAGGAATATCAATTCAATTTCGATAAAGAACAAGTATCCTCTTACTTACATTGATGATTTATTTGATCAACTTCACATAGACCAATATTTTTTGAAGATTGAACTTCGATCTGGATATCATCAATTGCATGTGAGGAAGGAAGATATTCCAAAGATAGCATTTCAAACCATGTATGGACATTATAAGTTGACAGTAATTCATTTTGGACTGACTAATGCATCCTTTGTTTTCATAGATATAATGAATAGAGTGTTTAAGGAATATATTTATGACTTTTTGTGGTATTTAATGATGATATCTTGGTATAAATAAAAATATAAAAACATCATGAGAATCACTTGAGCATTATTCTGAATAATCTTAGAGGAAATGAGTTATATGAAAAGTTTAGCAAGTCTGAATTCTAACTTCAAAAAGTTTCTTTTCTTATCCATATTGTCTCTAAGGATGGAATCTTAGTTGTTCCTTCAAATAAAATGGAATTTTAGGAATTTCCTACTCCAATTAACATAACCTAGGTACATAGTTTTACTGGTTTTTCAGGTTATTATCGGTGTTTCATTCAGAACTTTGCCTGATTAGCTAACCCGTTAACCAAGATTACTCATAAAGGGGTTAAATTAATATGGAAAAAAGCATGTGAAGAATGTTTTGAAAAATTGAAGAAGATTTTATTAAATTCTCCAATATTTACTCTACCATCGAGAAGTAGTGGATTTGTGATTTATAGTGATGCATCAAAGAGAGTACTTGGTTGTGTCCTTATGCAGAATGATAAAGTTATTGCCTATGAATCAAGGCAATTAAAAAATCATTAAAAAACTATCCAACTCATTATATTGAGTTAGAATTTGTATTCTTTAACCTAAATATATGGAGACATTATCTCTATTGTGAATGATGTGAGATGTATACAGATCACAAGATCTTGAAATATAGCTTCTCATAGAAATAACTTAACATGAGGCAAAGGAAATGGCTCGAACTACTCAAGGATTATGATTATACAATACACTACCACCCTGGGAAGGAAAATAAGGTATTAGATACATGGAGTAGGAAAGATCACATAGTTATAAACAAAATTAGGATTGATAAGAATCCTATGTACATGGATCTAGAAAGGATGGATATGGAAATTATCAAAGAAGGTGGAACATCGTTACTTTTTCAATTGGTTTCCCAACTATCTTTATTAGAAAGGATTAAAAGTTATCATATTGATGAAAAGAATCTTCAAAAGAAAATTAATGTTGTGAATGATGGGAAGTTGTTAGACTTCATGTATGAAGATGTAATTCTGAAATTTGGGAGGAGGCTATATGTTCCCTCTATACCTTAGCTAAAAAAGGAGTTATTGGATGATGCTTGTAGTTTAAATTTCTCTATATATCCTAGTATGACTAATATGTATAGAGATTTGAAGGAACATTTTTGGAGGGATAATATAAAGTATGAAATTACTAATTATGTATCAAGATATTTATTATGTCAACAAGTGAAGGTTGAAAGACAGCATCCTAAATGAGTCATGCAACCTCTTCTTATTCCTACTTCAAAATGGGATGACATTCCTATGAATTTTTTCACTATATTACCCAAAACTCTAATAAATAATGATGTAATATGGTTAATTATTGATCTACTTACCAAATCTACACATTTCCTCGATATAAGGGAGGATTTACCACTGGATCACCTTCCACGACTCTATATTAATGAAGATGTAAGACTTCATGGAGAACCTGTCTCAATTGTGTCTAATCGTGACCTGAGATTTACATAAAATTTTTGGAAAAGTCTTCAGAAATGATTGGATACTGAGATTAATTTGAGTAATTCTTATCACCCTCAAACTAATGGGTAGTTAGAAAGTATTATCCAAACTTTAGAAGACATATTGAGATAGTGATCACTTGATTTTCAAGGTACGTGAGATCAGTATTTACCTTTTGTAGAGTTTTCTTACAATAATATTTTACATTCAAGTATTCAAATGGAACCATATGAAGCGTTGTATAAAAATATATGTCGTACACCAATATGTTAGGATGAAGTTGGTGAAATAAACATTCTGGGCCCTGAGCTTGGAGAGGAAACAATAGAGAAGGTAAAGACTATTCAAACCCATATCAAAGATACTCAAAGAAGGAAAAAGGGATATGCCAATAATTGAAGGAAGAATTTATAATTTCAAGTGGTAGATCACATTTTCTTGAAAGTGTCTTCATGGAAGAGTGTTATAAGATTTGGGAAGAAAGGGAAACCAATCCCCCAGCACATTGGTCCTTTTGAAATTCTGGAAAGTGTTGTAGTTGTGGCTTATTGTTTGGAAATGCCACCTAGACTTTCTAAAGTACACAATTTGTTTCGCATCTCATTATTAAGAAATTACATGTTAGACCCAACACATGTTCTCACTTCTGAAGAAATAGATCTGAAACCTGATTTATCTTACTATGAACACTACTATAAATATGGATTATAATATCGCTAAAAACGGCCTTCAAAAGTTCTAAAAAAGCGTTGTTAATCTCGGCAAAGATAAAGGGGTTCCCCTTTATCAGCGCTAAAAATAGCGCTGATAAAGGTATTATTTGTCAGCACTATTTTCGGTGCTGATAAATGTATAATATATCAGCACTATTTTGAGCGCTGATAAAAACTACCTTTATCAACGCTCAAAATAGCGCTGATATATTATCCATTTATCAGCTCTTAACTAGCACTGATAAAGGCCAAAGATCCTATCCAAAACCAGAACCTACATAGAACCTTCCCAGCACCTGCACACATTATAGCACCTACATAGAGTCCAAACAAAACTTGCACACAGCACACACAACACCCACACACAATGCACAGAAGAACAAAAATGATACATACATTTACTTCAAATCATGAATATAAAACAACACACTTCTATATACATTTCAAACAATGTTTAATTTGGTTAAAATTACATTTATCCAACAAACAGTTAAAAAACAATGATGTTCCATCCTTTTTTCATCCATCCGCTCTAAAAAATTTTCGTCCATGGTGGCGGTTTCCGAACAAATAATTCGAACTAAGGAAAAATATTTCGCCTACATAATAAAACAAATATTATGTTAGTAATAAAATAATTAAATAAAGAATGGGTTTGCTAAATGGAATTATACTAGTGAGGCACAAAACATAAAATAACCAATTAACAAAATTGGTGGATGGTTAGGGCTAATCATATATAATAATAAAATGGCCCAATGTTTAGTAGAACATGGGCTATTTAATGATTCGAGGGGGAATATATAAACCTACAGTTTGGTTCTAAGGTTATGATGGTCTCACATTGATGGTTAATGGTTTGTCAAATAATGTGATGAAATTGTGTAAGGTATGAGTTTTTGGGGAAGTATCTCTGTATGGTTGAATAATGGATTGTAAGCCACTCAATGAAACTATACAGATTAGAAGTGTGTGTATATTGATTCCCACATTTTTGGAAAATGATTTATTTTACCCTTAGCCCTAATAATTCCCCTAATTAATGAGTGGAATTAATAAATTTTCACTATCAACCATTAAAGCGGGTTACCCTCATATATCCATCATTACACTCAACAAAATCCTTTACACGCACTCTCCTCCTTCTCTCTTCCCCCATGGGATATCTCCTTTACTTTTGAGATAAATAAAATATTATCAATTACATTAAAAGAGTGGTGAAATATCTTCAACCCTATTAACATCCTCTATTGGATACCAATGATGGGCCTTTTGCAACGACATTAAACCTTGGATATATACCTATAGCCACAGTTTAATACCATAGCTATATACTTATAGCCACGGTTTAATACCATGGCTATATGTCCCCCCATTCCATAAAAAAGAAGCACCCCTGCCCCCTTCCCCAGCACACCCCCTACACACTGCCCACCCCCGAGCACACCCCCTACCCCCTGCACACTCCCTGCCCCCGGAACACCCCCTGCCCCCTTCCCCAGCACACCCCTGCCCACTGCACTTCCCCCCTTCCCATTTCACACCCCCTGTCCACCCCATACATATTTCAAAAGAACCCAGCACACCCCCTACCCCTTCCCCCTACCACTTTGCCCACTTCCCCCTCCCCCAGAAAACCACCCCTACCCAGAACACCCACGGTTTAATACCATGGCTATATGCCCCCCCCCCATTCCATAAAAAAGAAGCACCCCTTCCCCCTTCCCTAGAACACCCCCTACACACTGCCCACCCCCAAGCACACCCCCTACCCCTGCACACTCCCTTCCCCTTGAACACCCCCGGCCCCCTTCCCCAGCACACCCCTTCCCACTGCACTTCCCCCCTACCCATTGCACACCCCCCTGCCCACCCCCTACATATTTCAAAAGAACCCATCACACCTCCAACCCCTTCCCCCTACCACTTTTCCCCCTTCTCCATCCCCCAGAAAACCACCCTTGCCCTCTCACCCTGTCCCCTGCACATCATAAATAAAATACCTTGAATGGAAATTATGCTCAATTTACATTATACACATCATATATATCAACAAATTCTCATGTACTTTCATTCAATTTAAATACACATATATAGACTCTCTACATATCATAATAAAACCCTCTTTAAAATTCACAAACACATTAAATCCATTTGAAAACACCCATCACACAACTTTCTCATTTCTTCAAACACATTTAAAGCACTTAAGCATGAAAATCCACAAGAAATACAACTGCATTCATTTTAAAAATAACTTTAAAGTCTATACACACCCAAAATTCCTTTGATAACACATTTTTAACCACACAAACATTTCATATAGTACATTTAGAAAGAAAATACAGCATAATAAAATCATCATATAATGTAAAAGCATGGTATCACCTACATAAAGCGTGGAATCTTCTGAAATCTGCTGGAAAAAATAAAAACACACCTCCACAATACCTTAATAAGGACTTATTAAACATTAATATTGAATATATTAATGGAAACCCATGTTTAACTTGTGGTATTCCATGAGTTTAACATCCCACAAGGATAGAGGGTCATGATTTAATGTCTTACAGAGATGTAAGACCTGGGTGGATCAAAACACTTATAAAGGTGGATCAGGTAGGTACATATCTAGGAGGGAGCACCTAGAATGTTTACCTGATAGATGGATCAAAACTCCCATTGAGGTCTAACCCAAGTGTGGTGCATCCCATAAAGGTAAGGTTTCTCATTTTTAAGACTTATTCGGATGCCACTAAGGGAAATACAAGAGGGAAAATAAGCGAAGGTGTACCCTAGTGAGGGGGTCACCACGGTTTACCATTGGTTGGGATTTAACCTCATGGAGGCTTCCTACGTACCCTATTTAGAATACAAGGATCAAAATACATATATTTAAAAGAGGTATGTTGTGGGTATTACCCATGGTTAGCTTCCCTTCACACTAGGAATACTCTTGGTTGGATGAGTATGGGTTTTGTGGGGCTTATGCATTGTCATATTCTCAGGTTCTTCTAAGAGTATCAATGGGATGAATGGGACATACATGCTAAGATGGACCATGTGAATGGAATGATCCTTGTAAAGAGGCATGAGGCACAAAAAACATGTGGAGATGTCTGTAAACATTATTTATGGTGGTCATGGGGCTTATCAGACTCCACATACCTTCCATAAACACCTCAAAACATCACGAGGACCAAATTCTACATGATAGTGCATCACAGGGTTGATTCTTTTGATGATGTACTGATTGTTTGAGCTTGGATTTCATCTCAACCAGCCTTTCCCTTACTTGAATTATCCTAGGAAACATATTTTGGTTCCAAAAAATACCTCAACGATATCGATTTTCTCATGCATCTACCTAAAAATAATTGTGCAAGTCAAACAACAACACATGTGCTCAAATACAAGTTCAAACAAATGAGATACAGAAAATGGATTTTTTTTATCCCCAGTGGTTTCGTCGTTCACCCCATACGCACTGCACACCATCATGCCTTACTTTAATATTGATTTGTTCAAAGATCAATAATATGAATCCGGGGATAGAAAACATTGAGTAATAAATTAAGATTTCAATACATCGGAGCATTCTCAATTCACCAAAGAAGGTTAGAGGATAATCAATGATCATATATAGATAGCATAAGTGGTAGGAATTCACCTTCATCTTATTTGTGTACAATCTTCCATCAGGTATGTTTCCCATTCATTTCTAAACACATGTATATCATATTCTGAATATGAGTTTTTGTGACACTCATGGTAGTACTGAAAAAATATAAATACACAAAGGATTAATAAATATTTTAAATGAACTCATAATTATTTTCGAAAATACCTCATCCGGGATTCTAGTTTGTTGATGAAATATGATCTCTTTCATAAATTTACAAAACATAATAACCACAGTCCTTTCCGTTTGTTTGTTTTGGACACTACAGAAACATCAACAACAATAAGTAATTTGATTTGATATGTGTTTGGATAGTGAAATGTTATTATATATACCTGGATACTTTTCCAATTGTAGATATTGTAGGCATGCTCATCCTTATGCCCTAGATTCATTCCATTCATTAGACGATATTGATGCATCGCCCTATCATAACAGAATCCTCATTAAAAGATAACATAAATTATATAACTAGATGTTTAGTTTTAAAATGTTGGATCTAGTGTATTAAAAATTAACAAACGCCATCATGCGTGGTCGGTTTATTGGATATCCATGCGTTGAATCCATAAAATAAATCTTTGGAGTATCCAAATTAACTGGAATCAGCATCCAATGCTCCCTAAAAATACAAAATGGTATAAGTAAAGAAAGAAATGAAAATATAGTTGATATGATTAAATTGTAGAGTTTTACCCCTGCATCGTTGGTATTAAAAAGAGTCTGTCATCCGTAATTTTGTTTTCAAATGATTTGAGCAGGGATGACATTATTGCAGCTTCTTTAACAGAATCTATTTCGTCTTATAAGATGTGGTGTGAGGACTAACGAGTCCAAATTTTTGTTCATGGGGAAATACCTTCAATTGTTTTTCATATATACATCTGCGACAAATATAAAATGTATTTAGTCAAAACTATCAGATTATATCAGCTTTTGTAAAATCAAATCATGAAAACTTTCCTCATGTATACATTTACAACTGAGGCGCCTAGCCATTCATACTTGAGGAGTTCATTTACATTTTCAGCACTAATGAAATCTGATATCTTCTCTCCATAAATATATTTTTCTAAATCAACTATGTGAGTACTACCGTCTTTAAAATTTGTATCCACATGAGCCTGCAATGATATTAACTGTGGATATAGAACGGGCGGGGTGAAGGTGCTCTCAGTAGACCGTTTCAATCGGTTGGTTGATCCTTGAGATAGTTTTGAGTTGATATTTCATTTCACCCCACACTCTTTGTCATTCTGTAATAATAGTCATCGGTTCAGACCTTTTTTCATTAAATGTTAAAGGTCCATCTTGAAAAATAAATTAGAAATGAATACCTTTTTGTCAACATGTTTTTTTACAAGAACTGTCAGCCATGCGATGAATGTTCCAGCAGCTTTTTCAACCGTATGAATGTCATCATTTTCATTTGGAACAGGTATCTCGGCACTCGGATCATTAGCTACGTTAATTGACACTCTAAGATGATCTTTTGGAAGCTGTCTATTATGTAGCATGTCGTTTTGTGTATTGAACACTGTATCCCTCACTACAAGGTGATAAGTGGGAGTTGATAAATATAAATCACAGTCATTTTCACCCTATGGAATATTAGTACAGGAAAGGTATCAGTGTCTATGTAAATCACATTTCACAGAAACAATTATTAAAACATTGATTACCTCATATAAGTCAGGTTATTTAGGGGAATGGATCGCCTCAAAGCTGGTGGGAGGTGGGGCGAGATCGTCACGCACGGGTTGTTGTTGAGTTGTTTCTTCTCTTTGCCTCTCCCCCATAAATTTTTCTATCATCTCTCTCTGGTATTGTAATTCTTCTTGAAAAATAGATAATTATTCTTGCATATTTTCCATTTTTTCAGTTTGATCCCCCGCTTGTTTTTGTTTTTGATAATATGTTCGGGGTGTCACCCCAAAACCCATACCTTTGATGCTGCCATACTTTTCTGGCTGCTTCAAGGCTGCTGAAAGTATGTCTGCATCTGGTGCGGTTGTTGTTGATTCTTGTGACTATTTCAGATAGAAAATATAGAAAAATAAGTAGTTATTGTAATGTAATAGCGATTTAAATCAACTCAAACTTATATTATGTCATACTTACACATGTTTCCCACACCTTTTGTGTGTTTTCATCTATCAATATCCCCTCTTTATTTACACGAGCCTCCTTCCATAGCACATGGCATGGTATGGATATGGATTTTGATTTCGATTCATCAATCTTCATATAAACAGAGAAACATGGTTATGGTGTTGTTTTATGTCACATACTAGTAGTAGGGTATATTTAAAAGACGTACCAATTTTTTCTCAAGTTCAGCGTACCCCATCCTTGCTTTACAGTAAGGGTACGCTGGTTCTGTTGTGTGTTTTTTATTTTCAATACTCAGTAGCTATTTCATAAATAAAAAACTATCAATCAGAGTGATGAATACAAGCAAACGTCAAACAACATATTACCCCACACAATGTACCTGAAAAGTATGCTCCCCACAATGGTTTCTAAATGCATCCCACGCTCCTTGGGATATCAAGTGTGCGTAAAGAGGAGGTGGGTGCGTCTTGATTTTCCCTTCTGCATCTTTAAGATGATATTTCGTTAAAATTGTGCAGAAACCTCTATGAATCCTTCCTGCAACTCTTAATACATATTCTTTATGCGAGACATCTACTATAAATGCACTCTGCAATGGATGATGAAGAGTAAGTCAATGTTTTGGTATTTTATTTTATTTTATTAAATTAAAAAAACGATATCATAATGTTACCGTAATCTCTTCCCACATTAGTGTCTTCAGCCCGGTGACAACATGGTGCCACAACAGTACATCAATCGGCACGTGTTTCTGAGTGACGATTCCAATTTAGCTACTAAAGATGGATTTGTTGGGGTTAACATGTTGGCCTCGCTTATTCCATCCCACCTCAAATTTGATGCCTTTTTCTTTTGCCTTAAGGATTTTGGCCAACACTTTCAAACTAAGACGCTCTCTTTTTTGTGCTTTTAGGGTTTCATTTCCTACCATTTCCTCAAAAGTAGCATCAATATCTTCCCCCAGAGCACTAGCATCATCAATGGGACCAGCAGAAACAGGTTGAGAAACCTGTTGTACCTCAGCACTGGGACCAGCAACAACAGGTTGAGAAACCTATTGTTTCTCTACACTAGGACCACCAGTATCTGGTTGAGAAACCTGTTGTTGCTCTGCAGTGGGACCACCAGCTACTGGTTGAGAGACCTTTTGTGCCTCGGGATTGGGCGCATCAGCAGGTGAAGAAGTCATTATCTGCAGAAGTGGTTTAATATTTAATTTAGATTACATAAAAATAGCAGTGAACAGATAATAACATAACGTAACACAATGTATGTTACAATAAACAAATAGCCTGATTATTGTACTCTCTTTTTTTTCTTTAAAGTCTGAAGTGATTTGACTCCTCTATCGACTATGTAAATTCCTTCATTGTGGTCTCCTCTAACATACAAAATTCCGTATACATTTGGACCGCTGCGAAATGATTGTGAATTCCCTATAAAAGGGTCAACCTCCATTGAACTTTCATCTGACCCTTCAGTTGTTTTGGTCGATAACAGAACAATTGACCAATTTCGGTTTACAGGGTCTGGAACATAAAATACTTGTACTGCTTGTGATTCCATTATAAATGGTTCGTCTTTCTCCCCTTCCTTACTGAAATTAACTTTGACAAATCCTAATTCATCTATTTTAACAGCACTCCTGTTATCAACCCACTTGCATTGAAAAATCGACACTTTGAATTTCATATAATCCAACTCCCATATTCGTTTGATGATGCCAAATTATGACATATTCGCATAAATTGGATTTTTTTCCTTAGCACCGGAAACATGAATCGCCTCAGCCACAAGTGTAACCCCACTATTTTGTATGGTACTTTCTTCATCATGTTCATTAGTATAGAATGTATAACCATTAACTGCATAAGCATTGTAAGATAATACATACACACTTGCTCTTCCGGCCAGCCATCGAATTCGTTCTAAAATTGAGTCTGGATTTTCATCTAACTGCTTAAAAATATAGTCTCGAAAACATCCTATAAACTATCAATTATGTGTATCTGATATCCATTTTTCATCTCTAGAATGATTCAAATGCCTAATAATTTCTTTTTGGGTTTGAACATATGGGTCAACATCGAAACTTTTATGCAAAACGTAAAGGTGGGCCTGCTCCCGATCTGTAATATTGATTGTGACAACCTCTCTTCCAGAAATTCCTTCTCCCTCAAGTCACTCAGTGTGACGAGATTTTGGTAGGCCAACGATTTCCACACCAGACCGGTATTCGGTACAAAATTCAACAGCTTCCTCAACAATATATTACTCCGCAATACAACCCTCTGGCCGACTTCGGTGTTTGACATACCCTTTCAAAATATTCATATACCATTCAATGGGGTACATCCATCTATAATGTACAGGACCACATAGTCGAATCTCTCTCACCAAATGAACCATCAAATGAACCATCATATCGAAAAATGTTAGTGGGAAGAACATTTCCAATTCACATAATATGACGTCAATTTCTCTTTCTATAGTTGGCAATTTCGTCGGGTCTATAACTTTGCTGCATATAGCTTTGAAGAAGAAACAGAGCTTCGTTAATTTATGGGGGACATTCTTGGGCAAAATGCAACGTAAAGCTATAGGAATTAGATCTTGCATCAAAACACGGCAGTCATGTGATTTCAGACCCTTTAATTTTAAATCTCTCATTGACATGATGTTCTGTATATTTGAGGAATACCCCTCTAGAACCTTTATGTCATTCAAGAAGTTGCAAAACTGATATCTCTCCTGCCTGGAAATAGTGTAAGCATCAGGAGGAAGAAATGTTCGTTTTTCACCCTTCACTGGTGCCAACTCTTCTCGTATTACCATCTCAACCATGTCCAATCTAGCCTTAATTCCATCCTTTGTTTTGCTGGGTGCATTTAGCAACGTGCTGATGACACTATCACATACATTTTTTTCAATATGCATAACATCAAGAAAATGTCTGACATACAGACAATTCCAGTATGGTAATTCAAAAAAAACTGATCCCTTTTTCCAACCAGTTTTCGTAAGGTTTTTCGAAAACGGTTTACCAAAATTAGTGTCCAAATCTTTCACTTTCTCAAACAATTGATCACCTGTTAGTGGAGACGGTGTTGTACATTCCTCTAAACTTCTGTTGAATGATGTCGTCCAAGATCGGTACTTATGTCGTCGGGGTATAAATCTGTGATGTCCTAGAAACACGGTTTTCGATGAATGTTTCAACCTAATTGATTGTGTACCTTGTTCGCAAATGGGACACCCTTGAGTTCCTTTAATTATATATCCTGACAAATTTCTATAAGCAGGAAAGTCATTTATTATCCCGTACAACATGGATTTCAAAGTGAACTATTCATTTTTGTAAGCATCATACATCGTAACACCTGAATCCCACAATATATTCAAATCCTCGATCAATGGGGCCAAATAAACATCAATATCATTACCCGATTGTTTTGGTCCTGATATAAGCATAGATAACATGATGTATTTTTGTTTCATGCATAACCACGGTGGTAAATTATAATTTACCAACATAACCATCCATGTACTGTGACTACTGCTTTGAAAACCAAAAGGATTCACCCCATCTGTAGATAACGCCAGACAAACATTTCTCGGCTCGTTCCCAAATTCAGGATACTCGTGATTAATTCTCTTCCACTGAGGAGAGTCTGCAGGGTGACATAGTTTCCCATCATTAATTCTTGTATCTGCATGCCATGTCAATTTTCCTGCAGTCTCCTCACTTCCATATAGGCATCTAAACCTAGAAATGATTGGAAAGTGCCATACAACTTTCATAGGACTATAATATTTTTTCTTGTATCAGGAAGCACCACACTTTGGGCATTCTTTAAGTGATTTGTGGTCCTTGCGAAACAATATACAGTCATTCGGGCAAGCATGTATTCTTTCAGAGATCATACCCATCGATTGTAGCATTCGTTTGGCATCATATGTTCGGCTTGGGAGTTCATTATCTTCTGGGAGCATGTCAATCAGGAGAGCAAGTAGTTCCGTAAAATTGGCATCACTCCACTCGTTTCCTGCTTTCAAATTATACAGCTTCAATACGGCTGACAATGCTGTATATTTAGTGCAACCAGCATACAATGGTGTTTTTGCACAACTCTTTAACTTCTCAAACAATTTTGGGCAATCACGAAGTTCATCTTCAACTATCCTTGTCATTTCCTCAATAAGATCTTCATCATCGTTCACATCTGTGATCACACCCTCCATACGATCGTATTCACTATTCACGCTTCTAATCATATCAGATGATCTATAAAATGTCGTGTTCTATGAGTTACTGCCTACATTGGTTTTTTCCCTGTGTTTATTCCAACATGTATAATTTCGATATATTCCGTGACAGATCAGGTGTTCTTCCAACTCCTCTTGACAAATTTGTCTTGAATAACAACAGCATAAACACGGACAAAGGATTTGAGAAGGGTCACATGCATGATCTTCTGGAAACTTGATAAACTCTTTCACGCCATCTTCATACTCTTTTGTCAACCGATTGGAATTCATCCATTCTTTATTCATATTCATCGTCTTTATGGGTTCCATCTCAAGAACTTTCCTAATATTATGTTTTAATTAATCAGGTAACATTGTTTGGGTTTTATAAAAACAAATCATGGTACAAATGCCTTTAAACACATGTGAAATCCATATACATGGTGTGTCCAGTAGGGTGAACATAGTGTATGTATAAGATACCTGATTTAATCTGACATATATCAAATTTATTCCAAGTTAGTCTTACAAAGACTAAATGATGCCTTAGAAAATACATGACATTTGAACAAGAGGAAACTAATGAGTAACAGGAGAAAACAGTAATAAATATGATGCTATCTCAATGTACTCAAGGTGATGATAAGATGTTGGTCAAGATAAACTATGGGTTGGGAGTACACTAATATTTAATGGAAAAAAACTACTAAAAACTGATCTATAAAAGGATGAAATATCATATTCATCAAGTCCCTTAATATAAACAATGCATTAGTTAAACCAAAAATCATCACTAAAAAGTCATACAGGCCATAACTACTCCTAAAAGCGGTCCATGGTAGGTCCATCGATGTCCAACTCATCTAATGGTATCCTAATGTAAAATCTATCTTGGAGAAGATAATAGAACCTCATAGATGATCAATGTGACTATCAATGCGTGGATGAGGATACATATTCATGACTCTCATCAGGTTCAATCTCCAATAGTCCAACAAAAGAATAAATACCAATAAACCATCTATTTTAGAGAACTATAAAACCCCATGGTAAAGTATTATTCCATATGAAACCATTATATTCTATATAATCAAATTGTAATTCAAACAACTAATTCTCTTTTGGTGTTATTTTAAAAATTGTGATAGAAACTGAATTTTCTCCCAAAACTAACTAGATTATAAAGTTTATCTCTTTATTAAGAAGTAAATTTTATACCTCATCAGTGAAAACATCCTAAAAATGTACTACCATTAGGGAAAAAGAATCCTACAGTATTCTAGAAACATCAAGAATATGCCTGACTATTTGAGCCATTAGGGTACAGTAAATATATAATTATAACATGCTATTTAAAATGAAATGTGGAAACAGGAAATCATACAGACTCCTGATAATACCATAATACAAAACATATCACTTAGTATGTCTGTCACATATACAAATAAATAAATTAGAAAAAAAACATGCTACAAAGCATAAAGGTACCATTAAATACTTACATTGGTCAACTTTTTTTGGAAATTGTTTATCTTCATCCATTCCTTGTACTTGCACCCATGAATTTGAAGGTGAGTATGCGTACATGATAGTTGACCTTCTTAGAGAAGAGTTTCTGGAATAGTTAAAGAGACATGAAGCAATGAAGATCATTAGAGTGTTGGAGAAAATGTGGTTGGTACAAATAATGTGGAAATCGGCTTGTGCAACACAGCCTAAGTTACAACTTTCAGGTATTGTACTTAGGTCGCGTTGCACAAGCCGATTGCCACATTGTAACGTAGGCCGCGTTGCACAAGCTGATTGCCACATTGTTTGTAGCAACCACATTTGCTCCAACACTCTAATGATCTTTATTGCTTCATGTCTCTTATACTCTTCCAGAAACTCTTCTCTAAGAAGGTCAACTATTGTGTACGCATACTCACCTTCAAATTCATGGGTGTAAGTACAAGGCACGGATGAAGATAAACAATTTCTAAAACAAGTTGACCAACATGCATCATCCTAGACACTCATCACTAATTATGAATCACATCCCTAGACATAATCATAATCACATTAAGACCACACTACCTATTATGGAAATCCTTACTGTAATTAGGCTCAAGATATGGTATAATTCCTATCTCACATCTATATTCACTATTTGGTCCTCACACACACAATTGATAAATAATATACCAAGGGAATACCATCCATGGAACTCACATCCCACCTTGAAAGCATGAGGAGGAGGAGGACGAGGCGGCGGCGGTCGTGGCAGCGAGGGTGGAGGCGGCGGCGGCGGTAGAGGCGGAGGTGGTGGTGGCGGCAGAGGCGGCGGCGGTCGCGGCAGCGAGGGTGGAGGTGGCAGAGGTAGTGGTGGTCGCGGTAGTGGGAGCGGGGGCAGAGGCGGCGGCGGTGGCGGAGAAGGAGGAGGACGAGGAGGACGAGGATGAGGTCACGCAGTGAGGGGCCTGGTTCATCTTCCGCGAGAGCTTGACCGCGTGCAAGCAAGGATGTCTGTTAGGGTTATTAAATAAAAACTGACAGAACCTTTATCAGCGCTCATTAAAAGCGCTGATAAAGGTATGTTTTATCAGCGCTAAAATAAAAGCGCTGATAAAACATTCATTTATCAGTGATTTTTTAGCGCTGATAAAGGGCTACCTTTATCAGCACTAAAAAAAGCACTGATAAATGTTTCCTTTTATCAGCGCTTTTAGATAGCGCTGATAAAGGCATGCCCCTTTATGAGTGCTTTTTGTTTAGCGCTGATAAAGGGCAGCGCTTCCCTTGCCCTGTTTTGTGGTAGTGGAAGAGCCGATCCAAATTTTGGACACTAAATAACAAGTGTGGAGGAATCATATGACTCGATTGGTAAGGGTACTTTTGAAAAATCATAAAATTTAAGAGTTAATGTGGGAGCCTAAGGAACTTATGATGAAGACCTGCCTAAATCTTTTTATGAGGTAACATTTTGGTAATTTCAAGGTTGAATTTTTTAAATGAGGGGGGAATGTAACACATAAGGGATTTAAAAATAAATTTAATATAGAATGAAAATCATGAAATACTGAGTCTATATAAAACAACACTTTTTATTTATATAATATAGTTACAATCTAGCCATTGAACATAATTTTTTTTCTTCTGTGTTTTGAATAACAAAAAACGGACATACATGGTTATTATTAGTAAGATATTTAGAGCCTGATAGGATCAACTTACATTTTTTGTGAATAGTAACTAGACCCTTTGGAGTAGTAATGTACCCTTATAAATAGTAATATGACCCCCATGAATATTAAATCATCCAAATGAATAGTAACTTTATTCATTAATGTATAAATAAAATTTTGGCAGCTTATAAATGAAATTATGATATAATAGTACAAGTAAGTGAATATTTTAAAAATTAACAATTAAGGGTTGGTATTTTTGTGAGTAATAAATAATTAATAATAAATAAATTTATTTAAATGAAAATTAATTTTCATAAAATGTATTTATAAATCAATATTTTTTTATCCTGTGAGTTTTGTATAATTTAATACCTTTGTTAATTTTTCAGGGTGTTATAAAATCAGCTTTAATCTTAAAAACTTTATTTTTTACAAGTAAATGATGTTTTTAATTAAAAATTAAATTTATCATATTTATAAAATTATTTTTATAAAATGGAGTTCATTTCTGAGTTCTACAAATTGAAAAATTATTATGGTGAATTTTTTGGATTTTTCTAAAAAAAACCTGAATTTTTATGAATAGTAAAATACGATATTTTATGATAAATGATGAATACATGAATTGTAGATTCATCGCTGATGCTTGGATTATGTAAGAACAATTGTTTCTAAATCACATTCACTCATTACTATATTTATTTGCAAGAATAAATACTACTTCTTATCTTGATCAAAATAATAAAATAATGAATAAAATAATGATAATTTTCCCCTCTCCTCCACTATAAAAACCACCCTCACCCCCTCTTCTCCTCATTCCTCTAAGCCTTAAATCATGTCACATTTCTACCCAAATACTCTTACCCAGTATCTTCCCACATCTATAATCTATTGGTCTTTCCAAAATACCAAAACCAAACCCCTTAAGGAGGTTCTCAAGGAGGAGTATTCAAGAGGCAAAATCCACTTCCTTTTCCTTTTAATTTATTTTCAAGATCTTTCATTTATTATTATATCCTCACCTCCTCTATCCAAATTATAATTATAAATATATTATCATATATATACTATAATTATATCATGTTAATATAATATCCATTATCAGTCCCCTTACTCTCTCTCTCTCTCTCTTATTTTAAAAACGAAATCATCATCTTGGAAGTGATGATTAACAACCTTAATGGACGAAGAGCTTTCATTCTTCAATTTATTCATCAAGGCTGGTCATGATACTATTACTATGGTTAAAACAGACTATAATATATTTATTATAACCTATAAAATGTTCTATAACCATTATATATACATAATACTAATTCATATGACAAAACTAATTCGTGGTGATCAAAATACCACCGTAATAATCTAAACGATTATCACCAAATGTATTATCTAATGATTCATCCTCATACCATATAAAAAATTATATGAATAACCTTTAAAAATAATAAATTCCAATTAATAAAATTTAATTACAATTCTTTATAATTATACCCATTTTACATTAACTCCATTACTTATAAACAAGTGAACTGATCATGAAAACCAAGAAAACGAATGCTTCTGAATGATGAAATTAAACTCTATAACTCCTCAATAAAGACATAAATTAACCTAATAAAACTATAATGAATCAATTAATTATATAAAATATTCTTAATTAATTAATTAATGTATTTAATTTTATAATCCAGGACATTAAGTTCAAGTGCATAACTCGTTTCGACATAAGATAAGGATTTCACCCAAACCTCCATTTTCTTTCAGGTTACTCTTTTTCTATCTTTACCCAAATGAAATTATTAATTATTATTATTTACTCCTCATTAATTCTTTGTGAATGTTCTATGTATATTTACTAATCATAATCCTTCTTTCTTTTATGGTTAGTTACATGTTTTAAATGGATCTTCCTCAAATTATTCCTGATAAACAAACCTGATTCAAGAGAACTTCTCAAATTCTTACCTATTTTCAAGTGCACTATATAATATATTTTAAGCCAAAATTATTTTTATAAAATTACTAATTTTATAATGAAAAAACTACCTTAGTTTACTTCTGGTTTAATATAATTTTTTTCCAAAATAACTCTTCTTTACAAAGTAAAAGAGTATTTCTCTCAATAATTACTCGATGATTTTATAAGAGTATTTTCATATATTTCAACACTCTTATTGATTCTTATGTTTAATTGAAATTAATATTTTATGATATAATATACCATATTATATTTAATGGTTTATGATTATTTTTACTGTGGATGTTCTATCTTAATACCATTCACCATACTACTCAAAATGGTTAGTAATTATGTTTACAAACTAGGGAAAGTTATTTACATTACTTATGTATATGATTTTTATGTTTAAACCCATTCATATGAGGAATTCATTAGAATTAAAAAGTGATGGTTGGGTACTTCTATATCCCCTTGATTCATCATTAGGTCTCATGAGATAAAATAGATTTTCACTTGGTTGAGGCCTTTCTCATTTCCAGATATGGTTTCGTCGAGGCCGTAATCATTTTCAGATGTATTGTCCAAGAAATTGACTGTATTTTTTAAATGTATAGAATTATACATTCCATCATTATAATATTATTAATTGATACACCATGTGATTATTATACTAGTAAAATATCCATGGTTAATTTTATTTCTCTTATGATCATTTATATGGCTTTATTTAATCTACTTTCATTCCATTCATATTATGCTCAAGTATATTTTAAAGGAATGTGTTCTTAGTTGTTAACCATGCCTAGTGCTTATGTTTATGATAATTTCTTATATATTACTTACCCTTACTAATCATTTTATTTCACCCCCTTATTATTTTTTATTTTTTCCTCAGGAATCAAAGATGAATATAATGAATGGCTTATAGGGATAATCTAGGATTTATGGATGTTTCCATTAGAAATACTATATTGTTTTTCATTTCAAGTTATAATGTAAAAATTATGATGTATCTAGTTTTCTGAAACTATTAAACTATTCATTCCTTCAAGATATGACTCTCTTGTAATCATGCCAATGTAATAAAATAATGCATCGGCTCCGAGAAACTAGGTTCGGGGTGTTACATGATAGGATTCCATGTATGTGTATAGATTATTTTCGCTTAAATTAGGTGATAGTGAAGAATCACTACCCCCATAAACATATTGACAATTTATTTTAACAGCTAAAGGGATATGGTTTGTTATTTAATATTTACCTATGGTTCAGATATCACTAAATGTTGGTAAAGGATGAAGATATTACAAATAATGATTTGTGATGTCGTTATAGAAATTATGAGTTCATTGCGATGTCATTCGGTGTGATGAATTATTTATTTGTATTCATGATATTTAAGAATGTAGTGTTCCAAGATTTTATGGACCGGTTCATGTTGGTTTTCATTGATGATGTATTTATGTACTCTGCGTCTAAGGATAATCTCGCAGAGCATCTGTGGGTAGTTTTGGGAGTTCTTCATCATCAGTTGTTATTTGGGATGATGTTTATTTGTGATTTCTAGTCTCATGAGGTTTATTTTTTGGTTCATTTCATATTCCAAAATGGATTATCTATGTATCCTTCAAAGATCAAGGTGGTTTTTAATTTGGAAACCCTTAATACTATTATATAGGTGTAGAGTTTATTTGGTTTAAAAGGATATTATAAGAGGTTCATACCTGAATTCCCATAGATTGATACTTCTATGACTACCTTGAACAAAAAGGATTAGGTGTTCTTATGGAATTACTAGTGTCAATATTCTTTTTATTATCTGAATGAGAAGTTAGTCAATTCCCCAACTCTTCATTTTTGAGATGAGGGAGTCTAGTTTGATGTTTTATGTGGTTCTTCATGTCTTGGCTTGGTAAATGTGCCAATATATCATAGTTAAGTTGTTTCTTATGAGTTTATATAGTTACAACCCCATTAATGAATCTATTCCTCCCATGATCTCAAGTTTTCATCAGTCATGTTTTCCTTGAATTTTTGGTGGAACTGCCGCATCGATGAACGCTTTGTGGTTTTTATAGATCACAAGATCCTAAGGTATGTCTTATACCAGTACGAATTGAACTTTAAATATAAATGGTGGATAGAATAATTGTAGAATTATAATTTTGAGATTTATTATACACCATAAAATGGTAATTTTGTAGGTGATGTTCTAATCAGGAAGTCACATAGTGATGTCGTGCATGAGTTTGGAGATTCTTGTAGAGTGATAAAAGCGCTCTCCATGATGAATCTATACATGGTAGAGGTTGGAAGTAGATGATTCCTTTTTTATATGATAATGTATTCTTCCTTAGTGAAGCAGGTGGAGGATTCTCATATGGGTGACTTTGAGGTGGATATTTTATGGGAACTATTTTTCAATGGTGATTCCCCTGATTCATAGTATGAGGATGATCGACATCGAGTGTTTTTTCAAGGGTGTATTTTCTTTCCTTCAGTGATACACGGGATGTTTCTATATGAGTTTCATAGTTTAAATTTAATTGTATATATTATAATAAAAAATATGTACAATTCTCTGAGAGGTTGGTTTTGGGGTATGGGTCAAAGCATTCAGTTACTGAGTTCATGTGTTGATGTTTAGTCTTCCATAAGGTTAAGGATGAACACTGTGTTCCTAGTGGTTTTCTCTAGCCATTAGATCTTCCACAGTGGAAGTGGGAGGAAATTTCAATATACTTCATTACTGATTTACCTCAAGATTGTGGGGTTTATTATGTTATATGGATAATAGTGTACTATTTGATGAAATTTCATCACTTCTTAGTGATCAAGGAATCAAGCTCAATGAAGGTTTTGTTGAGGAAGTATCAAGAGGAGGTGGTGAGGATCCAGGGAATCCTAAGAATGGTCATCTCTAATCATGATCCTAGTTTCATCTCCATGGTGTGGTTAGGTATTTATCATTATTTTGGCTCTCATTTTTTCTTTATCACTACTTTTCATCTGTAGATGTAGTAGGCTTTACAAACTCTTGAAGACATTTTTTTCATGTGTGTCTTATATTTTAAGGGTTCAAGGGAGAAGCACCTACCTTTGATCAAGTTTTCTTACAAAAATAATTTACACTCTACCATTGTTATCGAACTGTTAGAATATTTGTATGGTTTACATTTTCATTCTACATTGTGTTAGACTGAGGTTAGAGAGTCAGTAATTCCTGGGATGGAACTAGTGCAGAGTGAAATAGAGATGGTTCAGGGGATTTGTGAGAGGATGAAGGTGGTGTGATATCATTATAATTCATGTGTTTATCATAAGGGATACCACTAGAGTTCAGTGTTGGAGATCATTTTTTCTTAAATGTGAATCCTCATTATTGGTATAGAAGTTTTGGTCATGGGGGTAATATTTCTCCCAGATTTTTTGGGCCTCTCATGGTGTTGTATTGTGTTAGAGTCATCATATATCAGATAGAACTTCCCCCATAGATGATCCAAATTCCTAATGTCTTTCATGTATCATATATTCTTCACTATCTTCATGAAAACCCTCACATCATCTATTGGTGAAAGGTTGATATTGATAATTACATTCCCTTTGAGGAGTAGGCTATGGATATTCAGGGCTACGAAGCTAATGTGTTGTGTGGGGTTGTTATTACCTTATCTATTATCTTGTTTCAACATGGTAGAATGGAGGAGAGAACCTGGGAAAGTGAGTCAGAGATACATGCTTAGTATCCTGAGTTATTTGACGCTTTATCTTCTCTTATAACACTATTTTATTGATGTTGACCTTTATCTTGTTTATGATATAGTTTTTACTTCCTTGATTCTATGTTTTTGGTCTTGTTCATGTTTGAGAGGTATCTTCCTTAGGATATAGTGGTGTATCTTTTTACCTTATTCTTATAAGTGAGGTGGTTTTTCTCATATGATGAAAATATCTTAAAGTGGTCTCTCATAGGGTGGTTGTTTTGGTGACCTTTTTTCATTCCCTTATATTTGGTTTTGGTTTTAAATTTTTGAGGATGATAATTGTTTGATGGGAATCTCATGCAAGGGCTCAGATCCTGGTATCTCATTACTTTGTGTTTTTTAGGTGTTGGAGGTTCCTAGAGGAGGCTTAGAGAAGGAAGTAGGGGAGTTAAAATAAAATTTCCTATACATAATGGGACTATGGAATGTAGGATTATGTTTTTCCATGGATCCCGGTCGAGATATGAGGTTGTAACATTGATTAATTTTTGTGGTGTAGATTCTCATGGGGAAGGTTTTTATACTTATTATATTTTTGGTACCCCTACAGTGGGAGTAGGATAAGGCATAGAGTCTTAGGAGGTAGGTTTTTGTAGTTACTCCGTTTTTGAGGTTGCTACACCACATAGATAGTTATAGAATAGCCTTGTCCTTTGGAAATGGAATTATATAGTGTGGCGTTTTACTCTATGTTATGGTCCTCTTCATAATTTTTAAGAACTATGGCATAGATTGTTCCATGTTTCTTATATGTGGATTCAAACAAGAATTTTGTGGCATGGTTTCTTTCCTTATGCTATAATTTTGTCTCGTGTCTGAATCTTTACATCATTGTATAGGGTGTTGTGTTGTGGACTTCCAAATTCTAGTTTTCCTATAAATTCTTGAATCCCCATTAAAATTTCCTTCTAGAAACTTATTCTCTTTAACCCTAAGAAACCAGAGGTTATCCTTCAAGTTTTTTCAAATCCATGTTGATGGGGATTGATTTCTGACTTCCCAAGTTCAATATGTAGTGATTCAAGGTGAGTTTTACATCTTTTCTTATGATTTCTTCTCTATTCAGTTTCAATTCATATAGTATTACATTTACATGATATTTTAGTTGATAGAATTCATTTGAATGGAGTTATTTTTATGTTTGGTGGTGTTTTCATGGTGCCTCATACATTGGGACTGTCAATTCCTTAAGGTATTGGTGATTAGAGACCTGCACTTGTTGTTTCATTCTCTCTCGAAAAAATTTAAAGCCTTAAGGTAGTGGATTTGTTAGTTCTCCTTTTTTTAAGTGAAATAATAAATTTATCATTATTTATCTCATTGGTTAATGGTGGGATTAACCTTAATTAGTATTAAACTATAATTAAATAAATAATTGGTTTGGTTTATAGTGATTTCATGTGTTTATGTCATGTTAAAGATTTGCCTCTTTTTTCCCAGATAGTGTGATATCTACTTTTATGACATGGTTTAGAATGTTTCTTGTATTTGGAAATTAGATAGTGAACTTAATTATGGTAATTATTATTATACAATTAAATAAATCATCATGTTTAATTGATATCATTCTTCCTTGTGTTTATGAAAAATGGAAGTTATGCTTGAATCATGTTTAACAAATTTTATTAGTTATTGATAGTGGATGTCATAGGTTTTATCTAGTTATAACCTATCATAAATGAATTGGTTAATTCAATATGGTAAACAATTGGTTGTTTGATAAAGATAATTTTTTGAGGATGAGTGATCCCCTTTACATGTGAAGCATAGATGCATTGGTTTTAAGGACTAGTTTCATTTTTAATTATTTTTTGTTTGCTTGATACCATGTGTGACTTCTATGGGTGATGAGACTTACTATATAATGTGATGTAATCCTGGGATGGTTGATGGTTTGATGAGAAATAGCCCAAGATTCCTAGGTTGTGGTATCAATTGGTTCCTGATATGGAGAGATGTATGGTGATATGTATAGTGGTGTCAGGATTGGCATCAAGACTAATAGAGCGAGTTGAAGCTAGTCATGATCATTGACTTTTATGAAGAAATATGGGGTGATTTCTTATTGATGAATCTTCTTTAATGTTAAAATGGAAAGGTTTATTATTTCTACATTCCTTTCTTTACTGCTTGATGTAGATGTTTGTGCTTGGTCTATGCATGTTTTATGGTATTTTAGAATGATTATTAGAGTACCTTTAGTTATGGAATCATAATGAATGTTAAACAGTTAAACCCATGGGGTTAGTGAAATAAAAGAATATTGAAATGGTGATAATTATTAAGGAACTCTTGGAAGAGGTTAGATTATTCCTGGAAGAAATAGGATTTAGTTGATAAATAATATAATTTGAAATATTTGAAATAAATAATTAATTGAAATATCCTAAAAATTTCTTGTGCTTATAAGATATCTAGTATTTGGTGTTAGAAGCCATGTTTCTGAGATAAGATAACTATATTTTATTCAAATCCTAGTTATTTTTCCATAGTGTGATTGTGAGATATATATATTCTTTATGTTATGTGATTTCATATGATGCTCCACCCATGTCAATGGAGTAGAAGACGCCTAGTATATTATAGGAGGGTGGTTTCCCAAATATCCAGGTTTGCAAGGAAAAGATGGTCGACTGCCCCACTCTTTCTATTATATCTTATCCAATTTTATTATGTGCAGGTATACACGGTGGTAACATTTTATATGTATGTGTGTAGATAGTTGTAATAGCTTGTGGTTATTTTTACACACATGTATCTCCAGATATAGTATCATAAGGATTATTATAGGTATTTTTTGTATATATTGTGATGGATTGATGTATAATACATGAAATACAGGCTATAGTGGCTCCAAAAAACTACTCAAAAACTATCTAGATATGTGGATGTTGATGACGAGATGATGTGATGAAAGGGGTGACTAATATATTATATTTTCCCAAGTTTTTTGGGAAAGATCATTTAATTAATAGAGATGGATCAGGATATGTTACAATGAGGTAGAGTGGTAAAATAGTGGGGGATTGGTATCTAGGTACCTTCATTTGATATTATTTTGGATATTATATTAGTAATTGTATGTGATACTTGCTGGAAAATTAATGATGAGGTTGGGAACTTAGGATACCTGATTGGGTGATGATTTGGATTTACTTGTTTATTCAATGGGCTTTAGTATGATTTATTTATCTTTTAAACAAGAAGTTACCAGGAGGATCCTACTAAGTGTACATGTTATAATCACCCTGAATATATAAAAACTATTTTTCAGGTACACAAAATCTAGTTTGTGATCAGGATGTAGATTCCTAAACCATGGAGTTGTTTAGGATTCGTTTGGCCTTCAAGGTTGGTGGAAAGGATTTTCTTTTGGTAATTTTAGTTTCTTTTTCAGTTGTTCTATTTGTATGACATTACATACATGTATTGGGATATTTTGTTATAATAAGGAGTTTTTTGGTTCTCTCATATTATCTTTAGTTCCTCATGTTCTTCTTAAGAGGTTTATGTCTCCCATTTTTGTGTATGATATAACCTTAGTGATTTTCCTCAGTCCATGGACTATTGGAGGTGGACTTCAAGCATGATTATTTCCCTTATCTCATTTTTATCCCAAGAGGGGTACCTTTTGGGGGAGGTGTTGTGAAAACGTGGTATCAAAGGTCGGTTTTATGGATATGATGGAGTTTGAAGGTAGGAACTAGAGAGGAATATATGGTTTGGTAGGGAAATAGTGTCAGTTAGGCCAAGTATGTGATGCAAATAAAGGAGACTGGATAGGACATAGGTATTTAGGGACCCCTATAATCTGATTCAAGGACATTTAAGTTTATTGATATCACTAAAATATGTGATATTGGTTGTAGGTTAGATACTTAATAAAGGATCAAGCATCATTCTTGTTTTCACCTATGTTCAAAATGGGTATACTTTTGTGTTAGGTTGAACCTTAATTAATTAATCTTAAAATATTCCATATTCTTGGTTTAGGAATCCTTAACCATTATTTATATTTTACAAGAATTAATATAAGTCTACATCCTAGTCAATTTCATGTTGAATATTTTTAGAATGACCTACTAGTAGATCTTTACAGGGTTGATTTTGATAATGATGGTGCTTAGAGAAGGACACTCCTAGAGTTTTAGCACTATAGTATTCATAAGTAAGAGGGATTTGTTTCATATTCAGTGAAATAAGACCAGTTAGATGAGGTGTATATATCATTTATTTTGATCTATTATCAAAAGGATCACTAGGTTTCATTGTTAGTGATGATATTTTGTGGGGAAGACAGGCAGTGTCACACCCGATTTTTCTAGTTTTTTCTTATGCTATGGTTCAGTGAGAATTCCATTATTTTTCTTGAGTTTCAGGTGTGATGGTTGTTTAGTTTTTAAGTATCTCCTTGTATAAATTTTTTCCCATGGTTTATCCTTGGTAAATTTGGAAATTTTTGGAGGAAGCATGGATGTTTGGACTTGGCAGACCCTAGCACACAGTTAGTACCAACCATACGGCTGATCTAGGAAACCAAGCAGTAGGTTATAGAACCTACTATGTGGTTGATTCCTAGGTAACCATGCATCCATTTCATCTATGGGTAGTGGCTATCTCATAGTTACCATATGGTTTGTTAAAACATGTGTCCTAACCGTGTGACTCACCCAATTTTTAATTTGTAGGGTTTTCCAAGTTTACTCCTTTATAGATTTTAAACTAAAACCATCTCTTCCTCCCCAATGAAACTAGTTTTACCCTAATAGGTCTTTCCCCTCTTTTTTAAGACTCTCACCTCCTTTTATGGTGATTCTAAGGAGAAATATTCAAGGGTTTTGTTGGATCTCTCAAGGTAAACCCCTCCTCTCATCTCCATCTCTCTTATCCTCTCTTTTGTTCTTGGTTTTCTATTCTACTAAAGTAATGATGACCTAGGGTATTGTTTTTCCTTTGATTATTTTGAGGTTTTTTCTCATTAAGGGTTTCATTTCATATATCTAGGGTTTTAAAACCCTTATGGAGTGGTTTCAATGGTGTGTTTTTGTTGTTCTATGGATCTGAGGTAGCATTTCCCATACACTATCCTTTTTAATTCAAGATCCATTAGATTATTGATTTTTTTATCCTATTTGATTTATAAATATGAATATATTATCCTTGTATTTTTTTGTATTCAATTAGTATTTTACTCCTTATTTTTTGATAACTATAATTGTCTAGGTAAATAGCGCACACCAAGTGTTTGGTTAAATGCCCGGTTGGATTTTGTGAGTAACTTGTGATATAAAATGCTTGGTTTGGATTGTAAACGTTTTATAATTATCTTAAATGAGGTATTGGGTTCCTAGTATGGGTTTCACAAGTGATTTGGGTTTTGTAAAGAAATGGGTATTGGTTGTTAGCATGTTTTGGTGCATATTGTGAGTGAACGGACCCTTTGGAATTTGATAAAAATGGTTTTGTTTTCAAAGCGTATCATAAAGGTTTTAAGGGAATTTCGTAAATTATTTTGAAATGGTAAATTGTGTGTTTACACCCCTTATGAAAAGTGGATTTTTATCTTTTATGAATATTGGTTTTGTGAGAAATGCTTAAAGGAATGTTTGGAAACTTTGTGAAAATGATGAAAATGTTTATTATGAAAATCTCTGCTAGATGTTTCTCATTCCTTGTCTATGCATAATGGATGGGATTTCCTCATTGTAGAATCCTCATGATCCATTATCAGGGTTCCTATGTTGTAACTATTTTTGTTCTATTTATTGGGAGTCGTGATATTATTCCTTGGGGAGAATCAAGGTGAGGTCTTTTGTGAATTATTAGTATATATATATATATATATATATATATTGATTAGATGCTCGACTAGAATCAGTTGGATCACCCCCATTATATACATGAGTCATGGGAACCTATTATGTTAAGAGAATTTTTTTAGGATGATTACTGCATTAGTAGTTGACGTACTAACCAGTGTCCCATAGTATGTGGATATATTTGGGTTTATTGTTATGGGATCAGGCTCCTCGGTCTATCTGTAGTTAGGGTGGTCAGGCATTTGGGCGTTTTGATTTCATCATGTGTGGTATGATACCGAATATTGGGTCTCACGTAATAGTCTATTCTGGATTATTCTGGATCTCCTGGGTTCACCTATGTCTATTATCTCTTGGTTTCTTGCAGTGATGTTTTAGACACTTGTATGATTATTTCCATTACCCTTGTTGCATGTTCACTATAGTTCCTTCTTGTGTGGTGTTTTCCATGGAATTTTATGTGTTCGTTTTAAAAAGTTTTATAAAAATTGTTTTAAAAATAAGATGGTTTTTTATCCTCCTTTGTGCCACTTAAAAATGTAAGCATCACTTTCCCCTTAAAAAGGTTTTGGTATCACTATTGGAATAGGCTTGGTTTTTGGAAATGTATAAGGGAAATGAGTTAAACTTTTTTTTAATTAAAACATGTAAAAATAATACTTTTATATAATGTAGTTTAAACATAGAATATATGTCTATTTAATTTTAAAGGAAGTTCATTGGGAATAGATTATCGGGCTAGCCTACTAAGTTTTAATACTCACACCTATTGTTATTTTCTATTTTTAGCCCTTGTACAGCTTTCAGCTTGAGTTTGTTTGCCTTGGGTGGTAGTTGATCTTGTATTTAATATTGAACCATGGGGTCACGTGGAGATAGTGTGGTCATCTAGTTTGGTTGGTATTGTTGTGCAGTTCAGTTATATTTTCAGATTCTTGTATAAAATATGTTCAGTTCAGTTTCATTTATATATTAAACTATTTGTACATCTTCTTTTGTTTAGTTTCTTGTTTATTTATTGGGATAAATTGTTCCCTTGTGTACTTGGTTTATTCCCAGCACTAGTTGTCAGCCCATGGGGATTAGGAACACCCTTCAGGCCATGTCATTGATCGGATTGGGTGACTAGTTTAGGGGTGACCCAGGTAGGTTTGTGATAAAATGGTATCAGATCAGGTCGGCTCTTGGAGAACCTTTCCTTTCAGAGTGCCCTTTTTTTATTTTGGGATGTTAAGGTAGATAGAGTAGTATTTTTGAGACTCGATAGGTAGTTGAAGGAAGAGTGTCGGTAAACACTTTCTTGTTATGATCCTTAAGTTTCTATGAGGAGTTCGGTTTTATTAGTTTCATTGGTCATTTGGGATTTTTTGTTGATTGGGATATGAAAGGGTGTTGGGCTAGTATTCCCCCTGAGATTGAAAGTCCTAGAAAGCTATATGGATATGAGGGAATGGTCCTAGAAGGCTCTCTATGTTGGTGGTGTGTTTGGTATCTGGACACCAAGCATATGGCCAAGTCACCCACCTACACTAGTTCCCTCTTGTGGTTCTCTTTTAATCCTCTTAAATTTGAAAAATTGTTCTGAAAATCCTTGTGTGAGAATTGTGGAAATAGGTTTTAATTGAATGGTTGGATTTTGAAAAGTGGAAAATTGGTTTTTGCAATTTACTTTAACAAAGGTTTTATAAAGTTGGGTTTTTGTGAAACAAATCTTTAGGTAAAGTAAAAATGGTTTAATGGGATTCAATTTCCTTAGTCTAAACATATGGTTTGTTGAAATAAAATGTTTAGAAAGCATGGATTGTTTTAAGGTAGGTTTTGAAAAAAAATTAAATGGGATGTGTTGGATTTCTGAAAAGTGTTTGAATCAGATAAATTGGTTTTTGAATTTGCTTTTGGTGAATTTTTGAAATGGAAGATGTTTGTTTGAAAGGGGCATAGTTTATTTGAAATTTATTT
This sequence comes from Viscum album, assembly GCA_963277665.1. Classification (NCBI taxonomy): domain Eukaryota; kingdom Viridiplantae; phylum Streptophyta; class Magnoliopsida; order Santalales; family Viscaceae; genus Viscum; species Viscum album. The sequence continues at coordinate 632,147,111 of OY728161.1, forward strand.
TAAATGGAAAAGGTATGGGTTTCAATTAAATGTTTTTGTTGAAATTGGATTTCTTGAGTTTTTGGAAGAAAAAAATTTAAAGAGATGAAAATGATTTTTGATGGAAGTAAATGGGGTTTCATTTTCAAGCATGATAAAATGGTTTGATGTGTGAAATATGAAAATGGTTTTTGACGTGGTGGTTAGTGAGCCTTTGGAAGGTTAGGGATTTTTAAAATGGGTTGAACGATTTGGTTTAGAAAAATAAGTTTTTTTGTTTTATACTTTGGTGTTTTCATGGGTGATCACATGCATGGTTGTATATGGAAATGTGGATGGATTCCCAGTGTGGTGTGGTGGATGGGTGTTGGGTTGGAACAGAAATTCTCATGTGAGTGAGACTCAATGGAACACCATTAGTGAGTGTGAAAATCCACCAAGTTTGTTTTATTTTTCTAAAGTGTTTTGAGCTATAAATTGTGGTGTTTTTGTAAACTGATGGTTATGTGGATTGTTATTCTATTTCTTGAAAGTTTTTTTATCTAGTGTGCTTCCTTGTGATATAGAAGTGATAATAATTTTGTTTCTTCAGATGGAATATTATTGGTGGATCAGTTTTTGAGCAGTGCTCAGTGTGTTTCTAGAAATTTTTTGGGGGGATCTTAGAGCCAGTTTCCCCTCTAGGATGGTGTTTTATCTATGCAAGTTTTGGTCTGTGAGTTGGGTTTGATGGATCTTGTGTTTTTCTGGATACATTATATTCACCTCATATAGGTTTTATGGATGTTCGTGATGTTTTTATGGATTGGTCCCCATTGGAAATATTTCTAGTTTATTGACCTAAGGATTTCTTTTCTGAGTCTCAAAATCTAGATCCACCTCTTTGAAGGATTCCCCAGCCATTTGTTGGAATAGTGAGTTGTTTGGGCTCTATCTTGGATTATTTCTTATTGCAGTAATTCTCTTGATTGTAGTTATTGTCTTAATAAATGTTTGATGTTTTTCGTCGTGTTCCTTGTTCATTATTCTCCTTGTTCGGAGTGAGAGATAATGGTGATGTGTATCCTCAATTCCTTGTTTGGGTAGAAGTGTGTTGTTTGAGGAAGTGAGTTTTGTGGTATGTTATAATCCATTGTTTCTGCTTGGGATTTCTATATGGATTCATGTGGTAGTAGAAGAAGGGGGTTCTGGTTAGGGATTATCATCTCATAACTGTGAGGCAGTAGATGCTTCATAAATCAGATCTCCAACCATAGGTTTCGGAGTGAATATGGTGCATAGTTAGTAACCCTAGAGGTTTAAGGAGTTCGGCTAAGCTTGTGACTTGACCATTGTGGTGAGGTAGATCTAGTGTTTTTATTATTGATTCTCATCCTTGTGAATTTCCACTAATCACAAAGAGAGTGGTGGAATTACCCCTCATGCAGTTTCTATGGTTATACCTTCTTGGATGTGCGTTTCTAGTCAATGTTCTTGTGTGGACCACCCATGTGAATCGAGTGCGGTCTTGGATTTTATCCATCCATAGGTGAAGAGTTGTGGGTGGTTGTTAGTTGTGGTTTTAGTGGTCCATTCATTGGGTCCCTTCCCTCTTGGCCCCTATGGTGAGGTTTTTTGTTCCATGTTAAAATTTGTGGCCCAGTTCTCATCCCCTTTATTCAGGGGTGGGTAGTTTAAATGATCTTGTTTCACTCTTCATGGCCTGGTTTGATAGGCCATTGTAAAGGAGTTTTGGGTTGGACTACGTGGTTGAGGCCTCGTTTTGGCTTTGATGAATCCTCATTTGTTTGGAATTAGTTAGTTATTAATGATGGGGAGACCCACTATACATCTCATTGAGTCTTTTATTAATAATTCATCGAGTTCTAGTTGATTTTTAATGGTGGAGAGTCCATTTGGGCCTCCCCTCTACCAGTTTTTTATTTCTGGTTTGGTATTGGTTTAGTCTAGTTGAAGTATCTTCTTTTGAAGATATTGATTTTTTAATTTTATCCTCAGTTTGGGTGAGTGTTAGTATTCTTTGGAGAATTCCCAATGCTCTTGTTTTTGGATTGGTTGTGAATGTGGTTGCTTAATCCTTCCTTGGTTCTCAGAGAGTATTTGTGTATTGTTATTTTATTTTAGGATTTGGGCTTGAGATCCATTAATTGTGGATGAAATTTTCTTAGATTAAGAGGTTATATTGTTTTTATATGGAATCCTTAGGCGTTGATCGATCACCTAGAAAGTTTTGTGGCTTTTCAGGGGCGGAAAGCATTAATGGTGGGGATAATTTTCACACCCAGTTTTTCTATTTTTGGATTATGCTCTAGTTTGGTGGGAATTATAGTCTTTTTCTTAGGTTCAAGGTGTGATGGGTGTTGAGTTTTTAAGTGACTCCTTGTATAATTTTTTCCCATGGTTTATCCTTGGCTCTTTTGGAAATTTTTGGAGGAAGCATGGGTGTTTGGCCTTAGAAAACCCTAGCACACGGATATGGACAACTGTGCGGCCAGTCCAGGAAACTGTGTATCAGGTTACAAAACCTATCAAATATATACCACATGTTTTGGAAAACCATGTGCTCGATTCTTAGGTAATTGTGCATTCATTTCATCTGCAATCAGTGGTTATCGCACGGTTACCACACGGTTTGTTAAACTGTGTGGCCTAACCGTGTGACTTGCCCATTTTTTAATTTCTTGGGTTTTACAAGTTTACCCCTTTTCGATTTTAAACCAAAACCCTATCTTCCTACCCCACGAGTATTTTTTGACCCTATGAGGGATCTACCCTATTTCTCAAGCCTCTCAACTTTTTCTAGGGTTATTCCAAGGGGAAATCTTCAAGGGTTTGTTTTGATCTCTCATGGTAAAACCCTCCTCTCATCTCCCTATCCCTTATCCACTATTTTGTTCTTGGTTTTATATTCTCCTAATTCCATAGTGACCTGGGGGGGTTTCCTTCAATTATATTGGGGTTTTCCTCATTAATGGCTTCCTTTCATTGATCTAGGATTTTACAACCCTCATGGAGTGGTTTCGGTGGTGCGTTGTCATTGCGCCATGGATCTGAGGTAGGATTTCCCATGCACTATCCTTTTTAATTTAAGATTCATTATTTTCTTGCTTTTCAAATCCTCTTTTATTTATAAATATTAATATATGAGACTTGGATTAGATTTTTTGGTGTGTAATTAGTGTTTTAATCCTTGTTTTGTGATAACTAGAATTGTTTTGGTAAACAGCACACACCAAGTGTTTGGTTAAATACCTGGTTGGATTTTGTGAGTAACTTGTGATATAAAATGATTGGTTTGGATTTTAAACATGTTAGAATTGTTTAAAATGGGGTCTTGGGTGCCTAGTATGGGTTTCCTAAGTGATATTGGTTTTTATAAAGAAATGGGTATTGGTTGTTAGCATGTTTTGGCATATATTGTCGGAGAATGGTCCATTTGGAATTTGAAAAAAATAGTTTTGTTTTGAAATGGTATTGTGAAGGTTTCAAGGGAATTTTTAAATGGTTTTGAAATGTTAAATGGTGTCTTTACACCGCTTATGAAAAGTGTATTTGTGTCTTTGATGAATGTTGGTTTTGTGAGAAATGTTTTAAAGGCCCGTTTGGAAACTTTGTGAAAATGATGAAAATATTTATTATGAAAACCTCCACTGGATGTTTTTCATGCCTTGTCTATGCATATTGGATGGGATATCCTCATTATAGAATCCTCATGATCTGTTATCAGGGATCCTCAGTTGGAACGCTTTGTGTTCTATTTATTCTGAAGCATGAGATTAGTCCTTAGAGAGACTCAGGGTGAGTCCTATTGTGAATTATTATTATATATAGGTTTTGATTGGATGCTCAGCTAGAATTAGCTGGCTTACCCCCATTATATATATGAGACATGGAAACATGACATATTTAGATAATTTTATAAGAATGATTGATGCATTGATAGTTGACCTACTGACCATTTCCCCATAGTATGTGGATATATTTGGGTTTATTAATATGGGGTTGGGGCCCTCAGTCTATCTGGAGTTTGGGTGGTTGGGCATTTGGGTGTTTTGGTTTCATCATAAGTGGTATGCTACCGGGGATGGGGTCACATATATTAGTATTTTATGGATTATTCTTGATCTTTTGGGTTCACCTATGTCTATTAGCTCTTGGTTTCTTACAGTGATGTTTGAGACACTTGTATGATTATTTCAATTTCCCTTATTGAATTTTTATTGTAGTACCTTCTTGTGTGGTGTCTTCCATGGAAAGTGATGTGTTCGTTTTAAAAAATTTTATGAAAAAAATTAAAAAGAAAATGGTGTTTTATCCTCTTGTTTGAAAGTTGAAAATTTAAGCATCACTTTCCCCTTAAAAATGTTTTTGTATCAATATTGGAATAGTCTTGGTTTTGGAAATGTAGAAGGGAAATGGGTTGTACTTTGTTTTAAGTAAAACATATAGAAAATCATACTTTTATATAATATATTTCAAACTTGAAATGGATGTTTCTTTTATTTTAAAGTAATTGCATTGGTAATACATTATTGGTCTAGCCTATGGAGTTTTAATACTCATGACTATAGTTATTTTCTGTTTTTAGCCCTTGTGCAGGTTTTAGCTTGAGTTTGTTCACCTTGGGAGGCAGTTGATCCTATATTAGAGAGTGGCCCATGAGGTCATGTGGAGATAGTGTGGTCATCTGGTTTAGTTAGTCTCATTGTACAGTTCAGTTGTATTTCCAGATTCTTGTATAAAAGATGTTCAGTTCAGTTTCATTTATATATTGAATTGTTGGTACATCTTCTGTTGTTTAGTTTCCTGTTTATTTTTTGGTAGAAATCATTCCCTTATGTACTTTGTTGATGCCCAGAAATAGTTTCCAGCCTATGGAGATTGGTAATTCCCTTCCAGCCATGTCACATATCAACTTTGGTGACCAGTTCAGGGTTGGCTCAAGCTGGTTCATGACAGGAAGTTATGGTTCTTATTCCTCATGTTCTAAAGGATTTGGTTGTTTCATGGGAGAAGCTCTTAGATTAGTTATAATCCATGTTTATTTCTTCAGCTGAAAGGGTGTCCATTCATCAGTAGATTTTTTCCCTTTAACAAGGAATATCTAGTGTTTAGAAGTTCAGGATTTATTTCAAGAATATTCTCCAATAAAATTCATAACTATTTAAATGTGAGGAAGCTAGGGTGAGGAATTTTGAGGTGGATTTATATATAGAGATTCACCACAAGGTTACTTATTTTATGATACCAATATATCTTGAGATACTAGCAATAACAGCGGTTTTCAAGAGGATATTGTCCAGGTCCAAATAGTCATGAGAGGGGATCCATTATGATTCTCCATATAGTATATATGTGGTTCGGCATTCTCAATTTCCTGGATTGAAGGGATTTTAGATATCTAAGGGTAGGTCCCATACCTCTTCATATCATTTCTCTATGTATGGAATCTCCCAGTCCTCTGATAAGAGATCATACATTTTTTTCCATTATAGAGGATAAAATCATCAATGGTAGGAGTACCTGACCTTTATAAGAAGATAGTGTGCAACTGGTGTTCCTCTTTAGGTTCCTCAATTATAGCAGTATCATCGGAGGAAACAATAGTAGGGTGCTCCATCCTTTGATCAATAGAGGAGAGATGGGGTTGGAATATTATAGCCTTGTGATTCTCTTTAACTTCAATGAGAAAAGTGTGTATATGGGTTAGTTTCCATCAGGGTTAGAGAGGTCATGAAACATTTATTAGTTATCTTCATGATCAAAGGTTTTCCATGTCGGGAGAGTAAAATATCTTTTGAGGTATAATTTTCTTGTTTTATACTTGGGTGCATGTATTTTTTGATTTAGGATCTATGTACTCCTTCATTTCACCTATCTCAATCTATGTTTTATAAATGGAGGTGGAGATAATTATATTTCCCTTGGAACTGACTACACTAGTTGGAGATTGATCTTATATATGTGATGTATGTAGAGAATGTGAGTAAGTTCTAAGGAAACACAAATCTTGGAGAACATACTATGTTTGAAGATATATCCATATGACATCATCCTCAGCATGTATTAGTTATATTTGGTGGATTCTATCATGGATTACTTCAGGAGTTGGATTATATTCTTGGATGTTGAAGAAGAGTCTTCCATTGTAATGCCCCAACCCCTCTAGACCAGAGTCGGTGCATTACTTGTTATATTAGCATGGTTAGAAGGAATGAAAATCCTAAAGGAATGATCATTTAGGTAGTCTTGAAAAAACTAGATACATAGATGTAACTCAAATTACATTGGAAAAGGTTAAAAAATACAATACATAACAAAAACTAAAAACTGCAACCACATGAACTCAATAAATGATCTCCTCTTCATCACCTATTGAAGGTAAATAATGAAAGGGGTGATCTCAAACACTCGGTAAGGGTTACAAATGGAGGAATAATGAATCAATAATAACTGAATTTTAAACAATTTGACATAATCAATATGTCATGGTGAATAAATGAAAAACTCGTGCCATTAATAAACTCAGAATGAAACTGTATCCATATATTTTTTCATATTGAAAACCTCATGGATAGAAATAAATGAAAATGAATAAAAAGAATTATTATTAATTGGATGTCATGTATCTGGCACATGATACCATAATACTGTAAAAACGGTTTAGTTCTGTGGGTAGAAACCCGTCTGATTTTTGGAAACAAACTCGAAGGGTTTTTCGCCAACTGATTTGTCTCATGTGACCTACTGATGCATCGAGGATATTTAGAGAACCCCACCAACCGCTGCATGTCCAAATAATTATTTATAAATAGATTTAACACAAGTTCAATATGACTTTACATTATCGGTATAGAATAGAGGATATGGATTCATCAATATTTCCATAGTCAAAACAATATTCAAAATAAATACCGTATGTAAAATGGTATACGACTTAGACAATAATCATATTCATGATATGAGAATATGGAAATTTAAATGGAATATAATTTCAATTGAAAAGTGATCTCAAATGGGCAGTAGGTACACCATATAAGAAATAGTAGGTGCACAATACTAAGAAAGTCACAATGAAGTGAAAATTAAGACAAAGCTCGTTACCACATTGTTATCAATTGAGTCATATGACCAAAAGTTAATAACCACAAAATAAATAAATAAATTCCATGAATATAAAGAGAATAATGATAATATATATCAAATGTAAGTACACATATACCACATATAAGAAATAATAGGATAATAATGGAAATCCCACATAATTGAAAGTGAGATGAGAAAACCCCTTACAAACATTTCAACATGGTAATGAGTGTTCTTGAGAGGGATTAATGAGAGGTAAAGGGGTATCAAATAATTTATATATAATAAGGGAATTATGGGAGATGTGTGAAAACATACCCCATCAATAGGAATTAAAAATAAAAGGGCGCAACATAGGGGGAATTCTTGAACAAAAGTGAGAGAGAGGATCCCTTACCTTAAATCTGTTGGTGTTCTCCACTTGTTATTAAAGACCTGAATAAACAAACTATGTTTATTAATTAACAATTAAATAACCTCTTATATATTTAATTGGTTAAGTTTAATCATTTTAAGTTCATTTATAATCATTTTTATTGGTTATGAGTTTCAATTTAATTGTTCGAGCACGTTTGTTTACATGGTTTTAATGACCAGTTCGCTTATATTCATGTTTGGATAAACATCTAAGATAAAAGTGGTTATACAGAAAGTTATATTATATTATTTAACATCTATGATATTACATGGTTTAAACTTTAAATTGGTTACTTGGAGTGAAGTCGAATTATTATATAAAACCATAGTGACAACTGTTTTTGTTAATCGGTGGGTTTGATTATAAAGAACATGTTTTGCTTTATAACTTAATACCATTTGTACAAAAGGATTACAGAACTCAAAATAGGATATATTACATATATAATAATCTGTTTATACCATAACACAAATGGTTTCATGACCATAATTAAAGATAATAATAGAAATTGATAAATGGTTTCCCTTGAATGTGCTAAATTGCCACATCTCAAACGGTGTTTTCATTTCTTTCAAATAAAAGGTGGGGAAAGGAGAGAAGATAATGAAATATACCATTAGCATAAAAAAATTCCAGTACATTTATGTTACTAGAGTTATCATACTATTTGGGTGAAGGGGAGTGAGGAAAGAAACAGAAAGACAATAACTTAAAAGAAAAGAAGGAATTGGAAAGAGGAATTTACCTCTTGAGACTTCCTCCTTTGAAAACCTCTTAAGGGGAGAGGTTTTGGTATTTTGAAGAGTCTATGGGGATTTTAGACATGGAGGATGATCTTGGGGGGATATTTGGGCAGAATATTGTCAAGGCACAATGCTTGAGAGGGGTGAAGAGAAGAGGGGGTGAGGGGGGTTTACAGTGGATGAGAGGAGGGTTCTCATAATTTTTTAATAATTATTTTATTATTTCTTCACAGGATAAGGAATAGTAAGTATTAAATGACCAAGAAAGGTAATAAATGAATGTGACTTATAAAAAATTGGTCTTACATCATCAGATCATCATCAATGAATCAATAAATCCCTTATTTAGCATTTATTGAAAATTATCGCATTTTACTATTCATCAAAAATTCATGTATTTCATAAAAATTCAAAAAATTCACCCTAACCATTTTTCAACGTGTAGAATCCAAAAATGAATTCCATTTTTCAAAAATAATTTTCTAAATATGATTATTTTAATATTTAATTAAAATCATTATTTAATTGAAAAATAAACACTTAAATTATTCATCTTCATTTTTAAGGGGCCTAGATTTATTTATACATTCATGGGTACGGATACCATTTATAAGAGTCATATTACTATTCATAAGGGTAAGTTACTATTCATAAGGGTTGGATACTATTCATAAGGGTATGTTACTATTCACCAAAAAATAATTCAATTCTATCAGACTCTAAATATCATCCTAAACACAACTGTGTATGTCATATTTTCAAAATTCAAAACACGCAAGTAGAAAATTTAAGTTAAATGGATAGTATATGACTATCTCCTAAATAACCAAGTGTTGTTTCAAAAAAACTCAGTGATTTATGAAATATAGGCTATGACTCAAATGTATTTAAGAGAAACAAGCCATAAAATGTTTGGGGTGTTACATTATTCCCTCCTTGGGAAATTTTCACACAAAATTTTTCATTTATAAATCTTACCAAAAAGATACGGGTGGTTATTCTTCATAACATCCTCAGGTTCCCATGTTTCTTCCTCTAAATTCTGGTTTTTCTAAAGAACCTTTACTAGATGAGTCGTCCGATTTCTCAATAACTACTCCCTTGTGTCAAGGATCACGATAGGCTCTTCATAGTATGAAAAATCAGGTTCTAGATCTATTTCTTCATAGGTGAGTACATGAATTGGGTCTGGCATGTATTTCATCAAAAATGACACATGTAACACATCATGAACTTTCGAGATACTTGGAGGCATTTCTAAACGGTAAGATAAAACTCTGATTCATTCCAGAATTTCAAATGGTACGATGTATCTGGGGCTCAGTTTCCCTTTCTTACCGAACCTTAAGACACCCTTCCATGGAGATACTTTTAGAAAGACATGATCTCTCACTTGGAATTCCAAATCCTTTCTCCGGTTGTCAACATAACTCTTATGCCTACTTTGGAATACTTTAATATGGGATTTAATTGTCTTCACATTTTGTGTGGTCTCTTCAATAAGTTCTAGTCCTATAAGTTTCCTATCACCAACTTCATCCCAACAAGTTGGAGTTTTAAATCTCTTTCCATATAATGCTTCATATGGAGCCATTTGAATACTAAAATGGAAACTATTATTGTAGTAAAATTCTACCAAAGGCAATTATTGATCCCACATACCTTGGAAGTCAAGAGATCATGATCTCAGCATGTCTTCTAGAGTTTGAATAGTCCTTTCAGACTGTCCATTGGTTTGGGGGTGATAAGCAGTACTCGTAAGAAGCTCAATATTCAAAGCCTTCTGGAGACTTTTCTAGAATTTTGATGTAAACTGGAGATCTTGATTGGACACAATCTATAGAGGTGCACCATTAATTCTTACAACTTTATTAATATAAAGTCTTTCCAGGTGCTCAAGTGGTAAATCCTCTCTTATATGAAGTAAATGTGATGCTTTTGTGAGACGATCAACAATTACCCATATTGCATCATTCCTTCTAGGTTTCCTTGGTAGTCTAGTGACAAAATCCATCGTAATGTTATCCCACTTCCACATAAAAATAGGTAGAGGTTTCATCACTCCTCTAGGATGTTGTCTATCTGACTTCACTTGTTGAAAAACTAGACAACTTGACACGTAGTCAGAAATTTTCTGTTTCATATTATCCCACCAAAAATATTCCTTCAGATCTCTATACATATTTTTTTTACTCAGGTGTATAGAGAAATTTGAGATATGAGCAACATCTCATAGTTTTTTTTTAGCTCAGGTACCGATGGGACACATAACCTCTTCCCAAACTTCATAACTCCTTCCTCATCCATGAAGTCTTCAAATCTCCCATCTTTAATAGTAATAATTTTCTTGTGTAGATTCTCATCATCAGATTGAGAGTTTTTTATCTTCTCTAATAAATATGGTTTAGAAATCATTTGAAAGAGGAAAGATTTTTCCTCTTCCTTAACAATTCCCATATCCATATTTAGTAGATCCAAAAATATAGGTTCTCTCTCAATCCTCATTTGAGTTAGAAGTCCGTAATCTTTCCTACTTAATGCATCTGCTACCTTATTTTACTTTCCTAGGTGGTAGTGTATTGAAAAATTGTAATTTTTGAGTAACTCAAGCCATCTCCTTTTCCTCATGTTGAGTTCTTTTTGTGTGAAAATGTATTTCAAACTCTTGTGGTCTGTATAAATCTCACATCTTTCTCTATAGAGATAATGTCTCCATATTTTCATAGAAAAGATTATGTCTTCTAACTCAAGATCATGTGTTGGATAATTTTTCTCATGAGACTTCAACTGCCTTGATGCACAAGAAATAACTTGACCATTTTTTTAAGGACGCAACCCATCCCATTCTTTGATGCATCACTGTATATTAAAAATCCATCACTTCAAGATGAAAGAGTCAAAATTGGAGCATTGACCAATATTATTTTCAATTCTTCGAAGCATTTTGTACATTATTTTGTCCATACAAACTTAACTCCTTTATGTGTGAGCTTGGTTGTTGGGTTAGCCAGTCGGGCGAAATTCTGAACGAAATGCCAATAGTAACCTGCTAAGCCAATAAAACTACATACCTTAGTTATGTTTGTTGGCATGGACCACTCTTGTATTGCCTTTGTCTTCACAGGATCTACTAATATTACATCCTTAGAGACAATATGTTTAAGAAAAGAAATTGATTGAAGACAAAATTATCACTTTCTAAACTTCCCATATAATTTATTTCTTCTAAGAGTTTTTAGAATAATTCGCAAGTGATTATCATGGTCTTCATATCTTTTTGAGTATACCAGGATATCATCGATGAATACCACAAAAAAGTTATCAAGATATTCCTTGAAAACTCTACTCATTAAATCCATGAAAATAGAGGGTGCATTAGTCAGTTCAAAAGGCATCACTATAAACCTATAATGCCTATACCTGGTTCGAAATGTTGTCTTAGGAATATATTCCTTCCTCACACATAGCTGATGATATCCGAATCGAAGTTCAATCTTTGAAAAGTATTCAGCTTCATGAAGTTGAGAAAATAAATCATCAATCTAAGGCATATGATACTTATTCATTATTGTAATAGCGTTGATTTTTCTTTAATCAATGCATAGCCTCATGGATCCATCTTTCTTATTGACAAAGAGGACGGGGGATCCCCATGGAGAAACACTAGGTCAAATAAATCCTTTTTCACTAAATTCCTCTAGTTGTTTCTTTAGCTCCACTAATTCCATAGTGTTCATTATATAGAGAGTCTTTGATATAGGTCTTTCACGAGGAATTAAATCAATTGAGAACTCAACTTCCCGCTCTGAAGGATGTCCAGGTAAATCCTCTAGAAATACATCAATGTATTCTTTCACTATATGCACATATTCAATTTTAATATTTCTTTCCTCACCCATAGATATTGGTTTATCTTCTTCTACAAGTATTGAATTCAGTAGAGCTAGTGAGGGTGGATCTAGATAAGAATCAGATGGTGAGGTTTCTTCTCTAAATATAAGAGATTATACACCATTTTCAAAAATTGTAACTTCCTTTTTCTTACAATAAATCTTCTCATCATAGATTGACATCCAATTAATACTGAGAATTATATCAAAGTCTATCATTTTTATGATGATAAGTTTAGAAACTAAAGAATGTTTATGAGTCATGAGGGGGACTAGTTGATATGCCTTTATTGCAATGATTCATCCCTTAGGAGTTTTGACTGATAACTCCTTTATTAAATCAAATTGGACATGTCTAATTTTCTTGAAAAACTGGGAAGATATAAATGGATACGATGATCCAGAATCAAATAAATTGTTGGATAAGTTTAAGGAAACAATTAATGTACCTACCACCACATCATTAGGAACTTCAACCTCCGTGGTTGTAATCACATAAGCTCTCCCTTTCCCTCTTGGCCTTTTCTGAGGCAATTTTCCCTGGTGCTTAGGACACTCATTTTCATAGTGTCCCATATCTCTATAATTGTAGCATTGAACATCATAAAATTGTTTCTTTCCCTTGCATTCATTAGATAGATTCCCCTTTTCTCCACACTTATAGCAGACTCTCATGCCTTTCAATCATTTATCAAGATGATTCTTTTCACAGTTCTTGCATAATGGGAATTTCTTCATTCCCTTATTCTTATTTGGCACTTCACATTTCCCTTGGTTATCAGAGTACCTCTTTTTATCTTGGTTTCCCTTGAAAAAATTTAGTCTAGAAAATTCCTTCTCTATTTTGATGGCACTTGATATAATTTCATCATATGATGAAAATGTTTGATAATTCAGTGCCCTTTTAAGACTTGGCTTAAGACCTTCAAAGAAATGATCAATCTTGTCTACTGAGTCACGTATGTAATCTACAGAATACCTGGCTAGCCTTGTGAAGGTTGTCTCATACTCTACAACACTATCTTCTTCCCTTTACTTTAAGACAAAGAATTTCTTCTTCATTTCTGTTCATTTCTCATGAGGGAAATATTTTCAAAGAATATTTCCTTAAAAGTCCTCCATTCTATATATTCCATTTCTTCTTCCTCTGTGGTATTCTGAATCAAGGACCACCATTGATCACCGTCACCCATTAGACAGTATATTGTCAGTACTACCTTTTCATGTTCATTGCATCTTAATGCCATGAATATCTTTTCAAGGGACTTGATCCATTACTCAGTAACCACTTGATTGGTAGTCCTGCTAAAATATGGGGGATTCTTCCACGTGAAATGATCCAACACAGGTGTGGAATGGTTATTTTTTACAACCAGAGTAAGTTGTCCTAATATGGTCATGATCTGATCTACTCCAACATTGACTGTGTTGACTTGATCAGTGGGGAGATCCCTACATTTCCCATCAGTATTGATTCCCCTTCTTCTATTAGACACCATTTATAAATAATGGCACACACTAGATTAGGTTATGAATCATAATGTATAATCTTAACTTAACAAAATACTTAGCATAAATTAAGATCATACGCATGGCTAACCCAATAATCAGAAATATGGTTTCTTTGAGGAATAATTTACATTTCAATCCTTCATAATGGATTGTAAAGAAAATATGAATTATCCTAAGCATATCCCCAAGGAGTGTTATAACTAAAAGTGAAGAAAGGCCCGTTGTCGTGTACCAGGATACCCCGGGTCATGCCCGAAACTCCTTTTCAGAGCCACATCTACCTGCTCGTATCCAGACAGGGATGTATTTTCAAGAAATATTTACATAATCTATTCCTTACCAAAATATCAGGACTTTCTTTTATGTTTATCCTCAAATACTACCTTAATTATTTTCTCCATACTATACATTTTCTACTCTAGTTTCTAAGTTTTCTTCTAAACTTCTTTTGATACCAACTGTAACACCCCGACCCCTCTAGACCAGAGCTAGTGAATTACTTATTATATTTGCATGGTTAGAAGGAATGAAAATTACAAAGGAACGATCAGTTTAGTAGTCTTTAAGAAACTAGATACAAATATTTAACTCAAATTACATTGGAAAAGGTTACAAAATACAATGCATAACAAAAACTAAAAACTACAACCATATGTACTCAATAAATGATCTTCTCTTCATCACCTGTTGAAGGTAAACAATGAAAGGGGAGAGATCGAATGCTCAGTAAGGGTTAAAAATGGTGGAATCATGAATCAATAATAACTAAATTGTAAACATTTTGACGTAATCAATATGGCATGGTGAATAAATGAAAAACTCACACCATTAATAAACTGAGAATGAAACTGCATCCATAGATTTTTTCATAGTGAAAAAATCATGGATAGTAATAACTGATAATGAATAAAGCGAATGATTATTAATTGGACATCATGTATCTGGCCTATGATACCATAATACCGTAAAAATGGTTTAGTTTTGTGGGTAGAAACCTGTCTGATTTTTGGAAACAAACACGAAGGGTTTGTTACCAACTTATTTGTCTTATGAGACCTACCGATGCATCGAGGGGTTGTAGCAAGCCCCACTCACATCTGAATTTCCAAATAATTATTTATACATGGATTCAACACAATATCAATATTCCTTTACATTATCTGTATAGAATAGAGGATATGGATTCATCAATATTTCCACAGTCAAAACAACATTCAAAATAAATACTCTATGTAAAATGGTATACATCTTAGACAATAATCATATCCATGATATGAGAATATGGAAATTTAAATGGAATATAATTTCAATTTAAAATTGATCTCAAATGGGCAGTAGGTACAGCACATAAGAAAGAGTAGGTGCACAATACTAAGCAAGTCACAATGAAGTGAAAATTCAGACAAAGCTCATTACCACATTGTAATCAATTGAGTCGTATGACCAAAAGTTAATAACCACCAAATGAATTAAAAAATACCATGAATATAAATAGAATCATGATAATATATATCAAATGGCAGTACACCTATAACACATATAAGAAATAAGAGGCAAACAATGGAAATCCCACAGAATTGAAAGTGAGATGAGAAAACCCCTTACAAACATTTCAGCATGGTAATGAGTGTTCTTCCAAGGGATTAATGAGAGTTAAAGGGGTATACCATTATTTATATATAATAAGGGGAGTATGGGAGAGGTGCGAAAACATACCCCATAATTATGAATTAAAAAAAAAAGCGCACAACATAGGGTAAATTCTTGAAAAAAAGTGAGAGATAGGATCCCTTACCTTAAATTCGTCGGTGTTCTCCACTTGTTATTAAAGACCTGAATAAAAAAATTATGTTTATTAATTAATAATTCCATAACCTATTATATATTTAATTGTTTTATTATAATCATTTTAAGTTCATTTATAACCATTTTGATTGGTTATGAGGTTCAATTTCATTGTTCAAGCTTGTTTTTTTACTTGGTTTTAATGACCGGTTTGCTTATATTCATGTTTGGATAAACATTTAAGATAAAAGTGGTTTTCCATAAAGTTATATTCTATTAGTTCACATCCAGGAGATTACATGGTTTTAAATTTAATTTGGTTACAAAACCCCAAATAGGATATATTTCATATATAATAATCTGGTTCAACCATAACACAAATGGTTTCATGACCAGAATTAAATATAATAATATAAATTAATAAATCGTTGTCCGTAAATGTGCTAAATTGGAACATCTCAAACGGTGCTTTCATTTCTTTCAAATAAAAGGTGGGGAAAGGAGAGAATATAATGAAATATCCCATTAGAATAAAAATATTGTAGTACATGTATGTTACTGGAGTTATCATACTATTTGGGTGAAGGTAGGTGAGGAAAGAAACAAAAAGACAAAAACTTAAAAGAAAAGAAGGAATTGGAAAGAGGAATTTACCTCTTGATACTTCCTCTTTTGAGAACCTCATAAGGGGATAGGTTTTGGTATTTTGAAGAGGCTAGGGGATTTTGAATGTGGGAAAGAGCTTGGGAAGAGATTTGGATAGAATATTGGCAAGGAAAAAGGCTTGAGAGGAGTGAAGAGAAGAGGAAGTGAGGGGGGTTTTATAGTGGAGGAAATGAGGGTTTTCATAATTTTTTAATCATTAGTTTATTATTTCTTCACAAGACAAAGAATAGTAAGTATTTCATGACCAATAAAAGTAATAAATGCATGTAACTTTGAAACATTTGGGCTTACATCAGCATATCATCATCAATGACTCAATAAATCCTTTATTTAGAATTTATTGTAAATCATCGCATTTTACTATTCATAAAAAATTCATGTATTTTAGAAAAATCCCAAAAATTTACCCTAACCATTTTTCAATGTGTAGAATCCAAAAATGAATTCCATTTTTTAAAAATAATTTTCTAAATATGATTATTTTAATATTTAATTAAAATCATTATTTAATCGAAAAATATAAACACTTAAATTATTCATCTTCATTTTTAAGGTGCCTAAATTTATTTATACATTCATGGGTGTGGATACCATTAATAAGAGTCATATAACTATTCATAAGGGTAAGTTACTATTCATAATGGTAGGTTATTATTTATAAGGGTATGTTACTATTTACCAAAAATTAAGTTAATTCTATCAGAATCTAAATATCATCTTAAACACAACCGTGTATGTCAGGTTTTCAAAATTCAAAACACACAGGTGGAAAATTTAAGTTCAATGGCTAGGATATGACTATCTTATAAATAAAAAAGTTTTGTTTCAAATAAACTCAGTTCTTTATGAAATATAGGCTATGACTCGAATGTATTTAATAGAAACATACCATAAAATGTTTGGGGTACTACATCCATGTTTATTGTCAAGTGATACCCTAATATATTTCAGAGTCATGTTCCATCCTTATCTTCCTTGATTGTCAAGTGATACCCTAATATATTTCAGAGTCATGTTCCATCCTTATCTTCCTTGATGGTCAGGATATCACCGGATAAGGATAAAGGATGAATATATTCCAAAGACTTATTTGTGATTTCATTACGATCATTATGAGTTTTTTGTGATGTCATTCAGTGTGATGAATGCTTCATCTATATTCATGGTCCTGATTAATGAAATGTTTTAATAGTTTTTTGGACTGGTTTTTGGTTTTTTCATCAATGACATCCTTGTGTACTTTTTTCTGAGGAGGAGCATGCATTGAATATGTAGGTAGTTTTGGGAGTTCTTCATCATCAATAGTTATTTGAGAAGTTTTCTATGTTTTATTTTTGGGATCATGAATTTTATTTATTAGTTTGTGTCATGTTCCAGTGTGGAGTAGTTTTGTATCCTTTAAAGATCAATTCAGTTGTTTCTTAGGAATCCCCTAATATTGTTGTAGACTTTTAGAGTATCTTTGGTCTAGTAGGCTATTATAGGAGCTTCATACATAACTTCTATCAGATTAAAACTCCTCTGAAAAACTTGACTAGAAAGGATCAAGTGTTTTTTTAGATTTATTAGTGTAAGGTCACTTTTGAGTATCGGGGGGATAATTTGATCAATGCCCTAGTTCTTTATTTTCCATAATAGGGATTCTAGTTTGATGTTTTATGTGATGATTCATGTCTTATCTTGGGTAGTTTCCTGATGCATCATAGGGAAGTTGTTACTTATGGGTCTTAGCAGTTATGACCCCATGAATGTAAATACTCCACTAATTATCTCAATTTGGAAGTATCCATGTTTTCTTTGAAGTTATAGTGAAACTACATCATTAGTTAATGATTTTATGTTTTCATATATTATAAAATCCTGATTTGTGTCTTCTCCCATTATACATTTAACTTGCAGCGGTGAAGGTGCATGGAATTATTACATGATTAAGACTTCAAGATTTCTTATACATCGGTAAAGGATAATGTTGTAGTAGATTCACTAAGAATTAAGTCATGTAGTAATGTTTTGTGTTAGTCTAGATATTCTTGGTTAGTGGTAGAAGAGTTCTCCATGTTACATCATGATATGGAAGAACTTGGATATAGAGGATGATTTTTTCAATTGATAGTGAAGTTATCCTTAGTACAGTAAGTGTAGGATTCCCATTTGGGAGACTTCAAGGTGGAAGCTCGGTGAGAATGATTTGTCTATGGTGATTCCTCTAATTTATGGTATGAGATTGATCAACATCAGGTTTTTTTTAAGGGAGTATTTTTGTTTCTTCAGTGATTCATGTAGTGGTTCTACATGATTTCCACAAACCACCTTTAGTAATACATCCTCATGTGACAAAAATACACCATTATATTACATTTTATTATTTTTGGCATGGGTTAAATCATTCAGTTGCAGATTTCATTTCTTGATGTTTGGTCTTTCAGAAGGTGAAGATTTAAAAATGTGTTCCTGGTGTTGTTCTCCAGCCATTAGATGTTTCTCACTAGATTTGGGAGTATATTTTGATGGACTACATTACCATTTTACCTTGAGCTTATGGATGTTTTTATGATATATGGGTGATAGTGGATTGTTTGATGAAATTGGATCACTTCTTAGTGATCAAGTATTTGATCTCAATAGAGGTTTTTTCGAGGAGGTATCTAGAGGATGTGGTGAGGCTCCATGGATTCCCAATGATTATTATCTTTGATCATGTTCTTTGTTTCACCTTTAGGGTTTTTAGATGTTTTCAGTATGTTTTTTGATCTCATTTTTTCCTTGTCACTACTTTTCATTCATGGATGGACATTCAGATAAAGCATATTATCTAGAATCTTAAAGACATGTTGTGTGCTTGTGTCCTAGATTTAGAATTTTTGTGGGTGAGGCACTTACATTATGTTGAGTTTTTATATAGAAATATTTTCCTATCTATTATTGTTATAGAAATGTTTGAAGCTTTTTATGGAAAAACTTTTCATTATCCATTTTTTTGGACTGGGTTCGAAGAGTTAGTAGTTCTTAAAAATAAACTAGTACAAATAATGACAGAGATGGTTTAGGTGATTTGTGAGAGGATGGAGGCGGAACATGATCATCATAAGTCCTATATTGACCTTAATATGAGACCTCAAGAGTTCAACATTGGAGATAACGTTTTCTTGGGGATGAATCCTCTTTATGGGCAGTGAAGGTTTGGTCATGAGGTTAAGATTTCCCCTAGTTTTTTGGGCCTCTAACGATGTTTGATCAGGTTAGAGTCATTGCATATCAGATAAAACTTCCACTAAATATGAGTTGAATTCATGATGTATTTTATGTTTCTTAGATTCATTGTTATCTTCCTAGTGACTCCCATGAAATTTAATACAGAGAGATTGATATTGATGATGATTAGACCTTTAAGGAGCAGACCATGGAGATTCAAGACAACCAAGAGAAGGTTTTGTGTGTGTGTTTTATTCCCTTAGTTTTTGTCCTATGGAAACGCAGTGACATGGTGGAGGGCACCTAGGGACATGATTCATATATGCATGCTCAGTATCCCAAGTTGTTTAATGCATGATATTTTTTGTTACACTATTTTGTTGATGTTTATCTTTATATGGCTTATGAGATAGTTCTCTCTTCCTTGATGCCTTATTTTTTGCCTTTATCTTATTTGAGAGGTATCTCCTCTAATATAGTGTTTCATAGTTTTTCACCTTGTTCATATAAGTGAGGTGGTTTTACTCCTGTGATGGTGAGATCCTTGAGAGTTTTCACATGGTTTGGTTATTTATGTGACCCTTTTTCATCCCCTCTCTCTAAATTTGGTTTTATAATATCAAGGATGATAATTGTTTTAGAGGTGTATGATATAACGTCCCAGATTCTGGTAACCCATTCCTTTGTGTTTTTTAGCTATTGGAGGTTCCAATAATAGGCTCGGAGGAGGGAGGAGGGAAGTTAAGTTGAAATTTTAGTTGTATAGAAAGATTTTGGTTTGGATTCTTATGTTGTTTCATGGATCCTGGTCAAGAGATGAGGTTGTGGCATGGATTAATAATTTTCAAATTGAAGCTAAAGGGTAAGGTTTTGGTGATTGTTCCAACTTCATTACCCCTACAGTGTGGGGGTATCCTATAGAATGGATTACCATGAGGTAGGTTTTGGTGGTTCTACATTTTTTAAGGTCATTATTCCATGGATATGAGTTACAGCATAGCCTTCTTCTTTGGTGGTGGAATTCTATGGCATGGTGGTTTACCCTACATCATGGTCTTATTCCTAATTTATAGGATCTATGGTATGGACCACACCATTTTTCTAAAATGTGGATTTGACCAAGCATGTTATGGTGTTGTCTCTTTCCTTACATCATATTTTTTCCTAACTCAACATCTTTTCACCATGGGGTAAGGCATCACATCATGGTCTTATAAATTCTATTTTTCCTATAAATTTATGAATCCCTTTCAAACTTTTATTTCTATAAACTTCTTATCTTGAACCCTAGGTGACTGGAGGTGTTCCTTCTTGGTGTTTAAAATCCCTTTTTATTGTTATTGATTTTAAACTTCCTGAGTTTGGTCTATGGTGATCCAAAGTGAGTTTTACTTATTTTCTTATGGTTTCTTCTCTGTTTGGTTTTTTTTCCTCTCATTTTACCTTTACATGATATGGTGGTTGATCTACTTCATTCTCTTGTAGTTATTTTTATGTTTGGTGGTGTCTTCATAGTGTGGCACCCATAGGGATATTAGATTCCTTACGGGATGGGTGGTCGAAGATATGTTCTTGTTGTTTTTTTCTCATTCAAAGAACATTAAGTAGGGATTCATTACTTCACCTTGTTTTTAAGTTTAATCATAAAGTTATCATGGTTTATCTCATTGTTTAATGGTGGAATGAACCATAATAAATATTCAACCAGAATTAAATAAAGAATTAGTTTTGGATTCTAGTTATCATGTGTGTTTATATCATGTCAATGGTTTGCTTCTTGTTTTTATAGATAGTGTTTTATCTATGTTTATTCTATGGTTTAGTATTTTTTGTGTTTGCAAATTGGATAAAGAACATAAATCAGGTAATGATTTTTGGATAATTAAATAAATAGGAAATTTTAATTAATATTTTTTTTACTTATGTTGATGGAAAATAGAATTTATACTTGAATCGTATTTAAAAAAATTGGTTTTTGATAGCTGATTCCTTAGGTTTCCTATGGTTATAACCTATGATAAATTAATTGTTTAATTTATTAGGGAAAAAAGTGGTTATTTTATAAAGATAATTGATTGGGGTAGAGTGATTACATTTTATTATGAAGGCTATATGCCTTGGTTTTAGGGACTAGATTCCCTATTAACTATTTTTTGTTTTCTTGCTTCCCTGGGTGATTGATCTGTGTGAGGAGCCTTGCTATAAAATGTGATGTGAGCCTAGGATGACTAATGTTTTGATGAGGAATGGGTGGGGATTGTTGGTTTGTGGTAGAAATTAGCACTAGATATGGTGGGATTCATGGTGATATTCATGGTGGTGTCCAGAATGGCATCGGGACTGGTGGATCAGGTTGAAGTTAGGCCCTCCCATTGGATATTATACTAAAATATGGTATGATTTCTTATTAATGAATTTGATTTAAAGTATGGATGGATAGGTTTATTGTTTCTGCATTCCTTTCCTCACTACTTAACATAGCTGGTTGTGTTTGGTCTATGCATCTTTTATAGTAGCTTACAACGATTCCTAGAAGGATAATGAATGTTAAGTAATTTATCCTATGGGGTTAGTGTCTTGAAAAAATGATGAAATGAAAATAATTATTGAGGAACCTTGGAAGATGTTGGATTATACCTAGAGGGAATAGAATTCTGGTGATAATAAATTTAATTTGAAATGTTTGAAAGAATTAATTAATTTAACTCGCTTGAATTGTATTTGTTATTTTAGGATATCAAGTCCTTAGTGTTGGTAGTTGGGTTTCAAAGATATGATAGCAGTAGTTGAGTCTAATGATAGGCAGTTTTTCATAGTGTTTTTGTTAGTTATATATATTCCTTATGTTATGTGATTTCATACATTACCCCACCCATGTCGGTGGGCATACAGACACCCATTGGACTCTGGGAGGGTGTTTTTCTTAACATATGGGTTGGTGAGGAATGGATGGCTGATTACCCCCTCTTTTAATACTCTCTTATCCTATTAGTATTGTGTAATGGTAAAAATAGTGGTTACCTTTCTCATATATGTGTGTTGAGGGATATAATGGATTTTGGTTATTTTAACACACATGTATCTCTAGATATAGTATCTTAAGGATTGTTATAGGTGTGTTTTGTAAGGGTTGTGATGGTTTGGGGTATAATATACAACATATGGGTTGTGGTGGATTCTAAAAACTATTAGGTTACTATCTAGAGATGTTGATGTTGATTATGAGATGATGTTATGCAATGGGTTCGTGATATTATATAGTTTTATAGGTGTTTTTGGGAAGGATCGCCTATTGGAGAGAGAGAGATCAGGATGTGAAATATTGGGAAATAGCATCAAACCAGTGGGGAAGTGGTAGAGGGGTAACTTTATTTGATATTATATTATATATTATATCTTTACTTGTATGTTATACTTGGTAAGAGAGTAATGGTGAGGTTATGAACTTAGCATAACTGATTAGGTGATGAGTTAGCTTTACTTATTTATTCACTGTGCTCTAGTATGCTTTCTTTATCTTTTGTATGAGAGGATCGAGGGATTATCCTACATAGTATACTTGTTATGATCACCTTACATATATATAATCTATTTTTTAGGTCCATGATTTTATTCACTTATTCATAACTTATTATATACTCCCTTTACTGATTTAAATGAAATTTTTATAATTTGTGTGAAATATTAATGTTTAAATATTAAATATAATTTTAGAGCACTATTTGAATTCATACAGATTCAAGTTTGTTTAATGTTTTAATAATAACTCTCACCCTACTTATCAAAATTTCATGATTATTTTTTTAGGGTTCCTTAATCAAATTCAAACATTTAATTAGAAGGAATCATTGTCCAATTCTACCATTTAGAGGATCATATGGTCCACACAAAAAGGCCCAAATAATTTGTGAAGAAACTGGACAATCCATGAAGATAGAATTACTAGGATCACTCTATAATTTCAAATCCTTTAATTCTCCTCAAAAGTTATAGGGACAATTAAACTCATCTTGGATAAAAAATTCAAGTCCCAACTCTAAAGACAAGGGGCCCAACTGATGATTTTAAACCCAACCCACTATTCTGTCCTGGAAATAAAATCATCACACCATTATTGATTTTTCTCCTGAAATTTACATCCATTCAATCTGATATTTTTTAGTGTGAAATAGGAGCTTTAGGAGGACAAATTTTTTGAATAAAGTGTTTGTATTTGATGGAATATTCTTATTCAAAAATCCATTCACATTTTGACCTTCTGAAAAGTCTGGATTGAAATGGACAGATTACAATTGTTCACTCCAACTTCCATAACTTTGGTTCCATAAGTACAAATGGATCAAAATTTTGACAGGAGTCGGAAAACATTATTTTATAAAACATTAAAGCAGAAGATATCTTGAGATTCAGCTGTATGAAAGGGAAAATTGGAAATACAAGTGGAGGGAAAGATTTGGAATAAAAACAGTCTAACTCCTTGGGCTATAAATACATCCCCCCTTATTTCCTTCAAAAGAGTTGGAATTTCGGAACTTAAGGAGGATGTTTGGCATGACTAGAGCCTTTACAAGGTCCTGTTATGACTTTCCTTGATCTTTTTTCAACAATATATACCTCTCCTCCACTTTTATTTTCATTCTCCTTTTCGTTTGTTTTCAATTGTATTTGTGTAAGTTGTTTTCAATTTCATTTAAATTTTAATGCAAGTTTCTTATTCATATTCTATTTTAATCATCCACCCTATGTTATTAAATATTAATTCTCTTAAAATATTTGAAATCAATTTGAAATCCCTTCCCTTCTTTTTCTTTCTCATTCAATCTAAATTGTGTTTTTAATTCTCATCATCATTCGTGTGTGTGTGTTCGACGCACAATTCTTTTCTTATCCCATTATTATCATTCTATTTATAATTGATCATTATAAAAATTACAACCAGATTATTAAAAAAACAATGGATGAGTAAATCTCTCATTGGGATGAGTTATAATTTAGTTATGTTAAGTGATTGAGATCTTTTTCTCAATGGATATTCGTTGAATTAACATTGTGTATGTTGGACTTAACATGTCATGGATTAATGACTTGTTTTGTTTAATGAGTGGTTTCCATGGATTATTGGAACCATAAATACAGTACCATAAACAATATATGATTAATATTAGAACCCTAAGTTAAGTTAAGGCTTGTGTTAAAGCCTTAACACTTTTTAATTCCAATCAACGTCAACCTGTGACATGGGTGTTAATTTAATGCAATATAAAGCAAGGATCAATGATATAACAAGCTTAAATACCTAATGATGAACTCACCCCAATATTTATTAAATTGTTAAATCAATCAATCATTTCAATTAAGCTCTGAAAACAAACCTCCACAATCAAAATACAATCAACTAAAAATAATCAACTATTAAAATGTATCATCATCGAGGATTCGACCTCAGTTCTGTTATATACATTAGCTAAGCATCAGAACCTTGAATAGTAAATAGGAAACAATATTCCACACTTTCAAATGAATCCATTGTTAGGGATGGTGAAATTAATTTTTCAATAGTTTCTGGTTATTGTAAAAAATAAAAATAATAAAAAAATGAAAAAAAACACAAAGAAAAACCCACCTTCTCTTAAAAATCATAAACGAAAAAAAAACACGAAGAAAAACTCATATTTCTCTTTCTTTTAAAATATCTTTGAATGCCTCATAGACTCCCAAAAAATCCCTCAGATTTTTTTTATCCTGAAATTGATCGAACACTTTTCCAACTTAGGAGGAACATAAGAGATAATCAACTTATTCAAGAACCATTCTTTGTCCAACCAATTGAATTAGATGTGGCCAATCCTAGGGAACAAACACTTAAAGAACATGATTCCCTGATATGAATTACCAATATCTTCATATTCAATATCCAAAAATAGAGGCTGACTTCGAACTCAAATCGGGTTTGATTCATCTTTTTCCTCATTTCCACGAGCTAGCCAGTGAGAATCCACATCTCCACTTTAAAGAGTTCCAAGTGGTGTGCTCTACCATGAAGCCTCAAGGGGTTTCTGAGGAACAAATCCAACTCTAAGAATTACCTTTCTCCCTATATGACACTACTAAGTCATGGATCTACTACCTTCCTCCTGGTTCCATAACCGCATGGAATGACATGAAGCGACTTTTCTTATAAAAATTCTTTCTTACTTCTCATAATGATACTATCTGAAAGGAAATAAGTGGTATCCATAAATTACCAAATGAATCGCTACATGAGTACTGGGAGAGGTTCAAAAATATTGTTGCAACCTGCCCACACCACCAAATCCCTAAATATCTCTTGATCCAATAATTTTATGAGGGTTATTGTCTATGGAGAGAACTCTCATTGATGTCGCAAGTGGCGGTGCTCTTGTTGATAAAATAGTCGCAGATGCAGGAGATCTCATATGTAACATGTATTCAAACACACAACAATTCCATACTCGAGCACATTCTCAAGTAAAACAATCTCAAGATAATCAATCTGTAGAGCTGAACAAGATAACAGAGTGGATGAGTGAACTTACAGGTCTTCTGAGATAACTATCTTTGGAGGCCAAAGCCCCAACCTCATCTTCTCCAAAATCTATATTCCCTAGACCTATCAAGAACTGTGGAATCTACAGCTCCCCATATCATCCCACTGAAACATGTTTACAACTTCAAGAGGATAAATCTGATTCATCCAGACCAATGGATCTCAATACAGCATATGCTCAGAGTAACACTAACCCTCAACTATCAGGTCAGTTCATTAAAACCTCTAACCAACCTCACTTTGAGCCCTTCTATTCTTCTTATAACCAAGGCTTAAGGTATGGAAACCCTATCTATTATCCCCATCAATACCCTCATCAAAACCCAAACCAATTCCAATATGGTCAAGGTGTAGGTAACTTCCAAAAACCTTACCCTTTTGTTCCTCAACCTCAAAGGATTAATCCTCCTCTTCCTCCCCTTGGATTCCACTATCCTAGTGAGCCTTACCAATTCCCAAACCAATAAAATCGCTTTCCCAAGAACCAAAATCACGGTAATCCCAATCTGGGACAAGCCTCATCTTACAAGAAACCATGGGAAAGTGAAGAGGAAGATCTTTCCTCTTTCACTCGTTCCAGCCTTAAAAACATTGAAACACAAATTGGTCAAATTGCATCCCACCTAATCCAGCAACAATAATAAAATTATTCCCAACTCCCGGATAAAACATTACCCAAACCCAAGGGTAGTGTAAGTGTAATTAAAGTTATATCAGTAATAAAAAATTTTATACCTCATGATAAGTCCTCCAACCCCCTTTGAATGTTAACCTAGAAAATGAAAAGAAAAAGAAACATGAAAAGGAACCTGAATCCATTCTCTCACATCATTCCATTCCACTTAGGAATCCAATTCATTTTCCTCAAGCTGTTTCTAAACCAAGGAAGTCCTTTGAACCTGATCCTAAAATGATCGACATCTTTAGAAGTGTTGAAGTCAAGATTCCTCTCTTAGATGTCATAAAATAAATCCCTAAGTATGCCAAGTTTCTTAAGGAATTATGCACCCATAAGAGGAAACTTAGGACCTTTGAAAATTTTTCCACCCAATAGTTTATTCCCATAAAGTGAAAAGATCTAGGGACCTTTACAGTTTAAAGCCAAATTGAAAGTTACAACATTGATGATGCACTCATAGAGCTAGGAGATCAATTAATTTCATTCCTAAATCCATATTATCCAACCTTGGTCTTGGTCCCTTGCACCCAATGAGTTTTGTCATCCAGTTAGCCAATCAAAGCACTACTAGTCATGAGGTAATAATTGAGGATATCCTTGTCTGAGTCAATGATATTATCTTCCCAGTCAACTTCTATGTCCTTAACATGGAAGGTGAGACAAATTCATGCCAATCTCCTCTAATTCTAGGAGACCTTTCCTTATGACATATAAAAATAAAATTTATGTCCATGATGGCATATTATCCGCGGAATTTTTTGACAAACTGGTCAAGTTTAATATTTTTCAATCCATGTGATACTCATCAGAGAATCAATCTGTATTATCTATACATGCTTCTAAAAGTATCTTTGAGAGTGTGTTGAATCCCAATCCATCATGTTCTTCATGTTCTAATGATAGAGGAGTTTGTGAATATTTAATCCTCATTAATCAAATCATAAATAGAGATGTTGATGTTGACATTACAAATGAAAACTCCATTGATCTAAAGGATCTTGAAAACTATTTGGAATCCCAACTCACCTATGGCCTCCACTACTCTAACTAGGACAATAATGGTGAAAATGAACACGCATGTTCATTTTTTGATTCAAACCTAATTATCCAACATTAATCGTTTCTTATCAATGAATCTGAAAAAAAAATTATATGTGAGGTGAACCCTGAACCAATGCGTTTATATTATCCTCATGGTAGTGATGTTTGTGATATTTGTTCCCTAATTAATAAATTGATCATTGGTGATGTTGAATTGACCATTATTTGGTGAAAAACATTGATATAAAGGATATTGAAAATTTTATTCAGTATTATGACTCCACTAATCCTTGTTACTCTACATCGGTAAGTGATGAAATAAATGAGTCAAAAACAATTGGGATCTCATACTCTGGTTTCATGTTATCTAAACCTTACAAAAATGAACCATCAGAATTGAGACGTCTTTCTAAATTTAAACGCATATGAAACCATCACTTTATGGATAAAATCATTCCTCACATTGAAGACCTAAGGGAGGATAGTCATATTCTATTTCCACCCCCATTGAATTGAAAGCACACATTCAAGGAAGAGGATAAATTATCCAATGAACAATCAGGCATCCCAAATGAGAGGTTTTTATGGAATCATACTAGAGTTGAGAAAATACGATGGCCACCATCGGACTATGGGTAGTCCACTACAACTGTCTAGCTGTAGAAAAATAAATGCAGTGATTCTTGGGAGGAAACCCATTTTTCTTTAACTTTTATGGAATTTTAATTTCTTTTTAGTTTTTAATTACATGAATAATGATTTTTCTTTTTCAGGTAACATCCCACATGAGGCACATCAACTTCCACTGACCCACCAGTAAATTGAGACAACGACCCACCAAATTCAAACCAGGGGCACCTCTTTCCCTTTAACTCTCTCTCTCTCTTCATTTCTCTAACTCTTTATTCTTCTTCCTCTCTCTTTCATTTTGGTTAACACTTTATTTATCAAACCCTTTATTTTATTTTCTTTCTATTTTTTGTGGGTGTGTATTTTAAAAACACTAAAAAACTAAAAAATAAATAAAAAATGAAAAAAAACTAAAAGAGTCATACTTACTCACCGTTCAATTTTGAAATTTTGTTCAAACATTTTGGGGAGTCAAAAGACATTATTTAATCTCAAAAATTGTGTGGTTTCTTCATAAATTTGGACAAATAATATTGTGTCCAAACCAAAAAAATTTGAATGCTCGATTATTTTGATTTGGAAAATGATTTTCCCCACCCGTGAAAAACAACATTTGATTTCATGTCAAGGCTACCCATGGCCATCTTTTCAAAATGTGTGTTTTTACCCCCATTTGTGAATATTGAGTTTTTGTATCTTCAAGATGAATTTCCAACTTTGGTTAGCATTAATATGATAGAGGCATTTTCTGAACCTCATGAGAATCAAAATAGCCAAATATCCTCTCATTTCACTTACATTAATCCTCATTTTGAAATCCCCTTAGAGCATATGAAAACCTTTTCTTTGTTAGCCACATTACAATACCAATACCTTATCCCACCCAATATCAACATGGATTTTCATTGCATAATTTTTTTTGAAATTTAAGTGTGGGGGGAATGGATTTCATTTTGGGTACCCTTTGTTGATTTCACCATGTTATCATATGATTGAGGGAAATCATCCATTTCAGTGTGGAGGAGAGGTTTTCCTTTAGTGGGGTTTGGGAATTTATATATGTTTATTACATATTGTTCAAATTTTATTGACAAGTGTTCAAAAAAATCAAAAAAAAAAGAATGGGTTATGTCTTGTATAGGTCAAAAATCACTCTTACTAAACCTTTGATCTTGTTATAACTATTACAATTAATGTTGTGAGGAGATTAATCATGGGTTTGGAGATGAGTGTGAGATCTATTTCAAGTTCAAATTTCAAAAAAAATTAAAAAAAAAAAGAAGAAAATGAACACTTATGTCATTGGGAGAAGTTTTGTAGTTTGTAAATATTTTATCTTCTCATCCAATTCAAATTTCCTTACTCTTTTGTGTCTTATTTTACATTTTTATTCCCTCTTAAATATGTTTTTCCATTTCCATTTATGTCTCATTTCAAAAAAAATGTGCATTTATTTTTCCATATTGGTGGTTTACCCCCTTTTTCCTATCTTTTGGATATCATCTTCCTACCATCCCATAGCCATAGAAAAACCCCTAAAAGTACCTATTGATTTTTTAGAACTTTATAATAGGGAGTGGAAGTTGAGAGATCTTAAAAACTCTAAGATTTTCAATTTTGGTTGGTGAATGACTGAAGCTCCATAAATTAATTTTATCATCTTGAGAGGAGTAAGTTTTGTGTGCCTCCATTTTCCATTTCTAAATTTGAGCATGAAAAAATTAATTGTTTTTGGAACATTGTTTCTATAACAACTTGTGGTGGAATTAAATATGGATGAGTGAAATTGTATAAAACTCCCCTGATTGGTGAACACAAAATTTTAATATTTTTTGGTGAGTGAAAATGATTCTGTTATGTTTTTATATTTATTGAACATGAGGACATGAACAAGCCTAAGTGTGGGGGAGTTGATGTTATTCACTTATTCAGAATATATTATATACTCCCTTTACTGATTTTAAATGAAATGTTCATAATCTATGTGAAATATTAATGTTTAAATATTAAATATAATTTTAGAGCACTATTTGAATTCATCCAGATTCAAGTTTGTTTAATGTTTTAATAATAACTCTCACCCTACTTATAAAAATTGCATGATTATTATTTTTTAGGGTTATTTAATCAAACTAAAACATTTAATTAGAAGGAATCAGTGGCCAATTATTCCATTTGGAGGATCATATGGTCCACAAAAAAAGTCCCAAATAATCTATGAAGAAACTGGACAATCCATGAAGATAGAATTAATGGGCTCACTCGAGAAGTCCAAATACTTTAATTATCCTCCAAAGGTTGGTAAATAATTCAATTCATCTTGGATAAAAAATTTAAGGCCCAACTCCAAATATAAGGGTCCCAACTGATGATGTTAAACCCATCCCACCATTCTGTCCGAGAAATAAAATTATCACACCATTATTGATTTTTCTTATAAAAGAGACATCCATTAGAGATGAAATTTTTCAATGTGAAATAGGTAATTTATGTGGACGAATTTTTTGAATAAAGTGTTCGGATTTGAGGGCATATTCTTATTCAAAAACCCATTCACATTTCGACCTTCTGAAAAGTATGGATTGAAATGGACATATTACAATTGTTTACTCCAACCACTATAAATTTAGTTCCATAAGTCCAAATGGCTATAGATTTTGATAGTAGTAATCCAACATTATTATCTATAACTTTGAATAAGAAGATATCTTGAGATTCAGTTGTCTGAATGGGAAAACTGACAAGACAAGTGGAGGGATATATTTGGAATGCAAACTGTCCAACTCCTTGGGATATAAATACATCCCCCTCCTTTCCTTCAAAAGAGTTGGAATTTAAGAACTTAAGGAGGAGGTTTGGCATGAATAGAGGCTTTCTAAGGGACTGGTAAGACTTGACTCGATCTTGTTTCAACAAGAGATACCTCTCCTCCACTTTTATTTTCATTCTCCTTTTCATTTGTTGTCAATTGTATTAGTGTAAGCTATTTTCAATTTCATTTGAATTTTAATGAAATTTTCTTATTCATATTCTATTTTAATCATCCATCCTCTGTTATTAAATATTAATTCTCTTAAAATATTTAAAATCAAGTTGAAATACCTTCCCTTCTTTTTCTTTCTCATTCAATCTAAATTCTTTTTTTAATTCTCATCATTGTTCGTGTGTGTGTGTTCAACGCACAATTCTTTTCTTATATTGTTCTTCTCATTCTATTTATAATTGATAATCATAAAAATTACAAACAGATTATTAAAAAAACCAATATCTGAGTAAATCTCTCATTGGGGTCAGTTATAATTTAGGTATGTTAAGTGATTGATAGATTTTGATCGACGGATATTCTTCGAATTAACATTGTGTATGTTGGACTTAACATGTCATAGATTAATGACTTGTTTTGGTTAATGAGTGATTTCCATAAATTACTGGAACCATAAATAAAGTACCATAAAAAATATATGATTAAGATTAGAACCCTAAGTTAAGTTAAGGCTTGGATTGAAGCCTTAAAACTTGGGAATTCCAATCAACGTCAACTTGTGATATGGGTGTTAATTTAATGCAATATAAAGCATGGCTCAAGGATATCACAAGATTAACTAATTAATAATGAACTCACCCCAATATTTATTAAATTGTTAAATCAATCAATCATTTCAATTAAGCTCTGGAAACAAACCCCCACAATCAAAATACAATAAACTAAAAATAATCAAATATTAAAACGTATCGTTGCCGAGGATTCGACCCGAGTGCTTCTATAAACATTAGCAGAGCATCAGAATCTTGAACGTTCGATAGGAGGCAATAGGTTGCGCTTTCAATCCACAAAAGTTACTTTGTGATTGTTCGGGGAATTTCTATCTCTTGGAGTTATTCAGGAGTTGTTTGAGCTTCAAGGTCGTTATTGTGAATTTTATTTTGATACTTGTAATTTCTTTTGCAGTTTTTCCATTTGTATAACACTACATGCATGTATTGGGATATTTTTTTATAAGATGGTGTTTTTTGGTGGTCTCATATTATCTCCCATTCTTCATGTTCTTCATAGAGGTTAATGCCTCCCAATTGTTTTTATGATATAACCTTGGTGTTTTTTGTTAACCAGTAGCATATTAGAGGTGGGCTTCAAGTGTAATTATCTCTCTTATCTAATTATCATCCCAATATGGATACTTTTAGGGGGTGGGTTGTCACATTTGAAATTTTGGGTAATTGTTGTTAAATTGGAGAATATATGATTATGATGTATTGGTATTTATCAATAGTAGTCTCGTATTATTATTAAGATAAAATATCTAATGTTCATTCCAATAATATTAAATTTTATGGAAAATTTTAAAATTATGATTTTTGGAAACATATGATGAATGGTATCAATCACCCTAAAAAGTAATGTCATATTTTTGGAGGTATTTATTAAATAATATACAATTGAATTTTTAGTTCATTATATGATATTAAAATGTGATCCTTGGTGAAGTGTTTTATATTTTGTTGTAATTTATCTAGGAAATTTTATATTTTGGAATATTTAGTTAGGGAATATAAATATTTGAGTGATAAAAAATTTTATTGATAAAAAATGATATGATTCTGTAAAAATAAGTGATCAAACCATTCATTTTTTTGGGTTCAAATTTAATCAATCATATTTGAGGTTTTTTAAATTTATCTTTGGTTACTATTAATAATTTGGAGAATAATTTTTTTAAGAAGGTTTATTCAAATTGCATATTATTTTAGCTTATGATACATCATTTTTTAGATCATATATTTGATTAGAAATTTATTGTAGTGCTTTGTGCATGAAAAAAAAACATCATTAACCTAATGATACACATTGAAGGATGAAATCATTCTTATAGATTGGGAGGAAAGAAATTAATTAAATTTTATCACATTTACCATCCCAATTGTAAGCAAATTTCTCAAAATAAGTAAAACTCAAGATTAATATGTCATGTATTATGGGGAAAATAACACTTATATACCAAGTTATGTTTTCAAAAACTCATTTACAAGTATGAGTCTTATAGAGGTACATGCATAATAAGTTTCCTGGTCGTAACCTAGAAATTAAAGTTCATGATAAAATCAATATCCAATTTTATTAATATTATATGATATATTCTGTTTAGAAAAGAAGAATTAAAATTACAAGGATTCAATTTCTGTAAGGAGGGTATAATTTAATACCCTAATATTTTATTTTATATTAAAATAATGAAATGCTTGATACTGTACAACTCATGCAACCTCAATCTTAAACTTGCCATGAAATAATATTATTTAAATATGACCATTCTAACCTAGTCATTGGTTTGGAGGGTATAAATAGGAATAATTATATTATGAAATATATATATATATATAGAATATTTTTCCTTAATAAAATGATTAATCAATCATACATTCATTATCAATTAGTTAGAAATGAAGATAAAATATTTTGTGGGTAAAGGTGATGTTTTTCATAAAACTGTTTTTTTGTGTGCAATGTATTTTGATTATTATTGATAAATTATTATAATGAAATAATTAGATTATATATCCAATTCAATGAATTTATATTCATTTAATTATGGTTATTAGGCAAGTAATGATAATAAAGTCATTTTATTTTCTTCAAAAATAGTTTTTATTTCATTTTTGTGCATAGATTTTATAAATAATTTTTGATAATTTTAAAAAATTTATTTGAAAAAATGAATATCATTTTTGAAATTATTATTTAATAATAGGTTTATGATGTTTTTTTTATATTTTTCTAAAAAGGTTTATATTTTAGTGAATAGTGAAAAATACTGATTTTACAAAAACTGTCACTTTTATGAAATTGCAATGATATAAGAATAAATTTAATGTTCATGAAAACTTTTTTCTATAATCTATATATATATATATATATATATATATATATTTCATATAAAAATATACTATTTAACTTAGAAATATAAACTTCACATTTTAGAAATCTATGTAATACTTTTATTCAAATAAAAAATGTTTTTAGTTCTTCTCTCTTAATCAAGTATTTACAAGGTAACTTTAGGTTTTGGTTTTGTTTTAAAGACAAATAAGTATCCTTTAATTTAAAATAATAAAAATAATCCCATTTTAATTAGCATTATACTTTATTTTACTATAAAATTATTTTTACTCTTAAAACAAGCATTTTTTTAAAAGCAGTTTTAATTTCTTTTTAAAAATGTATATTAAATTTTTTTTCCAATTATAATAGATTAATAATGTAAAATAGATCCCATATTTTTAGTTATTATAATAAATATTTTTTTAATAATTTTAACTTAACTTTTTTTCATAAATAATGGTAACCATGGTAAAAATGTATCACCTCAGTTAAGGGTAAAATGAGTTAAAATTGTTAAAAATAAAGGGATAAGGACTCACTATAACACAAAAAACTGGATTAAACTTTTTTTTAAATTTATACCTTACCCTTATTACCTTTTAATCTATTAAAATTTGGTTCCACTTTCACATGAAAATGACTTTATATTATTTAAATATTTTCAGTGATTCTATGTTTTTCCCTCCCCTCACTTATAAAAGGGCACCTCTTCACCTACCTTGTTAATAAACTTTGATCCTTATATACTGGTAAATACCTACCTAAAAACCTTTTTATATTATTTCCCTTCATTATTGATATTTTTTTCTTACCCTGAGACCATCCTGATAAGGCGCAATGTGTAAGCCAGAGGAGGCCTCTCAAAGAAAAGGTAATCATTTTGCCCAACTCTTTAAAAGTTTAATTAATATTATACTTCCTATAAATTTGTTGTATTTATCCTGAAATAATTAATATAGTATCACTAATATACTAACATTTTATTATGATTATGGTAAAATAATATTCCACCCTTTTTCCATCCCATGTAAAATAAAAACATCACTTGTTTGTATGTACGGTCTACCACCTCCAAGTAGTGGTGTAATTATTTTTTTCATCACCACTTTAATTAGATGGTTATAAAGGTGAAATTAATAAATATATATTATATTTATTACATAATTATTATTTTTTAAAATATAATATATTATTTATCTTCTCACCCTTCCATCTGTTGGAAAATAATAATGTCGCTTATGTGTATCTGTGGACTACCACTTCCATGAAGTAATGTGATTCATTTTTTTTATTACCACCATTAATGAATGATTAAAAAATTGTATAAAATGAATAAAAATTATATTCAGGAAATTATTAATATTATGTTCCTAATGGAACCATTTCATTACTCCTTTAACCACATACAATATATCAAAATAATTATGGATAAATTAACTAAACATCCTTAAGTGGTCGATGTATGAAAGAATTATTCATTGAGTGGATTTAAAATTATTATGAAAGGAACCTAAAAAATAGAATATATATTAAAATGGTTTTTAATAAAGTATTTTATAAATTTAAATTCATTATGCAAGAGGATCAAACATGTATGACTAAGTGGAGACCCAAGGTAAGAGTAATTTTGTCTCATTTCCACTTCAATGAGACATGTTTATATTATACATGTGATTTAATTTATATGGTGTATATAATACCCATTTTAAATATTATATCATTAATTAATCTTTATTCATGATATTTAAAATTTTAAATCATTTTTATTCTTTTATTGGGTTTTGATTCAAAAGATATTAAAGTCATGAGGGACTTTTGTTACAGTCACATTTTATTTCGAGATTTTTTATATATAGGTTTTATTTGAGAAAATTATATGATCCTAACCTCTTAAACCCTATCTAATTTCTTATCCTATAGTTAGTTTTGGGTTTTACATGCTTATATTCCATTTTTTGTCTTTTTTTATCAAGAATAAACATGTAAGTTACATGAAAGTGACTTTCTTATAAAATATTATTTTAAATTATTCCTTGAAACTTTTTCCTTTTAAGATGTGGTTCATTTAAATATTTCAGAAATTTTATTCTTTATGATTAAAATATTTATAAGTTTTATTTTCAAGTATATTTTACATTTTTAAAAAATATTTAAAAAGGAATCATTTCAACATGTTTCATATAGGTTATTTTCAACTTTTTAAAAAAGTAAAAAAAAATGTTTTTTTAATGTATATTTCTTGAAAAAAATTTACCATCATCATAACCATTATATATTATCAGTATTCCTTTAAAATTTTCCATGATTATTTTCAAAGAAATTATTTTTCTCAATATTCTGATAATTTTTATATTTAAAGATACTGAAAGAAAAGGGTATTGTTTCCTTAAATGAATGAAAAAAATAAAATTTATTTATAAAATTTTTCTTATACAATGTTACAAGGGATTTATTTTTCATATTTTACTTCTATTTTCTTTTATATTTAAAAAAGGTTTTGTTTTACTATAAAACCTTTATTTCTAATGAACTGACCATCTTATTTCATCATTTACTGATTTATGGTTTTTGTGTCCTTAAATTTCTCAAGATCACATTCCCTTAGACATAATTTTCTCCTCCAGGTATATATTTTAAGTTTCAATATTCATTTCCATTACTCAAATATTGACTTAACCGTATACCATTTCTATACATGGAATAAGTTGAAGGAAGCTTATTAAGAAAGTTATTTCATTTATTAGGGAAATATTTATGATATATATTCTTGATTAAATATGGATAATGTTTTTCCTTATAAGGAATTTTGAGAATTAATTTTATTGATCATTCATTTATGAGGAATTCATATGACATGAAAGTGATAGGTAGTTCCAGGTTATAAATTTACCCTTGATGCATCGATAGGTCTCATGAGGCAAATAGGTGTACAAATTAGTTGTGTAGTTGGTTTATACCTACCCATTCAATGAAAGTGTCTTCTACAAGGCCTTGATGGTAAGATTCATGGTAACTTGTTCAAGTCCTTGATGGAAAGATCATTAATGTACAATTTTATGAATTTTATTTATTGAGAATTCTGTTTAAATTATCCATGTGATTTCTCTGTTGATATTAACCATAGGTGTAATTTGAACTAAAGTTGTTGATATAATGGTGTGTGTTTTGATTATCCACTCTATCGTATTGATTCTACCTTATTTACTCATGATAAATTCAAGTGTATGTAACCCTTAATGAACATATGAGCTCAAAATTTATTTGTTTTCCTTTCCCTAAGATAGTTTGAAGGTTAATTTTATTTATTTCATGGATACAAGAATGTTTCTTATGATATTTTTTTATATTTCTAATGTGATATGGGAATAAATTATGTGTATATTTTTTCAAGACTACTAAACTTATCAATCATGCATGGTGTGATCCCTTATATCTTTTAACAATATAATAGGGTAATAACCTACTCTGGGTTATTAGAGTTAATCTATTACAATAAAACTTAAGAACCATTAGATAAAATTACATAAAAACAACATTTATGAATCAATCCCTAAAAATATAACAACACAAACCCTTTAAAACCCATGGTAAATTACTCTAAATAATAATAATAAACCTATAATAGCTCAAAACCCTTATTAAAGAAGACCTAAATCAAAGCCAAAAATTTGAAAACCATAATTAAACTCATTACACATCCATAATCTATCAAAATAGTGATATAGAGGTTACAAATTCCCCATTTAATTTATACCTAACTCAAAGAATAAGAATATTGGGCATGAGATTATATTTCACTATGAATTTGGTGAAATAACTGATTAGGAAACTTTATTATAGTAAGTGGAAATAGAGAAATTAGGGAAAAGGTAAAGAATGGTAGGAATAGGAATAAATGCCTTGAAATTATCTTGAAGAAACCCCTTGAATTCACCCAAATTATGAAGCAATGTGGTGGGAAAGAGGAGAGCAAGGAATGTCATAGGAGGGCTCTCAATCAAGTTAGGAATAATGATGGTCTAGGGTATTGAAAAGGAAGTAATAAGGTTTTAGTGAAAAGGAATTTTCGCATTAAAAAATCATTCCCATACTCTATCAAGTACCCAGTATGGGTCACCGGATACCGAGGGGCATATTTAGGCCAACACCTAATCTATTTTTCTCACCGAGTACTCGGTTCCAACTCACCAGGTACCTGATGTCACCTAAATTTCTAAACTATAGGTGGAACCATATAGAACATCTCTAAAACCCATAGAACCCCCTACAAGACCTCAAACCATTCTTGAAAACACCTAAAAATATTCATCATCAAATTTCAAAATCTAAGAAAGAATCTTCAAATGAAAAGTGACCACTTCTCAGAATCTAGAAATTCACAACATCTAATTCTTTAATCACATTAAAATGTCCACTTTAGTCCTTAATAACACACTAATCATCGTAGCTATTATATGGTCCATTACAATGGTCATAGGTCTTGGTACCTAAGAAGGATTGAAAATATAGGTGTAACTTTGGTTTTATGTTTTTAGTATTAATATACTTTGAAAAATAGAAAATAAGTTTCAACATATAGTGGAAAGCATCTTTCTATATTACCAACTTAAAGATACACATAAACATTCATTAATTATCTCATATCTCAGAGTATGTGTAACAACCCAAAATTTTAATGGAATTTCCCTTCTTATAATTATATCATGTAGTATAAATCACAAACATTAAATAGAGAAACCAAAAAAACATTATTCTCATAAATGCATAATGATACATTAGACAATAAATAAACCAATAAGAATTAAAAATATTATAGTGGGGAAATAAATAGAATATCATATAATAAGAATAAGAAAATTTTGGCTCTCATTGATCCACTAGAATGACCGCACTCATGAACAAAAGTGTATAAATAAAACATAATGTTAGAAACAAAATAATAATTTTAAAGATGAAATTATAAATATCCTTGAGAGAATATATAATTGAATAATGAATGAATGTAATAATAGGTATTTATAGAAAGCTTTGAACCCATGTGACTATTATAAATCTGAGTGTTGGAATAGTAATCTGACAGTTAGGAATAGTAATCTGAGCATTAGAATAGTAACCTCACCTATGTAAATGTAAAATAATTCTTAAGAATCTTATAAAATGAAAATAAGATATATTTATATCATGGCACAAGTAAATAAATGTTTTAAAAATGATAAATTAATTTTTGGTTTTTTTGTAAAACGTAAATATTTTATTTACAATTTTATAATGAATATAATGATTTAGAACAAATTTTATTTTCATAAAATGGATACAAAAATTAATAATAAGTTCTAATATAATGATAAGATAATTTTATGAGATGATAAATAATTTTTCTAAGGGTCATAAAATCAATTATAATATTAAAATTGGTATTTTTCTAATAAATGATGATTTTATTTAAAAAAGAAATTTATCATATTTAGAAAATTATTTTCATAAAATTTATTCCATTTTTTAAATCTAAATTTCAAAAAAAAATAATGGAAAATTTTAGGTATTTTTCTAAAATAATTGATTTTTTTGTGAATGGTGAAATGCACTAATTTACGATATTTAATATTATAAAAAAATACATGAATTTTTTAGT
This sequence comes from Viscum album, assembly GCA_963277665.1. Lineage (NCBI taxonomy): Eukaryota > Viridiplantae > Streptophyta > Magnoliopsida > Santalales > Viscaceae > Viscum > Viscum album. Next base: position 632,186,810 of record OY728161.1, read on the forward strand.
CATTCATGATGTAAAAAATAATTAGTTTTAAATAACATGAACTATTTATTATATTTATCCACAATAATCCACACTATTTATATTCTTGAGCAAAAATAATAAATTATTGAATATAGTCATCAAAAACACCCCTCTCCTCCCCTTATAAATACCACCCCTTCTCCGCACACATTCTAAGATTTGGAGCTTGAAAATATTCTTCACAATTCCCCTCCCAATCCTCTTCACCAAGTCTTATTGTTTTTGGTGTCACCAAAAAAACCAATTCCAATTTCCTTGAGGAGGTTCTCAAGGAGATGATACTCAAGAGGTAAAATCCTCCTTACTCTTAAATACTTACTTTATTATACCTTATCCTCACCCCCTATCCAAGGTTTCATGACAAATAAAGTGTCACATATGTACTGGAATGTTATTTTTTTAATGTAATATCCATAATCAAATATCTTCCCTTCTCCTTTTATTCTAAAAAACATAATCATCGTCTATGGTATGTTGATTCACCACCTTCTTGGACGAAAAGTTTTTATTTTCCATTACCTCCTTCAAGGCTAGTCATAAAAATATTATTATGGTTAAATAAGATTATAATATGTATAATATAAAATATTTCATGTTCTATAACGAATATATATCATAATATTGAATAAAACGATACTAATTCGTGATGGTTGTAAAAACCGCCAAAATAAACTAAGCATTTTTTATTAAAGTTTTATCAAATGAATCATCCTAATTTCCAAAAAAATGATATATGAAACCATTTAAACTTATTTAAGTTTATTAATACCATATAAAATCACATCTATAGTACTATTTTTATTTTTCAAGAACATCCATAAATATACACAAGTTAACCGACCATGAAACTATGAAACGTACACTTCTAGAATGACGAAATTAAATATTATAACTCATCAAAAATGGAAAACAATGAACTTAATAAAATTATAATAAATCAAATATATGTGGAAGAGGTTCTGAATTAAATTATTAATTAATCTAATCTTATTATCTGGTATATTAAGTGAAAGTGCATAACACATTCGAACATAAGGTAAGGGATCTCTCTGACCTCCATTTTTCCTTTGGGTTACGCTTTCTATCTCTTTACCCTGATGTATTTCTTCATTATTATTTTATATTTATCATAATTTTTGTAAATATTTTTCACACTTATGTATCTAGATCAATTAATCATTCTTTGATGGGGTAATACAATTTTTAAAAATTTCCCTTCTTAATTCCTCTTGATAAGCAAGCCTAATTAAAGGGAACTTATCGATTTCTTACCCATTTTCAAGTACACTCCATAAACTATTTTAAGAGACCAATATTTTTCTAAAATCATTCATTTTATCATTAAAAACAATTTTAGTTCATTTATGGTTTTAAGTAAATAATTATGCATTTACCTTCTTCAAATACTCTTCATTATTTTCATTAAAACCCCACTTAAGTGGCACATTTCCAAAGTTACCTAACCACTCTTTTCCCATGTTTACACTTCATTTGGAAATCATTTATCATAATATTTGTATATTTTTTATTATGAATGTCCAATAATGATTTAATACCATTTTCATGTAAACCATTATGATATTCTCTTTGGTTATTCCTCAATACATGATTATGAAACCCATTTCATTCCATGGGTAATCATTATGTTCATTCCTTATGTTTGATTTCTTTATGTGGCACACATATTCATGTACATGTTATGATGTGTGTTCCAGGATAGCACTCCAATGCATTGGGTAATTTTTTGTCTCATGACACGTTATATATGGGATTAGGGAGTGAACCTATTCCATTATGGGACTTTATCCACCATGTGACTCCATATTGGCAGTAATCTTTGACTCGTATTTATGTTATGTTATATGTTTCTTCCACATTACTATATTTCCATGATCATATGATTCCATGTTATTTATGATATGAATCTAAAAGTTTATTCATGATTCGTACCTATTATGTTATCATGTTTTTCCTTTGACTCATGTGTTATTCTTATTTTCCATGTTTATTACCTTACTGGGCTTTTTAGCTAATCACTTTATCTATTTATTCCTCAAGTTTCCCTATACAAATGTATGAGCTCAAATTATTTTGGGAGATCATTATGAAGATTACTATAAAGAGTTTTTATTCTGGTTTCATGTTTTCTAATTATGTACTTAGTATTACAAAGATACTAGACTTGTCGATCCTTGGTTTTTATTTAATGGATAATTATGTTTAAAATTATATAATAATATGTGTAAAATGATAGGGTCTCTATATATGGTATTATAGCATGGTCTATTTATTTTGGGGTATTATGACTAAAAACATTATTAAGAACCCTAGGGATAATTGTATCAATGTTGATAACCAAGATTGAAACCTAGGGAATCATAAGTTAGGATATAATTTTCATTTATAAGTTTATCCTTCTATGATTATAGTTTCCTTTTTATATTCTCATTAACTAAGTATTAAAACTCCCTAATTTATTTATTTTTTCTTTTTTTAGTTAATGGATAGAATAGAAGAACCCATGCTAATAACCAATGTGAAATGCAATGTGATTATTTCCCTAATGAGATTCCAAACCTGATGGGAATGGGAGCCAAAAACTTCATGACAGTATTGGATCAACTAGATCAAGTTGTGAATAATAACTTGAATCATGTGGAATGACCTACTTGTCCTAATTAATAGAAATTTGTGGTTGAATCCTTTATGAGATAAATCCCTCTTATTTTTAGTGGATATTTTGATTCTCTCATTATAGAACAATAGATTAACTCCATTAAGAGTATATTATATGTTCTCCAATGATATGAAGAAGATAAAGTCATGCTATAAGTATATCATTTTGATGGGGAAGTTTATTGGTGGTGGAAACTGATAAAGAACACGAAGTATAATGAGGAAATTGATTCCATGGAATGGGAATTATTTAAGAAAATATTTTTCAATAAACATTCTCCCCAAAATCTCTATCTTAATATGGATATGGAGTTCCTTATATTGAAACAAAATGAAGATGATTCTATCAGGCGTATGAGTAAAACTTCACATGGATTTCACGATACACCACTAGATTTTTCCTAAACATCGAAAGTAAGGCGGATCACTCCTTTAGTAGATTAAAATGAGTATACAAAAAGCGTTGGTGATTCGAGACTTTGACAGCTATGAAGATATTGTCTATTGTGCCCTTAATATTGAGATAAAGATTGGATAATCTCAATGGTCTCATGGTCTTAGAGATAAAAAGTGGGAAATGGAGTTTATTATGGGAGGATCAATTGATAAGTTCCAAGGAGGAAATAAAATCCATCATCTCATGTGTCAAAATTATGGGAAGAAGAATATTGGGAACTATCTAAAGGGGACTAGGATATGCTTAAAATGTTGTGAATCTAGATAATAATTGTCGAAGGGATATGAATAATCTCACAAATTCAGAAGACGAAAGGAATATTCGGATCAATACTCAACCTATAGTACAGTGTTTCAACTACAACTAAAATGGGAATTATGTGATCCAACAACCTAATTCAAGGGTTTTCGGAGAAAATTAATGACAACCTATCAGGAAAAAAGGAATGGAATATGTTATCACTACTATTGAGGTGTATCATGACAATGATGTGATGACAGGTACAATGGTTATTCATTTAAGAATAGAAAAAATATTTTTTTATGTTTCTATACATTATTTCATATATTGTAAGTTTAGTAGAACTATTCAAACACCACCTCAAAATATAGAGGTTTATTTATCTTTGAGAATATAAAATGGAGAAAACATTACATCCAAAGTATATAACTCCACCCCAATCAATGTCAGTGGAGTGAACCTCCTAAAAAATATCTCCTTACTTCCTTTAGTATAGTTTGATGCTATATTGGGCATGGATTGGCTATATTTATATAAAGCTAACATCAACTATCAGGAAATGGAGATCACTCTTCACATCTTGAGGCATCCTCCAATTATTTACAAGTGTAAAAAGTAGGATAGATCTCATTTAGAATCAGAATCTCAGTTTTGGATATTATTTCCTTATGAGCAAGAATATATAGCTGAAATGATTAATATAAAGGAGAGGATCATACTCGAAGACATTCCCATTGTGAGGGACTACACAGATGTTTTCCATAAATAATTAACTAGTCTTCCTCCTAACTGAGAGGTTGAGTTATCAATTGAACTCATACCAAGATCTATGACCATATCAATGAATCCATGAAAAATATCCTCCATTGGGCTGTAATAACTGAAGAAGCAATTACAAGAGAATCTAGACAAGGGTTTCATATGCCCGAGTGCTTCACCATGGGGTGTTCTAGTCCTCTTCCACAATAATAATGATGGATCAATGCACATCTTTATTGATTATCATGAACTTAAAAAAATCAAGATAAAGAACAAGTATCCCCTACCACAGATAGATGAATTCTTCAAACAACTACGTGGGGTCAAGTATTTCTCAAATGTGGAACTTCGGTCAGTTTATCATTAGTTGAAGGTAAATAGGGAAGATATTACAAATACAGCCTTTTGAACAAGGTATGGACACTATGAGTTCATAGTGATTCCCTTTGGACTCATTAAAGTTATAGAAATTTTTATGGAATTAATGAATAAATTCTTTTAAGATTACCTTGACAAATTTTTGGTAGTATTTATAGATGATATTTTGATATACTCCAAGAGAAAGAAGGAGCATGAGGAGTATTTGAATATTATAATAAAAACATTGATAAGGGATAAACTATATGAAAAGTATAGTAAATGTGAGTTCTAGATAGAGGAAGTATCTTTCTTTGGGAATGTTATCACCAACAAAGGGATATCTATAGACCCCTCTAAGAAAAAGGCAACTGAGAAATGGCCTATACTGGATTCTATAACAAAAATACACAGTTTTCTCAGTCTCATTGGGTATTATTGATGATTTTTGAAGAAATTATCATAATTTTAAAACCTTCTAACCAAGCTAACTCAGAAGGGAGAAAATTTTATCAAGACCAGTGAATGTGAATACTGCTTCAAAGAGTTGAAAAAGAGGTTTATCACTACACTAGAACTTACACTACTGACAAGTGGGGAACCCTTTGTGGTATATAGTAATTCTTCAAATAAGGGATTATAATGTTTAATAATGAAAAATGATAAAGTGGTAGCCTAAACCTCAAGGAATTTTAAATTTCATGAGCAAAACTACCCCACGCATGAATTGGAGTTGGTGGCTGTGATATTCACATTAAAAATCTGGTGGAATTATCTCTATGGGGGGAAGTGTGATATATATACTAATCACAAAATACTTAATTATATATTCACATATAAGGGGATTAATATGTGCTAGAGAATATAGTTATATCTCATAAAGGATTATGAATTCTCAATCCACTACCATCTTGGTAAAGTAAATAAAGTGGTTGGTGCTCTAAGTAGAAAGGATCTTACAACCTTTTCAATGATGATAATTGTGAAGGATCCGATATTCTTAGACTTTAAAAGGATGGAAATGTGAATCATTAAGGAAGGAACATCATAAATACTTTCTCAAATGATTTCTCAATTATCCCATTTAGAGAAGATAAAGGATTCTCAAAGAGATGATGTGGAAATTCAGAAGAAGATGGAAGATATAAAAAAGGAAAAATCGTCATATTTCAAAATTTATGATGAAGGAGTTATAAAATTTGGGCCATGAATATTTGTACCATCTAATCTAGAGATAAATAAATATCTTCTAAATGACACACATAGCTCAACTTTCTCGATCTACCCAGAGATCACAAAGATGTATCAAGATCTCTGAGAGAACTATTGGTGGGACAATGTGAATAAGGAGATTACTAAATTTACATCAAAGTGCCTAATATGTAAATAATTTAAGGTTGAAAGGAAAAAGTATAAGGGGGTGATGGAAATATTTCCCATACCTATATGGAAAAGTGAAAACATCACCATGGACTTTTTTCACTAGAATTACGAAGACATCTATAGGAAACAATGTTATATGGGTTATTGGGGATCATCTTACAAATATATCTCACTTTATTTTAATTAGAGAGGACTTATCACTTGATAAACTTGCATATATATACATTAGAAGTGTTTTTATGTTACATGGAATGTCATTATTGATTTTATCTGATCAAGATCTGAGATTTACATCCAAGTTTTGAAAAAATCACCATCATGCTCTAAACATTGAGCTAGACTTTAATACAGCTTATTACCATCAAACTGATGGCCAGTCTGAGCAGACTATTCGTACATTTCAAGATTTGTTGATAGCATGATCATTGGACTTAAAAAGAGTATGGGATCCACATTTTCACTACAAAATATTTAATTTTTTCCAATAGGGACATATCTATTGGTAAAGGTACATTTTCTGTTGGTAAAACGTTTTACCAACACATATGTCCCTCTCACTAAACTGTCGGTAAAAACTCTATCGCAAAATGTTATTATAATAGAAAAAATAGTTCTGTTGTGATTATAATATTACCAACATATAATATATATTTTGGTCAAATTTTTTAGCAAAAAATTCATATTACAATTCTTTCTATTGGTAATAATATTACCAATATATAATATAAGTTTATAAATTAAATTTAATTATAAACTATAATTTATTATTTCTAGTAAAATTTCATATTATATTTATTAATTTATCATATATAATACACCTGTTTTAATTATTAAACTGAAAGATTAATTATATTAATAATAAAAAATAATAAAAAATAAATCAACACATAGTTGAAGTTTCTTGATACAAAAAATCAGGATCACCCCCCCCCCCATGTCACAACTACACTACCATTTTCTACGTTCTCAATATTTTAAAGTTTACACATAGTGCTCAGCCACACCTTGCATCCCCTAGATGGGGATCCTATTGTGAGACTGACATGTCAACTGTAATGCAAGATTATGCATTAGTGTTTCATCCCTACTTCCATGTACACTGCATCCCAGCTTGTGAGTTCCACAAACCATACATTCCCATTGTTTCATATCCATACCTGCTTCCATGTACATTATAGTCATCTCCATAGATCATAAGCTCAATGCTCTTCATACAAGAATTGAGCGCATTGAAATTTTTTTCAAGCTGATGCCAATCTTCTAGGGTGTGCATGGCTATTGCAAATGGTAAAATAGATTCAGCATGACACTGGGCTTTATGGAACTCACAATTTTTGAATGCCTCATCTCATTGATTTAGCCTAGAAAATATTTTTTTCATGCGATCATCAATCTTTAAACGCATACCTTCCATTGATGCACCAAGCTTGTTTTAATCATATAGCGCTCGATCTCCTATTGTCAACCCCGCTCATCAGACCCAGGTTTCATCCCCTAATGAATTATTCTATTGACTATAGTCCTTTAGAACCCAAACATTTTTCACCATGGTATATGAATACTTACTCCCTCCAAACAAATCAAGTTAGTTACACAAATTGAATCATCTCCAATACCAGTGAGGAACCTCAAGTATCTATTATTTCATACCCTTCATCTCCATGATCTACACCACACAAGAAAAGAGCATACCCATAAATTAGTGAACAATATTTACATGAATAGAAACCAAAAGAGAAATAAATGAAATTGTAAAAAAATGATCAGCATAGAATAAGCATTTTTCATCATCGTTGTTGATATATCAAGGATCAATAGTTCAAATGGCTCAAATCTAGACATACCATTAAGGTCATAAAATCAACTCAGTAGTACCAATGCCAAGTAAATATGAAATTAATAAACCTGAATCCTATGGAAAATAATAATTTAACAATTACTTAGGGCCACTTAAGAACAAAAATCTAAATAGATATAGATGAAAATATTATAACATAAATAAATTTTATCTTGAGAAGCAAAGAATGGTGATATTTTTTTCATTTTTTAGGTGTGTGTTTAATGATCAAACCACTAGAGTGAAAAAAATATTAAATAACCAATTGACCTTTTCATGTGATTGTTAGTGCATTATTGATGTGTGGATTTAATGATCTCCTCATGAAAAAATATTTTCTTCTTCATCACATAAACCCATTTTCTAAAGGTCCCTATAAGAAACGTACATAACATGGATATTTCTTAAAATCATAAACAAAATACCCACATTAGCTTAGAGTTCAACTTGGGTCATTGTTGTAAACATATATAACGTGTATAAGTCCAAAAATCATAAGAAAAAAACCCACATAAGATGGACACCCACCATCACATCGTATTTTGTAGCACCTTATAACTAGTTTAATCACTTACAAAACTACTTAAAAATCATAAAATTAATTTTAAAACTACATGAAAAAAATAATAAACAATTAGAAAAACATAGAAATACCTTATGTCTCTAGGCAATATGCTCAATGATGAATTGAAATGAAAACTTGAGGAACCTTGATATGTCATATTAAAGTCTCTGAAACACAAAATCAACATTAATATTAATAATCATTCATAAATCATAAACATGATAAAGCAATATCATTTTAAAAAGGCATGTGAAACAAAAACAAAATAAAATAAAACATGATGGTATTTTCTCTCAACATGAGTTTCTAATCCAAATGAGTAAAAATTTCAAACATTGGTAATTTTTGGTATTTTTAGAATTATATGTATGATTAATAACTAGCCTAGAATCAAATAAAAATAATAATAAACTGAAATAATGTGTATTTGACGTCATTTAACAAATTTAAAAAAAAACTTACTCAATCCCCTATAAACTCGTGTCACTGATGGATCCTATGTATGGAACTGACATTTAAAATTCTTATTATTTAATAATAAAAAAATAAGGCCTCAAAATCATATATTTACATTAATATAAACTTGAAATATAAAATTTGAGGTTCTTTAAATAAGTAAATTGAGAAAACAAAAATCGATTTACTAGGTGACCTTATTTTTTACCATTCAATGGTCATTCATGATAATGCGATTAAAAAATTATATTTTTATTAACAAATTAAAATCATAAATACACATTCATAAATAAATATAATTGAAGATCTTATTTTACTATAAATTTTTTCATTGAATCATCAATGAGTTATATCATAACCAAAATATTAAAATTTCTCAATAAATTTTTTATACCAACTGTGTTAAAATTAATTTCACAAAGACTAAACTTTCTAGACTTGAGATCGAGTATTTTGAATCTAACGATACTTTTTATGTGGGAGAATATATTATCTGTAGACACTTGGGAGGATGCCTAAAAATATAAACAAATTTTAACCCAATAAAATATGGGCGTACTGAGAATAATTTCTTCTTACATTGGAATGTGTATCCAATTTCACATATAAGGTTGTATTCCCACTTTTTACTATGCACTTATATCAATAATGGAAAAATTATCCTTCCTTGAACCCAAAACAGTAAGGTTTGTGCTAGTGTAATTTGGAATTAATAAATTGAACTTGTGATGAAAGTTATAACATAATGCCAGCATATTTTCAAAAAAAATGAATGATTATATGAAAACCAAAAAAAATGATTGTCATTGTATATATTGAGAAGAAGAAAAAATCAGGTATTAAAAAAGGGCATAAAATATAAACAATTAAATTACTAAGCATTGAATGCATCTTTTTCTCTAGTTCCAACAATGGAAGACAAACACAAACCCAATGTTGAGCCATAATTATAAAAAGAATGACCAATGTGAAAAATTATTTCTTAAAAGAAAGTAACTAAGAATAAAACATGGATTGAAAAGGGATGTTAAGGGAGTACTTAAAAAAGAATGACATTTGTTCAGTCAATAGCATGCCATCCCCTTGACATTCATCCTTCAAAGGATTTATTAATTTCATACTGAGGAAAAAAAATAAAAATGTCAAGTAACAAACAAAATGGATGAAAATTTACTTCCATAAACAAATTCTATTAAATTTCACAAGGAATTATAAATTACCTACTAGTGAAAAAAGCATATATATCAAATAAAATTTTATGCCTATAAATTCAAAAAATATAACAATGCTCAGTGTTGTAGAAAAAATAATGATCATAGAGACTGCTAAAAAACAAATACATACTAAATAGAAACTAATATCTAAAAACTAGAATAGAACAAAACAGAAAAGAAAACAACATTATAGCAGATCCATATTTCACACAAGAAGCTTAGATATAGAACTCAGCTCCAATTAGAAACCAAAAATCTATAGAAAAGGAGTTGAAAACCAATGGAGAGTTATTTTTATGAAAATCCTCCAAATTAGTGAGAAGTAGAAAACCTTTGAACTAGGGGGTAGTAGTGGGTTCCACATCACTGATCATGTACATACATTTCATATGATATATGTAAGAACCCGGAACTTCGTTTCAGGTATGTTTTTCCTTTTTCTAGAGTTTTTGAGAAAGGATGAGTTTCTAGAAATTTTTGAAGTACATGTCGTGTACTTCATTGTCGCGTGTGGCCGTGTGCTGGCCATGTAAGGGCCACACACACGGTCATGTGGGGTGACGTGGAGGCCACCTAAAGTGGAGTATGGAAATAGTAAGTACACGCCATGTACTCCAAAAGTACACGTCGTGTATTTTGTTTTTTATTAAACGCATCGGGGTCGCGTTTGATGGACAAAACACCCTCCTTTTAGCTTGGTTCGTCCGAGAGCGAGGGTACGGCCATGGGTTGAACGTTTGACAGACAAAACACCCTCCGTTTGACGGACAAAACACCCTCCTTTTAAATGCATCGGGGTCGCATTTGACGGACAAAACACCCTCTCCCTTCTTCTAGAGCATCGTTTTCCAATTCCTCCTCTTTTTCAAGTTATCGTGGGTTGAACGTTTTGTGTGTTTTTGTATATCTACGAAATTATAAGGAGATTCAAGCCTCGTGGTTCAATTATATTGATCTCATAGCAATAAGGTAGGTGTTTTGTGCCTTTCTATTGAAAGTCCTTGAATATTATGTGCAAATTCCACAAATACCCTTGAACAGGGTATTGTGTGTTTGCCATTTTACCCCCATTGTATGCCTGCCATGCTTGTATGCCTGTGTAGAGGTAAATTGGACATGTTTTGGGTTTATTTTTATACCTTGGTTTCTCTTCTCATGCTTCGTTCTGTTTACGACCATTTGGTCATGTTTAGCCTATTTGGTTGTTTACCTGTTTTCCATGCCTTGTGATCGTAGGGTGGAGTGTTGTTTTATGATATGCTTGAGATGTTGTAGATTGGTTATCCAAGTAGTTACATAGGTTTACTTTTTACATATACTATTATTATGCATTGACCTACCTGGGGTCGTGAGAACCTGGTACTATAGACTAAAATAGGATAGACCGAGTGAGCTTCCTCAAAGAGCCTTTGGACAGTACTAGACTATAAGGGGACAGACCGAGTGAGCTTCCTCAGAGAGTCTTTGAGCTTTAGGATATAATGGGATTGACCGATTGAACATCCTCAGAGAGCCTAGGATTACTTTGGGCTATAAGGGGATAGACCATGAGAGCTTCCTCATAGAGTCCTTGACTGTTTTAGACTATACGGGGATAGACCGTGTGAGCTTCCTCAGAGAGTATCTGTTTTGTTTGTTTAAATCACCTGTTTACCATAGGCTATAGGAGGGATTGACTGTGTGAGCTTCCTCAGAGAGTCTATGAATTACCTGATCTATAAGGGGAATTGACCAAGCGTGCTTCCTCAAAGAGTTCTTGACCTTGGTGCTATAAGGGGAATTGACTGTGTAGGCTTCCTCAGAGAGTTCCTAACTACCCTAGACTATAAGGGCAATTGACTACATGTGCTTCTACAGAGAGTCTTTATAATCCTGTATGACCAAACCAGAGGGGTTAGGCTGAGTGCACTGCCCATAGGGTTGTTGTTTTTTTCTAGGTAGGACCATAGGGTTACCTATTGTGCTTTTCTGCTTGTTAGTTGTTGCTTGACTTTGGAACTGTGGATTGTGTATTGTTCAGCATGTTCTTGTTTACTGTTTTTTTTTTACCTGCCATATATTCATTTACTGTTAGGAATAGATCTTCAGGTGGTTTTCTAATGGGATTTAGTCTCACACCCTGTTTGGGTCATGATTTTGGGCCCAAACAGACTATATTGTTGCAGGTATAGACATGGGAAAGTGCCCTTCGACTTCAGGTACTTGACTTGCTGTGGAGATGGAGAGCATGGTACCAAGCTTAGGCTTGCGATGCTGAGGAGATATTATCTTTTTTTTGTACTTGTTTTTTTAGTATTGTTTGTATTTCCAACATTGTGACTTGTTTGGATGCTTTCCTAGACATATGTATTATTCATCATATATATATGTGCTCCTACTTTATATCATATTTAGTCTTCTGATGTTCACTTGTGTATGGATTTTTTACTGCTTCCGCTATTGTTTATTGTTTTTCTCTTCTGTTGTGTACTCTGTCAATGAGGGAATAGTTTCCCTACTATCACACCCAAGGCCCTCTTTGTTAGTTGGAAACCTCTGGAATTCGGGGAAATGCACTTGAGGCCAGGTGACCAAACGGGTATGGGGCACCTCTGGGTGGCTTCCGGATTCGGGGTGTTACAAAGTGGTATCAGAGGGATTATTTTCTCTTGACTTACTATTTGGATCCTATATCCAGGGATAGAACAGAATAGGTACTTGGTAATAAGTTGTGTCCGGGAGTAGCTAACCCATGTATAGGGAAAATCCATACTACCTCGTTTATTGCAATTTTATTGGTTTTCAAATTTACAGTTGATTTGATTTCACCGTTGGGTGATTCACATGTTTTGTGATGTTACCATTTTTGTTATTGCGGTTCTATTTCTGTTGCAACTCGATGAGATGAGGGTATGCCATCTCATGCATCATATAGGAACTTGTTAGAAATCACATTCCATGCATTCTTGTCATGCCATCTAGGATGCATTAGCAATTTCATGTTGTTTTGATAGACTTTGTGTAGATTATGCAAGCTATTGTGATAGATGCTTTGATAGAATCTCTACTGTTTGATAGAGACTTTGTTTGTATAGTAATTTTCTTAGATGGATGCCAAACTTTGGTTCTTGAGGTGTTATGGGCTCTCATGGACCGGAATTTGGTGGATCATTTCTTGGTTACCTTGTTATAACTTGTATAAGATTCCAAGCTTTGATTCGCAGGGATTATGGGCCCTCACGGATCAGAATTTGGCACCTTAATACTGGTTTTCTATGTTTTTTGGGCTCCGGAGCAGTTTCTGAGGCTACTGTCTGAAAAAACCCAGAATACACGGCATGTACTTTATGAATACACACCGTGTAGTCTATAGTCATGTCACTGATTGTGCGTGTAAGGACACGTGGTTGTGAAAAATCTTGTAGGAACACACCGTGTACTAGTTTATCACGTCGTGTAGTATGAAATAGGTACTTGGGCCGTGTCACGAACAACACGGGTTGTGTTATCTTTTCACATACACGTCGTGTCAGAATTTGACATGTCGTGTAGTATGACCTGGTTTCCTGTTCGTGTCACGAACAACACGGGTCGGTGTTACCTCTTCTCGTACATGTCGTGTCCTCCTAGAACATGTCGTGTGGTGTCAGCCATGTAGTCGTCCATGTAACTAACAACACGGGTAGTTGAAACTTATCTAGTAAACATCGTGTTCTTAGTGAACATTCCATGTAGTCTAGGATTAAGAGGACTGTGTGGGTTAGTTATGTAAGGAGACTCGGGCAGGGGAATAGAGTTCAAGTACACGTCGTGTGGTTTGAGAACACACCATGTGTTTGGGGTGTTACACGACCAGTTTAAATAGAAGTACATGCCCATGTGAATGGCTTAATGGAACACGCCGTGTGGGTAAAGAACATGTCATGTAGTCATGTTTGGCATAACTTTAATGCCTTATTTTCCCTGCTCCTTGTGACTTCAGTTTTTTGGCCCTTGTTTATCCTGAATCTAAGGTGTGCATTGGACTTTTCATAATCATGCCACCTAGATGTCCTCCAGTTGACCGCCAGTCGCAGGGGAGTGATCAGATGCCTGATATGGCTGATCATGGATTTCTTGTAGATCCTCCTGTTGTGCCAACCTTGGCACCAGCGGTTATACCAGTTGCAGGCGTCGATGCATAGTTTAGGGAGGGTTTTATGAGTATGATGCATACCTTCCAGGGAGCGCAGCCTCCTACCCCGTCGATGGATAATTTCACGCGGGTTTTCCAGTAGCAGCATCCTCAAACCTTCTCAGGGGAAGGAGGACCTCAGGATGCAGAGTCATGGCTCGAAGTCACACTAATTATCTTCGAGCATCTCGAGGTACCACCAGAGAGGAGGGTAAAGCTCATGACCTACATTCTCCGAGACTCCGCCAAGAGGTGGTGGGATGTCATCTCTCAGGCGGGACGCCACCAGAATATGGATTGGGAGGAGTTTCAGCGTATCTTTTATGATTACTTCTACCCAGGTACCTTGAGGGCCGACCGAGCCTGGGATTTCATGAGCATAGAGTAGGGTACTCTTTCTGTGATGGAGTATTCCTCTCATTTCACGGAGCTGCAGCGTTTCACGCCGATCCCAGCAGGTGATGAGTTGTTCTTGGCTAGGAATTTTGAGGATGTTCTCAGGTAGGAGATCCATTCCCAGGTAAACATTTTTAGGTTGACTTCGATATCCTCTATCGTCAACCAGGAACTGATCACAGAGCACAATTTGAGGGATTATAGAGCAGTGAGATGGGGCGGTTCAACCTCCAAAGCTAGTGTTCCTCCTACTAATAATAGGAAGCACCGTAGGGAGCTTTCTCTAGGAGATCAGAGTAGGCGGGATGCACCTTCTAGTAGCCACGTGGTGTGCTACCAATGCTGAAGAAGCGGACATATGAGGCCACATTGCCCGAGAGACCTGATGGAGTGCCGATCTTGCGACAGGATAGACCATCTCTAGCGTTTCTGTCAGTTTTTCCCTCCAGCAGCCAGAGACAGGGGTTCTTCTATGACTCCGCGTTCAAGAGCATCACCACCAGTTTCTCACCAGTCTGGGAACTTGAGTTATTTCAGTCATTCAGGCCGAGGTGGAGGTCGTGGCCGGGGTGGTCAGTCACCGATCCATTAGCGACAGCAGGGCGGATCATCTCAGAGCAGTCAGGTTGGGTCACATGGTTGTGGAGTAGTCTATAATTTTTCGATGGAGCAGACCTAGTAGGAGCAGGATCTCAGACCTTCCATCGTTTGATGTATGATCTTAGTAGCCTCAGTTTTATCTTCTGCACTTTTCGACATAGGGGATTCACATAGCTCTATCTCTTTTTCTGTTTTGGAGAGCCTTGGGCTCTGTATCTTTTCTTTTACTGATATCTTGACACTAGACACATTGTTGGGAATGAGGACATCTAGCATACGTCAGTGCAGAGAGTGCCCTCTTGAGGTTACGGGGTGTCACTTCTTATGGGACCTCTATGTCCTAGAGATGACGAGCTATGATGTCATTTTCAAAATGGACGGGTTCTTCCCCTTCCAGGTAGTCGTCGACTACTATCTCCGAAGGGTGAGTTTTATATCACTAGAGGGTGAATATTTTCTTCATCGGGGTGGGTGGGATGTTCAGGCGAGTCGAGAAGGACCCGAGCATCATGGGCTAGGAAGAGTTATATCCCATATTGTTAGTCTATATCTGGATGACCAGGGGACTTCATAGTTATACTTTCCTACAGTGGTGGATCGTTTCAGAGATGTCTTTCCAGAGGAATTTTCAGGTTTTCCTCTGGAGCGTGAGGTAGACTTCTCAATTGAGCTTGTTCCAGGAGCGGCACTGGTGTCCATTCCTCCTTATAGGATTGCTACACCTAAGTTTCAAGAGCTCAAGAAGTAGTTGGAGGAGTTGTAGGAAAAGGTTTTTATCTAACCCAGTACTTTTCCTTGGGGTTCTCTTGTCCTGTTTGTGAAGAAGGTGGGCGGTACCCTTAGGATTTGTGTAGATTATCAGAAGTTGAACCAGTTGATGGTCAAGAACTGATATCCTTTTCCTAGGATTAACGATCTCATTAATCAGCTTCAAGGAGCCCGAGTGTTATTGAAGATTGACTTGAGGTCTGGTTATTATCAATTGTGCGTTAGACCATCAGATATACCTTTGACAGCCTTCAGGAGTAGGTATGGTCTATACGAGTATACAGTTATGTCGTTCGGTCTCACGAACGCGCCAGTAGTTTTCATGGACTGATGAACCGAGTTTTCCATCCTTACTTGGATTCCTTGGTGGTTGTTTTTGTGGATGATATCTTGGTGTACTCTCACACTCGACATGACCATACTACCCATCTTGATATCATTTTGAGTACACTGAGAGAGAATCAGTTATATGGTAATCTCTCGAAATTCCACTTTTGGATAGATCAGATTCACTTCTTGGGTCATGTCATCTCAGAGACAGAAGTATCAGTAGACCCAGAGAAAGTGAGGGCAGTAGTTTCCTGAGAGCAGCTGAAGAACGTATTTGGGGTATGGAGTTTCCTAGGGCTAGATGGTTACTACAAACGCTTCATACAGGACTTTTCACGCTTAGCAGCACCGCTGACAAGTCTGACTAAGAAGGGTGTGAAGTTCTTGTGGTGAGATTCATGTGAGTCAGCCTTTCAGGAGCTGAAAGGAAGGTTGACATCAGCACCAATACTAGTCTTTCCAGAGCTGGGAAGATCTATATTGTTTACTATGATACTTCAGGTATCGGGTTGGGAGATGTGCTGATGTAGGGAGATGGAGTTATTGCGTACGGGTCTCAGCAGTTGAGGCCACATGAGAGGAATTACCCAACGCACGATCTATAGTTGACAGCTGTTGTTCATGCCTTATACTGTTGGAGTCATTATCTTCTAGGATAGAATTTTTTGGTTTTCAATGACCACAAAAGTCTCAAGTACATCTTCCCTCAGTGTGATCTGAATATGAGACAGCACAGGTGGGTAGAGTATCTTCAGTCCTTCTACTTTGAGATTTCCTATACACCTGGGAAGGGAAACACATTGGTTGACGCGTTGAGTAGGAGAACTCGAATATAGGCAGTTCAGGAGGCCAGTAGTGAGTGGCGACTTATGGCTTTGTTCTCTGAGATGCATTTGGAGGTGAACGACAGACATGGGAAAACTTTTCTATCTTTTGTAGTTCTTACCTCTACTTTTCTCGATCGGGTACGGATGAGGAAGCTATCAGACTAAGAAGGCCTAGTCCTGCGGGAGAGTGTGTCAGGATAGGACCCTCTTCCTGGATGGACAGTAGGTGAGGATGAGATCTTGCGTTTCTAGGGACGCGTATGGGTGCCAGCAGACATACGCGAGGAGCTGATGTGGGATTTTCATTCCTCAGTTTGGGTAGTTCATCCTGGCATCACCAAGATGTATCGTGATCTACACAGCCAATATTTGTGGCCAGGTATAAAGAGAGATGTCGTTGGTTTTTTCATGAGGTGTTCCACTTGTCAGTAGGTGAAAGTGGAGAATCATCGACCAGTAGGTCTTTTACAACAGTTACCCATTCTGGAGTGGAAGTAGAACAATGTCTCGATGGACTTCGTGACTGGGTTTCCGAGGTCACCTTGATGGAATGATGTTGTTTTGGTTTTCATCGACATAATTACGAAGGTTTCTCACTTCTTTTCGGTCAAGGAGACCTTTAGTGTTGATGATATGGGACGGTTGTACATCCGAGAGGTTGTACGTCTGCATGGAGTTCCACACTCCATTGTTTCAGATAGGGATGTGTGTTTTACTTCTCAAGTCTGGCAGGGGCTTCAGAAGGCTTTGGGTACACATGTACTTTTGAGTACAGCTTACCATCCCCAAACATATGGTCAGTCCAAGTGTACGATTCAGGTGCTTGAGGATATGATATGAGCTTGCATTCTGTATTTTGGAGGTTCTTGGGAGAAGCATATACCTCTTGTGGAGTTTTCCTACAATAATAGTTTTCAAGAAACTATTTAGATGGCACCTTATGAGGCTTTGTACGGTAGGTCATGCTGATCACTCTTATGTTGGTTGGAGGTAGGAGAGGTAGCTTTGCTGGGACATCATCTTGTTCATGAGACCATAGAGCAGATAGAGTTGATTCGGAAGAGGATGTCTATTGCACAGTCTTTACAGAAGTCTTATGCTGATCAGTGGAGACGACCTCTGGAGTTCGAGGTCGGGGATCAGTTTTTCCTGCGTGTCACACCGAGGTTGGAACACAAGAGGATTCAAAGACAGGGTAAGCTTTCACCAAGGTACGTCGGGCCATTTGAGGTGTTGGAGAGAGTTGGGCTGGTTGCCTATCAGTTACGGTTACCTCATAGGTACTGGACTATGCATGACGTCTTCCATGTTTCTCATCTCTGACATTACTTTTCTGACCCGTCTCATGTCTTTAAACCTAAGGAAGTTGAGCTTGAAGCGGATTCATCGTTTGAGGAGCATCCTATCTATATTTTCGATCATAGTACAAAGGTTCTCCATGGCCGGTATGTTCCTCTGGTATGGGTGTTATGGTAGAACAGGCGAGTACAGGATGAGACTTGGGAGAGGGAGGACAATGTACGATCACAGTGGCCAGAGCTATTCGAGGATTCTTCTTCTATGCCTCTCTAGGGAAATTTGGGGATGAATTTATTTAAGGGGGTAAGTTTGTAAGAACCTGGACCTTCTTTTTAGGTATTTTTTTCCTTTTTCTGGAGTTTTTGAGAAAATAGGATTTTTTGGAAATTTTTGAAGTACACGCAGTGTACTTTATGAGTACACGCCATGTACTTCGTTGTCTCATGAGGCTGTGTAATGGCCGTGTAAGGGCCACACACATGGTCATGTGGGGTGACATGGAGGCCGCCTAAAGCGGAGTATGGAAACAATAAGTACACTCTGTGTACTCCAAAATTACACACCGTGTATTTTGTATTTTTTCAATAATCGCACTGGGGTCATGTCTGATAGACAGAACACACTCCTTTTAGCTTTGGTTCGTCCGAGAGTAAGGGTATGGCCATGGATCCTCTCCAAGCCCCCGATCCTTCATCTCTTCTCCAAATCAACTGACGTTGATTACGTTGGAACCGCAGCGGTAATCTCTCCCTTCTTCTAGAGCATCGTTTTCCAATTCCTCATCTTTTTCAAGTTATTGTGGGTTGAATGTTTTGTACGTTTTCATAGATCTAAGACATTCTAAGGAGATTAAAGACTTGTGATTCAAGTATATTGATCTCCTAGCACCAAGGTAGGTGGTTTGTGCCTTTCCGTTGAAATTCCTTGAATATTATGTGCAAATTCCACCAATACCCTTGAACGGGGTATTGTGTGTTTACTGTTTTAACCACATTGTATGCCTGCCTTGCTTGTATGCCTATGTAGAGGTAAATTGGACATGTTTTGGGTTGATTGTTATACCTTGGTTGCTCTGCTCATGCTTCGTTCTGTTTACGACCGTTTGGTCCTGTTTAACCTATTTGTTCATTTGCCTGCTTTTCATGCCTTGTAATCATAGGGTGGAGTGTTTTTTTATAACATACTTGAGATACTGTAGATTTGTTAGCCAAGTATTTCTATAGGGTTACTTTGGCCATATAGTATTATTATGCATTTACCTACTTGGGGTCGTGATAACCTGGTACTATAGACTAAAAGAGGATAGACCGAGTAAGCTTCCTCAGAGATCCTTTGGACAGTAGTAGACTATAAAGGGACAGACCGAGTAAGCTTCCTCGGAGAGTCTTTGAGATTTAGGCTATAAGGGGGTTGAATGAGTGAGCATCCTCAGAGAGCCTAAGATTACTTTGGGCTATAAGGGGATAGACTGTGAGAGATTTCTCAGAGAGTCCTTTACTGTTTTAGACTATACGGGGATAGATCGTGTGAGCTTCCTCAGAAAGTCTCTATTTTGTTTGTTTGAATCACCTGTTTATCATAGGCTATAGGAGGGATTGACTGTGTGAGCTTCCTCAAAGAGTCTATGAATGACTTGGGCTATAAGGGGAATTGACCGAGCGTGCTTCCTCAGAGAGTCCTTGACCTTGGGGCTATAAGGGGAATTGATTGTGCGAGCTTCCTCAGAGAGTTCCTGACTACCCTAGACTATAAGGGGAATTGACTATGTATGCTTCCTTAGAGAGTCTATATAATTTCATATGACCAAACCAGAGGGGTTAGGCTAAGTGCACTACCCAGAGGGTTGTTGGTTTTTGTTAGGTAGGACCCGAGGGTTACTTGTTGTGCTTTGCTGCTTGTTAGTTGTTGCTTGACTTTGAAAGTGTGGATTGTTTATTATTCAGCATGTTCCTGTTTACTATTTTTTTGTGATTTTACCTATCATATATTCATTGACTATTAGGAACAGATCTTCGGGTGGTTTCCTACTGGTATTTTTTTCTCACACCCTGTTTGGGTCATGATTTTGGGCCAAAACAGACTATATTGTTGCAGGTATAGACAAGAGAAAGTGCCCTTCGACTTCAGGTACTTGACTTGTTGTAGAGCTGGAGAGCATGGGACCAAGCTTAGGCTTGCGATGATGAGGAGGTGTTATCTTTCTTTTGTACTTGTTTTTTTATTACTTTTTGTATTTCCATCATTGTGACTTGTTTGGATGCTTTCCTAGACATATATATTATTCATCATATATATATGTGCTCCTACTGTTTATCATATTTAGTCTTCCGTTGTTTACTTGTGTATGGATTGTTTACTGCTTCCGTTATTGTTTATTATTTTTCTCTTCCATTGTATACTCTTCCAATGATGGTATAGTTTCCCCACTATCACACCCAAGGCCTTCGCTGCTAGTCGGCAGCCTCTGGTGTTCAGGGAAATGCGCTTAAGGCCAGGTGACCAATTGGGTATGGGGCACCTCTGGATGGCTTCCGGATCTAGGGCGTTATAATATATTTCAACAATAAAATATAATTTGGAAAATTCTTCACATCTAGATTATAGAGGTTCCCCGGCATCTTCAGCCAATTTAAAAAAATTGTGCTTCATCAGAAAGACATAATGGGGTTTTTTCTGGTTACTCAAATTCAAAAGCATCCCCCAGCATATCAATCATATCATCTTTGGAATAATTATCATGTTCTATACTCTAATAGTCATTATCATCATTGACCATAAACTCATTATGAAATTTCCAAATACAATTTTTTTAATTAGTATCCATTTCTTTTATAATGAGATGGGATTTCACAACATCTTGATGCAAAAAAATTCAATAAGAATAGATTCAACATGGACATGAAATCATGTTATCCCTTACTAAGGTTGAAAAATAAATATCAAGGAATAAATCAACTACTCTTAAATAATCTTGATATTTTATTCTTGACTTCACCCAACTCTTATCATTAAATATATTCATTAAGAATGTTCCTATGTATTATTCAATTTTCAACCAATTAAACACAATAAATAAACAAGTTATTACTAAATCTTATTACAATTTAATATAGATTATAAAATTAATTAACATAGAAACTAAAGCTATAAAATTTATATTATAAAAGGAAGAAAACTAAAATTGAATATTAATTTTTCATCTGTTTCATCATTTTGTAGGGAAATGGAATAAATTGATAGATCAGATAAAAATTACCTCTGGTGTAGTCGAAGATAGGGAAGTAGAGGGACATAGTAAATTAAGATTTATTTAAATAATGAGGAGGATATAATATGAACCAAAGGTAAAAAGCTTTGAGCCAACAAAGAAAGGAAATGACAAGTGATTAACTGTAAGAAGAGAATTTAGGGTTTCCACGATACCTTGTAGGGAACTGAAACGGACTGGATTTTGTGTCACAAGAACGTCCTTGGTGAAGATTTTGGATCGTGGGGAGATTTCACTTGTGCAGAAATGGATTGTAGGTGGAGTTGTGAATCCTATATGGCATGGGGCGGACTGATCGGGGTTAGGGACGTGTTGGGATCTCTGATTGAATGGTAGGAAATAAGATTTTTACAATTAAAATCAAATAAATAAAATATCAAATATCATTTAATATTTTAAATTAACAATATAGTTTGTATGAATAATTTAAATATTTAAAATAAAATTATTAATATAATTATTTTACTTAATTGATTGTTATGTTTTTATTTATTAAATTTAAATAATTAATTTTTTTAATTTATTTTGATTAGATTTAAGTATGTTTAAAAAAAATTAAATATAAAAATTAAATTGTCATGTATAGAGAGGGTATTGAGGATATATGTAATTATATCAAATATCATAATTATTTGAATTATTTTTTTATAAAGTATATTTAAATTATTATTAATTGAACAACATTGAAAAATATAAACACAATTAATATTTGGATAAAATTGAAAATTGAAATCAATTAATGAGATATTTTTAATATAACCTCAGTAAATGAATATTGATTTTGGTCATAAAAATAATAATTTGTATAAAAAATGGTGTCCCTTAATTGGTTTTTAATAAAATATTTATTTTTATTTAATGGGTTGTTGTAATAATTTTTATTGATAGAAATAGATATGTTGGTAATGGTTATTATTAATAATGGATTCATGTGATAGTAAAAAAATGTTGGTATTAGAATTGCTCTTTTTTACCTATAGATATATTATCTATCAAAAAATTTCTATTGGAAAACGTCAAATATTTTACAGTGCTTCCACTGGTTGATTTCTCTTACTAGAATAGTTTCTACTCAATTATTTAAATGTCTTCATATGAATCCCTTTATTTGAAAATATGCAGACCACCAGTATGCTAGGATTAAGTTGGTGAATGTATGTTGTTGGTACCTAAAGTTGTTGAGGAAATGATAGAAAAGGTGAAGATCATTCAGCAGCATATTAGGGTAGCCCAAATTCTACAAAAGAGAAATGAATATAATCATCTATGGGACTTAGATTTTGAGTTTGGAGACAAGGTATTCCTTATATTATCTCCATGTACGAGAGTCATGAGATTTGGGAATAAGTGAAAGCTATGTCCTAGGTACATCGGCCCCTTGGATATTCTCGATTGCACCGGAGTTGTGGCCTATCGACTAGAACTTTCACCAACCATGTCTCAAGTACATGATGTATTTCACATATCCCTTTGAGGAAATATATACTAGATCCTTCACATGTATTGAATTTAGAGGTGGTATATCTATAAAATGATCTCTCTTATGATGAGTAGCTGGTGAAGATCTTGGACTATAGAGATAAAGTTATATGCAACAAGACTACTCACTTGGTAAATTACTATGGCGGAACCATAAATATGAAGAGGCGATATGGGAACCATAGGAAGCGGTAAAGGATAAGTACATTCACCTATTTCCACCTTTATTTGTAAAATAAAATTTTGAGGGAAAAATTTCATAAGGGGGAATGTCACGACCCATATTTTTGATGGAATTTACATTCTTATAATTATTTCATGTAGTATAAAGCACAAACATAAAATAGATAAAACAAAAAAATTATTCTCAAAAATTAAGAGTGATAAATTAGTTAGAAAATAAACCAATAAGAATGCCAATTATTACAGTGGGGCAATAAATATAAAATAATATAATAAGAATATAAATATTTGGATCTTCTCAATCCATCAAAATGAATTCCCTCGCGAACAAAGATGTATAAATAAAACATAATTTTAGTAAAAAATATATTCATTTTGATGATGAAAGTATAAATAACCTTGAGATAATATATAAGTGAATGATAAATGAATGGAATAAGTGGTATTTATAGGAAGTTGTGAACCCATATGACTGTTATAAATATGGAAATTGGAATGGTAATCTGACCGTTATGAATAGTAATATGGCCATTAGAAAAATAGAATCACCTATGGAAATGTAAAATATTATTTAATCATCTTATAAAATGAAAATAAGATATATTTATATCATGTTATAAGTAAATAAATGTTTTAAAAATGATAAATTATGTTTTGGTATTTTTGTGAAACGTAAATATTTTATTTTCAATTTTATAATGAATATAATGATTCAAAAGAAAAATTATTTTCATAAAATGGATTCATAAATTAATAATAAGTTTCGTTATAATGATAAGATAATTTTATGAGACCATAAATATTTTTTCAAAGGGTCATAAAATCGATTATAATATTAAAATCGGTATTTTTTTAATGAATGATTCTTTTAATTAAAAATTAAATTTATCATATTTAGATAATTATTTTCATAAAATGGATTCAATTTTTTAAATCTACATGTTGAAAAATGGTAAGAGTGAATTTTTTATATTTTTTTAAAATAGTTGAATTTTTGTGAATAGTGAAATACAATAATTTACGATATTTAACATTATAAAAAAATACATGGATTTTTTAGTCATTAATGATGTAAGAACTCATTAGTTTGAACTCATGTGCACTAGTTAATTTATATAGTCACAAGAATCAACACTATTTATATTCTTGATCCAAAATAATAAATTATTGAATATAATAATCAAAAATATCCCTCTTCTCCCCTTATAAATACCACACCTCACCACCATTTCTCCTCATACCTTATAAGATTTGGAGATTTCTAATATTCTACCCAATTTCCCTACCAAGACTATTACTTATGTCTTAGGGTTTCTGGTCTCACCAAAAGATCAATTCCAAGTACCTCAAGGAGGGAGATGAAATTCAAGAGTTAAAATCCTCCTTCTTTCACTTTTAAATTCTTACTTTCTTCTACCTAATCCTTAACCCTATCAAAAGTTACATGATAAATCCAGTATCACATATATACTGGAATTTTATTTTATTAATTTAATATCCATCATCAAATCTCTTCCCTTCTCCTTTTATTCTAAAAAATGAAAACATTTTCCATAGTATGTCGATTCACCACCTTCATGGATGATAGGTTTTTGTTTTCCATTACCTCCTTTAAAGATGGTAATAAAACCATTATTATGGTTAAATCATATTATAATATGTATGTTATAACTTATTTTATGTTCTATAACTAATTTATATACATAATATTAAATAAAACGATACTATTTTGTGATTGTTGCAAAACCGCCAAAATAAACTAAACATTTTTCATTAACGTTTTATCAAATGAATCATCCTCATTTTAGAACAAAAATGATATATGGGACCATTTAAAACTCTGTAAGTGAATTAATATCATATAATTTTACTTCTTGATTACTATTCCCATTTTATAAGAACATCTATAAATATACATAAGTTAATCGACCATGAAACTGCGAAACGAACACTTCCAGAATGATGAAATTAAACTTTATAACTCATCAAAATAGCCACAAATGAACATAATAAAATTATAACAAAAAATATGTGTGTGTAATAGGTTCTGAATTAAATTATTAATGAATATAATTAGATTATCCATGACATTAAGTGCAAGTTCAAAACACAATTGGACATAAGGTAAGGGTTCTCCCTAAACCTCCATTTTTCCTTCAGGTTACACTTTATCACTCTTTACCCCCAATGTATTTCTTCATTCTTAATATATACTTCTTATACATTCTATGAATATGTTCCAAACTTATGTATCTATATCAATTCATCCTTCTTTGATAGGGAAATACATGTTTTAAAAAGTTCCCTTCTCAATTCCTCTTGATAAGCAAGTCCAATTAAAGGGAACTTCTCCATTTCTTACCCATTTTCAAGTACACTCCATAAATTATTTTAATCCATTTATATTTTTATAAAATCAATAATTTTATCATGAAAAATAATTTTTAGTTTATTTCTGGTTTTATGGAAATAATTATTCATTTACCTTCTTCAATGACTCTTCATTCTTTTCCTTAAAACTCCACTTAAGCGGCATGTTTCCAAAGTTACCTAACCACTAGTTTCTCATGTTTATACTTCATTTTGACATAATTTATCATAATATGTACCTATTTTTCTATTATTAATGTCCAATAATTATTTAATCCCATCTTTCATGTAAAGCGTTATGATACGCCCTTTGGTTATGCCTTATGACATGATTAAGAAACCCATTTATTTTCATCGGTAGCCATTATGTTCATTCATTATGTTTGATTTCTTTATGTGAAACACATATGCATGTACATGTTATGATGGGTGAACCCAGATAGCGCTCCAATAAATTGGGTAATTTTTTATCTCATGAGCCGTTATGTGTGGGATTATGGAGTAAACCTAATCCATTATGGGACTTTGTCCACCATGTGATATCATCTTGGAAGTAATTCTTGACTCATGTTTATGTCATTTTATGTGTTACTGCCACATTCCTATATTACCATGATCATATGATTCCACGTTCTGTATGATATGACTCTATTGGTTTCTTCATGTGTCATGCCTATTATGTTATCATGTTTTTTCCTTTGAATCATGTGTGATGCTTCTTTTTTATGCTTAATCCCTTACAGGGATTTTTAGATCATCCCTTTATCTATGTATTCATCAGGTTATCCTATGCATATGTAGGAGCTCAAAGGATGTTAAAATCTCATAATGAAGATTAATAAAAAAATGTTTTATTCTGGTTTCATGTTTTCTAATTATATACCTAGTATTCCAAATACACTAGACGTGTCGATCCTTGGTTTGTATTTAATGGATAATTATGCTTAAAATCATGTAACAGTATGTTTAAAAGGTTAGGGTCACTATAGTCTGTGTTTATCATCACAAATGTGTGATGCACACTTGGTATCTAATAACCATGATTCATAATTAGTGGAATTGATATCTATAACATTCACATTCAGATTCTTAGAATGCTCCTCTTTGAGAACATTTCTCAAACCCATATACGACTCTCTAACTGTTTTATAAGTCATACCTATAACTGATCTCAATATGATTATCATAAAGTATGTTATAATATTTAATAAAGATATATTAGTGGGTGAGTATCATGCTTTATATCTTTTTACATAGGGATTTTAATGAAAATCCTCCCACTAAAAAGGATGAACTTGACCATCATATCCATTTAGTGATCCAAGATCTATATTTCACTAAACAATGATTCTTCTTTAGAATTTCTCTCACCATTTAGCTATTTAGGTTGGGAATCATCTCAATCACAACAGTTGTGACTCTTAGATAGTTGAGTGAACAACACTTTGTCCATATCCATTATATGGATAATACTCAAGTCTATTCATCTAGTAACATAATCCTATTAGTTTATCCTGACTAGTGTAACCCAAAGAAAATGCTAAGAATAAATTAAAAAAGGATAATCAATGGAAACCTGACTTTGGAATAACCTGCCAAATAGGATAATCCAGAGTTACTCATAACTTTATTTCCTTACACAAGATAATCTAGGATCACCTAGCTTTGGCATTACTGGCTAGGATGGATGGTCTAGCTCCTAAAAAGTTATTCTTTGGAAGGAATCTCACAGTTAATATTTAAGGGTTTTTTTAAATCACAATAATATAATATACATCATATGCATTTTAAATTTATAACTATTTCATCTCGTGCAATATTTATTTTCTCAAATTTTATTCCTTTGTTTATGCATGCTTCTAATGATTCAGTTTTGGAATCTCTACTCCATCCACCACATTGTGTTCATGCCACATTAATGTCTAACCTTTTACACAACCCATGTTTTTTATTACTCACCCAAAAATATAATTCAAGTGTATTCATACATATATGAATTCATATCATGCATAAGGTACATAAACTTTTCATGTAAAAGAATAGAGTTATATGAGATTGATAATCTTCACATGAGAAATCCCAAAGTCATAGATAGCCAACCCCCACCTTTCTAGAACAAGGCATAATCCTCCATGTTAGTGGGAATTCCTACCAAAAGTCCCTCTACCTAGATATACTTTAATCAAGAGAGAATTATATTCATGATATCTCTAAAACTGAATATACACAAATTATATTCAACAGTTATTCTCAATCTCATAACTCTAATAAAAATTGAGATCAAGGTAGCTGAAAAACTAAATGTTATGGATTCGTACTGAGCATGTAATGTAAGGCTCTATCTCCTAGTAGCATATCACATAAATTTTTCAAACAAAATATTCATATTCCCTAAAAAATTACTAAACAATAATATTAAATGGAATATAAAAAATAAATAAACATTTTATTTATTTTCCAGAACATTAGATAAAAATATGAGTTCATTATATTTATTTAGGCTTGAAAAATCTCATTTTACAATGCCTACCACTTATCATTTATAAAAAAAATTATAAACTATAAGGGAAATTAACAAAATATTAAATTTATTTAATTTTTTTTATTTTGTATTGACACTTCGGATTATATTGGGCCAACATGTTTTAAAGCTAATCCCCCACACTGTGTTTTCTCATAACATAATTTCATGGTAACACCCCAGACTATGTTGTATCACAACGTAGTATCACAGAAAAGTATTGAACTTCATATTACATTAACGCTCAACATAATATCAAGCATCTTCATAATATTTTGATGCTCAATGTATCATTAAGTAACCTGAAAATGATACTTTTTTTTCACAGTAAGGACATGGGCTATGTTTTCCTATAATATATGCTACTCACAGACTCCATATTACATTAACAAATTAAAGTAATATCAAGTCCCCGACACATATTACATTATATTAACAATATGATATCATGTGCTAGTATAGGATATGTAGTTACACAAATGTGCACTCAAAATATTCTTGAAATTACATTGATGCTCGACGTAGTCTCAAAAGGAGGATATGTTTCCATACAACATAACATTGAGTAGCAAACTTAACATTCCGACAACACTCGGTATAATGTTAAGTGATTCAATTATAGTTATACACTGGTTCGGGGGAAGGAGGATAAATACAATGAAAATATACACCTACGTTCATCAGGGGAGGCTCAAATCTGAGACCTCCCCGTACCACCACCAAGTCCTGAGGGACAGAACCACTCATCCAGGATCTGTGGGGAAGTGAGTTGATTTTTGTTACGATTTCATAAAACATGTTATTCATATAATAGTGAAAGAATCACATTGATTTGTTAGGGAAGATGGCTTTTATACTACTAATGGGTTTTAAGGGCTCATCATATGAACTTGATAGTGGATATAAACCCATATTTTTTCTTGATCTATCCACAACGATATCAACATGAATATATAAATAAAGAACATAAATGTATGTGTACCTGGATAGCCGATGTAGTATCTTCTATATCCATCGATTTTGCTTGATGAAGATCATTGGAGGAGTATATGAAAGCCTCCTGCCTCTGAGGG
The DNA here is from genome assembly GCA_963277665.1 of Viscum album. Taxonomy (NCBI): domain Eukaryota; kingdom Viridiplantae; phylum Streptophyta; class Magnoliopsida; order Santalales; family Viscaceae; genus Viscum; species Viscum album. The sequence continues at coordinate 632,216,042 of OY728161.1, forward strand.
TGGTACACCGACCAAAGGATCCTTGTTCATAATGAGAGGATCCTGATACACCGAAGGGGTTGTAGTGCCTTCTATTTCATGAAAAATGGTATATCGGGAGGAATAAATCTATATAAATATTTTCATGAAACTAATTAACATTCGCCACAAATAACAGGAGGGGTCATATCCCTGTATATGGCCAACCTCAATGGTCTCCATTTAATGAAATGTGTCGACCATATGCAATGTATTAGGTGTGTACATTACTTCACGTTGGAGGAATCCATTGAACCCATTTAATCGACATTCAAGCTATAATTAATACATTCCTAATGGATTAGTAACTAGAAGAAAACGCGTGGGGAGGAGGTGGTAGATGCATGCACTCAGCCTGTGAAATGGAAGATGCATGCACTCATCCTGAATTGTGTTGGGTGTAATGTATTCTCAAGTTTGGGCTTAAGGATGCATCGAAACCAATGTATACATAAGTCATATGTGTCACATGCATATTATTTCAAAGCACGTCCAATTGGGACCTCATCGGTGAGGATAATTTGAGGTTGTGGTAAACACCCACATGGGTGTGGATACCTTTTCAGTAATGACAATGTGATATTTGGGGATAAACAGGTCCACTCATGAGTAGGAGATACCCATTGTTGGTTGTTATTCATAGTCTAAGAGACCCCTCAAGTTTAGGTTGGGTAAACAGGTGTGTGGTTTTGGGTTATGAAATTGTGATTATGCCTTTGTATTGGTTGTGGTTAAAGGGAAGTTTGTTTACTATTTTTGTTTTAGTTGCTTAATGTGGTGTTTATTAAATATCATGAGGCAGGCATATTTTATAAAACACATTTGTATCTTACTGGATTTTTCACATTCATGGGGTGCATGGGGAGCCTTGGGTATATCCTACTCAGTCTAGTATTCACCATTCCATGTGCATCTTGGTGCATATGCAAATGATGTTGATTGAGTTGTGGGTTGCTAGGGACGTTGCTTTGTTGGATTGGATGGGGGTAGTGGAGGTGATCTAGTGGTGACTTGGGAAGGATGAGTCGTTGTTGGTTACAGGATGGGTTGATTGTTTAGCGTTTCATTTGTATCGGTGAATTTATTGTATTATTATTCTACGTATGTATTTATGATATGTATGCACTTCATTCGTGGTTTTCTGATGTGCGTTGATTTACATATATGTGGTTAGAAATCTTGGAGAGTTACAAAATATTCCTCACGGTTTACATTGGTCTTCATATCTATCTATCATGCCTTAGGCTGTCAGGGAACGATGCTAAAGACTGAGCAGAATTCCGATTTGGCACAGGGTCAAGTTTGAGAGTTTGGGTTGGGTCGAAATGTTACAAAAACCCATAAAAACATATTAGCAGTTGAATGTAACTAAATATCGTGTCGTACTTAGCATGTAACTCCACATATGCATGGTTTGACATTTATAAGATGTCGTTTAACACTTTAAACTAAAGTCTACATTCACTCCTAATATAAACACTTTAAATTCATCAATTAAATAATGTAGCGAATAAACTAAATAAGTGAACAATTCATAAAATTAGACATGAGATACAAATTTATAAACATTCCATAAATAAAAAATTATAAATGCTTTATAATTAAACAAGTTTTATGGGCATTCCATTAATAAATAAACATTAACGTTTCATATTTGTTTCAATATGAACTTTTCTATTAATGCATTAGCACGTCGCATTTTTTTTACTTGTTCTTAAGTGATTATTTTTTCAACGTTGGATTTTGAGTGACAATGTTAGTGGTGCATCATGTGAGATTCAGGGTGAACTGTTCATGGAAATTGTAACGTGATTTCCCTTTAATGAAATATTGGCATTTGTTTTTAAAGTCTTAGTAACTATGTTCGTCAACTATGCATGTTCTTGAAACAAGTTGTTTATCATATCATGGGTTTTTTCCTTGTAGTTTTTGTTTATCTAATTAACTATATTATTGGTTTATATATATATATATAAAGCCCCACGAGCGAACCCTAGTGACGGTGTTTGGAAGGTGTCGGTTTTGAGCCTCCACGTGCCCAATTAGATGTGTTTTCATTTGTATATTATCTCTCCAAAGGTCGATGTAATAGTATATATATATATATATAAAGGTTTAAATCCAACCAAAATTAAAAATGTAACAAACAAAATACAAAGCAATTCTAATTGACTTCCAATTTTCATCCACGAAGCGCTTACCCCGCCTGAAATGAGATTTAAAATAAGTAAATATAATATGATTAAAATTGTAAACCAGATTATAATAAAAGCATTAAAATTCCGTCATCCATATAATACGAGAAATAATAATATAATACCAGCTTTAATGTAAAGTGGAAGGGGAAGCTTCAGGTGTGAACCGGTATTTTGATTGAAGATGCCGGTCCAAGAAGTTTTGTGTTCAAAGACCCAATCTCCGGTCTAGATGGGGCGACCGAAATATGGGCAAAGGAGACTTTTTATTTAGGCCTGGAAATTAACGATGGAATGGTTGACTCGCTGGCTTTTTATTTTCAATTTTATTGAATATTGTTGCTGGAATTCAGGAGTCTGTCCCAGTTAGGGTTTGCTAGAAGTTCATTGAAATAATATTAAAACAACAAAACATATTTATTTATTTTCAGTTCAATTCATATTAAATTTTTAAATCAATTACAATTTTGAATCCAATTAAATTAATTATTATTAATTTATTCGGTATATTTTTTAAATTATAATAAAATTATAAAATCTATTTATTTATTTTGAAACCCATTCATTTTAGATTTATGAATGAATTTTAAAATTTTGAAAATATAAACCATTAATATTACTCGTTAATTTAAAAAATAATATTGCATGGTTAGGATAATGAGTTTAAAAAATAATTGAGTTATAAACGAATTTGTGTCCTGAAAAATTAAACATGTTAAGTTTCGGGTAGTCCAAATTTCATGGGTACTTGACCTGTTGTCGTCTCTACTGTTGTTGTTTTCGACGCATCCTCACACACATGCCCTTTTTGAATTTTTGTGGTCCAAAGGTAGGTGGCCGGTGAGACTTTACCAATGATGCTTTACTTGCACATTTGTTGAGAGAACGGTATGTCGGGCTCACCTCACCCTTTTGGGGTGAAATTATTGACTACTTCGAAATATTATTAAATAATTAAAATATGTTCGTGAATCATTTTCAAATTTCATTGCGGGACTGGTTACCTCCACACTAGCAACCAGTCATCAAGATGCATCGATGTGAACATTTATCACCACTACATATCGTGCTTTTAAAAGTGTTAGAAATGAGCTTTATCAGTGCTAAAAAACGCTGACATGCTAAGTGTCTTTAAAAACTGCAACATTTTTCGGTGTTTTTTAGCGCTTATAAAAGTGGTCTTTATCACCGCTTCTGTTTAGCGCTGATAGAATCTTAAAAATATTTTTTAAAAAGTTTTCATTCAACTCAGTCGTTTATCACTGCTCTGACACCCCTTTATTAGCAATATGTGAGCCCCACTCACCCAACCTCAAGTCTTTCTCGAGCCCACCTTTATCAGTGTTTTTCACGCCCTTTAGTCTTGCTCACATCTGGAATTGAACCTTTGATCTCTATCGTCATGTTCTAAGGCATTTACCATTGCACCGTCAATATTTGTATAATATTCAATGATACATCTATTTATTTATATATTTATTCATATAATTATATACATTTATATAATTGGTTTTAAGTACATTTTAAAAATATGTCAATATATTGTATATTTAGATAAAAAAATTATACATATTTACACACACACACACATATTTATATGTCTATATATTTACATATATATTTATACATATTTACATATAATTTTATATTTTGATATGATTTTTTATAATGTATTTATAAATATTTATTGTAAATACGTTTATATACTATATTCAATGATAATGATATATTTATAAAAATACATTTATATATGATGTATCTACACAATATTGACATACACATACACGTCATACACACACATATTTACACGCACGTACACATTTATATTTTGTACACACACACAAATATTTACATATATGTATTTATTTACATATATTCGAATATATACATAGATGTATATCTGTTTATTGACACACACATAAACTTATATATAAACAATGCTTGTATAGCTATATATATATATATATTAATGCATTTTTATAATGTAAATAAAATAGATATTTTTTTTAAAATAAAATGGATAATAAATATTTATTTCCATATGGTTTATATATTTAAAAAATACATTTTTATGTAAATATGTTTAAATATTTATTTGTACAATTGATTTATTATATGTAAATATATGCAAATATGTATATATTTAATTATAAATAACACTACAATATGAAAAATGGTAAAATTTAAACACTATAATATCCATATGATTGTAATAACTGAGAATAAATTTAGTCTCCATTGAAAAAAGAAAAGAAAACCCCCTCGAACGAGGTTGAAATTCCATTAAATGTTGAAAAATTAAGGTGCCCGACAAAAAACTCAGTTTTGAAAGTCTTTTGAACCTTTTTTAACCTCAAAGAAACACTAACTAAGGTCTCTCGAGTCACCATGTCTTATATTTTTTCATAAGCTTTGATTTGATATATGATATAGCTTAAATGAACACTCAAATCAAAAGTTATGGTTGTATGAAGTTCAAGTCATGTTTTCAGCTTATCTTAAATTGTTAATTAATTTATTGAATTTTATGTCATCTAATTGTTATTAAATGACTATCAATCAATAATAATTAACAAATTATCAATTAATATTAATTTTAAATTATTTTATAAGCCATCTCCACTAAACATATTATATAGTAAGTGTAAATGCATATTTAGTCTTATATAAATCATATTTACTAAAATACATTATATTTATATCAATATAAATATATTTATATATTAATATATAATTTTTAATGATATGCAGTTTTTTAAAGAAATATACTTTTTATCAGTGCTAAAAAAAGATTACAAAAGGGTGCATTTATCAACGTTTTTTAGCACTGATAAAGTTGTCATTTTATCATCGCTGATGAAGGCACCCCATTTATCAACACTTCTAACTAGTATTGATAAATGGTAGTATTGAATTTTGCGTGATCCGTATTAGTGTGTATTAAAGGTTCTTCATATTTTTCTTATTAATTGGTTATCTTATCGTTTAAAGATACATAGTTGGGCGCTCTAGAACTTATCCATAACACCCCGACTCAGAATGCTCGAACGACACATGAGTAGGGGGTGCTGAAAGACCTTAGGCACGTCTCCCCATACACCAGAGGCTCCCGACTAGAGGCGATGGTCTAAGATAATCGTGGGGAGACTATGCCCTCAAAACATGTCCTGAGGGTCATGCTCAAATCTACTAAAAATTTGGAATAACCCGTTTGTATAACAGACATACCCAAAATACCTGTAGACATAAAATGGATCCAAGAGGGACCTTATAACCCATAATAGAAGTAGCAACTATCTATATAATGCATCAAAACATAATAGTGTGGCATCAGAAAACATGACATCGTATAATAATAAATAATGACACACTAACAAAACTAAAAGTAAACTGGCCTCCAACCCAACTTACATAATCAAAGCTGCCAAATTCCCGACCTCCATGACCCGCTAGACCTGTACCACATGTCCAGCACAAAGCAGTACTTGTGCCTTGAGAGAAGCCATGAAAGTCTATCCATGTACATTGAAACCCATGTTGGAGTTGGTATCCTAAAACATACTGTTTGTACTCTAGATTGCATGTATAGTCAAGAAAGTGAATATTAATCAAAATATATTATTACATATCGTTCACAGTTCTGTGTGACTTTAATATAATAATGTCCCAAAGTATTTATCTCATTGAAAAAATGCATAGTTGTTCCCCGCTATGATGAGAACCTTGAAATGTCATGATGAAATTCTTAAACCTTGTTCTACAGTCAAATAACATTCTATGATGGGGAACATAGTATGTTGATTGTCAAGTGTGAGTACTCATAAGTAGATGAGACTTCATCTCATGAAGTGTGCACATGACAATCTCCAAGATGAGAGATTATGAGAACATACTCGCCAGTAAGAAATCCACATTTTATGTGTTATTGGATTTTCCTGACTGCGAGTGTGTGTAATTATACTTAGACTTTAAGATTATTATTAATTCATGTTATGACTCACACACTTTGATGTATTACCAAAAACCATCATGATACAATTCATGGTGAAGCTGGGTACATTGAGTGTGTCACGAATGATATGTTATTAATGAATAAGTTGTGGAAATATTCTTCCATTCCATCTTTATGGAAGTTTATATCTTGACCCTATGATTGGAATGGAAGTGTCAAAATAAATTTCATGGTCATGGTGATGTAGAGATGTTCATTCTAGATAACCATATAAAGATATGTCAAGCATTAAGGTTGATGACACAAGTATGAAATATATTTGATGACACATCATGACAAAAAGATTATATTACACAGTGAGTATTCGTATGTGGTTTTTTTATTATGATATATCTTCTTCCCATGTGGGTGTCTTGACTCGTTTTTAGAAAGTAATCTTAAACTTTAGGAAACCCCACCTAATGTAAGTGAGGAAGATGTAACGACCCAAAGTTTCATTAATAGAAATCCCTCTTGATCTAATTAAATGTCTCTTTATGTAAAATGCTTATATAAAATGTCAACTTCTTTGGTTTTATGTTAAGAATTGTGACTATTGCTTTTATAGCCGTTGAACAGTGATCACGTGATTAGTATAAATATAGGGCTTTAACAAACCCAATTTACTCAGACAAAGGAGGCGATGACCTCATCTAGTAGAATTGCTCCATACGAAGCTCATTTGTCGAAGCTCGGAAAAGAGGTGGCATCTTTGGGCTTTGCTCTTGACCAAGCCCAAGATGAGCTTCATCATGTCAAGCTCGAACGGGACCGTCTACGGGAAAAGTGGAAGTTGATAGAGATTACTACTCGAGCGATGTTATCCGAGCCACCCCAAGAGTCTGTCACCATCACACACCTTAACATTAGGTCTTATGCGGCTGTTTTAAGGGGTTATGTAACAAATCGCTAGTACTATGTTCATGTACATTATTTTTTTATATAATAATGAATATACTTTATTGTCATTATTGATACTTTGTAAATAGTTTTTAAAGTAAAAATAGTGTTTTTAGTTATTATTTAATTAAGAATTCTATTTTATTAAATTAAGGGATTTTTGAATTAAATAATATTTTAATAAAATATTATTATTATTATTAAATTAATTTTTATTAAATATAAATTAACTTATAATTTTATGAATGCAATTGAAATTTTTATTAAGGTTTGAAAGCCATTTTTGTCAAAACCCGTGAATTTTTTATAAATGTCATTTTTTATTTTAAAAGTAAAAATTAACATATTTAGAAAATTATTTAGATAAAATAAATGTTATTTCTGGAATCAGGACGTCGAAATTATCCAACGGTGAATTTTTCATAATTTTCTGAGATAGTCAAATTTTTGGGTAAAAATTAAATACCGTTTAAATATATAATGTGTTTTATGACATCATAATGACCCAATAGTGATGTAATAAAATACTATAAACTTTATGTTCGGCCAATATATGTTTTACCATTAAAATAATGTGATTTTGGGTTTGTTTGGATTATTTTACAAAGCATTAATGGACCCCTCAAGACTTTTTAAACATCTTGGCTTTTTAAATTATTTTCCATGGGAGTGTGACTCACCTCCACATAAGCAACCCCATTATTTTAAGAAGTTTGGACTTTGGCCTTATAAAATATTGTTTTCCTCTCCCCTTTGCCAAAAACCATGGGCAAAAACCATGATCTGATTTGTGGTTTGGATTAGTTTAATGTAAGGGGTCCCAAACCTAAATAATAAAGAATTCACTCACCTTTCCTATATAAACCCACCCAAGCTCCCACTTCCTCCTCACTCAAAGCCTTTGGAGTTTGTCCAACCTCTGTCCTACTCTCTCTAGAATCCTCCCAAGGTGCCCCAAGCTCCCAAGAAGCCTCTCTCAATCCTCTCTCAATCCTTTGGAAGCACACTTCCAAGTAAGGGTTTTTCTTCCTTTCACTCTTTTTTGTCCAATTTTCTTAATATTGTTATGCCATTTTAATTTCAATTATAAATGCTGGGGGTATGGTTTTCCACCTCCCCCATACTGCCCTCTTATTGTTTGAATGATGGGAGACCCTTTTCTCTCTCATTAAATGCCTCTCATGTACACCCGTTACTATGCCGAAATTCTGAAAGGAACTTCTCTCTCCTCTTTTACATTCAAGTAATAATTTTGTATCATGAATCTAAATTCCATTACAATTGTTGGTACATGTATCTATATTACCCCCTTACTATCAATTTCATGTAGATATGATGAGACACCCCTTTCTCTCTCATCAACCATTTTTTATGAATTCTTATATCACGCCGTTACGCTGCCAAAAATTACACCGATTTTCTAAGCCAATTCCATTGTGTAGTGAATACCATGACCATTTCTCCATCAAGGGTATTCAACTTCATGCACATTTACTTATTGATTATAAAGTTTCATTCCACATTCATTTGTCGTGGAATAAATGCTTAGGTTTTATGAATCCATGTTTTATGATTCATGTGGCACACTTATGCATGAAATGAAATGTTTAAGAAGGGTGCGCCCTTATAGCGCTCCAATGCATTGGGTAAAGTATAGTATCATGATACGTCATGTGCAATGAGTGTTGACTCATGCTAATTCAAGTGAAACTTGGATTTACTCGTGATTCATGTGCAATGAGGATTTACTCATGCTCCAAGTGCAATGAGCCTTGGCTCTTGCTAATTCCATGTTAAGTGTTGTTTCCACATTTCCATGTTACGATTATCATGCTTTATCATGCCTTTATGTTCATGTTTCTATTGTGCTCTACTGATATGCCTATTTTCTAACATTTATTGTACTCCTCATGTATTCCATGTTTATTCCCTTACTGGGCTTTATAGCTCACCCCTTTTTTTATGCATGTCCTCAGGTTATCCCATGCAATGCTAAGTACGAGAGAATGTAGTGGTCATGTAAAGAAAGTTTTCAATAAAGATGTTGTATTTCATGTTTTTAGTTGTTATGTAATGATCCTAAGCCCCAAATACACTAGACCTCTCGATCTTACATGTTGTATCAAGTGAATAGTTTATGTAATAAATCATGTTTAAATTTGTAATAAAAGCAGGGTTGTCATAGAAGAGGCCCAAAGGGTCACACACAAAATGTTTCTGTTGATCTCAGTTAAAATTTATATATATTTAACAATTGAAATAAATATTATTCTCAAGTTAATATTTATTCAATATTTATTAAATGATCACAGATAATAAATAAAAATTTATTCGTAAGGTAATTGTTTAACTACGTGAATATATAATATTTATGTAACTCTTGTTATTCACGCCACAATAAATAAATAAATAAATATTAAATAAATAATTTATTTGGATATGTGAATATTAAATAAATATTTATTCACCAAGTTGTGAATAGAATATTTATTTATTTATTGAATGAATAAATATGTAATAGTAATATTTATTTGGGTATTAGATAAACATCGAGGAGGAAAAGAAAACCGAGATTAGGACCAATGATAAATATTAATTTGAAAGAGCGTAAAATAATATTTATCATTTTTCCAGTTAGTGCACACCATGGAATAAAATATTATTATTATTTTATTACATGACATGAGGTTTCTCTGGGTTTTATATTTTATTAAAGGGCCATTGTGCAATTAATTAAATATTAAACCCTATCCCTAGGTCTATAAATAGACCACTATCACATTCTATAGAAGGTTACTCGTTGTGCATAATAGATTCATATCAAGAACTTCCTCCTCCTCTCATCCTCTCAAGAATGAGAATAACGAGAAGAAGAATAAGAAAGATTCCTTCAAGATCGAATGAACGTGAAGCGATCAAAGGTGAATAACACAAGATGATCGATCGACCGTGCTAGAACCCAGTGATTCAACATCGTTGTTCAAAGATTGAAGGAGCACTATGAATCATCACTAGAGGGGCTCTACTTTGGTCCTTATAATGCAACAATGCTACACCGATTAGGTTAGAATAATCAACATCCTCAATGAAGAAAGATCTCAAGACCGAGGTAATCTTTCTTCTTGTGCTTAAATTAATTATAAAATTTACGTGAAAATATCTTTTCTTGGTTCTAGTGTTTTACTTGTCAATATCCTTTGGAAAAAAATTCATTGGGCATGATGTTTATGTTTTGTACATTGCGAATGATTTTTTGAATCCGATAAAAACTGAGTTGGTCATTGGATCAATAGGCACTTCCACTGCACTCGAAACAAACAAGTGGTATTGGAGAAATCACGTTCAAATTTATAATTATTTATTGTATTTTTTATCATTACACTTTTAAAATCTAAATTTCATTTCAATTTTTATTCATTCTTTATCTGATTACCGAGATCTCTCCTTCCACCTCTTCATTTCTCGCTTACATAACCAAGATTGGGTAATAATTAATGAATACACATCTGAAGAACCCATTCGAAGGTCCTAAGATCTTTGGTTGGATAATATAGGGTTACATAGTGTGTACTCCTTTGTCACACATTGTAATGGACCAGACCTTCGTGGTCCATTACTTTGTCAAAATCCAGTGTTTGGGGTGTTCTAGGAGGCAATGGTATCTCATTTTAAGAGTTTTCCAAATTTCCAAATTTTCTAATGGTAGGTCATGTCGATGAATCAGTGTTGGTATATCAACATTGGTGAGTCGAGGCATCCGTAGGTTGAGGCGTCGGTAGGTCGAGGCATTTGTAGGTCGAGGCGTCGGTAGGTCGGGCGTCGGAAAGATGGGAGTCAGTGAGTGGAATCAGTGAGTCGCTATCGATAGGTCACATCAGTGACTCATGTCGGTGAGTCATGTGTTGGTGACTCACATCAGTGAGTCAGGCATCAGTGACTCATGTCGGTGACTCACCCATCGACGAGTCATTTCCAGTTTTTCCCAGTTTTTCTAGTTTCACCCCTCCTACATTTTATTTGATGTAAATAAAGTTTAAAGCCTTTTTTGAGAATTTCTAAAGGATTTTCAAAGGATATTAATTATATCCTTAATATCCTAATGCTCTAGGGACTTTGAAATAGTCAAACTGCATGGTCTTGACCACAATCTGACTTTAAAGGCCCTTGAAACTGTTTCCCTTCCGTTGATATAAGATCTGGCTTTTCTAAAGTTGAGATCCCCTCTTCCTTTGGACCCTTCCATTTTCTCTTAGTGCGTCAAAAACTTTTCTTCCCCGAGGATTCGTGCGCTTGTGCTGTACCAGTTTGTTCGGTTTTCCCCTAGACTCTTTCCTGCTGCTCGCGTGACCCCCTATTTTGGTGTAAGAAAGAAGTGTTGACCATCTTTTGTTCCAGGTAGATATTCCTTCATCTCTCTTTCTTTTGTGCATCATGTGAGGTGGGTGTAATCATTTCCCCTTGTGGATACAGTCAGACCAAAACTTAATGAAGATAATAAGAAATAATAAATGAGGGGATGGGTAAATGACGATGATGATGACTTTGTTTTATATGTTATCCTTGATTACTTTTGTAAATTGTATGGGTTGACTTCTTCTGAAAATCATGGCCATTGGGGGTCTCTATTTGTGCACCGTACTCATGAATACTTTTTTTTAATATTCTATTGAATGACTGTGAACATGAAAACTTGATTTATCATGTATAACTGGTTAAATAAATGGATTCCCCAAGAATAAACTTATTCTATGATCACCCCTGAGTAATGAAAGTGGAATTAAATAATGATGGTTTCTAAATCTGAATACACCTTGTTGTTTGGTGTGGTGGTGTGTTGTGTATGGATTTGTTTGACCGTGTGTTTTGTGCTGGTCATGTGGTGTTGTGGCTGGGAGTGTGGTTGTGAGTATGAGGTGGTACGAGTGGTGTAGTGGAATCACAGGTTGAGATATTGGTTGATTGTGGAATGGATAAACTTGTTATGCAGTGGGGCTGCATCTGGGCAGTAGTTGGGAAGCGAGGCTACAGGATTGGGTTGTGTTATGTTTATGTTACTAGGTGTGTTGGGTGTGGTGTTGTGATGCAGTGGGGTTGCCGAGTGTGGTAGGGATGAGGTGTGTTGGGGTTTTTCTTATTTAGAGGAAGTACATGGAAACATTACTTTAAATAATTATTGTGGTAATGGTTGAACCAGTGTTCAAGAGAGGAGTGTGCAGTAGGACTACGAGCTGGGTGAGTTTTGTTTCACTGATTATGGTGTTTTTCACACAGTGGGGCTGCTGAGGATGGTTTAGGAGGGATGATTTTAAAGAAGGATGGTGTTACCTTGCGTGGGCCTTTTACCTGGAGTTTACCAAGACTTCTTGAAGTGTGTGTGGGTTATGATGTTCCTATGGAATTTTGTGGTTGGTAGTTGCCCGAGTAGGGGTGGAATAAGTAAATAAATGAATTGATAATGCATAATTACAACTAGTTAAATGAATTAGATGGGGGTATGTTTTGAGCCATGGATTATAGTGAATCAGTGTTCATTTATTAACTTACGGAAGTGACCGTCATTCGCAGTGATACATGCATTTAGAGGTAGCAAAAAAGGTAGTTTTTTGGGTTGGTTGTTTGTTTTGAAAAATATTAGGCTGGGATGAGTCTTTGGTACCTATATATATACTTGTAGTTCCTTGTATTTTCTATAAGCACCCCAACTGTGTTGAGAACCACGTGCCGAACACCCCATTTTTATGGGGGAGGGTGTCCTTTATTAACATCCTGGTGGGAGGATGGATGACTGTTTATTGGCTCTTCTCTACTCCCTCTTCTAGGCATTCATAGCTCTAGATTCTTCAGGTAGGTTGTGGTGTGGTTGTGAGGCCTAGGTATTTTCATGCTAGGTGTTATTCCTAGATGTCTTCAAAATGAGATATGTTGTACTTTTCTAGGTGTCATTGGGATGAGGTTGTGGTTTTTTGGCCCAGGAGTTTGTGGGCGGGATGTGATGTGGTTGTGGCCCGAGTGTTTGTAGGCGGTATGTGGTGTATGGACTAGGTGTGTGGGGTAAGGTTGTGATAGTGGGGCTTATGGAAGAGCGTGGTAGCATCAGTACGTTCTCCATTATAGATGAGTAGTTAACCAGTGGGAAGTGGTGCGGGGTACCTAAATATTGGCGTGCTTACTACTTTAATTTACTTGATTTGTGTTATTTGGTGAGCGTACCTTGGTGAGGTTGGGGATAGATAGTATACCTTGTTAGGTGCTTTTGAGTTTCCATAGTTTTCTTATGGGAGAATTAGTATGTGTCTCCCACTTGTGCATGAGTGACTTTGTCTTTTCCTACTGAGTATACTTGTATGCTCACCCTATGTATATAAAACTATTTTCAGGTTTCCAGGGAGATTACACAGACCGTGCCGGACCTTACTAGCTCATACATTGGGAAAATTGTTATGTCGCTTCTTATATTTGTTATTTTGGTATTTACTTTGGATTTATTCATTGTATTTATAGAATCTTTACTTTAAACATGCATGTGGGATGGATTTTGGCTTCTTTTATATACATTTCTTGGATTTTTTTGAGGTTGATACATCTTATCTCCCAATCTTGGTTACTATAAAAAGGGTAATGCATCCGATTTTGTGATATTAAATATCCTTGGTGTTGGTTTACACCCTAAGGCCTATTAGAGGCGGGACTCAGGGGTCATTATCTCTTTTTTATCTTGAATAAGGAAGGTCATGGAAATTTTTCATCCCTTCCCTCATCTTGAAGAAGGAGGGTCGTGATAGAATGGTATTAGAGGTGATGGTTGAGATATAGGATAAAGTTTGGATTTAGGCACAGAGAGGATTGCATGGGATGGTAGGGAAGTAGTGTTAGGTGATCTTGGTGCATGACATAGGCTAGGGAAGACCGGCTAGGACATGGTATTTTAGGCCCCCCTATGATCCGATGCAAAGACTCTGAGCTTATCGAATGACCAAGTGAGGATACACCGTTTGCGAGGTAGAGACCCTATGAAAGGTACATGCATCATGATGACTTGTGTTCTTGTTTTTTTCGGTGTTTTAGAAAAATTATAATAAATAATGTGTCAAAATTAGTCCTAAGTAAATTTCATACTACTCAGGCTTAGGAGTTTCTTGTTTACCTTTCAGTTATGGCACCCTGTCGTCATCTATGAGTGGATCGAGCAGTGGAGGCTTATGAGGTTAATACGATTGACCAATGGATGGTTGACCCAGTGGGGGAGGATGATCAGTGGTAGAAGGACCTTAATGATTTCCAGTGGCAGACTCTAGGAAAGTAGGAAGGAAATATTTCAAATAAAGATACAGAGAGTTAGCTTAAGGAGCTGGTGATCACTTTCAGCTTGATCAGGGATCCAGTGGAGTAATGGGTTCCATTAGTGAGTTTTTAGATGATGGGATATGGGCCTTAGTGGTGGATGTTGTACTTGGGGGAGAGAAAGGAGGGTGATGTTCTGTGGATCGATTTTGAGAAGGATTTCTAGGTAGAATTCCTTTCTTCGACGACGAAGGCTGAGAAGAGGCAGAAGATACTCTCCCTCCAGTAGGGGAGTATGTTGTTGAGGGAGATGGGGATCAAGTTTAAGTACCTCCTTCACTTTTCCCCATACCTCTTTCCAGATGAAGAGTCTCGGGAGAGACGCTTAGAGGAGGCACTTCATCCCTCTATCTAGTACACATTTATACCCTTCACCTTTCCGACATACTTAGAGGTTCAGAAGAAAACTAAGGTAGTGGAAAGGATGCATTCGTGCAGAGTTTTACCATGATAGGGGACCCAGACGATTTATTTAAAGTGTATGGTTAACAAAAAAAGGTCTCTGGCATCAAGACCATCCGGGTTTCAGCTAGCGGGGAGCTGACCCCAGCAGTTTCAGTTATGACCTTATGGTCCTCATCCTTTTACCATAGGCTTAATACTGAGGTGTTTTGATTTTGGAGGACATAGGCACCTTTATATTCAATGCCCAGTTCGAGCTTAGTATGATGGAGGTGGGAAGGTTAAGTGCCTGCCTCAATAGTAGTTTCCGGCTAGGTCGTTTCAACAATAGGGACAATAGGCTCCTGCTCCTTCGAGGGGAGATGGAGTAGGTGGGGGCCAACCTCAGGGTGTTCCTCAGGGACCTCAACCTGAGCATGTTCAGGGAGGTGGTTGACAGTATAGGGGTAGAGGAGCAGGGTGTGGTTAATTTCATGCCACAGAGGCAGCAGTTCCAGCAGGACCGGAGATCATTTGAGGTACGATCATCTTGTTTAGTACTCTTGTTTTCACCTTATTTGATTCAGGAGATTCACACTCCTTTGTTTCACTTAGTCTATCCCATGATATGGGAGTGAATGTAGAGATACTTTCTATACCTCAGGTGTTAAGTACACTAGTCGGAGGTTAGACTGGCTTGTTTGATGTTTTCTGAGGATGTATAATGATGTTGGGGCCACATCAGTCTAGTGGGGATCTCTTTTTTCTACAAATGAGGTCATACGGTGTTATCCTTGGCATAAATTAGTTATAATCTATGCATGATTTTATCGACTGCTTCTAGAGAAGATTCATGTTTTCAGACGTATATGGACAACGTGTGGCTTTTTTTGGCGAGCGGAGTTGTTTGATGGGCATTCTACATATGAAACCTTTTCTTTCCTTGTTGGTCAAGCTGTTAGTAGAGTCAATAGATGTTATGATGGTGGGGTTTCCAAAGTTTTTGGGGGGAGTTCTTGGATGTTTTCCCCAAGTAGGTTGTGACACTACCCCTACTACTGGAAAGGGTAGCTTTCCTAACACTTCTATACCAACGGTTCAAAAGAACCGTTGATATAGATGTACTTTACCAACGGTTTTAATAAACCATTGGTAAAGGCATGATTAGGGAAGTATTTCCCAATGGTTTGAAGAAACCATTGGAAAATCCATGCTTTTCCCAATGGTTTTTAATAACCGTTGGGAAATACATGCTTTTACCAATAGTTTTTAATAACTGTTGGGACCCCCCCCCCCCCAAATTCACTCAAACAGAACCCCCTGACTCCCAGAAGTTCCCCATTTCAAGAACCACATTCCAGACTCCTAGAAGAGGCCACCCAGGTGAACCTATTCCATCCGATCAGTTGCAACTCCCCCATTTAGGTTAGAATCCTTCAACCTATTCTCATATTATCTAAGGATATCCTTCTATTCTCAACATTTCTCCATTTATTTCACTATTTAGAAAGATTACATTGTTTTTCCCTATTTCTAGGGATTTTGGAAAATTTTATGATTCACTACTCCCTTCACAAATTGTGTAATCAAATCACTACACCAATGTACACATTTTCCAATTAATGTTTTCATTACACATATACATTTATAAGGGCATGGTCTCTTTCTTGTGTTCTAATTTTAAAGATTCATAGTTGTTTTTTTAATCTCAATGCTCCAATTATTACAGCTTCATGTATATGAACTCATAAGAAATTGTTTTTAATATTTATTCATAGTATTTCATGAAAATCACTCCTTTCATTAAGATCATTTCAAACATGAAGATCTTATTCATCTTCATTTTTGTACACTATGCGTGTTACATAACAAGTATGTATCATGTTTCTATCAAAATCTTTATCAATGTACACATTTTCCAATTAATGTTTTCATTACACATATACATTTATAAGGGCACGATCTCTTTCTTGTGTTCTAATTTTAAAGATTCATAGTTATTTTTTTAATCTCAATGCTCCAATTATTACAGCTTCATGTATATGAACTCATAAGAAATTGTTTTTAATATTTATTCATAGTATTTCATGAAAATCACTCCTTTCATTAAGATCATGTCAAACATGAAGATCTTATTCATCTTCATTTTTGTACACTATGTGTGTTACATAACAAGTATGTATCATGTTTCTATCAAAATCTTTATATATATATAAAATGACACATTGTTCACTTATCCTTTGCACAATAGAACATATTGAGTATCTTCTTCAAATTTTCAAAATAGTATGTGGCCCCTAATTATTTTTCACAGAATAAATAAGAAATACTTAACCGTACAATCCAATGTCTTTATGAATAAAATATCTACAAAGGAAACTCTCGGTGGGACCTCTCCTTCTCCCATGTAGTACTTCTTCCTTCTTCATGAAACTAATTCACAGAAAACCATTTTAGAGTTTTTCTCTGGAACCATAGAAAACCCTTTTAGATTTTTTACTTTTCGCTTTAATTTATCATATCATTATATTAAAATGTTATATAAATAGACTGGATAGTTATAGACCTCTCAGTGGTCACCTACATGAATTGTATCTCACACATTGTTCGAGATGCCATTGGGTACCCGGATAAACTACATGATTATATGTTTAGATAAGGGGAATCACCATTTTACAGATACATGACTACTCACATGACATAGGATGGAGCATGTAGCAGATGATTGGGTTGTAGCTCAAGAATCTAGGTCGAATTTTAGAATTTATTGAGCCTCTTGTATAGTACTACTTCCTACTAGTTGTAACTATGTTTTTCTTCTTGATACATGACATACATTATCATCATTAGGTTTATGATTCTGTTATTAGTTGGTATTATTGATTTGGTTATTTTCATCCATTTCCAATATTTTCCCATTATTATATTTCTTCCACTTTTTAATTGATAATATTAAAATTGTGCAACTTAGGTAATGAGGGAATAGTATCCCCCAGACACACCAAAGGCTCTCACTATTAGTCAATAACATTTGGAATTTTGGTAGATGTGCTTGAGGCCATGTGGCCATCTGGGTTCGGGTCACTAATGAGTGGCATCCTGGTTTGGGACATCACAATTCCTGGATATCCTTTTTATAGGTGTTTCTAATCAAATACATACCTATAACTATTGAAGGTTCCTCTCCAAAATCAATTGGGACATGATTCAATGAATACACCCTACCAACCTATGATCTATGACCCCAAACCTAGGATCCTTTAATCCATGGTTAATGTGAAACTTGATGAGGCCATAACTACTTTTGATGTGATCCTCATCCTACTCCTCATCCTGATCTCCCTAAAGAAGTTAAAGTATAAAAATCATGTACTCCCAACAAGACCCTTAAGGATTATATATTCCTTGATCCACTTCCAATATCTTACTAGGCAATCCTTGAATATAGGCATTAGAAATTCTATATCTTATTTTATTATATACAATGTATTTTGTTGTGTTTATTAATATGATTATCATATAGAGTAATGTGTCAGTTATGATTTTATATAAAGTAAAAAAATTTCATTTAACAAAATATTTTTTTGATTGAACTTCAATATTATTGAATTGCTTTGAAATGACTTATTGCAATTTTTTTATATAATGGATAGAAGTTGGATGTACGAAACTGATCGAATTTCAACCGTTTTTTAAAATAATTTGAACAACTTTTTAGATTTTTCATTTGACAAGGCTTCAGATAGAGGTCGCATACACTACCCATGTTCTAATTGTGTTGGAAGACCTTGGTTGAGTCATGAAGCAGTTAGCTATCATATAACCAAATGTGGTTTCTAAACAAACTATTATGTGTGGTATCACAATGGAGAGAAAATGGAATCTCAAAATGTTGATGATCCAAATGATAGGACTAAATTGGAGAGTTTGATATATAATTGGTTTCCATTTATTCGGCATCATGAGAAGGAAAGGATGTCCAACCAACAAAATTTCGATACAAGCACACATGATGCGTCCAATAAAAATGATGATGTTGATAGGGTGGAAAAAATGAATGATGCTACGATGACTCCAGTATATCGGCAATGTGGTAAAATGAAAAATTTGGAATTTTTAATCTGATTGTTTCATGGGAAAACTATGTATGGGATTTCAAATACTGCAATCGATTACATTCTTACCTTCTTGAAGGACTTAATTCTATATGATGCAGATATTCCCTCAAACCACTATATGACATAGAAGTTAGTTAATGAACTTGGATTCTCAAAAAAAAATTCATTCTTACCTGAATGATTGTAGCTTATTTTGGGAGGAAACTGCTGAAAGAAATGATTGTATCAAATGTGGAACCTCCCTATGGAAGCCAAAAGATGATGGAACACCATCTCATGTGCCACAAAAAGTAATGTGGCACTTTCCATTAATCCCCAGATTACAGAACCCTTTCATGTCTGATGAAATATCAGTAAAAATGTGATGTCATGACATCGAGAGAAAAAAGAATAATGAAGAGTTGGTTCACCCTGCAGATGGATTTTCATGGCAGAGATTTGATGCTCAATATCCTGAATTTGCAGCCGACGTGCGTAATGTGAGACTGGGTCTTTCACGTGACAGTTTTAATCCATTTGGGCAGATTCTTACTTCTCACAACACATGGCCGGTTTTCATACACATTTATAACCTTCCCCCATGGTTGTGTATGAAAAACCCTTACACTTTCTTGAGTATACTGATATTTGGCCCTTCTGATCCCGACAATGATATAGATGTATACATGCAACCTTTAATAAAAGAGATGAAACTTATTTGGGATGTGGGTGTGCCCACATACGATGCATGTTCGAAAGACATATTTCAGATGCGTGCTATGCTTATGTGGATGATCATTGATTTTCTTGCTTATGCAATGATGTCTGGATGGATCACAAAAGTAAAATTGTCATGTCCTATTTGTATGAAGAATACTTGATCGAGAAGACTGAAATATCGTTGTAGTTTTAGTTTTATGGTACATCGATGATTCTTTCCAATGAACCATCCATATAGAAACAATCGTTGAAGATTTGACAATACTATGGAGACTGATGATCCACCTTAGCGTATGTCTGGAACTGATGTGCTTAATGAATTGAAAGATTTCAGTTATTCATCTGGGAAGGGTGTAATGAAATCTAGAAAGAGGAAAAATGTTTCTAATGATACCTGTTACAATTGGAAGAAGAAGAGTATATTATTTGAGTTGTCGTATTGGTCAACCAACTTTTTTTATCATTGATTAGACATAATTCACATTTAAAATAATATATGTGAAATGTTACTTTCGATTCTTCTAAATTTCAAGGGGAAGAAAAAAGATAATTTACGATCTCGGTGTGACTTGGTAGATTGGGGGATCAGACCAGAATTGCATCATGTCTGTATCAGTGAAAATAAATTTCAAGTTCCATGTGATTCTTATGTGATGACACCTGTTGAAAAAAATCAATTTCTGGAAGTGCTATAGACTATTAAAGTTCTGGATGGCTATTCAAGAAATATATCAAAACGGGTCAACAGAAAAGAGTTGAAGCTGAAATCTTTGAAGACTCATGATTATCACGTCCTTTTGCATGAGTTGATTCCAATAAAAATCTGTCATCTCTTGTCTAATAATGTAAGAGTATCAGTTATTTTGTTGTGCTATTTGTTTAGATATCTTTGTGCTAAGAATTTTCCTAAACCCTTCTTGCAAAAAATGTTGGCAGAGACACCATTAATTGTGTGTGAGTTAGAGAAAATATTCCCTCCATAATTTTTTACATACATGTTTCATCTGACTGTCCATCTTCCAACTGAAATACTTCTTGGAGGACCCGTTGTTTTCCTTTGGATGTATCCAACTTAAAGAAACATATACACATTGAAATCATATGTTCGGAACATGAATTATCTCGAAGGTTCTATTGTGAATGGTTACTTGGCTCAAGAATGTATGGATTTCTACTCAATGTATTTTTCTGATCTTACTACGAGAATAAAAAGACCAATGAGAAATGAAGAAGAATAGTATGAGCAAATTGAACCCAGTTTTCCATCACTTCCTCAGACAGGAGGAATTCCGGGATCATATACATTGACGACATTAAGCCTTGAAGAGCGAGAGATGGAACATCGCACAGTGTTGTTCAATTGTGATTTGTTCGATGAGTATATCAAGTAAGTAAATTGTATATGTATCTCTTATCTTATCTCTTGTAATTTTAAATATTTTTTAATCTATTATTATTTTTATCTACAGGGAACATAAAGAATTGATATATATAAAGCATCATTCTTTATCTTTGAGAAGGAAAGAGACTTTTTATAGAAAAGGGTTTTCTACTTGGTTGAAATTGAAGGTAAAAATATTTCTGTAATAACTAAATAAAAATAATATTTAATTAAGTTTACTATTTGTTTATATTTCAGGTATTGAGTTTTCTTGCAGAATCTATTTCTGAGGAAATAAGAGCTTTGGATTTTGGTCCTAATACCATGGTTCATGCTTGTAAATCACTTGTGATCAATGGATAAAAATTTATTATCATTGAACGAGCAAGGAACATGAGAACACAACATGATTGTGTTATGATAACTACCAAAACAGACTTTTATACCAGTTCATTGGATAATAGACCTCATTCTGAAAATGTAGCTTATTATGGAGTCATGGAGAAAATAATAATTTTGGATTATTACTCGCACGGTCGAGTCACGATGATGAAATGTCAATGGTTTGATTCAATGAAGAGGAAAGGAACCTTTATTGATGATTGTGGATTTTGAGTTATTGACATGACTCCCACTCTTGCCACTGATGAACTATATGTATTGGAATCAATGGTGAAACAAGTTTTTTATGTCAAAGATAATTGTAATCCTAAATTCAGTGTAATTATTGAAGTAAATCCAAGACATGTTTTTGATGATGGTGATGATGAAGTTTACACTATCCCTACTACAATTGGAAGCAATCCGTTTATTAATTATGATGACTCCAATAGGTCAATTTCCAGAGTTGATTGTGAACCTGAAGTTGTGGTGGGAAATATATAGAATCATACAGTCGTGTTCTCACCTACATGTTTCACCTACATCATTCAGAGTGTGTATCCTAGTAGTTACCTTCAAACCACCATAAATCTTCTATTTCTTTATGTTTTTTTATCAGAATGGTTTTTCTATATTTTGTTTTTTGGGTTACACATTAGTTATATGTTTCTAATTACTTCCATATTTGTTTCATTGCAATAAATGACACCCATTGAAGAGATGTGGCAGAAAAAGATGACAGAAAATAATCGTCGCATGAAATAGATGGTCGTTCCTCCACTCATCTCTGTTGTGAGTATTTTATTTCAAATATATATATTTCAATAACTTATAATATCATGTGTTTACTTTTGTGTTAAACTTTTTTTCAGGATCCACCCTCTAGACGAGAGATATCCGACAAGGAGCCTGATATTGCTCCCAGTATAGAGGCTAGTGGTAGGAGGGGGGTGGTGGTGTTAGAGTTAGACGATCATCTGGGGGTCCCGATACTGAGGTCAGTGGTACGAGGGCTCATGATGTGAGAGTTAGACGATCCACTGGTCGTACCTGATTGGACTATTCCCCTACCACAGACGTGTCTTCTATGCCCTATTTTGATCCTAGTGTGTCTTTAGGGACACACGAGATATTTAGGCCTCCGATGTTTACACTACCAGTTGGCCAGACGTCTGTGCCATCATCTTTTTCTTCTGTTTCATTATCTCCGAGCTATTATATTCCACCTTCTTCGACTCCTACTCTGACACAGCATGTTGCCGAGGAGCATACACTGAGGGACGCTCCACTTGTACAGGATATTCCTTCATCTTCTGCACATCTAGTGACGCCCATTGATCTGACTACTATAGGTATATTTATATAACTCTAACAAATTTTTATACCAAAATTTATTTTTATTATAACTTGTACTGATATTTTTTTCTTTAATAATAGATTCATCTACTGATAGGAGGTGGGGGAGGGGGTGTACTCGCTTTCCTGCAGTATGGAACTTCTAGACACAGTTGATGGTTGAATACAATGATGATGGAAATATGATTGATAAACCTGGATGACAATGTCGGGGTTTTTTGGAAATGTTAGCCAAATACTCCGAAATCAGTCCAGTCAGCCCTCTCTCGTGGAGACATCTACCACACGAAGTCAAGGATAATGTGTGGGCACAAATATTGGTAAAAAATCTATTGGATTTAATGTATTTTTTTTTGTATTTATATGAATTAATCTATTGGGTGTCACCTTCTGTTTAACTTCCCTGACGGTGAGGGTGCACGACCAGCACGTTTAAAAGAGCTAGGAGAGCTTTAGAGAGCTTATAGGCATGAGTTGTATGTTGGATGGTGTGATAGAGTGGACACAGAGTTGGAGACATTACCTATCGTGGATGACTACCTGATAGAGCAATATCGCCAAATGATCACCCATTGGGCGACTGCCAAATTTAAGGTATTAATCCCATTTAATATATTTAAATGACAGTTTTCATATTTTGCATTAATATTATCTTATTTATTATTAAACATTATTTAGTAATCTTCTAAAAAAACAAAAAATACATTGATTCAAAGCAATACCTTTACACTTTGGGGTTCACTACTATGTCAGATCATGAGAGGCAGCTGGTACGATATAGTTGTTTATAATTTTTCTTTAGGACTTTCCTTTTTTATTTTTTCCTACTTAAATTATGTGATTTATTGAATATTGAATATATTATTATACTTTCACTTTATATTATTTCAATTTCATTACATAATCACAAATTGAATATTGAAGTATGTCTCCCTCAAGCAAAATTGTTTTGCTCGAGTAGAAGGAAAAAAGATGGAACTGCGATTAATGAACCGATACAAGAAAAGATTGTAAGTTTTAATTTGTTTATTTAAAAGTTTAATATCTATTTTGAAATTTAATAATCTATTAATATTTTTAATAGGCTGCTTTAGAGGCCCTTGATTCCCAGGAGCCTGACAATTTTGTGCCACACGATTATTTATATCAGGTTTTGGGAGATGAGCACTCTAGTCGAGTATGCTGCCGACCTGGTAAGAATATAGTTCCGATGAGGTATTGGTCCTCTCCAAGTATCCATTCTAGTACCACCGAGTCCGAACAGGTCAAGGATCATGAAAGATAGTCTGATAAAAGGGTCACAGAGTTGGAAGAACAGGTTTAAACGAGGGAGAAATAATTTATGAAACTGATCAAAGCTTTATCTTCATCACTTCCACCAGAGGCCAACGCGGATTGTCAGACATATATGTCATCGATGGGTCCATTATGAAATGCACCAGGCGGCAGTTCTAGTGGTGTTCGAGATGATGACATTCCTGGCGATGATGAGGATGCTGAAGAGGAAGATGTTGGGGATGATGATGATGCCGAGATCGAGGTCGAGGATGAAGGTGAGAGCGAGGGCGAGGATGGGGCCGAGGATGAGCACGAGGACGATGACGAGGATAATGACGAGGATAGAGATGGAAGAGAGGATGAGGGTGATGATGAAAGTGGTGATGGTGATGGTGATCAGGGGAAGATTGATCCATTACATTTTTGACTGATATTTATGACATTTTATTTTTGATTTAATATGGATGTGCCACTCTACTTCAAAGCCTAGAACACATTTCACACACCCATCACAGCCCCCCACTGTCCTCCCTAGACCCTGGACAGCCATCCAGATAGCCCCTTGGACAGCCCCCCAGACAGCACCCCCACCCTCCTCCCTGGACCCCAGACATCCCCCCAGACAACCCCCCGGACAGCCCCCCGGAGAGCTCCCCGGACAACACCCCCACCCTCCGCTTGGGACCCTGGATAGCCCCCGGACAGCCCCCTAATAGCCCCTCAGACAGCCCCATGGACAGCCCCCCGGACAGCCCCCCACCCTCCTCCCTGGACCCCGGACAGTCCCCCAGACAGCCCCCCGGACAGCCCCCCCACCCTCCACCCTGGACCCCAGACAACCCCCCGGACAGCCCCCCACCCTCTTCCCTGGACCCCAGATAGCCCCCCGGACAACCCCCCGAGCAGAATTGTTCTCAAATAAATTTTTACCACCCATTGAAATGATCAACATTTTAAATGAAAACAACAACTGGCATACGGAAAACCGACCAAACACATTTAGATTGTGTTGATACATTATTACAACAATCCATTGGTCATTTGTGACATGTAAGACTCAACCCCGCCTCAATATGAGGCATGGTATGGCTGATACCACTCAAAGTGTCTCACTTTTATTTGAAATGGACAACATTTTAAGTGAAAACAACAACTAACATATGGAAAACAGACTAAACATATTCTGATTCTATTGATACTTTAGCACAATGATCTATGGGACATTTGTGATGTGTAGGAGTCAAACCCGCATCAATCCGAGGCATAGTGTGTCCGGTACCACACAACGTGTCTCACCTTTATTTGAAATGGACAACATTTTAAGTGAAAACAACAACTGGCATACGGAAAACCAACCAAATGCATTCGTATTGTGTTGATACTTTAGGAAAACGGTCCATGAGACATTTTTGATGTGTACGAGTCAACCCCGCATCAATCTGAGGCACTATGTGGCCGATACCACTCTAAATATCTCTATTTTGTTTAAAATGGACATCATTTTAAGTGAAAACAACAACTGACATACGAAAAACCGAACAAATGAATTCATATTGTGTTTATACTTTAGGAAAACGATCCATGAGTCATATGTGACGTGTATGAGTCAACCCTACTTCAATCCGAGGCATGGTGTGACCAGTACCAGTCAAAGTGTCTCACCTTTATTTGAAATGATCAACATTTTAAATGAAAACAACAACTGGCATACAGAAAACCGACCAAACGCATTCGGATTGTGTTGATACATTAGGAAAATGATCCATTGGTCATTTGTGATGTGTATGACTCAATCCCACATCAATATGAGGTGCGATGTGGCTGGTACCACTCAAAGTGTCTCACTTTTATTTGAAATGGACAACATTTTAAGTGAAAACAAAAACTGGCATATGGAAAACCAACCAAACGCATTCAGATTGTGTTCATACTTTAATAAAACGATCCATGGGATATTTGTGACATGTAAGAGTCAACCCATCATCAATATGAGGCATGGTGTGTCTGGTACCACTCTAAGTGTCTCTCTTTTGTTTAAAATGGACAATGTTTTAAGTAAAAACAAATGGCATACGAAAAACTGACCAAACGTATTCAAATTGTGTTGATAATTTAGTACAATGATCCATGGGACATTTGTGATGTGTATGAGTCAACCTCGCATCAATCCGAGGCGCGGTGTGGCTGGTACCAATCTAAATGTATCTCTTTTGTTTAAAATGGACATCATTTTAAGTGAAAACAACAATTGTCATACAGAAAACCAACCAAACACATTTGGATTGTGTTTATACTTTAGGAAAATGATCCATGGGACATTTTTGATATGTACGAGTCAACCCTTCATCAATATGAGGCACGGTATGGCCAGTACCACTCTAAATGTCTCTCTTTTGTTTAAAATGGACATCATTTTCAGTGAAAACAACAACTGGCATACGGAAAACTGACCAAACGCATTCAAATTGTGTTGATACTTTAGGAAAATGATCCATGAGTCATATGTGATGTGTACGAGTCAACCCCACCCCAATCCGAGGCACGGTGTGACCAGTACCACTCAAAGTGTGTCACCTTTATTTGAAATGATCAACATTTTAAATGAAAACAACAACTGGCATACGAAAAACCCACCAAACACATTCAGATTGTGTTAATACATTAGTAAAATGATACATTGGTAATTTTTGATGTGTACGACTCAACCCTGGATCAATCTGAGCCACGGTGTGGCCGATACCACTCAAAGTGTCTAACTTTTATTTGAAATGGACAACATTTTAAGTGAAAACAACAACTGGCATACGGAAAACCAACCAAATGAATTCTGATTGTGTTGATACTTTATGAAAACGATCCATGGGAAATTTTTGATGTGTAGAAGTCAACCCCGCATCAATCTGAGGCCCGGTGTGGCTGGTACCATTCAAAGTGTCTCACCTTTATTTGAAATGATCAACATTTTAAGTGAAAATAACAACTAGCATATAGAAAATCAAAGAAACGCATCCGGATTGTGTTGATACTTTAGGAAAACGATCCGTGGGACATTTTTGATGTGTAAGAGTCAACGCCTCATCAATCCGAGGCACGGTGTGGACAATAACACTCTAAATAATGGACATCATTTTAAGTGAAAACAACAACTGGCATATGGAAAACCGACCAAACACATTCATATTGTGTTGATACTTTAGTAAAATGATCCATGAGTCATATTTGACGTGTAAGAGTCAACCCTGTCTCAATCCAAGGCACGGTATGGCCGATACCACTCAAAGTGTCTCACCTTTATTTGAAATGATCAACATTTTAATTGAAAACAACAAATGGCATACGGAAAATTGACCAAACGCATTATGATTGTGTTGATACATTAGGAAAATGATCCATTGGTCATTTGTGATGTGTATAACTCAACCCCACATCAATCCAAGTCACGGTGTAGCTGGTACCACTCAAAGTGTCTAACTTTTATTTGAAATGGACAACATTTTAAGTGAAAACAACAATAACATATGGAAAACC
Organism: Viscum album; assembly: GCA_963277665.1. NCBI lineage: Eukaryota > Viridiplantae > Streptophyta > Magnoliopsida > Santalales > Viscaceae > Viscum > Viscum album. The sequence continues at coordinate 632,243,609 of OY728161.1, forward strand.
AACCAAACACATTCGTATTGTGTTGATAATTTATAATAATGATCCATGGGACATTTGTGATGTGTAAAAGTCAACCTCGCATCAATTTGAGGCACGGTGTAGCCGATACCATTCTAAATGTCTCTCTTTTGTTTAAAATGGAGATCATTTTAAGTGAAAACAACAACTGGCATACGGAAAATAAAACAAACATATTCGGATTCTATTGATACTTTTGAAAAATGATCCATGAGTCATTTTTGATGTCTATGAGTTAACTCCGCATCAATCTGAGGTGTGGTGTGGCCGGTACCACTCTAAATGTCTCTCTTTTGTTTAAAATGGACATAATTTTAAGTGAAAACAACAACTAGCATACAGAAAACCAACTAAACGCATTCATATTGTGTTGATACTATAGGAAAACGATCCATGAGTCATATTTTACATGTACGAGTAAACCCCACCTCAATCCGAGGCATGGTGTGGCCGGTACCACTCAAAGTGTCTCATCTTTATTTGAAATGATCAACATTTTAAATGAAAACAAAAAATGGAATACGGAAAACTGACCAAACACATTTGGATTGTGTTAATACATTAGGAAAAATATCCATTGGTCATTTTTGATGTGTACGACTCAACCCCTCATCAATCCAAGGCACGGTGTGTCTGGTACCACTCAAAGCGTCTCACTTTTATTTGAAATGTACAACATTTTAAGTGAAAACAACATCTGGCATACATAAAACCAACCAAACACATTTTTATTGTGCTAATACTTTAGGAAAACGATCCATGGGACATTTTTGACGTGTAAGAGTCAACCCCACATCAATATGAGGCACGATGTGACCGGTACCACTCTAAATGTCTCTCTTTTGTTTAAAATGGACATCATTTTAAGTGAAAACAACAACTGGCATACAGAAAACGGACCAAACATTTTCAGATTCTGTTTATACCTTAGGAAAAAGATCCATGAGTCATTTTTGATGTCTACCAGTCAACCCCAACTCAATTCGAGGTGCGGTGTGGTCGGTACCACTCAAAGTGTCTCTCTTTTGTTTAAAATGGACACTGTTTTAAGTAAAAACAACTCACATACGGAAAACTGACCAAACATATTCGAATTGTGTTAATACTTTAGAACAACAATCCATGTATCATTTATGACGTGTATGAGTCAACCGACCCTCAATCTGAGGCCCGGTGTGGCCGGTACCACTCAAAGTGTCTCACTTTTATTTTAAATGGACAACATTTTAAGCAAAAACAATAACTGGCATACAAAAAACCAACCAAACGCATTCATATTGTATTGATATTTTAGGAAAAAGATCCATGGGTCATATGTGATGTGTAAGATTCAACCCCGAATCAATATGAGGCACGGTGTGGCCGTTATCACTCTAATTGTCTCTCTTTTTTTTAAAATGAACACCATTTTAAGTAAAAACAACTGGCATATGAAAATTGACCAAACGTATTTGTATTGTGTTGATATTTTAGCACAATGATCCATGGTCTAGCCTCACACAATCCACTTATCATTTGAGGAACTCCTACCCCTATTCTAAAACACATGACATTTAATACGCCAAGGACAAGTATATTCCCTAAGTCACACAAGCTCATTGATACACACTCATTATCATCATCACTAAGTTCAAATACACCCACCCCAAACCATGGGACATTATATTTTTGTTTGGTTGAATTCATTTATTCATTTCCTTATTTTGGGTTATTAGATTCTAATTTCTGAATTCAATCGTGTATGTGTTATAAAAAAATGCAATTTTGTATTTATTCTTAATTATGTATCACAAATAATTACGTATTTAGTTTTTAATGTATTGTATTCATAATTGATTATTAAATTATGTATCCTTCTAATTATCAGTTTTTAAATATGTATAATTATTATGTATTGTATTGTATTCTGCATTTACTGTTGTATAATTCACACAACATCACAGCACCACACACAGCAAGCTGCTGTGTGAATTGCATAGTAAAGCCTATACCAATGGTTTTAAACCGTTGGTATAGGTTTTGTATTTATTTTTTTTACCAATGGTTCTGAACCATTGGTAAAAAACCTTTACCAATGGTTGAAACCATTGGTATAGGGGTGAATGTGAGACTATTAAAAGATATACCGACGGTTTTGAAACCATTGGAATATGTTTTGTATGAGAACTCTATACCAACAGTTTTATTAAACCGTTGGTATAGAGTAGATTTCTACACATATACCAATGGTTCATCTCAAATCATTGGTATATGTATACTGTCATGACTTACTGGGATATGGTTTCTAAAACCGATGGTATAATTTATACCAACAGTTCTCCACCCTATACCAATGGTTTTCAACTGTTGGTATACCTTAAATTTCCAATAGTGCCCCTTGATGTGATATTGAGTTTGGGATAGACTTACAACCCGGTGCTAGTCCGATTTTGATGGATCCTTATCAGATGGTGCCTTATGAGTTGCAGGAGTTTTGGATTCAGATTGAAAATCTGATGAATAAGGGATTTATGTGACCCAGTGTGTTATTGTGGGGTGCTTAGGTCTTGTTTTTAAAAAAGGCAGACGGTGGTCTGAGGCTATGCATAGACTACCAAAGACTGAATCAGGTAACAATCAAGAACCATTACCCTCTCCTGAGGATAGAAAAATCTTTTCAACTAGCTGAGGGGAACAAGTTGGTTTTCTAAGATCAATCTGTGGTCTAGGTATCACTAGTTGAGGGTAAAAGAGTGTGAAATCCCGAATACTGCTTTTAGGTGTAGGTATAGGCACATCGAGTTCGTGGTTATGATGTTCGGTGTTATAAACGCACCAGCCATATTCATGGGACTTATAAACTCCATCTTTCATGAGTTATTGGACCAGTTCATCGTCGTATTCATTGATGACATTCTGATCTACTCAAAGTCAGAGGAGGAGCATACCGAGAATCTTAGGACTATCTTGGAAGTTATCTGATGCCACCGGCTCTATGAAAAGTTCTCTAAGTGTAATTTTTGGACATGGAAGGTCTACTTAATTGGACGTGTGGTGTCTCAGTAGGGTGTAGCGGTGGAACCATTAAAGGTTGAGACAATTTTTTCTTGGGTATCACCTAAGAATGTGGTGTAGGTTTACATTTTTCTTGGTATGGAAGGTTATTACCAGATATTTGTACCCAATTTCTATCAAGTAGCAACTCTATTGATGGATCTGACCAGAAAAGACCAGGCCTTTATGTGTAGTGAGCAGTGTCAGGCAGCTTTCATCTATTTGAAGGGGAAGTTGGTCAGTTACCTAGTGCTCAGGTTTCCATAGGAAGGGGTGATGTTTGAGGTGTTTGGCGATTCTTATAGTCTGGGCTTGGGATGTGTGCTGATGTAGTAGTAGAGAGTGATCTCTTATGGGTCTAGGCAGCTACGTCCCCATGAATGTAACTATGCCACCCATGATATGGAGTTAGAAATGATTGTGTTTTTGCTAAATTTGTGGTGACATTACCTTATTGGGGAGTGTTTTTTGGTCTTCACAAATCACAAGATCATTATATATATCTTTTCCTAGTGATATATGAACTTGTGACAGTGAAGGTAGATGGAGTTTCTTCAGGACTACAATTTTGAGATCTCCTACACCTTATAAAAATGGAATGTTGTGGCTGATTCTTTGAGTAGGAAGTCATAGAAGGAGGTGGTTTTGGAATCTATGGACACTTGAAAGGTGATGGAGGAGTTGGTTACCTTGCACTTAGATGTAGGAACAGATGGTGGTAGAGGCTATCTGTTTCAGATGATGGTGCAGTCATCTCTGAGGTAGCAGGTGGAGGAGTCTCAGTGGGGAGACTCATAGGTAGAGGTAATGCGTGATCACATTAACCAGGGTGATGCTCTGTAGGTATGGTCGAAGGATGGTCAGAATCAGATACTATTCTGTGAGAAGTTGTTTTCTCTAGTGGTGATGCACAAGAGAGTTATCCATAAGTTTCATAGATCACCCCTAGCGGTACACTTGAGAGTTTCTAAGATGTACCATGGCTTGAGGGAATAGTTCTGGTGGCCCAGGGTGAAGCGGGTAGTGGAGGAGATTGTGGAAAATTTCCTAGTGTTCTAGTAAGTGAAGTCTGAGTACCGTGTTCCCAGGTGGATTGTTACATCCTCTAGATGTCCCCGAGTGGAATTGGGATTAAATCTCAATGGATTTCTTCATATAATTACCTAGGGATCAGGGAGGATGTGATTCAATCTAGGTAGTAGTGGATCAACTAATGAAATTGTCTCACTTCTTAGTGATCAAGGAGTCAAGTGCAGTAGATGCCTTAGCGCAAAGGTATGTGAATGAGGTGGTGCAGCAACATGGTGTTCCGATATCCATCATCTCATATCACGATACGCATTTTACCTTGAAAGTATGGAGGTTATTGAAGCATGCCTCCAGAACTCAGTTATGCCTCAACTCTGTTTTCCACCCTCAAACAGATGGACAAATAAAGAGGACCATCCAGATGTTGGAGGACATGTTGCAGACATGTGTTTTAGACTTTGGCAGATTATGGGTATGTCAAATTTCCTTGATAGAGTTCACTTAGAATAATATATATCACTATTACATTGACATGGCTCTGTTTTAAACTTTATACAGAATTCCATGTTGTTCACCTTTTTGCTGGATGAAAGTTGGGGAGGCAACTATTCTTGGTTTAGATGTGGTGCATAGTATGATAGAGAAGGTGAAACTTGTCTGTGAGTGGATGAAGGCAACATAGTATTGGAATAATTCATATGTAAATCATAGGATAAGACTCTTGGAGTTTGAGGTTGGGGACCATGTGTTCTTGAAGGTTTCCCCTCGACATGGGCAACAGAGGTTTGGCTGAGGAAACAAGATTTCCCCTAGGTTCATCAAAAATTTTAGGTGTTGGGGTGAGTTGGTGAGGTGGCATACCAGTTGGTGTTTCCATCACAATTGAGGAGGATTAATGACGTATTTCATGTCTCCCAACTTCATTAGTATCTTCATGATGACTCCCATGTCATTGACTTGGGAGTGTTGAATATCGAGGATGAAACAACATTCGTGGAGCGGCCAGTAGAGATCTATGATCATTGAAAGAAGGTGTTGTGTAAATGAACCATTCCTTTGGTTCATGTGTTGTAGAGGCATGGTAGCTTGGATTATAGTACTTGGGAGAGAGAGACACAAATACGTGACCAGTTCCCAGAGTTATTTTGAGTTTTTCTAGTGTGTTTTGATTTGTAATATAGTCCTTGAACCTTGTTTGTTATAAGATGGGTTGCTTCCTTATTCTGTAGTGCGTGAATAAGTCCTAACATGTGAAGGGGGGGGGAGACTAGATTCTTAATTGATATGCATTAATTGAGATGTGATTAAACCCATGTGGGCGAGTCAGTGCCGCCCAGAGTGAATAATATCTTGACATGGAGGAAGGAATCCCCTAATTCTGTGTTGAACAGTTAACACTTGAGTGAAGTATCTTGTGGATGTTTGGTTTAATAGATATGGTTGGAGGTGTTCTTGGATGTTGAGGTTTCACTCTAAATTTCGAACAACACAGGGTGGTTTATCCTTGAGATATATCTTACGGGGTGGTTGTTCGGAACCCTCTTACTTCTGGGTTTGGTTTTGAATTATCGATGGAGAGAATAGTTTGAGAGGTATTTGATGTAACGTCCTAGACCTCCGGGGTCCAATACTTTGTAAAAATCTAGTGTTTGGGGTGTTCTGGGAGGCAATGATAGCGCATTTCAAGATTTTTCCAAATTTATAGTTTTTCCAATGGTAGAACGCATCAGGAACTCAGCATTGGTAGCTCAACATTGGTGAGTCAAGGAATTTTTAGGTCACGACGTTGGTAGGTCAAGGATTTGGTAGGTTGAGGCATCGGTAGGTTGAGGCATTGGTAGGTCGGGCATCGGTAGGTCGGGTGTCAGTGAGTGGTGTCAGTGAGTGGCGTCAGTGAGTGGCATCGTTGAGTGGAGTTAGTGAGTTGCTGTCGGTAGGTAACATCGGTGACTCATGTCTGTGAGTCAAGAATTAGTGACTCACATCAATGAGTTAGGCGTCGGTGACTCACTGTCGGTGACTCATGTTGGTGACTCACCCATCTATGAGTCATTTCCATTTTTACCTAATTTTTCCAGTTTCATCCCTCCAACATTTTATTTGACATAAATTGAGTTTAAAGCCTTGTTTGATCATTTATAAAGGCCCTTAAAAGGATATTAATTATATCCTTAATATCCTAATGTTATGGGGAATTTGAAATAGTCAAACTGTGTGGTATTGACCATGATATAACTTTAATGGATCTTGAAATTTTTTCCCTTCCATTGATATAGGATCTGGATTTTCTAAAGCCAAGATCTTATCTTCCTTTGGACCCTTCCATTTTCTATTGGTGCACCTAGAACTTTTCTTCCCTGAGGAGTCATGTGCCTGTGTTGTACTAGTCTATTCGGTTTTCCCCTAGAGTCTTTTATGTTGCTCGCGTGACCCCCTATTTTGGTGTAAGGAAGAATTGTTGATCATTTGTTGTTCCAGGTAGGGATTTCATTGTCTCTCTTTCTTTTGTGCATCATGCGGGGTGGGTGTACTCATGTCCCCTTATGGATACAGTCAGACCCACACTTAATGAAGATAATAAGAAGTAATAAATGAGGGGCTGGGAAGATAACAATGGTGACAAAAAAAATTTATATGTTATCCTTGATCCTTTTTGTGAATTTTATGGGTTTCCTTCTCCTAAAAATCATGGTTTTTGGTGGTATCTATTTGCACACCGTACTCATGAATACTTATTGTTATTCTTATGTTGAACGGTTTTGAACATGAAAACTTGATTTATCATGTATACATGGTTAAATAAATGGATTCCCTAGGAATGAACTTATTCTATGATCAACCCTGAATAATGAAAGTGGAATTAAAGAATGGGGGTTTCTAAATTTGAATACACATTGCTGATTGGGGTGGCTATGTGTTGTGTATGGTTCTATTCGACCATGTGTGTTGTGTTGGCCGCATGGTGTTGTGTATGGGAGTGTGGTTGTGATTATGGGGTGGTGCGAGTGGTGTAGTGGAATAAAAAGTTGAGAGATTAGTTTATTGTGGAATGGATGAACTTGTTATGCAGTGGGGCTGCATCTGGGAAATGGTTGGGAAGTGGGACTATAGGATCGGGTTGTGTTACGTTTATGTTACTGGGTGTTCTGGGTGTAGTGTTGTTATAAATTAGGGTTGATAATTTTGGTAATGATGAGTTGTATTGGGGGTTTTCTTGTTGATAGGAAGGATGAGGAAACATTACTTTAAATAATGATGGTGGAAGTGGTTGAACTAGGGTTCAACAGAGGGGACTGTGCAGTGGGACTACGAGCTGGGTGAGTTTCGTTTTGTTGGTTATGGTTTTTTTTGCAAAGTGGGGCTACCAAGGATGGTTTAGGAGGGATGATTTTGAAGAAGGATGGTGTTACCTTGCATGGGCCTTTAGCCTGGATTTTCCAAGTACTTTGTGAAGTGTGTGTAGGTTATGATGTTCCTGTGGTTTTTTGTGTTTGGTAGTTTCCCGGGTAGGGGTGGAATAAGTAAATAAATGAATTGATAATGTAGAATTATAGCTGGTTAAATGAATTGGCTGGGGGTATGTTTCGATCCATGGCTTGTAGTGATGCAGTGTTCATTTATCGACTTACTGAAGAGACCATTGTTCATGGTGATACGTGCATTTAGAGGTAGAATCAAAGGTAGTTTTGTGGGTTGGTTGTCTTTTTTGAAAATTCATAGGTTGGTATGAGTGTTTGGTGAACACACACACACACATATACTTTTTGGTCATTTTATTTTCTATATACACCCCATTCGTGTTGAGAACCACATATCTAACACTCCATTGTTATGGGGGAGGTTGTCCTTTCCCAACATCCCAGTGGGAGGATGGATGGATGATTATTATCTCTTCTCTTCTCCCTCTTCTAGGCATTGGTATCCCTGGACTCATTGGGTAGGTTGTGGTGCAGTTGTGAGGCCCAGGTGTCAGTGGGCAAGGTGTGATTCTCAGGTTTCTTCGGGGTGATATATTTTGTGCTTTCCCAGGTGTCTCTAGGATGAGGCTGTGGTTTTGTGTCCAAGGAGTCTGCAGGTAGGATGTGATGTGGTTGTGGCCCAGGTGTTTATGGGTGGGATGCGGTATGTGTCCCAGGTGTGTGTGGGTAGGTTGTGAGAGTGGGGATTATAGAAGAGCATGGTAGCGTTAGGACGTTCTCTATTAGAGATGAGCAGTTAACTAGTGGGAAGTGGTGTGGGGTTCCCAAATATTGATGTTATTACTACTTTACTTTACTTGACATGAGTTATTTAGTGTCTGTGTCTTGGTGAGGTTAGGGGTGGATAATATACCTTGTTATGTGCTTTTGAGTTTCTATGCTTTTCTCACAGGGGAATTAGTATTCTTCTCCCACTTATGCATGAGTGACTTTAGATTTTCCCACTGATTATACTTGTATGCTCATACTACATATATAAGACTGTTTTCAGGTTTCTAGGGAGATTACGTGGACTGTGTTGGACCTTACTAGCTCAGACGTTGGGATATTTTCCATGTCACTACTTATCTTTGTTCTTTTGGTATTTACTTTGGAGTTTTTCATTTTATTTCTAGCATATTTACTTTAAACATGCATGTGGGATGGATTTTGGATTCTTTTATATATATGTATTAGAGTTTTTTGAGATTAATACATCTTATCAGCCGATCTTGGTTACTATAAAAAGGGTAATGCCTCCCATTTTGTGAGATTAAATACCCTTAGTGTTGGTCTACACTCTGAGGCCTATTGGAGGTGGGGATCACGGTTCATTATCTCTTTTTCATCTTGAAGAAGGAAGGACACGACACTTTTCCATCCGTTCCATCATCTTGAAGAAGGAGGGTCATGACACACATCATGTATCCTTATTCATTACACCAGAACACCTATATGGACTATGGTTCATTATGTGATGAATATACGTCGTATGTAATTCATACACCACATGTTTACTAGCTAGGGTGGCATGCAGTTTTTCCAAACTACATGCCTTAAGGATTGCCTACATGCCATGTAGTCCATATGTTTTCATGGATGAAAACTCAAGGTCAAGAGGTTTCATGTAATTAATACACCATGTGTATTTAATACATGACCTAAAAGTCGGGAAAATTGAAGTATACTCCATGTATCCTTCCTACACATTGTGTAACTTATAAATGTCCATGAGAAGCAAATGTCGAGTCCCTAGGCATGTACTATGCACATTTGGCGAAGCAAAGTACACGTCGTGTGGCCATCCTACACACACTATGTACCTTACCTATTTACATGGAAATATTAAATTTAATTAATTACTCAATTAAACCTCATCGTCCTAAGTTTCATGAGTCATTAAATTGGCAGTACACACTAATTATTAGGTTTTATAATATATTAATTATTATTTAATTCCATGTAATATTTGAAACTATAAGTCATGTATGGTCATTTCATACTAAAGACTCATCATACATTAAATCACATAGACAATGTAATTTTCACACGTTTAGTGTGTTATTTATTTGACTAATGTGAAATTATGAAAAATTTCATGTACATAATTTTTGTTCGAGTGCATTGTATACACTAAGGACCATGCTGAGTAGTTCAGATAGGTATTCATCGAGTTGCTTCCAAGTACAAAATCATGTACTCTTTTATTAAATTTTAAATAAAATTATGTTATTTATTTTATTTAAAATTAAAGTGAATGATAATTTTTAGTATAATTTGATAAAATAAGATAAAATGAATTAATTGATTGATAAGACAATTAATCAAATTAATTCATTAATATTTTATCTTATCAAAGAATTAATTGAAATAAAATCTAGTTGTTTTAAATTTATAGTCATTGCACATGTATAACCAATCATGATATTTTAACGGACCTATGAATGGGTTAGTTTTATTTAATTTAATTTATTGTACAAGTTTGAAATTACTTATTGTTAAATTAAAATTTATGGCCTACATGTCATCCCTCCCTCCTTTATTATGTAGGAACTATGTGTCCAAGGTTGTTTTATGTAATCCCCCTTAACCAATCATTTAGTTCCCCTCATCGACATATGAATTATAAAACATATCTAATAAAGGATTATTTGAGCATGCATGGAGTCAATTCAAGGAAGAACTGAGGTGAATGGGGTTCAAGATAGAACTGAGACAAAACCAACCCTAGTAATACATAGGTGGATAGGTGGAATGATGAAACTCATGCCAACACCGACATAAGGAGTTTTACCCTAGGTTCATACGATTGTATGACATGTTTTAATTTTTTGTTTATCATAATTATATTTAGTGTTTAATATCACTTGTATTAGTTCATTACATGATTATTTGATTTAAAGTTTTTATCAAATGTATTATTTTATATTTAAAGGTATACATGTTATTACATGTGTTTACTGTTTTATTTTTAAACATGGTTTATTTTTTAATAATTTTATTGAATTTAATTTTTATTTTAACCGTTCATCATTTATTCTTATTATTTTTATTATTCTTTATATATTTTTTTAAAATATTATGAAAAATTAATTTTTAATTAATTTTTTACCCTTACGTAATATGTTTTAATATTTATTCCCCTTTACACAACATTTTAAGTAACCTTACATAATCTTGGTTTTACCCATACATAAGCTCGACTGACTTCTATTTAAGTAAAGGAAATTCAACTTTACCATTATATAGGTTAAGATATGACTCTTACATGAGAAACAAATTACCCTTACACAACAAGGGAAAATGCAGGTTTACCCTTACATGATTAGGTATTTACCCTTACACGTTGGGAGTCAACGATACCATTACATAGTGTCTGACTTCCACATAAAGCATATATAAGTTGATGTTTACCCTCACACAAATTTTAAAATTAAATTATTACCTTTACCAGTAGTAGTTCCTCAGTTCAATGGTACGATGAATGAAGCGCAAGGATTAATTGTTCAATTTGGGCGTTATACTTCAAGATACAGTAAACAGTAATGTGTTTCCATTTTATTTTCTAACTATTGGTTTTAAATATATGATTAAGAGTTTGGAAATTCCCACATAGATAAGATTCATGAGATTTATATCGAAGAACAATATTCATTAAAGTTTTTCTAGAAATAAAGGTTAAGTAAAAGCAGTGAAGCATACAGAAAAAGAAACAAAACATTATACAATTTTACTCTACTAATTTGGTTAGGAATTGCTGGCTTCCCAAAATTTATTTATTCTACATAAATTATTGAAGGGTTTAATATCACTACTCCACATCATCCTTCTTCATCAACATCTTCCAATTGTTTGGTTAGTTTCATTTTTTATATGGAAGTGTCTATAATTTGTACTTCACACACAATTATACCTTTATTTAAATGGTAGTGTTTTGGTTATTATCACCTCACCAAAAAGCTTGATCACTTAGGTTATTATTATTTGTAAAAGGCATTGATAGTTTTGGTCTATACTTATAATAGATTGGGTTCTTCCTGATCCTAGAAAAGGAAGGAAAGGTTTGGTCTGTCCTTAGAATAGACTGGGTTCTTCTTATTCCTGGAAAAGGTAGTAAAGGTTTGGCCTGTTGTGTAATAGACTAGGTTTAGTCTGAACCTATAAAAACATATTATTTGTTTTTTTAGTGAGAATAATCCCTATCACAAAGTTATATGGGATTAAAGAGTATATGTAAGTTCATTGTGAATCGAACTACTATAAAAATATCAGTGTTCTGGTTTTTTATTTTTATTCCTATTTTTATCTGTTTAAAACCACATTCACATTCATTTATTATTGTGTTTTCATAAATAATACTTCGATAATTTTTTAATTAAGTTTAAGAAAGGAATATTCACCCCCTCTAGTCCATCTTTCCATCAATATCTTGGCCCAATAATTGGTATCATTAAAGGTTCTTTAAAGGAAAATTTATGATATATTTCTTATTCTGATGCACTCTATCTCCTCTGGATAGTTTAAGTTCTAATTTTATCTTTTTTATTGTGCTAACACTTTCCTAGACCTAACAATATAAGGAAATATCATTTTTTTCAATGGAAAGTCAAGAAACTTAAGGCATGCATCATCTCGGACCACCTAACTTTAATGGAAGTGATTATGAATACTGAAAGGATCATATAGTGGTATTTTAAAATAATATTGGAATTTAATATGGGATTTATGATTAAACCTTATAAATTGTATGAATTAGATTAGGATAAACTGAATGGAAATGATGCTACCAAGTATGTTCTACATTATAGAGTCATGAATTTAATTTATTATGATTTAAGTATAAACGTGTATAATGATATTTCATCTTAAAAAACTATTTATGTCATTTGAAGGACTTTAAAATTAACTCATCATGGCACTGATAAGTTTCAAAGAACCAAATAGGAATACATAATACAAAATTTAATAATTCATAATGTATGATCATGAGAACATAAATGATATAAATAACCGATTTACAAAGATCATGAAAGGCATGGTTGATCTCAAAGAGACTATGAAGAATGAAACACTTATTTAGAGTATACTTAGTATTACCTAAGAAATGAAACTCAAATAAGGTTTAAATCAAATAAATCAAGGATTTTACTCAATATACTATGGATAAACTGGTTGGATCTCCTCTTCAATACATCTTGAAGTTAAAGAGAAATTATAGTGAAGTTATTGAAAAAAATAAGGGAGTAGCATTTAAATATTCTAAGTATATTTATTTTGACTCTTTTAATGAAATTGTAGGATCCTTTAGTACTGAAAAAGGAAATTAATTGAATCAACTTTCTAAATTTTTGAAAGACCGGTGAATAAGAAACAAATTTCAATGGAAGAAAGATCAAAAAATTATAATAGGGGATTCAAAAAGAAAGGTAACTCAAGTAAATAAAAAAATGATTCAAAATTTACATGATATGAATATAGGAACATAGGACACATAAAATATGATAATCTAAAATTAAATAAGGACAAGAAAGACAAACAACACAAGAAGGATCTACATAAATCTTATCACACTGGTTGGAGTTGTACTAAGAAGTTAGATTCAAGCAGCGAGGAATCATAATGTAAGAAGAAAAAAAGTAATATTTATTTGATGGATACATATGTTAAGGTACCAGAATCATTATTTAAACCATTATCAAATTCTACTTTCATTACTACAAATTCATATTATGAAACATATTTTGAGTTATATTCAGTTCCCTGTGATGAAACAGCTTCCAAAATTATTGGTTACAATGAGTTAAAAATGGAGAATGAAAGATTAAAATATGGTTATTTGAAAGTAATAAAGTTGTTTTAAAAACTTAAGGAGAAATATATTAAGTTGAAAAATGGAAATAAAAGGTTGTTTAAAGATAACAATAATTATAAAAATTATACTTCATGTTAAAATTGTAAAGAGTTGGAAAGTATTAAAAAATAAAATAAGAAGTGAAGAAATGGGAATGAAAGAAATGATTATTATATATCTAATAATGATGAATATAAATAAAGGATAATAAAATTGGTTTCAGATGGCATGTCTAAAATTGATAAAGAATGCAAGAATCTAAAGGAAGAAAATAATAAACTAAGTAATTCAACTTCATGATCCAATGATAAAGTTTCGAATGATTTATAAATTTCTAAAAAATGTAATAAAAAACTTATAAAGGAAATAATTGATTTAAAATGAACTTTTTCTAAATTTTTCAAAGGATAAGAACAATTTGATAAGATGATGTCCATAAATAAACCAAATAAGGAAAAATATGGTTTTAGTTACAAAAAGTAGATTACTAATATGTATAATACCTTGTTTGTTAAGAGTACCAGTGGAAAGAGTTATAATGTTGCCTTTTTTAAGTTTGAGACATTTGGACACTATGATTCGGATTTATTGCTACAACAAGTTCAATCATTAAGACTAAAAAAGGTATTTCTCTTAAAATCAACTTCTAATGTTAAGAGGAATAACACTTGCACATAATGGGTTCCCAAAGGATCATATTCAAATCCAATAGGTCCCAAGATGGTCTACATGTCCAGGTTAGTATATATCTCTTGGATAGCATGCATTTTTTTATCCTTGTTATAAAATATGGTACGTTGGCATGCATTAATCTGTTTATTTTCTTTCTGTTGAGTGAGCATGTTCTTATTTTATACGTTATGTTCTACAAGCATGTTCTTAAGTTTTATATTCATTGAAAATATATATCCTTTAATATATTTTTAATATATTCATAAAAATAGAGATAGAATATATTCTTAAATTGTTTTTATTCTTATACACATTTTTTATGGGTAAATGCATCAATTTAGGGGGAGTTTTCCTTTAAGTGTTAAATTTTATAACATGCTGAATTTATTGGAAAAATATTTTTTCAATACATGTAAATTTTAGTTAAGGATTATGTTTTTTGGAATTATCTCTCTAAATCATTATGTGTTGAGGGAGTTTTGATTATATATTTTGTATCCTATATTCTTATTTAAGTAGGATGTTTACTCTATTTTATGTAATCATGTTCAAATCTAGAAATTGGTTGATGCCTTTTTAAAATTTGAAAGTATCTTGAGATTTAATGTATTTAACATAAGTAGTGTGAATAATATTCATTCTTAGTTAGTATTAAATAATTATTTCTTCTTGATTTATTAGAAGAGGATGTTGATTTTAAAATGGGGAATAATTTTTTTAAAATATTTTTTATTTTTTTTATAAATTTCAAAAATGGGGAGAAGGTTTTGGAGTTTTAAAAGTAAAATTTTAATTTTTTCAATTTATAAAAATTGGATAGGGTATTTTTAGGGTTGGGGTTTTGGTATGATTCAGTAAATTGTGTTTTATTGTTTTGATAAATTGAAAACCTCCCATAATTTTATTATTTAATTTCTATTGGAAATTATTTAATTTTATCATGGGAATTAAAATTAAAATTTATCTGAAAAATCCAAATTTTAATATCCATATATTTATTTGGTTAATTATAAATTAGATATTTTAATTATATTACATGTATTAAATTTTTAATTATATACAATTGTATTACATGTTTTAATTTTTGTTTAAAATAATTATATTTAGTGTTTAATACCATCGGTTTTAGTTAACTACATGATTATTTGATTTAAAGTTTTTATCACATGTATTATTTTATATTTAAAGGTGGACATATTATTACATGTGTTAATTTTTTTTATTTTTAAACATGGTTTATTTTTTTAATAAATTTATTGAATGTAATTGTTCTTTAACAGTTCATTATTTTTTCTTCTTATTCTTACTGCAACAATCATGACTCTAGTAACCCAAAGCCGATGTCTACTTTATTACATTGACATAAATATAATGGGTAAAATCCCAAAGGACTGATCTGTTTAGTAGTATTGGAGAACTAGATACATACATTATATCCATTTTACATTATAGATAAAATATAAAACATAATAATGGAAAACATTTGGTATCTTTGAACTCATTCAAAGAATTCTTCTTCATATCATGGGAAAGGAAAAAAAATAAGGATGAGATCAAATGCTCAGTAAGGGTTACTTACAGTAGAAGATATAATAAATAAATAATGCATAATCAATATGATAAGGTAATTAAGTAAACACACATTCCATTTAATCAATAACTTGAATATCATGATTATATAAGGCATAATCAATATGGTAATGTAAACAACTGAAAACACATTCCATTTAATCAATAACTTGATCACAAAATGAATCCATGGATAATATCATTGCAATAAGCTCATGGATAATAATAATAAAATTCTCAATAAAATAAATGATTAATATTAGACATTAGGATCTCATACATCATGATACATATCTCGTAAAGACCTTGCACCATGATAGTTTAAAAATATGGGTAAAAACACATTTAATTTGGCCAACTCATTTGTCTCATGAGACCTATCAATGCATCGAGGGGATATATAATTCTGGGCCCCACCCATCACTGCGTGTCCAAATAATTCCTCATATATCAAATGATTGATTTAATTTATGAACAATATTCATTATCAAAAAATATCTATATTTATTAAAGAATATATATTTATCAATATTTCCTTAGTTAATCAAATAACATTCCAAGTAAACACTGTATATTGAAATGGTATATAGTTTAGTGAATAATCATATCCATGATACAAAGAATTTTAAAATTTAATATAAATTTAATATCCAATGATAAATGATCATAAGAAATTTATTCTATCAAGAAAAGTTTAACAATAAAAAAATCAATCAAGATATGAGAGGTGACCATCAGTTTTTTGGGAATATAGTTTTTTTTTTAAATAAATCATGTACTTTGGAAGAATAAAAGAAACTTAAGTGAAATATTAAAATAAGATTTCATAAAATAGTTTTCTTTGTAAAACCATTGAAAATTTATAGAAGAATATAAATTTTGTAAAACAGTTATGGTGGTGGGGAAGCCTGTTATTTCTGTATATGTTAAAAAAATATTTCTTCTGGCTTTTTGTAAAAAAAGTAAAAAAATACCCCTTTTATAAAACTGTAGAAATATTAATTTAAAACCTTTTTTAAAAATAAATGATAACTTAAAATTTCCTTAATAAATCATTTTATTGAATAAAATTACTTTTTTAAAGAAATTTTGAAAAATATGAACATGGAAGAAAAATATATCCAATTAAAAGAGAGATAAAATTTGATTTCTTTTAAACTTTTATTTCATTGATTCAAGTACCAAAGTGAGGAAAATTTGGAATAAATAATGGAAAAACCTTAAATATCATGCGGATAAGAAAACTATTGAATCTTATGGAGGAAAATGATAAGATTCCTTCAATAAGAATAAAAGCAATCCTAAAAGAAAGTGAAATTGTAAAATAGATTCTTACATATTTGTTAACTTTCAAATTATAACCCCTTGAAATAATTGAATTAAATTGAAACATTAATCATCATGAATAAATATTTATTCATGCTAAATACATCAAATAGGAATTATACACTACATAAAAGTTAATAGGTTTATAATAACAAATACATCTCAATAGAATGTAAATTGAGACGAAATCTCTTACATCATGCTTCCCATTAGTTGAAAAGGATTTAAAATCCTATATAATAATTTTAAACATGTTATTAATTTATAACATAACCATATTCATATTTATAATATCATATATTATCCTCTTATAACATCTTATCACCCATTCATTTACAATCTTTTATTATTACTATTGTTTCGGGTGTTAATTGTCTTGTTTTATCATGCATGTTTTATCATGGAAGTTATGGTTCTTATGAATCAGATATAGATCCAACATATCTATAATAAAAATAATATTATAAATATAAATTTTATTTATTATATACATTTTTAGAACCATTATTGAAAGTTGGATATGGAAAATGAATCTCATCTCTTCATGGAGATGGTAGTTCATACGTATGCTTGAGCGATGATATCATTCCCTTAATGTGTAAAAGGTTAAGGAAGTGGATGATATTTTAATTTTAAAGAATTAATATCATTTCATATGTATCATACATATCATTATTTCCATTATTATTAATATTTGTATGATTCAGTTAAAGAAAACAAATTACATCAGTTAGTGAGGCGGTAGTCCTTCGCACACACGAGTTATGGATTTAGATTGAATGGCCTGAAGGCCTTATTTTTTATTGATTTTTTTATAACCCCCCCCCCCCCCTTTAAAGGGATGAGGGGGAACCCTTACAAGG
Source organism: Viscum album (assembly GCA_963277665.1). Classification (NCBI taxonomy): domain Eukaryota; kingdom Viridiplantae; phylum Streptophyta; class Magnoliopsida; order Santalales; family Viscaceae; genus Viscum; species Viscum album. Next base: position 632,261,428 of record OY728161.1, read on the forward strand.
CCCATAGGCTTAGGAATTACATTTCTCGTAGGCTTGGAGACATTACATGACCCGTAGGTCTTAAGGAAATAATACAGACTATGACTACTTGAAATTACTCCTCCCCAGCATCTTGCATTGTGACCAGCTCTCCACCTTTGCATGATTGTTCGGCTAGCATTTCCATGTGCAGGGGTGCACAGGCGCGGTACCAATGGAAAATTCCATGCCCTCTCAATCATCCAATGTCCGTTTATCCCTTCTCTGGTGGATGTGCCCTTCTCTTTCCTCCTTTGGAGTGGTTCCTTGTAGAATCTGTCTATGCAACTACAAATCAGGTGGCCCTGAGGACCTTAAGGTGGCCCAAAATCCTTACTGGCCCGAAGGCCTTGGGTGGCTCGAAGGCCTTAAGGACTCCAAGCCTAAACCGGTGGCCCAAGGTGAATAGTTCCAACTACTATAGTATCAAATAGTTCCTACTTTAGTACCTGTTATAGTACTGTTATAGTACCCCTAAAATTATGCCTCCACCTGGTTTTGAACCTGGGTCTCATGGATTCACTTAGAGATACCTCACCAACTGGGTTGAGGCTCATGTGCGAGTGATGGATTTGATTCCCATTTAATGGAGAAGAAAATTGATAAATATTATTTCATCAATAGAATAAAATATTAGTATATGGTATATACCAGTTTTATTATATTGGAATTTTTAAGATATACTTAGAGCTAGTAAAATAAGAATTAAAAATAAAGTTCTTAGTGGAGGCAATTACCTTTTCTTAGAAGAACCTCCTTTAGATCTCTTATTAAGGATCCTAGGGTTGGTATTTGGGAATAATAACACCTATAGAATGTAGATAAGGATTATGGGGAGATATTTTAGTAGGGTTTGGTTGATATAAATTTATAAATATTTGAGAATAATTGAGGGGAGGAGGTTCCCTTTTATAAGTGGGGGAGGGGACCATCTTGGAAACTACATGAAAATTTCCCAAAGAATACAAAATGATAAAGTTTTTCCTAATAAAAATTATTCTTAATAACCTTATATTTTAATGTGGGATGTATAGGGTTTAAATATGTCCAAATAATAATATTTTTACAAGTTTAATTGAAAAAATTACCCTTATCTTTTGTTTTAACCCCCGATAAACTTATTTTAACCTTAACTGGGGAAATTAATTTTTATTGTTTTCACTATTCATTATGAAAAAAAATAAGTTGGGATTGTTAAATAATATTAATTATGATTATTTTAAATATGTAATCCATTTTAAAAAATTCAACTCACATAATTGTAAAAAATTAATTTAAAAATAAACCCGCAAAACATGTTGAAAAATAGTTTTTTAAGAAATGCATTTTTCAAGCATATGATAATCTTAGATTAACTATATGACTAAAAATAATAATTGGATGGATTGAAATAAATATGGTTAGATATATAATATATATTATTAATTTAAATTATTCACCATTAAATATTATTTTAATTAATTAAAATGGATAGACATTATTCCTTTTTAAACAAAAATTGTAATCCTAAAAAAAATAGTTTTCTGAAAAATATCCCACCTTACCTCCAAATGAACCTTTAAATATTTATATCAAATTGATATTAAATAAAATTTTATTTCGATAAATTATAATAAATTATTATAAATAATACGAGGAATAGTTAAATACTAGATTTTTAGTTTTTCAGAAAAGATTATTTCTAAGGAAAAATATCAAAAAATTATTCTAGGATTATTTTGACCAAGTTAGTTCAAAATCAATATTCATCCTATAAAATTTTAATTTGTATTCCATGAAATATTATAATTTTCATTGTATTATATTTTTATTAAAATAGAATTTTCACTTAGTATAATTGAGGTTTCGGTGTTATATTTTTCCCTCCTACAAAAATTTCAACCTCAAAATTTTCATGAATATCGCTTTATGAACAAGTGAGGGAGGTTCTTATTTTTATCATCATATGGTTCTCACATTGCTTCATCTATCTTATGATTTCTCCAAATTAAATTTTCCATTCAATTCATCAGATACTTTCTCTCTAGTATCATAAATCTAGATAGTCCCTTCATAGTAAGATAGATTAGGTTTCAATTATATTTCTTCATAAGTGACCACATGCATTGGGTCTGACATATAATTCCTTAAAAATGATATATGAAACACATTATGTACTTTAGAAATGCTTGGTGGCATTTCCAATTGATAATCTACAACTCCAATTCTTTCCAAAATTTTAAAAGGTTCGATGTTCTTGGGGCTCAATTTCCCTTTCTTACTGAACCTTATAGAACCCTTCTATGGAGATAATTTCAAGAAAACATGATCTCTCACTTGAAATTATAAAAATTTTCTCTAGTTAATGGAATAACTCTTTTTCTTGATTTAATATGATACTTAATAGACTTTACCTTTAAAATTTTCTCTTCAAAAAGTTTTAGACCTAAAAGTTTCATTTCATCAAATTCATCCAAAAAAGTTAGAGTATAAAATATATTACCCTATAATGATTTATATGGTTCAATTTGAATAATTGAATTGAAAATATTGTTATAGGAAAACTATATCAAAGTTAAATAATGATACCACATACCCTGAAAGTAAAGTGAGCCTGAACACAACATGTATTATAATGTTTTAATAGTTATTTTGGACTTTCCATTGGTTATAGGATGGTAGGCGGTTCTCAAACGAAGCTCATTATAAGAAACCGTTTTTTCGAACCAGACGAAATTCCATGGGAATTTGAATCTTTGGTGATTACTTGATGGTTCATTTTTAAAGTAGAACTTTGGAACTTAATTCCAAGATTTGGAATGCTTTAGAGTAATGTTTTTGGACTTGGGTGAAGGCCTAAGAACTTTCATGGGTGGTTCGAGGAGTTTCGAGAGTGCTAGATCGAAAAAAAAGGTTTTAAGGACCTCTAGAGGGTGCACGGTTTGTCTGAAACCATGTGTCCCATGGTAGATAATCATGCAGATTATTATAGGTGGGAATATGCTATCACATGGTCTATGCACAATTTTCTAAACCGTGTGGCTAGCCTTCACGGTTAGTGGTTTGGGCAGTACCTAAACACTATTCACTGCACGGTTGGCGCACAGTTTCTAAATAGTGTGGGAAAATCCGTATGGGGTTCCTAGGTGCCTAGTTAAAGGGAGTACAGGAAGCGCATGATTTGATAAACCATATGGCCTAAACCATGTGTCAAGACCCTATTTAAAAAAAATAAAAAAATTAAATAAAAATAAAATAAAAATAAATGGGGATAAATGGGTTTTTATCCCCCTACCTAGGTCACGTGATGCACACCCCCTTCCCCTTTGAGCCATGTGACACCCTCCTTGCGAACTCCTCCTCTTATAGTGATTTTTTCAGATTTCTTGAGGAATCATGGTTGTCTCATCAAGGTGAATCCTTCTCCTCCCCCTCCTCTTTATTTCCAGTGATTTTTCGGACTCCTCTTCGCCCTGGGCTGTTCGTCCAAAACCCAAGAGGTAGGGTTGTTTTGTTTTTTGGTTTTATTCCTTTTCTAGGGTATGCAGTAGCTCTCCCAGGGCTCCCTCAAAGTGATTTTTGGCATCCGTCACCAAAGGCAAGGTAGATGGGTTTGATTTGACTTGCCGCCATTGTTTTGGGTAAGGTTCTAAACCCGATGTTTTATTTTTCACCCTTTAATTGAGATTCTTAAGGTGTGTTGATTTTCTAAAATTGATTATAGGGATTTTTAATCATAATTGATGGTACTCACACACATACATAGGTGTGTGTGTGTATGTGTGTGTGTATCTTCCTCGTGCGTATTCCCTTATGGCAAGAGGAATACGTTCTTTGGATTAAAGGGTATATATATATATATATAATGTATGTGTGTGTGAATGCGGGGCAGTTTCGAGTGGTCACCGCCCAATCTAACAAGTGCCTAAAGTTAGCATGGTCTTCTGCTTTAGGTAGGATCCCTATCCTTGGACCTTTTTATTTAAGATTTTTTAAGTGCTTCTTAAAATAAGATAAATTATGAGTTTCCATGATTTTGGAACTACAAAGTTTGAATAAAATTCTTAAACGTGATAGATGACTTGTTGATGAATAAACTCATGTTTTATAATAAAACCCCTCCAATGGAGGTGTGTTTTCATAAAACCAAAAAGTAGTGATAGTTATTATATCATGATTAGTTGTTGTTTGAGTCTTCCATATTTATTCCTGTTGGTGTTGATATATGGAATGTTAATTTAAGGCCCCTTTGATATTAAATGATGTTTCCCATGTGAGTTAAATGAGGAATTGGCCATGTGGTTGTTTTTAAGAATGTAATTCTTGTTATATCTCTTGTTTCCCATGTGAGTTCTGTTTAAGTCTATGCCAAGATATGGATTGTTAAGCTTGAATCACCCCTTGGGTTTGCTTATTAAATTTAACTTGAATGAATTTTATCCTTGGACACCCTTATGTGTGCCTTTTTACCCTATGTTATGAGATTCCAAACATGTATTTGATTTTTATATCAATTTGTGAATTAAATGGATTGAATTGGAAGGGATGAGGGACCATGACCCTTGGACCTTATTATGTTATTTCTTAATTAATCATGATTTTCCTTCGTATGGATATTCCCATGTGAGATAGACACTACCACGCTGTGTAGTAGGTTATTAAGATTAATAATCTTGTTATAAATATTTTAAAATGTGAGTTAAATGATAACTAAGCCATGTGGTAGCATGATAGGATTGTTAGTCTTGTTATATTGAAATTGGACATGCGAGTATTTAAATGGATTTTGAATTGCTAATCCATGTGAGTTATTTTGAGACCATGCTATGTGATGAATTGATTTAGCATTGGGAGTTCGTTATCATGTTTTTCCCATGTGAGTAAATGAAAATCCAAGCCTTATGAGGTTGGAAAATGCTTAAATCGCCCTCTTGAGGTGAGTTTGTTAAAGGATGCTCTTGTTTTTGACCTTGGAATGTTAAATGAATTGTTTAAATAGAAATTGAATTGATTAAATGGTTAGGAACCTTGGGTGATATGTAGATTCATGTTAGAATTCCATGGTCAGACTGAATTTACTTGAACCAGATTTATGACAAGAGTGATAGATGGATCCAATTTAATTATTCCATGGTTGGGCTCATTGAGGCTGGACCTTTATACCTTTTATGATACATAGATCCACCTTAGGATTCCATGGACAAAATCAATAGTTAAATGTGATTAAGCCATGAGTGATACATGGATCCATTGAGGGATTCCATGGATGGACTCATTGAGGCTTGACTTATATGTCGAGTGATATATGGATCCAGTTATATGAGGGGTACCATGGATGGAATCAAGTGGAAATGATTATATGTCATGGGTGATACTTGGGGTTTCCATATAGGACCGCCAAGGACTGGCTCATATGACATGGACTTTATACCTCACCTAGAGAGATACCATGTTCAAAAGAGGTTCTCCAGGGATAGGCTTGTAGGGTATTGGTTGATATTATACCTAGAGTGATACTTGAATTCCAACTTAGGAATTTCAAGGAAGGACTCAGGTTCTAAATGTTTTCAATGAGATTAAAGTGGTTTATGATGTGTCTTCCAACCCAAATCGCAAGTTTGGATTTGGTCTGAATTATGCTTTATAGATGGCCTGGTTAGGCATCTTTGATTATATCTTTACGGGGGACATTGGGCTACGTGTCGTGTCCTGAGACTTTTTTAATTAATGAGTTGAAACCTCATTTAAACTTGGTAAAATACAATAGGTTTGACTGTTAAATCAGAGATTTCTCACTTAAATGAGTTTGATTAAAAGTATTTGAGTATACATGGAATCCTAAACTTTATGGGATGTTTTCTTTTGAGTAATTCCTTACTTGTTATATATTTTCTTCACTGCTATATTTTCATAGTTAAGAATGGATTGGGATAGACACCATGGGTGTTGAACTACTGATATTTATATCTCACACCCTACTCGGGCACCGTTGGTACCCGAGTATACCTACTTGTTTTTAGGGCTATGGAACTTACTTGTGCTATATTTCATGTACCTAGAAGTTGGGATAAAAGGATTGAGATAGTTCTCAGGATGCTCATGGAGATCTCCCTTAGGGATTTGTTTTTGTTTCTTTATTTTTGTACTGAAATGTAAAGCATGTTGTTAGTTACTCTTTTAGCTTATGAATCATCATATGGAATGCATTCATTTTATAAACTGGTGTTGGCCATTTTTTGTTTTCAGTTGATATTACATTTGTCTTCCATTACTTTATCATTGCTTTATACTGCACCTATTGTTGATTTCTATTACTATCTATTTACTATTGCTCACTCTAAGTATGAGGGTATAGTATCCCCACTGAACTACCTTTACACCCTCACTACTAGTTAGCGGCCTCTAGCATATGGGTATACACACTTGAGTCTATGTGGTGACTGGTCCGACTACTGGTTTAGTGTTAAGTTAGGATGAGATGTTACAAAGTGGTATCAGAGGCTATTATTTCTTTTGACATGCTATTTTGGGCTAGTATACAGGATACTAGGAATGTTTCAAAAGTTGGTAAATATTTATTCTTGGGACTGATCACCCCATGTATAATAAATGACCAAGTGTCCAGGGTTTGGTGTTGTTGTTTATACTGTTTGATGTTACATTTGATATTATTTTCCCTTGGGTAAATGGTGTATTTTCTATGGCTTATGGATTTATGTAAATTTATGATATTTTACCCTTATCCCAGAATAGAAAGGAAGTAACATGACATGAATCATTATAGGAACTTATAAATTCACATACAATGCATATTCCATGCCATGTAGCTATATTAGTCGATTTACTACTAAGTATGATTGTGTTCTTTGAGTGATTCCATGCTTAGTTTTGTACTTGTTGAGGTAATATTTTAGCATTTCTATTTATTTATCATGTCTTGCCTATGGTGTAACATTCTTAGATGATATATTCCATGATTTTGTGCTTTTTAGCATGATCTCACTGTGTACTAATTGAAATAGCATGTTAGTTTTGATATATAAAAATGGTTTCATGGGATGAAATTGTTGGTTACAGTTATAAGAGAGAGCTAGTTTCAATTGTAAGGTTTATGGGAACCTTATAATTTGATAAATGGTAAAATGTATACTTGAACCATATCTGTACTATTATAAATGTTTATAGACATTGTTGAAATGAAAAAGGTTTTGAAATTTAAATGTTAAAGTGAAATGTTTTCAATTTATAGGATCCAAATGTCAACTATAAGGTGTATGGATGCCTTATGGATTGGTAGATGGACACTCATATGACTAAGACATTATATAACCATGGTATATTTAGGGATGGTTATGAATATGAAAGCTATTAAGTTTTTAACATGAATGGTTAGTTAACTTTTAAAATGCACAATTGGACCCAAGTAGGTCAGTTGGGGCATGTTTTTATAAGATAATTCGTTATGGGAATTTATATTTTCAATGGATAAACAATTGTTATTGGGTTGATTTCTGAAGAACCCAGGATGGTATAATGGGACCCTCAGAGGTCACCTAATCAGTTAAAATAAATTTATATATAAAATTTCCTAATTATGAAGAAAATTCAATGAATGTTAAATGTTTAAAAAATTTATGAAACATGCCTGTTTTTGCTTTGAGATTTTAGCTAGAGTGGTTACCAAGTGCCTCATTTTATATAACGATACTTGAGGTTTTGTTCAAAATTATTCAAATGTTAAAAGTTTTAAGTGAATTAATGAGATGAATTTAAATTGGAACCTAAAGTGGTGTACTATTTTTAGACCCTCATGTAAGGGTAGTTTAAATGTTTTCGATGGTATGCTTAGAATGGAAACATGATCATTTATCCATAGGATATTTCTTTTTAGAAATGCCTTGAATGAAAGGGAATATTGAGCCTAGTAAAAATATATTTGCGTGACCTTGAGATAGGTTTGACACTTATTCTTTGTAAGGGGATATACCATGGTAGGTAGCACCCTTCTAGCTTGAAATTCCATGCTTTCTGTTGTGAGATTTTAGACATTGGTGCCACTCAAGTGTCATTTTCCCTATCGGGACTTTTGTTTTTTAAGGGAACCCCTGTTCGGATGGGGTTTCATTTCATCTTGAACCCTTGATATGGGAGTTAGCATTAATTAATGCTCAGTTTAGTAGGTTAGACATGCCTCGGGCATGGTCAGATTCTTAGGAGGTCATGTGAACCTCTCTTTTCTTCAAGCGATGGGAGATTCGGTACGTCGTCATCTAAGAAAATGGATGTATGAGATGATGTGATTTTGATCTAGTTTCTATGTGAAACATATAGTACTTGATTGCATAGGTTATAAAACCTATTAATAATACTAAGGATGTGCTTTTTCTCTTATAAACTCTGGGTAATATGCATTGACATACATAGTACCCATCGAGTCCTAAATGTTAAAATGAGAAGTTTGAGTTTGGTTAAATTGTTGATATTTGAGATGTTGAGTATGTCATCGGTCCATCTCTGGAGTACTGTAACCTAAGTATTTAAGGAAATAAGTTCATCCCACTACTTGGGAGGACTATCTAGGATTCAGGTGTTTTGAAACGCGGTCGGTTTGATTTCAGCTTTCTGGCTAAATGCTATAGCATATGTGATCATGGCTCAGGGAAGAATCACATTAGTTGTAGGTTTTATGTTTTCTTCCAAGTATAAGGATCAAAAATTAAGAGGAAAATTGGGAAATAGTCAGTTTTGTTCAAATTCCATTAATTCTTTCTAGTTTTAAATGTGTTTCGATGCTTTCTTGGTAGCACGACGTTCTTGTGGTTTGTGGTTTATGCAAACTTTTGAAACACTGTTAGTCATAGAGGGACTTCGGTGGTTAATATTTAATGATAATAAGTTTCCTTTAGTGGTAAAAGCATGTGATCTGTTAATAGTGATGCATCGGTAGGGTGAATCTAATCTTCTTTCAGTATGTCGACTAGTAGTGGTTCTTTTGTTATTCTTTCGGTGATCTAGGAGATCCTCTCAGTGTTTCTTCTTAGCGATGGGCATGTTCCCTATCTTGACGTCATCCTGGATGCACTAGGAGAGTGTCAGTTATACATCTTGTTAAATTTTGGAAGTTTTTGGGATAGTTCATGATCTCTTTTTGTGTTGTACGCTAGATGTATGGGTTTTTTCTAAGGCCTGGTTAATCCTAAATGATACTTGGTTTCTCATATAAGAATGCCTTGGATAGACTTTTGGACAACTACTGCTTTCTTTGAAGTGAAAACCTGGTGGATGCCACACTGGGCTCAATCAATGTTCATATGTGGATGTTTTGGCTTGGTACCAACATATCACTTATAGCATGGGACTTAGGCTACCTAGGTATAGTTCTATAGACTCTAGTGGGTTGAATCTGAGGTTATCATAGAATTTTTGTCAGGCGCGGATGTAATGTTTTGTGGGTAGTGTTTCCAGTGGGTTGGAATCGATCTACACCCTCTTTTGTGCTAAGTCACAATAGATTTAAATGTTCTAGTGTTGGTTTGGTCTTGAAAATTCACTAAAATTCAGGTGTGAGATTCGATGGACTCATTTTTTGTAAAACGCTTAGGGCCGTGTTTGTAAGTAATTTCAGCTATGGAGAAAAATACCTGATTGGGAACTGGCCTCTTTCTAATGTTAAAGCATAAGGTGAGGAGAACAATTGGATAGTTGTTTAAAATATAATTACGTGATAATTTATTTGGTTAAGTGGGCTTGGGTAAGAGCTACTTTGATGTTTTAGTTGGAAATTGAGCATTGGATCGAGTTCTGATTGCATGAGTGTTATCTACTTAAGAGGCACTTTAAGGTGCATTGGGTGTTTGGAAACATGACATGGACATCTAAAAAAACATCACAACCCTTGTAGGTTTGGTGATGTATTCTTTGTTTTTTCCAAGGCTTCTAAGGGATGATGAGTTCTAAGGTGGCGATTTTTTAAGAACCCATGTTTTTTAACCAAATGAAATTCCATGGGAATTTATTTTTTTTGTGATTACTGGATGAGTCATTTTTAAAAATAGGACTTCAAAACTTAATTCTAAGAGTTGTAATACTTCAAGGTGATGTTTTTTGACTTGGAATAAAGCCTGAGAACTTTCCCGGGTGGCTCGAGGAGTTTTGAGAGCGCCAGACTAAGAAAAGAAGGTTTTTAAGGACCTATAGAGGGCGCACGATTTGTCTAGAATCATGCATCCCATAGTAGGTAATTGTGTGGATTATTATAGGTGGGGAGAGGTTATCACACGGGCTATGCACAGTTTACAAACCATACACCAAGACCGCACGATTAGTGGTTCGGGAAGTACCTAACCACTATTCACTGCATTACTAGTGCACAATTTCTAAACCATCAGGGACAAGCTGTGTGGGTTACCTAGGTGCCCAGTTATGGGGAACATGGGAAGCGCACAGTTTGATAAACTGTGTGGCCTAAACCGTGAACTAAGACCCTATTTAAAAAAAGTTGAAATAAATTTAATTAAATAAAAATAAAAATAAAAGGGGATAAAGGGGTTTCTATCCCCTTACTTCAGTCACGTGACGAATGAACCCCTCCCCCTTTGAACTGCGTGACACCCTCCTTACGGCCTCCTCCTCTTGTAGTGATTCCTTCATATTTCTTGAGGATTCATGGTCTGATCATCAAGAAAAATACTTCTCCTCCCTCTCCTCTTCATTTTCAATGATTTTTTGGACTCCTCATCATCCTGGGCTATTTTTTCAAAACACTAGGGGTAGGATTGTTTTGATTTTTGGTTTTCTTCCAGTTCTAGGGTATGTGGTGACTCTCCTGGGGCCCGCTCATGTGAGTTCTAGCATCCGCTACTAAAGGCGAAGTGGATGGGTTCAATTTTGATTGTCATCGTCATTTTGGGTAAGATTCTAAACTCGCTGTTTTGTTTCACCATCATTTTGATTGTCTCAATATAAATTTAATAATCACAAAATTAATCAAGATATGAAAGATGATGATCAGTTCATCGGGAATAATTTTGTTTTTGTAATAAAATCATGTCATTTGGAATAATAAATGGAATGGAAGTGAAATATTAGAATAATATTCCATAAAAGTGTTTTCTCTTTAAAACCATTGAAAACATGTAGAAGAATCTAAATTTCATAAAATGGTTATAGTGGCAGTGAATTTTGTTATCTCTATATACATTAAAAACATTCCTTTTGACTTTTTGTAAAGAAAGTTGAATCTAACCCTTTAGGAAAAGTATATAAATATTCCTTTAAAAACTTTTTTTAAAAGTAAATGATAACATAAAATTTCCTTAATAAATCATTTGATTAAATGAAATGAATTATGTAATTTTTTTAAAAAACATGGATATGAAAGAAAACTATATCTATTTAAAAGAGTGATAAAATTAGTTTTTCTTTTAAAATTTCTTTTGATTGATTCAAGTATAAAAGGTCAGAAAATTTGGAAGAAAATATATAAACTCCTTAAATATCTAGTGGATACGAAAATTATTGGAACTTATAGAGGATAAATGATAATATTCCTTCGATGAGAATAAAAGCAATCCCAAATGAATGTGAGATTGTAAAATTGGTTCTTACCTCTTTGGTAACTTTCAAATTGCAACCCCTTGAAAGAATAGACATGAATTGAAACATTAATAATCATGAATAAATAGGTATTCATGTTAAATAAATCAAAGGTTTATCATATACAACACATAAAATTTAATAGGTGTATAATAACAAATATGTATCAATGGAGTGTAAATTGAGACAAAATCCCTTACCTCACTCTTCCCTTTAGTTAAACGTGTTTTAACCTATTATATAATGGTTTTAAACATGTTATTAATTTATAATAAAATCATATTAATATTTATAATATCATATATAATCCTATTATAACATATTATCACCCATTCATTAACAATATTTTATTATTACTATTGTTTCAGGTGTTAATTGCCTTGTTTTCTCATGCTTGTTTTCTCACAAAAGTTCCAGATCTTGTGCATCAGATATAGATACATCATATAAAAAATTATAATAATTTTATAAATATAAATTTTATTTATTATATACCTTTTTATAACCATTCTTAAAAGTTTTATGTGGAAAATGAATCTAATCGCTTCGTGGAGATGGTAGGTCGTACATACACATGTGTGATGATATCATTCCCTTAATGGGTGAAAGGTAAAGAAAGTGGATGGTATATTAATTTTATAGAATTATAATCATGTGATATGTATCATATATGTTCATTATTTCCATAATTATGACTATTCATGCAAGTTAGTGATGGAAAACAGATTACATCAGTTTGCGAGGTGATAGTCTGTCGTACAGATGATCGATGACTTTGTTTCCCATTTGATGGATAAGGACATGGATAAATATTTTTCCATAAAAAATAATAACATATAATTATAGTATATATTTGTGTGTTATTATATTTTAAGTTTTAAGACATAATTTAAAGTGGTAAAATAAGAAGTAAAAAAGAAAGAGATTAGTGAAGATAATTGCCTTCGCTTTGAAGAACCTACTTTAAATCTCTTATTAAGGACCCTGGGGTTGGTATTTGGGAAGAAAAAAACCTCTAGAATGTGAATAAGGATGTTGGGGAGATATTTTTTAAGGTTTTTTTGAGATAAATGGTTTAATATTTGTGAATAAGTGAGGGTAGGAGGTTTCCTTTTATAAGTGGGGGAGGGGACCTTCTTGGAAACTACTTGGAAATTTCCCAAAGGAATACAAAATAATAGAGTAATTCCCAAGAACAATTATTCCAAATGACCTTATATTATAATGTGGGATGGATAAGGTCAAAATATTTCCATAAAACAATATTTTGAAAAGTTTAATTAGAAAAATTTCCCTTATCTTTTGGTTTAACCCCCAGTAAACTTGTTTTAACCATAACTGGGGTAATTAATTTTTGTTGTTTTTACTATTCATTATGAAAAAAATTAAGTTAAACTTATTAAATAATATTAATTGTCCTCATTCCAAATATGGAATCCATTTTACCAAATTCAACTCATAGAACTGGTAAAATTTAACTTAAAAATAATCCCATAAAAATTGTCAAAAAATGTGTTTTCAAGAAATGCATTTTTCAAGCATAAGATGATGTTATATTAACTATATGAATATTAATAATAATTATATGGATTTAAATACATATATTTATATATAATATATAAATTTAATTTAAATAATTCATCATTACATATTATTTTGATTAATTAAAATGGATAGACATTATGCCTTAAAAAATAGTTTTCTAAAAAAATAGTTTTCTAAAAAAAACAGTTTTCCGAAAAATATCCCCTTTTACCTACAAATGATATTATCATTGTTTTTATAAAATTTATAGTAAAAAAAATTTATAATTAAACATATTATAATAAATTATTATAAATAAGGTGATGAATTGTTAAATACTACATTTTAAATTTTTCATAAAAGCTCTAAGGGAAAATTTCAAAAATTCATTCTTGGATTATTTAAACCAAGTAAGTTAAAAATAAATATTCATATTATTAAATTAGATTTTTTGTGACATTAAATATTAAAATTTTCATTGTATTATAGTTTTATTAAAATATAATTTTCACTTACTATAATTGAGGCTCGTGTGTTAAAATTATTATTCATTATTATTATTATTATAAAATATTATGTAAATTACTTTTATAATTAATTTTTTAGCATCACGTAACATGTTTTAATTTTTATTTACCTTTATAAAACATTTGAAGTTCCCTTATGTAATCTTGGTTTTACCCTTACGTATTCTTGACTGACCTTTACACAGGTAAAGGAAATTCACCTTTACTTTTACATAGGTGAATAGATGAACCTTATGTGATTAAATACCCTTAAGTTAGATACACATTACCATTATGATATAATGAAAAATTTGGGATGACCATTACATGACTTGGTATTTACACTTACATGATGGGAGTCTAGGCTACCTTCACACAGCGACCACCTTCTACGTAAAATGTATATAAGTTGAAGTTTTACCATACAAAACTTTGAAAATTACATGATTTCCTTTACCGATATAAGGTCCTCAATGAAACGGTACTAGAAATGAAGTGTAAGGATTTATTATTTAATTTTAGTGTGATACTTCAAAATATAGGAAATGATAATATCTTTCCATTTTTATTTTTTGGCCATTGGTTTTAAATATATGATGAAGAATTAGAAAAAACCCACATGAATTGGATTCAATGGATTTGTGTTTAAGAAAAGTAACCATTAAATTTTGACTATAAATAAAGGTTAAGGAAAAATAGTGAATCATAAAGAAAAAAATACACAACAATATACAGTTTTACTTTTCTGATTTGTTAAGGCATTATCGGTTGCCCAAAATTTCTTTGTTCTACATCAATTCTTGAAGGGTTGAAGATCACCACTCCAAACCAACATTCTTCATTCACATATTCTAGATGTCTGGTTAGTTTTATTTTTTCCATGGAAGTTTCTGTAATTAATAGTTCTCACAAGATTATTCCTCTATTTAAATGGTAGTGTTTTTGTTATTCTCACCTGACCAAAAATCAGGATCACTTAGGTTATGTTTTCCCATTTATAAAAGAAAATGATAGGTTTTGTATATCCTTAGAAAATATTGGGTTCTTACTAATACTGAAAAAGGTAGGAAAGGCTTGGTATCTCCTTATAATATATCAGGTTCTTCCTATTCTTTAAAAAGGTAGTAAAGTTACAGTTTGTCCTGTAATAGTTTAGGTTAAGTCTGCACCTATAAAAAATTATTATTTTCTTTTTTTAGAGGGTACAAGTCCGCTCATTGAGTTGGAGGGGATTGGATAGTATATGTAGGTTCACTATGAACTAAACTACTTTAAAAATTGTGGCATTATTTTACTTTATTTTTATTCTATTGCTTATCTGTTTTAACACTACATTACACTCACATTCATTTTTTTTTTAATAAATAATACTTTGGTAATTTTTAATTAAGTTTAATAAGTTTAAAAATGGACTATTCACCCCCTATCTAGTCCATATTTCCATCAATAACTCTACCCAATAGATTTATTTTCCACTTAATAAATCAATCATTATATAATATCAAGATCATATCATTAATTAATTTATTTTATTTATTTATATTCATGATTTATTTTATGGATTCAAGGAAAATGTCACATAAATAAATGATTTAATCTACAAAAAGAGAATTTAAATAAAATGATTATTATTAAATGTTTTATCGGTATATGGTTAATCACATAAGTAAAATACATTTAATATTAAAAATACATATAAAAGATAAAATAATAAAATCTATGCATAATAAAAAAATCCCTCAATTTAATATTAAGTCATTATGCCTTCTATTTTTTGAAGTAGGATAAACCATAGTTATAGTGACAATTTAGGCCATATTCAGGGGGGGATTTTAATTATTTGGGAGTCTTAACTAAGATGATGGTTAAACTTAATAAAACTAGAATTGAATTTAAAAACCATATTTTATTCAACAATAATTTTTAGGTCGATGTTGTGGAAATATGAGTGAGGATTTTAGGATTGGGGAGTCCACTCAATATAACAAGGACCTGTAAGCCCGTAGTTGGCAAGAACACCTACCTAAACACCTTCTTATGGATTTTATGGCCAAAATTTAGATCATAATAAGGGAAATATGGATCCTTGTAACAAAAATGTCTAATGTGATGGTAAATTCCTAGTTCAATGGTGAGGGATATTGAGACTTGATTAAATAATGGGAGACTTAATAAAATTAAAATTATTACTATTATGTATCACATAAAATGTAATCAAGTGAAGTACTAATAATATTCTCTATTATTGTAAAATTAATAATTAACCACATTTTCCCTATGATCAATTCCGGATAAAGAATATATTCTAACTGGTAGTAAATTCTAAGAATGGTTTAGACACTTACGGGTTGTGTTGCACCATGAACAGAAAACCTATGTGTTAAAATCCCCATTCCCTGATCTTTCTACTAAGGAGCCGAGTGATGAGAAGTTTTTTGTCTATGAAACAATTAAACAATTCACTATGTGTTCAGTGTTTTATGTTTTCATACATATCTTGAAAACTCATGAAGTTTCATGAGAACATGGATTCCCATAGCATACTCCAACATCTCCATGTTATTTATCAGGAGAGATCAATACAGGAAGGGTTTTAGATCTTTAAGTAACTCTTCATGATCAATCTTGGAGAAGGAACACCATATATTCCTCCTATAGTATAAATTATTATCTACTTGAGCACCTAGAGGTTTTATAGTTTAAGCTGCCTGAAGAACTGCACACCAATCTCATTCTTGCATCACTCCCTCAAATCTTCTCCAGTCTTATTTTAAATTTAAATATAAACAACATAGATAATTATCTCCCAAATATTCTCACTATACTTATCCAAGTTGACAAGGATATAAAGCATGAAAATTATTTTTTCCTTATGGTGAATAAAAGTAAATACTAGTAGAATATATCCAATACTAATTCCAAGTATAAACTTATTTAAAATTACCTTATAAGTATAGGAGGATCAAGGGGAAATAAAAGGAATAAGTTTCTTTCTGTTTTT
Source organism: Viscum album (assembly GCA_963277665.1). Classification (NCBI taxonomy): domain Eukaryota; kingdom Viridiplantae; phylum Streptophyta; class Magnoliopsida; order Santalales; family Viscaceae; genus Viscum; species Viscum album. The sequence continues at coordinate 632,278,051 of OY728161.1, forward strand.
CATGCGGCAAGAAGGTCCATTGGAAGAAAAACAACACATAGATTAACAAGTAATGGGAATCTTTATGTGCATTTATTATTAAGTGTAATCTATATTTTTCTAAAAATTGGGTATCATATATAGCATGTGTCACTCACATATGTATTCAAATATGGGAACCGAGTAGATAATGGAAGATTAACCATGGTGAGGTAGATCTAAAAGTATCCAACAGAGCCATACTTGATGATATCATAGAGACAGTGTTGGATGAGAGCATCACAGGGACACTAGATCAGAAGTTCAGATCAGATTTTATGCTAAGCGGTAGTTAACCAACAATAGTAAAGTGCACAAAGAATCATTAGTTTTGTTATTAGCTTATATATGGACCAAAGAAACCTTCTAAAAATATGTAAAGGTAATGTTACGATATAATATCTCTATTTTAATGAAAAAATATATAATGAAATGTTGATTTGATTTTCATTATTCCTTTTAGGTTTCGTTTATTTTAAAATATTTTTGTCCATGTGACATGCCTTTGTAGGAAGAGCAACGACGCTACGTCTGCTCAATCACAGAGGTGATCTTGATGTTTGTAGAGTAAAATCATTTTCCATAGACTTAATGCATTATTTCATATTTATGTTTAATTTATTTCTTTTATGTAAGTAATATTAATCTACTCATACATGATATCAATGTATGAAATGTTTAGGTCATTATAGTTGTATCAGAGTAACTGTCCTATTCAAAATCGAGTAAATGCATTCAGTTGTTTTAACTCAAAGTGTCTCTTTTTATTTAAAATTGACATTAATTTTAGAAAAAAAACACAATTGACATACTGATGATCAACACAATCACATAACTTCATAGTCTATGGAAGCTTCCACCCATAATGAGTTGTCAACACCACCTCGAATATGTCTTGTCTATGTGAACACAACTCCAACAACGCATCGAACAAAAAATGATGAGCATAAATCACCAAAAAACCTAATCCACGTCATCCAATACCTTGTTCTCCTATGACCGTGTCCCTAAAATCATGATGGTCAATACCATCTCAAGTCTTGAGATCCATGAACTTGTCCTGACGACTTCATCACCTCAAATCTTGATGACCAAGTCGCCTCAACTTGGTGATCATCATCACTCCAAGTATCTAACCCAAGCCCCACACGACAAACCAAATCACCTCAATAAATAAAATATGCACCCACCTCAATCCTAAGGCCAATCCCATTACATTCCCATGGAATCAAGTAACCAATATAACAATTCGATTTAATTCAAATTTACACTCGGCTTAAATTTTCCAAGTTAGTCCAAACCTCCTACTCGGCTTAACCAATCATATTGGAGAAAGATCATGCCCATAGGAATCTCATATAATAATTAGAACAATTTAATAAGCATGTATTTAATTAATTAGGTTCTCTCTTAAACAACCCCTGCAGTGTATATGAACACACCCCCAAAATACTCACAAAATCAAGGAGAAAGCTAGAAACCACCTACCTTGCACTAGTATGCACTCACTCATTTGATATAGTCCTCAAAATCGATCTAAATTGGAATAAAATGGAATTTTATATGAATGGCCTAAAAATAAGAAAAAAGGTATTGCATGAATTTACCGCTCCATATGGAGAGATAAATAGAAAATTGAATATAGAAAATTGAAGGTATTATTGAGATGAATCTGTATCCACTAATAGATCAAAGATCAAAGTCTGAATGATGGAGTTCCCTCAAAGCCTAGGGATAAAGAAGATGGACGATCTCCCTCTATTGTGCATTGTAAATGGGAGGAAAGGGAGGAGAAATAAGAAAATAGTGAATAAGGAAAAAAATTAATTTCCCACTTTTTAATGGGACACATGGTTTGGCCGCACAGTTTGGATAACCGTGTGCCAACCGTATGATGCCAACTATCTAAGCACAACACTACGCACAGTTAGGTGCACAATTTTTCAAACTATGAGAAAACTATGTGAATCACCACTATTAAAAACTAAATAGGTTTCACACGGCCATTCACCCCCACCTACATAGTTTTCCAAGACCTCCACGTGTAGCTAAATCCCAACTACCCACTCCTGGTACCGCTCTCAGTTTGACCTCAAATCCCTGAGTCTGCCCTATTCTCTGGCTCCCACCTATCCATAAGGATTACTATAGAACCTATCCAAATGGATTATCTGGTCTTACACATTACACTAATTTAGAACCTTATCACATTGGTTCTGAACATGCCCTGGATTCCTACACTAAAATAACAGTACTGTAAACCCACTCCTCGGAAGTCTGTCTACCCTTGGTGTCTCTGGATGAAGTACTCGAAGAATCTGGCCTCAAAATCCTTCTAAGACAGTCTCATTTTTCTTACCACCTATACCTATACATCCCACAAGAATTATGCCTTTTCTCTGAGCATGTATGTCACCAGCCTCACCCTCCAACCTGGGGTGTCTTGAGCTGGTCAAAGATAGTTTATACTAACCCTATAAAGTTATCGGTTGTTTGTGGTCCACCTTCACTCTAAAATAGTGATGGGTGCTAATAATGGAACTCTTGAGTCAAGTATGCAATAGATGGCTCATCTACCTAGGATCCCCTATCGATGCCCTATATGAAATGAACTAGGATCACCCTGATCTTCTCATCAATACATGGCCCAAAGTTTTCAATCTATAGATTTCTCACCTGTACTGAATCCTGTACCTAGAGATCATGATCATATCAACCCTAAGGGGCCTCATCCAAACTCTCAGGGGCCTCATCCCATGAACACTTAAGTAGCACCATATTTCCACCCTCCTAACACTCCACTGAATCCCGTCTAGGTGGAATCCCACTTAATAACAATCATGATGGTCAAATAGCCATATGATTGTATATATACAAATATCTCCAATAGAAAAGGTTGTAATAGGCAACACATATCACCACCCTTACACTCCCTTACCACACCATGTCACACAACATCTGGTCTCAAGGCCTCTTACCTACCCATATCAATGTTAGGTATTAAGTATCATCTAGTCTTATGGCCCCCTACCTACCCACATTAGAGTCACGCATCACATATAATCCGACCTCATGGACCCTTGCCTACCCATGATAAGGCCAGACATCAAATCTCATGTATTAATTTGGGTTAGCTGAGTATAATTCCAATGAAGTGGTTATACAGAAAAAACACTATTTAGTTTCTTTGTTGACACTTTAAACAACTCACCCCCAATCATCATCTATGTCTACCCTTATTAGGGTCAGGACCATATATCAGATGCATATAAAGTCACATACAGATGTCATTGGAACCACATGTTTGGGTTGGCTAAGTAGAATTCCAAAAAAGAGAGGTAAAGTAAGAAAACACTATTTAGCTTCTCTACTGACACTTTAAATAGTCCAACCCCTCTTAGCTCAATCCAGGTTCCCAATGAAAATCATAAGAAAGAAAACATCATATGACCCTAAGTGTCTATCATGATGCGTAATCAAACCTCCCTTGTCATATTGGGCCAAGAGACAAAATCCACATAATAGCTAAATATCACACCCAAGTGTGCCACCTGAGGTATAAATCAAATCAACTATAAAAGAGCAAAGTAAAACATTAATTTACTATTTTTGGAAACTTAGTCTGTCTTCTGTGCATGGGGATGAAATCACCCAAACATAAGATCTGTACCCAGTCTTGACATACTCAAAAGAACAATTGACATACTCAAAACCAAGAAAACCCATTCGTATTGTTTCAATATTTTAAAGAAATGATCTATTACTCATTTTTGATGTGTAGGAAACAACCCCACCTCAATACGACGCACGATGTGACTGGTATAACTCCAAATATATATTTTTTATTAAAAGTTGACATTTTATTAATGTATTATTTCATATTAATGTTTAATTTATTTCATTATTGTATTAATAACATAATATTTGTTTTCTTATATAGGTGGAATTTTTTTCTTGAGTTCAGATGCTTTGTTCAGCAACTAATACCATGGATGAAAATTTTTGAGAGGGGATCACAGATGCAAAAAGGATGAAACATTAATGTTCTTAACTATGTGTTGGATAATTGTGATTGTAACCATATAAAACATTGCTTAAAATGTATATATCAGTGTGTGTTTTTTTATTCATGATGTTAAGTAAATGTATATAGCATTGTTTGTGAAACTCTTGTGTGCGCTTTTTTGTTCTTATATTCTTTGTGTGTAGGTGCTATTTTGTGAATTTGTTTTGTGTGTAGGTGCTATTTTGTGTAGTTTTTCGTAGGTGTTGTTTGTGTGAAGGTGCAGGTGCTGGGTGTACTGTTAAATAAATAGCACATCATAGGTAAGTTGGCCTTTATCAACGCTTTTTTTAGCCCGGATAAAGGTCCCATTTATCAATGTTTTTTTAGCACTGTTAAAGAGGACCCCCCTTATATTCACTGCGATTAACAATGATTTTATAGAGCTGTTAAAAGCGGTTTTTAGTGATGATAAAAGCCTTATTTGTAGTAGCGAGATAATATCAAAGTCATAGTCCTGGAGAAACTCTATCCATCACCTCTATCTCAAGTTTATATCCTTTTGAGTGAAGATATACTTGAGACTCTTATGATCATAGTAGAAGATAAACTGCTCACCCATCAGGTAGTGTCGCCACATCTTCAATGAGAAGACTACCATTTCTAACTCAAGATCATGGGTCACATAGTTCTGCTCATGTGGCCTCAACTGGTGTGAACCATCGGCAATCACAGATTACCTCTACATCAGGACACAAGCAAGTTTAGTCCCCGATGCATCGCATAACACTACGTACTCAATGCCCTCCTCCAACAATATCAAGATCAGAGTGCTCATCAAAATCTGCCTCAACTGCTGAAAAGCATGTTGGCACTTATCTATCCATACAAAAGGATTCCCCTTTCAAGTCAAAGATTTCATAGGTGCTGATATCCTAGATAAATCATGTATGAATCTATAGCAATAACCTGCTAGCCCAAGGAATCTATGCACCTCCATCATAATCCTAGGTGGCTCCATGCTAACATTGCCTCCACCTTGGCCAGGTCCACTACCACTCTATCCACCAAGATAACATGTCCCATAAAGTGGACTGACTAAATCTATAACTAGTACTTTGAGAGTTTCCTATAAAGATGGTGCTCTTGGAGTACGTCAAGAACCATCCTTAGATGTCTCACATGCTCCTCCTCAAATGACGAGCACACAAGGATATCATTAATGAATACTACCATGAACCGGTCTAAGTAAGGCTAAAAGATCTAGTTCATGAGTCCCATGAACACTACGGGGGAGTTTTTCATGACAAAGGGCATCACCAAGTACTCATAGTGACCGTAGTAACATCTATAAGTCGTCTTTAATATATCCTCATCATGTACTCGCAACTGGTGATAGCCTAATCATAGTTCAACCTTCGAGAACCATCGTGCCCCTATCAACTGATTGAAGAGGTCATCGATCCTTGGTAGTGGATACTTGTTATTCACGATCACCTGGTTGAAGTGCCGATAGCCCACAAACAACCTCAAGATCTCATATTCCTTTTTGGAAAACAAAATTGGGGCTGCCCAGGGTGAAACATTAGGTCTCACAAAACCCTTCCTCTATAAGTCCCCCAACTACACCCTCTACTTTAGAAGCTCTACAGGAGCCATATGATATGCTGGTGCTGATATCATTTCCACCCTGGGGTGTAAGTCGATGCAGAAGTCTATCTTTCAGTGAGGAGTTAATCTTAGAACATCTTTAGGAAATATGTCCTTGTACTCCTCCACTACTGTTGGGAACTTAAAAATTATAATATTGGTTGTGCCAAGAGTCAATCTATCCAACTCATGAGTGATCGGTTGCACCCTACTATGAATGAGTCCAACTTGCACTGACTGGATTTCCCTTTCGACAATAAAGGAAAATCTCATTCCATCACCACGGACACACCACACCCTTCACCTAAAAGAGCCAACCTAGTCATGGACCAAAGATAACCAATCCATATCGATAATGATGTCATAAGGCCTCAATGCTACTACCAAGAAGATCTAACCCAAACTCTCACCTACAAGGGTCAGGTCACACTGTCGGTACTGATGTGCGATCATTGAGTTTTTTCCAGTGGGTGTCTCCAAGCATTTGGGTCGAGTAAATGCTTTAACTAAAATCTCTAGGTCTCGAACAAGATATGTGGTGAGAAATAAATGACTAGAACCTATGTCTATAAATACTACAACTAAAGTATAAAAGACATATATTGTACCCTGAATCATTCCTAGATCCCCTAGGTCATATGCCTTGACTGCATACAGCTATCCTCTCCCCTATCCTTTAGGTCCCTGATCCTGGTGTGGATCTCCTATGGGTGGTGGTGGTAACAAGTCGAAACATACACCACCTCATACTACTCTCCTAGCTCCTCTTCTACGTCTTCCACCTTACAGATCTACTTGATCCTATATTTTTCTCTGTCTTGGTGGTCCATCCATTATTTCTATATCAGCAGAATGGTGGGTCAGACAAACTTAGGAGAGATGTCTCTCACCATCACACAAATAACAACACATCTCCCTAGTCTAAATGGACCCACCCTGTGAGATTTGAACTAAATATCCTCTATCCTAGGATATCCTCCTAAAACATATCCCACTTTTAGATCCCTGATACTGATGTCATATCCCTGTTATTGAGGTTTCTACACCTACTCATCCATTACAGACTACTACTTGTTGTACCTTCTCATCTAAGAAGATTTTGACCACCAAATCTCACTCAATCCCCCCAACATATGTCGGAATGCATAGAGGGATAATGTTGGCTCATATGTATCTATGCAAACCTCTCTCAAACATCTGATACCTGAAGTACTGATCTCTAATTGTATCCATTGAGTACCTGGAAAGGTATGTGAACCTTGATGAATAATCATCCACAATCATGATACCATGTCGGAGCTGAAGAAGCTCCTGTATACACACCACTCTCAACGTAACTGGTGAGAACTCCTCTCTGAAGAGACGCTCAAACTATTTCCAAAAAAGAGTCACCTCATCGTGAGTCTGGATAGCCAAAATCCACTATCACCCTACTAATCCATGTAGAAGGTTCGCTACTAGAATATTGTCTGGGGGTGTCTTGACTAGTCAAAAAACTCAGGTCACCACGTCAAGCCAGTCCTTATCCACCTGAGGGTTGGGCTCACCTCATAAATTTAAGGGTATCTGTCTCTAAAACTTGTGGAACATGATCATCCCATACTCCCCATATGTTGGTACTGCAGGCACCACATGCTACTCCACAGTTGGTGGTATGGCGGGTTCAACACCTAGAAGTGATATATGGGGAACTGTTCCCTGTATTGAAGTCTCATCACTGAGGGGGTCATCCTCGTGATTGAGCTGCTGAATCCTAGCTGGTATGCATCTCAGGGGAATCCTGTAAGGAAAAAATATGTACCACAGTCAATGAGTATATCTAGAGAGCTAACTCGAGAAGGAAATGGAACCACAACTCATTCCTATATGATGAATGTGCAATTATTTTCCTTGAAACCAATTTTCTCATGTACCGAGTCAAAAAGAAGTTTATTAGAGTCCTGATGTATGGATACGTCAGCTTCCCACACCAACACTGGAGTCCTTGGCTTGAAATCCAAAATCAAAACACTTTACATTGTTTTCCCAAACCAATCTCATAAACTCTTGGTAATAAGGTAGAACTGACCGCCTTTGATACCACTTTGTCACGACCCATCTCAATGGGGATCATTCTGTGACTCTCCAATCCTGCCTCGGGCTAGTGACTAGCACTGAGTTGTCATATCACTAACATGGGAGGTATTACCTATATACCTTTATGCATACACACATCTCCAAGACCACAAATACTAAAATGTAAAAACCACTAATAAATGAAATGCATGCATACCACTATCCCAACCAGAGTACGATAGGAAAGTAAAGTGTAGTAAAGTAAAATGGGCCAGAATACAAGCCCACCAAAAGAAAGAGTTAGTGACTTACAAAGTCCAACCTCTAAACAAAATAGGTACTAGGACTTTGAAGCCGCAGGAACACCTCGCCTGCTTGAACTCACAAATATATGTCTGGTCTTGTTCTGTCAAAAGGATTCTCATCTTTATAAGACACGACACATGTAGGAAAAGCCTGTGTAGGGGTGAGTATAATAATACTCAGTAGGACACCCTGAAACCACAAATTAATACACAAAGGAAGATATAGTCAGCTCTACATGGTATATGTCTACAACACATATAACAAGAATATCGAGATATACTCAAACCAATACACATAGTCTAGAGGTAAGTCACAACTACTGCATACCAACACTATGGATTTAGTCTGAAGATTCTACGAAGTACTCATCTGGTAGAACACACTCCTGAGTCTGATAGCACTCATGAAATCCATCTGAGAAGTAATGTTTGTTGGAAACCATCATGAGAGAGATATAATAATAGATCTGAAGGGAGATATGATACCATAGATGAGGATCACATCTAGGGTCATGGGGTGATATCAATAAATCCATCTAGATTAAGCTACTAATTAGAGGATTAACACACAGTGAAGTTGGTCACATCAATACCAATGAATCTACCTAGGGCATGAAGAATGAATAGAGGATCCTGCTTTTGAACTCTCAGAGGGGGTTCCAAAAACTCTATCCAAGAAGTCTAGCTAAAGGGATCATACTCCTATGAGTAAAAAACGATACCCACAAACCTTCAAGGAAGTGATAAATGGAGAAACCCCTAACAAAAATTTTCCAAGATATGGTGGACAAGATAATCAAGCCATGTATAAAGGTATACATGGCATGTAGTAGAGTCACACATCGTGTTCCTTGACCTTGGGTACTGTCTATGTACAATATCTCATGTCTTTTAGAAAATTTCATGTAGAAGATGGGTACATTCAATATAGAAGGTTCACACACCGTGTCCTTCCATAGGGGTCCACCTATGTTCTTTGGTCATGTTCTAGTACACAGTGTCAACCCGTGTCTGCCGACCAGTGTACCAGTACATGGGATAACCCATGTAACTGGTCTGAGCAAAGCCATGTGGTGGGGTACACACCGTGTAGGCAACCTGTGTACTCCAACTCATGTTCATGTATCCCCCGAGATACACACTGAGTATCCGAGAAGGGCCTACACGCCGTGTGATAGGGTCACACACTGTGTGGCATTTAACTAACACCTGAAACTCTAGATGCCGCTGAGTGGGGGCCACACACCGCGTAACCTTAGGTTACACGCCGTGTTGATCACGAATTTCCAGAACCATCATTCTTCCTCCACGCACCTCATTTGATCCTCTGGTGTTCGATCCAATTCTTCATTCACCTTGAAACAAGATATCCAAGGTTGTCTATCCATTACAACACTAAATTGGTGGGTTTCAGGCTTTCAATCCGCTCCAAAAATTGATTCTAATCACCCGCATGAAAATCACTCAAAGAAAGATATATCCTGAATTGCTTTGATTCCTCCATCATTGTCGTCATCGAACCTCAGCTAGGTCATTCAAATTCTAGATATTCAATTTCAGATCATTGTGTAGATAAATAGAGGCACAAAGATCAATCATTCATAACCCACAAAGAACGATGAATGTGTAGAATATATGGGGGAGAATAAATACACACAAGGAAACAAAACCAAGGAACATACCTTAACCATTGTTTGTTTCGGTATCAATTTATTACTATAAGAACAATCAACAAATAAAACAATAAATCAACCCCATAAATCCCACAGTTTATGCCCATCCTGCAAGAATGAGAGAACCAAGGATCATTCTGTTTGTTGGTTAATCTATGTTCATCATTGAATCTAAGAATGGGGAAAGAGAAATCCAAATAAAAACATCCTACCTTGGGGTTGGATCATTCACTTAAGAGGATCGATCTTCATGTCGCTGTCATTGGTGAGATCCATTAAAAACAACGTCCGTCGATCTCTGATACAAGCTCTGTCACCATTTTCCATCGAGAGAGTTCTCCAGGGTTTTCTCCAGAGCCTCTAGTAAATTCCAGGGTTACGAGCCTAACCCTAGATCACTTCTTAAAAGGATAATAAAAAAAGAAACGTCACTTCATTTCTATAAAATGTTAAAATAAAATAATTTTTTCAATATATTTTATTTATTAAAATGCCAAAAACTACTTTTCACAGTTGACCCACATCGGCCGATATTAGGTCATGCTTAGGGTAAACTCACTGCTTTGAACACAATGGTTCCCTAGGAGAGGAATTTTACCAAATGAATACATGATCAATGTGGTGCATGATTATGTGCATAACCTGATCACATATCCTAGGAAGTTGTGAAGGAATCCTTGCTGGAATGGGATTTCCAAGGTTTTGAACTTGGTGAAAGGGAGCCGAGAAGGCCATTTGGGTTGATTTAGACCAGATAGATGATCTGAATAAAATAATTATGTTAGGACCGAAATGAATATGAAGGTGGTTATTTTCATATGTTATTTTTGTTGTCGAATAATGCTTTATTTGTTAAGGAATTTTAAGATGAAAGGGAAATCACCTCACTTTATATTTGGTAATAATCACACTGACTTTTGTTTTTAAAAGAATCAGACTCGTGTTTTTTGAAAAATCAGATTCACCTTGGGTCCATAATGAAATATAAAACATCATATTGGAAGTAAATGGTCATTAAATTCACTCTGAATTTGGTGTAAAAGAAGTGGTTGTTTTGATGGAGAATCAATGTCTCTATGACTATGATAAATTAAATGTGGCGATGCTTTGCTGAGTTGAATTTTACATAAATCATAAGTTGATTGAAGAAATTATGATTCAAGTATGATGGAAGAAAAGGGAAAAGTGGTATTACAAATCATACCCAAATATCATATCTAGGTGGAAGAGAAAAAAGATATGCTTCTGATTGAAAAGAATTTGTACTCATGACAATCATACATAGAAAATATATCATCTGATCATCCATCATATTAATAAGAAAACTTTCATACCCAGGATTATCGTACTCATGATTAGGAAGAAAATTTTGTACCCAGTATGATCATATTCAGAATGATCATATCCAGAATGATCGTACCCAGAAACAATCATATCCCAGCCAATCGTACTCAGAAAAGATCATACTCAGGCTGAGAAGAAAAGAAAGAAGTTGGGATGAATGGAAAGTTACAATATTTTCCAATTGAAGTTTGACAATGCTGACACACACCTATCATAGGGCATGAAAAAAAGCAATTTAATTTTCCTAGTGCAGCATAGTGGCTGACCAGGGTCAGGTTTCTCTTGGGTAGTATGGACATATTCGGTTAGCCTTCCTATTTGAATCTTTAGTCCTTCTATGGACTCTTTAATTTTATTCACCCGATCTCTGTTGTACTCTAAATCAACTTACTCTTATTTTTGTTTCACCTGTGAGTATTCATTCCATGAATAGTAATTGAAGTTTGGATACATCATGGAGATTTTACTTTTTTTTTGTATTTTTTTTTGTTTTAAAAAAATTAAAAATCTATCTAAAATTTGAAAATAGAAAAAGATAAGTAAACTACTAATTAGATCCCTAGAAACGGCGCCAGTTTTGACACACGCCTGTCGTTGGGAATGGCAAAAGAAATTTAATTTTCCTAGTGCAACACAGTGGCTAACTAGGGTCATCTCACATGAGGAGCATTTTTAGTTTGTTCACTCACTTAATCTAATTGACATAAACTACATAATTTTGGATGTTTTTATTTAATCTATGAATGGAAAGGAATTTATGAAAATAAATAAAACGCAAAAAATCAATTCAAATTAATATAAAACTCTAAACAAAATGGAATTAGTGAAGAAAGGAAGTTCTCCCGAGAGAACTTTCAGGGAGCACCTTCATTGACCAGCTTCAAATATTATTAGTGAACACACACCATCATATGTGTGTACACCTTAGTCTACCACAATTATGAATGAAAAGTCTATTTATCGATCTCCAATCACACCCTCTATCCACCTCCTCAATTGAGGGAAAATGATTACGGATTAAGAAGTTAATCTTTATAAAACCACAGTGAGGATTACACCCACTATAAATTATCCTTAGAATTAACTCAAAGAATATTAAAGACATGGTCTTAAGTTCAAGAACCCGATTAATCCCTCGATATATTCCTCAAATTAGTTACTCATGATCATGAGTATTATAGTTCATGATGGTAATATGAGAAAAATAAAAAAGGGTGGATGTGTGGACACAATTGAAGTTCCCAATCAGGATCCAAGTATCACTGAGAGGGGGAGGGGGTGAATCAGTGATATCTTTTTCTTTTTAAGTTTCCTTCTTTATTAAACAACCTTATCCTCTTGTTAAAGAGTTTCTTCCCTGCTGAACACACACAACCACATGAACACAAGATTTACAAGGTTCACTACTCAATAAGAGTAGCTACGTCCTTGGTATGGTACGAAAATAATCCAGTACCACACAATCCACTAGAAAACAATCCTTTGATGTAGAATACAACGAGTAAGATATACCCTTACACTCTTGTAGCACTTTGAAAACAATCCAATAGTGCGTGTGCTCCCTCTTAGCACAAATAGGTTAATGAAATAATTCTATGCTTCTTGATGACCTTTCCCAGATCAAATCTTTCAAAAGAACTCTTCACTTTCCTACCCAGAAGCTGGTAGAAACCTCCTGGAGAAAACAGCTTGCGCGCCTCCTTCCACTTGCGCGCCTCCTTCCCACTTGCACGCCTCCTTTATGGACACCACAACACTTGATCGCCCTATACTTGCACGAAAAGACTTACGCGACAGACTTGCACGACAGACTTGCGTGACAACACTTGCGCAACAGACTTGTGGGGCAACACTTGCACGGAAGACTTGCGTGACAACACTTGCGAGGTAGACTTCTTCTACTTGCATGCTCAGAGCTCAAAATATTTCTCTAAGTCTCGAGCCTTAAAAAATGAGGAGGTGAGTCATCTATTTATAGGCATTTTTGTGACTTGCGCGACCTAGACTTGCGCACCACCACTTGTGTGCCACCACTTGCGCAATACACTTGCGCGCCATTATTGACTTGCGTGCCACTTTATTTCCTTTTCCATATTTCTGAAATAATGCTCTTTTGAAATATGACTTGAACTCCTCTACATACTTGCGTGCCTACTGCATACTTGCGCTCCTACTTCTTTCCTTTGCCATATTTTTGATCTGATGATATTTGTGATATGAATTTGCCAAAAACACTTCTTTGTCAATCCATTTCCTTCATAAGGCTTGCATCACAAGTTCTCCAAAATTATGATATTTGTGAAATAAAAAACATCAAAGAATCGTCTGGTTTTCCAAGTCTTTTACAAAGTGAATTGATTTAGCTTCTTTGTCAACAAAAGACAACACTTTATAATAGCAAACTTTTCTTACTTCCTTATCCGTTCAACTTGGTCCCAACAATCTCCCCCTTTGGATTTTGTTGACAACCATGATTCATAAATCACTGATATTTGTAACCTTATGCAATGGATTGCTTATCAACAATTCTAATCCTACGTGAGCTAACTCATTGTAGGAAACAAGAACTATTGACAGCCAAAACCATGCTGTCCAAAAGCAGTGACTATGAAATCTCATGAGCGTACCTCCTCAGCCTTCTTCAGAACATCTTTCAAGCTTCTACTTCAGAATTCTTCACTTCCTCAACTTTCCTGGAAAACAACATTGTTTCCTACAACCACTCCAACAAACAGTTAGACTAGTTCACACACATACATGCTGGATTCACAGCTTACCCACGACCCCCCCTTTATGCATGCATCTATAAGGATAGATTTATGAAACAATTCTCTCCCTTGACAACACTATCCAAAGGCAAGATGAGAGAGGGGACAGAAACATGTACCTTAACCTTGATGAGAAGGAGGTTGGACACCCATGTTCAACCTCAATTTTGCAAATGGTTCTTTCGGTAAGGGTTTGGTGAATATATCAGCAACTTGTTCAGATGTAGGAACATACTCCAACCTTAATTCATTCTTCTCTACCTGCTCTTTGATGAAGTGGTACTTTATATCAATGTGTTTTGAACAAGAATGTTTTATAGGATTTCTTGTAAGATTGATTGCACTCTGATTATCACAACCCAAGAGCAATGGTAGCTTTACTTCAACAAGTAGATCTTCTAGCTGGGTCTTCATTCACATTAGTTGAGTTGCAGCCTGAGTAGAATCAATATACTCAACTTCAGCTATGCTAAGAGTTACTAAATTCTGTTTCTTGGCATTCCAACTAACACAACTTTTTCCCAGAAAGAAAACTCCACCGGATGTGGATCTTCGATCGTCAACATTTCCTACCCAATCAGCATCAGAATACCCGAATAGATCAATATTTCCTGATCCATCATACCTGATTCCAAAATTTATTGTGCCTTTGACATATCTGAGAATTCTTTTTCCAGCAATCAGATGTGATTCTTTAGGAGCACTTTGAAATCTTGCACATAAGGTGACAGCATAGACAATGTCGGGTCTTGTGGCAGTCAAATACAATAGACTTCCAATTAGCTTTAGAAACTCTTTCTGATCAACTTCCTTGCCTTCTCCATCTTTAGACAACTTGGTTCCAACTGAGATAGGTGTGGACACTGGTTTCGAATTCTCCATGCCAAACTTCTTCAGAATTTCCTTAGCATATTTTTCTTGAGACAGAAAGATATGATTCCTTTTCTATGAGATTTTTAACCCAAGAAAGTATTTCATTTCACCTAGCATGGACATCTCAAATAACTTCTTCATCTCCTTAGAAAATCTTTCACATGATCTTTCATCATTCCCAGCAAATATGATGTCATCAACATAAACAATAACAATCAGTGAAAACTCCTGGCCCTCCTTGATGTAAAGATTGCTATCAACTCTTCCTTTCTTAAAATTCATCTTCTTCAGGCAAGTATACAATTTAGAATACCATGCCCTTGGAGCCTATTTTATCCCATACAAAGCCTTCTTCAATCTGCACACATAGCTTTCATCCTTTCCAATAACAAATCCACAAGGTTGATCAATGTAAACTTCCTCGTCAAGGTCACCATTCAAGAATGTGGATTTGACATCCATTTGAAAGATTTTGTAACCTTGTTGTGCAGCAATGGCAAGAAAGATTCTGATTGTTTCTAATCTTGCTACTGGAGCAAAGGTTTCATCAAAATCAATGCCATCAATTTGGGAATACCCTTTGCAAACCAATATTGCTTTGTTTCTTATTACTTCACCTTCTTCATTCATCTTGTTCCGGAAAACCCACTTTGTGCCAATAATGTTCTTGTTGTCCGGATTGGGTACAAGTTCCCAAGTATTGTTCTTCTCTATCTGATCAAGCTCTTCGTTCATAGCATTAACCCATTCTGAATGCTCAAATGCTTCATTTACATTATTTGGTTCAATTTTTGAATAAAGAGAAGTATGTGATATAGCATTTGTTGTTCTTATTGTTTGAAACCTCTGGTCTTTATCTCCAATAATGTTTTGAGCCTCCACTTGCTTCCTCGATCTAGGATGAGTTGTTTGAACTTATTCATCATCACTCGAGATCTCTGAGTCAGATTCCTCTTCTTTAGTAGGATTAACACAGTCTGCAACATTATCAGAATTATTAACAAAAACTTATCTATCCTGCTCAACTTCCACATCAACATATGACTGCTTTTCTTTCTCAAAATTTTCAACAACTTTTACCTATGAAGAATCAACAATTATTTTTTTTTCTTTATTGAGTCATATATAACATATTCCTTCTGGAGCATATCCAATAAAAATTCCATCATCTCCTCTTTGCTCAAACTTTACCAGGTTTCTACCTTTCTTCTTTATAATGCATGGACTCCCAAAGACTCTCAAGTGTTTCAGACTTGGAGATTTTTCATAGAACATTTCATATGGAGTCATATCTGAGTTTGGTCTGTAGAAACATAAATTCTGAATATGCACTGCAGTGCTCATGGCTTTCCTCCAATAATAATGAGAAAGACTATGTTCAAGTAACATAGTTCTCCCCATTTCCACCAGACTTCGATTCTTTCTTTCAGCAACCCCATTTTGTTGAGGTGTGTATGGGGAACTGAACTCATGCTGAATTCCATGTTTGTCAAGGTATCTTGCAAACTCCTCATTCTTATACTCTCCACCATTATCAATTCTCAACTTTTTCACTGAATACTCACATTCCTTCTCTGCTTTCCTCCTGAAACTCTTAAACATTTTCAGAGCATCTGACTTATGTCTCATGTACATAACAGAAGTAATGCGAGTAAAGTCGTCAATGAAGGTAATGAAGTACTTATCTCCATTTGTAGATTGCTTGCTCATTGGTCCACAGATATCAGAGTGTATGAGTTTCAATGGCCTTTTTGAGTGAATTTCAACTCTCTTATGAATAGAGTTTGTAATTTTCCCTTTCTCACAAATGGTTCAACACCAATCTCTTTTTCTTGATAAATCAGGAATATCTCGGACATTGTCTCTCTTTGATAACTAGCACATATTTCTCTGACACAAATGTCCCAGCCTTTTATGCCATAACTGATTTTCATCCACTACACCCATGTAGCAAGAGCTCTGCACTTCACCAACTTGAAACAAATTCCCTTTTGTGCGTTGGCCTCTCGTAACTATATTTCCACCATTTTCACTTTTAACAATAAATCCATATTTTTTGAAGATAACTTTGTTTCCTTCATCACAGAGTTGTGACACACTAAGCAGGTTATGTTTCAGTCCATCAACATATAATGTTTTCCTGGATTTCATCTTTTCTTTTCCAATGATGGCTGATCCAACACCTTTGATCCTTAGAGATCCATCATTTCCAAATGTCACTGTTCCTTCTTTGAAGTCTTTCACATTCTTCAGTAGCTTTAAGTCTCCTGTCATATGAGATGAACATCCACTATCAAGAATCCATGGACATTCTGCTTTTATAGCTTTCAAAGCGGTTTCAACAACAAGAGCTTTTACTTCTTCCTTTTCTTTCTTCACCTCCGGCTTCTGAGAATTGTTAATGAGATTTTGTTGTGCTGGTAACAAAACAAGACATACTTTTGCAAGATGTCCAGGTTGTTCACATCTTTCACAAATAGTTTCTAGGGGTTGGAACCTATTTTTAATCTTTACTCCAACATTCTCAGGTTTCTTTACAACCACCTTTTCTGACTTCTTTCTTTGAGGAGATTGACTCCCCCTCAAAGCTTGACTTTCATAACCTGTGGAATAATAGTAATGTTGTTGGTTGAACCAACACATATTTTCAGTATGATCGAATCCACCACAATACCAGCAGTATCCATAGAAAGAGTATTTACCTATGAAACTTCCATACTGACTAGAATTGAGAACACATTTCTCTTTCACCTTCCTGTCTTTCTTTTCTGAGCCACCAGCCTTTCTGTTATAAATCAAAGTATTGCTTTCCATTTCGGTTATATCAAAACTAGAAGTTTTGGAAACTTTTCTGGATTCAGAATGTTTTGAACCATTTTTGAACTCAGGCTTCTTTGAAACATCAGAATTCCCAATTTTGTTGGTCTTTTCAACATACATAACTTTCCCAATATTCTTCATTTCAGAACCACTTTTACAATGATTTTCAACCTTTGAAGGCAACCCTTTTTTATCCTTCTTAGGTTCCTCCTTCAAAGAACAATCACCAACTTCAGAGATAGAGTTTTTGAAACTGATACTCATTTATTTAGATTTATAAAGTTTTTGTTGGATAGATTTCAACTCTTCTTCTTTTGCCTTCAGCTTTACTTCAAGATGATCATTGCGATTCTTTGCATTCTCAAGAGAATTATTCAGATCATCAATCTCTTTTTTCATATTGATTTTCTCATCAGTAAAACCTTCTTGATTGTTTATTGCAGAATTTTCATTTGTCAACTTCTTGTTTTCCTTCTCAAGCCTTTTTATCTTTCTCAAACATTCCTTCAACTCTTCTTTCAGATATGATTCAAGTTGAGTTTCTTCTTCTTCAGAACTACTGCTCTCATAATCATCATTTTTCATAGTTGCAACAAAGGTCTTTTCTCTAGCTTTCTCAGCAACTGAATTTTTAGATCCAGTCTCACTATCTTCTTCTTCTCCACTTTTCGAAAACAATTTTCTTCTTTTTGATTTGAAGAACTTTTTGTCCTTACCTCTTCCAGAAGAACTATCTTTTCCACCCTGTGTCTTCCAAGACCTTCTTGGTCTTCTGTCTTCTTCATCACTGTCTTCAAATTTCTTCTTTTTAGGACAATTAGCCGCAAAGTGACCAACAACTCCACATTCAAAACATTTCAAGGGAAGTTTCCCTTTTATATTTTCCTGTACCTCTTCTCACATTTTTAGAAAACAAGGATAAAATTTCATCAAAGTTTTCACATACCTCATTTTCAGAGTCAGAGCCAACAACATCATCTTCCTCATGAGCCTTCTTAGATATTTCTCTCTTGGCAGCTTTAAAAGACATTTCTCTTTCAACTTTGGTTTTATTCTTCATAGTCTTCTCCCTTATCATTTCATAAGTGATAAGAGTGCTATGCAAATCATCCAGAGATAATTCTTCAGGGTCTCTGTCTTCCAATGAATAAAATTTAGCATCAATTTTGTCAGGAAGAATCCTTAAGATCTTTTAAACGACTGTAGAATCCTCCAGCTTTTCACCAAGACATCTGATAGTGCTGAAAATGTCATTTACCTTGGTAAAGAAGTCCACAAAAGATTCAGCTTCTCACATTTTCAAGTCTTCATACTTTAGTCTCCAGATTTGTAGTTTATCCTTCTTCACTTTCGTATTTCCTTCATAGATGTTCTTCAGTTTGTCCTAGATTCCTTCAGCTGTAGCAACACCTTTCACTCTTAAAAATTCACTCTCAGACAGAGATGAGAGTAACGCATTTTTTTCTCTTCCATCATTCTCAAGATTCTTTTTATAAAAAGGAGTAAGATGAACCTTGTCATCAATAGTAGGAAATCCATCTGTTGTAGTTTCAAGAACTTCATATCCAAGAGACATGAGATAAGGCATCATTCTGTCCTTCCAGATGTGATAATTATTTCCGTAAAAAATCGAAATCACCTTACTGTTCACATAGTTAAGATTTTCCATCACAGCTTCTCTTCCGCCACTTCAGAAAAGAATAAATGAAGGCAAACTTCCCTCTGATACCAATTGAAGTTCCCAATCAGGATCCAAGTATCACTGAGAGGGGGAGGGGGTGAATCAGTGATATCTTATTCTTTTTAAGTTTCCTTCTTTATGAAACAACCTTCGCCTCCTGTTAAAGAGTTTCATCCCTACTGAACACACACAACCACAGGAACACAAGATTTACAAGGTTCACTACTCAATAAGAGTAGCTACATCCTTGGTATGGTATGGAAATAATCTAGTACCACACAATCCACTAGAAAACAATCCTTTGATGTGGAATACAACGAGTAGGATATACCCTTACACTCGTGTAACACTTTGAAAACAATCCAATAGTGTGTGTGCTCCCTCTTAGCACAAATAGGGTAATGAAATAATTCTGTGCTTCTTGATGACCTTTCCCAGATCAAATCTTTCAAAACAACTCTTCACTTTCCTACCCAGAAGCTGGTAGAAACCTCCTGGAGAAAACAGCTTTCGTGCCTCCTTCCACTTGCGTGCCTCCTTCCCACTTGTGCTCCTCCTTTATGGACACCACAAAACTTGCGCGCCCTATACTTGCGCGAAAAAACTTGTGTGACAGACTTGCGTGACAGACTTGCGCGGCAACACTTGCGCGACAGACTTCTTCGACTTGCGCGCTCAGAGCTCAAAATAATTCTCTAAGTCTCGAGCCTTAAAAAATGAGGAGGCGAGTCGTCTATTTATAGGAATTTTTGTGACTTGCGCGACCTAGACTTGTGCGCCAC
Source organism: Viscum album (assembly GCA_963277665.1). Taxonomy (NCBI): domain Eukaryota; kingdom Viridiplantae; phylum Streptophyta; class Magnoliopsida; order Santalales; family Viscaceae; genus Viscum; species Viscum album. The sequence continues at coordinate 632,298,023 of OY728161.1, forward strand.
GACTTGCGCGCCACCACTTGCGCGACACACTTGCGTGGCATTCTTGACTTTCACGCCACTTTATTTTCTTTGCCATATTTCTGAAATAATTCTCTTTTGAAATATGACTTTCAGCCTCTACATACTTGCGTGCCTACTGCATACTTGCGCACCTACTTCTTTCATTTTCCATATTTTTGATCTGATGATATTTGTGATATGACTTTTCCAAAAACGCTTCTTTGTCACTCCATTTCCTTCATAAGGCTTGCATCACAAGTTCTCCAAACTTATGATATTTTTGAAATACAAATCAGCAAAGCATCGTATGGTTTTCCAAGTCTTTTACAAAGTGAATTGATTTAGCTTCTTTTTCAACAAAAGAAAACACTTTATAATAGAAAAATTTTCTTACTTCCTTATCCGTTCAACTTGGTCCCAACAACAATAATAAAAACAATGCATGAATTTATTAGAAATCTAGATTACAATTAAATAAAAAATAAAAAAAATAAATAAATTATAAATAAATGGGGAAGATTTGAGGCTGGCCCCCATCGATGGAGATCTCCACCTTGGTGCCTTGAAGGAATGAAATGGAGAATGGGATGATTTGAGAGGAAGGAGCTCCCCTCCTTTTATAGGAAGAATTTTTTCCATGAATGTTGATTCATTTTAGACCCAATAAATGACCTCTTCATGCATTCCACCCTTCATTAATGTTGTTTATAAATATATTTTCCATCTCTTATAAAAATTTCAGAGCATTTGGACATTATATGTGGGAGATATGAATTTTTCATTGGGAGTTTCTTTTTCTAGAAGAAGTTTCCAAAAATATTCCTTCAAAAGTATAACACCCAATGGTAACTTTATTGAATTCAAAACTCTCTAAAATTAATTTTAGAGCTGAAACTATGTTTCCTTGTTTCCTTCCAGGTGGAAGAATCACAATTTAATGTGTGTAGACCGAGATAGACTTCCATTATGGTGGTGGGATCCATGCTATCTGCCTGAAAAAATATTCAACTTCATTAATTTTTTAAGGCCCTTAGATGGCCGAATCTTCCTCTGGACCAGAAGAAAAAGTTGATGAAAATAAAATAAGGATTAAAAAAAATGATTCACTCAATTTGGATTTATATTTTTTATGAAATGACTAAAATACCCTTGATGTAGAAATCTGTCTAAAATCCATAATTATGCATTTTTCACCATTTTGCTCAAAACACATCATAAAATTAAAATTGATTCATATAAGCTCAAATTGATAATTTTGGATGATTAAAACAATTTAAATTCATACAAAAAATATTGAAAATATTATCTCTATTAGATGCTGAAGCTATTATCAAATGAATTTAAAGTCATTAAGGAAGTCATAATACAAGAATAGTTTTGTGAATAAAGGAAGTTGGTGAAGATGAGATGAGGCTGGCGAAAATTTTTATGAAAAATCAACAATGTGGTCAACCATTCAAAAAATGGTTGAATTACTTTGTAGGTTTCAATTGGACCAAGAGCCTTTTTATCAGAGTTGATTTTTTTCAACTTGGTCAGGAGAATAAGTGAAGAAGTAAAAGTGGTTTGTAAGGGGAGATTGTTGAATGAATTGTCAAGGGGTAGATTAAAATTCAAAAAAAATATTATATTTAGAAATCAGAGTGGTATCCATTTCTTCATACACTTTCTTACAATTGGTATAGATATTTGTTTTGAAGAAATTAGATTCATAAAATCGGACCCATGAATTGAAATTTGACTGACTATTGAAATGAAAGTCTAAAGAATAAGTGAGGATTGTAGAAGAATCAAGAATCTTTGAGAAGAGTTGACAAAATCAAAATTCTCCCAACATTTTAGGGGAAATTGAGAATAAAGTGAATTTTATTAAGTGTGAAAATTTGTGGGATCCTTCCAAAAGCCACTCAAGGGTCACCTATAAAAGCCAAAACGTACATTGTAATTTTCTAATGACTGATGTACTATTCATTAGAGAGAATCTCCAAGTTTTAGAGATAATAAGAAGTTTCTATATTCACTTGTGTTGATGAACTTTTGACAGATTGAATTGAAAGATAAGAGACAAGATCACAATGTTGTATTCAGTTGGTCATTGTAATTAGTGTTTATCATACTTAGCTGATTACCCTATTCATCTTATCAATTGTATTCGGCTAATCATCATATTAGGATGGATTAATCGGATCCTGATTTCTATATTGGGCTTTCTGGACTGAGGAAAATGGAGGATTGAAGTGGTTCTAATTCATCTCTATTGAATTATATCAAAGTTATATTTTTTATACTAGGAATTATCATACTGAGAAGAATCGTATCAAGGAGAATCGTACTCATAGAAAAATGGACTGGGAAAATCATATTTGGTTTTTCAATAAAAAATTCCAATAAGTTCTTAATGACTTCTAGGTAAGAAATTTAAGAACTATTTTGAATTGAATACATTTGTGGATTTTCAAATAAGCATAGGTAACATGAGTTGTTACATAAATTTTTTATTACCCTATTTCGGCTAAGAGGGTGCACTTTCACTATTGGAATTGTTTTCATAGTGTTATAAAAGTGAAAGGGTACATCCTACTTGTTGTAATCCAAGGATTGTTTTATAGTGGATTTTGTGGTATTGGATCATTTACAAACCATAATAAGGACATAGATATTATTATTTAATAGTGAATCTTGTAAAGGCTTGTGTTCCTTTGGATGTGTGGTTGAATTGTTTTCAACAGGGAATTGAATCTTTAACAGGAAGTGAATTTTGTTTCAAGGAAACATAAAAGAAAGAGTATCACCGATTCACTCCCTCCCCCTCTCAGTGATACAATCATCATGACTGGACACTTTCAAGTGGTATCAGAGTGTAGGTTCCCTTCATTTATTCTTTTCTAATGGAGAATTTGAAATGTGTGAACAGTAAAGTTATTCTGGTCTTTGGTGGAAAGAATCATCATATCTAGAAAGATATAATGTTTCCTTATCTTATATTTATTAGATATGATGTTCTTGAAGGTACAAAATATGGTTTTCCTTCTATTGATTTTAAAGATCCTCTTACATTTATTGATAAGAAGAATCTAGAGAATGGTGGAAGGGACAAGAATGCTATATTATCATCACCTTCTGAAAGTGAATTATTATGAGTAAAATGTGTTTCCACATCCAAAGGTATATGGATTTTTCAGAATGAGAGGGTATGGATATGCCATTAGAACCAGCCTATGCTTGCACAGGAAGACTAGCCAGACGACCATGCGAAGGTGGAGAGTTACTATCATGATGCAGATGCTAGGGAGGGGTAGTTCCTTGTAGATAGTCTAGTTGAATTCTCTAAGACCCTCGGGTCAGGTAATTTCCTAAGCCTACGGGCCATGTAATATTTGAGCCTATGGGCCATGTAAGGGTCCTGCTCATCCCTTGAAAGGAGGTTATCAAAAATCAATAAAAATAAAGTCCTTCGGGCCATTTGGGCTATATGGTATTAATTGAAAAACATATAAAAATTCAATAAATAAGTGAAGAATGAAAAGTTACAAATCTGTAGATTGAAATATAGAGATTTGAATATGGGTGAGCATGAATCTGTTGGGGACTTCTTTACCAGGGTAAATGACATTGTGAGTACTATCAGATGTCTTGGTGAAAATTTGGATGACTCTACATTTGTTGAAAAGATCTTGAGAATCCTTCCCAATAAGTTTGATGCAAAAGTTTCTTCACTATAAGACATAGATCCTGAAACATTGTCTCTTGATTATTTTCATAGCACTCTCACCACTTATGAAACAAGAAGAGAGGAAGCTATGAAAATAAAAAAACAAAAGTTTATAGAGAAATGTATTTCAAGGATTGTAATAAAGAAAAGACAATGAAGATTCTTATTGAATATAAAGTTGGTAAATCTGATTCAAAAAATGAGGTATTTAAAAATCTTGATGGTATTTTATCCTTATTTTCCAAAAATGTTAAAATAGGTACAGATAAATTCAAAGGGAAAATTCCCTTGAAATGTTTTGAATGTGGAGGCATTGGTCACTTTATGGATAATTTTACTCAAAGAAAGAAATAATAGGATAGTGATAATGAAGAAATAAATCCAATAAGATCGTGGAATAAATAGTAAGATAAAGGAAAATTGAATTACATAGGGAAAGAGAGAAAATTCTTCAAATCCAAAAGAAAAATTTTATTATCTAAATATGGAGAAGAAGAAGGAAGTGATGTTGAATCTGAAAAATCAGTTGAATATGATATTAAAAATACTTTTATTGTAATAGTGAATGATGAAGAATTTGGAAGTAATAGTTTTGAAGAAAAAGAAACTCAACATGAACATCATCTGAAAGAAAATTTGAAAGACTGTCTAAGAAAGATCAGAAGTCTTGAAAAGAAAAAAAAATTTAGAAGATGAATGTTCCTCAACCAGTAATCAAGAATTTTTTTCTGATGAGAAATTAAGGATGGAAAAAGAGGTTAATTACTTGAATAAATATCTTATATAAAAAAATAATTGTAATGAGTATCTGGAGCTGAATTTGAAGGAAAAAAGAAGAATAGTTGGAACTTATCCAATAAAAACTTTCCAAATACGAACAGAGAAATAAAAGTTTTGAAAACTCTATTTATAAATTTGGTTAAAGTTCTTAAAAGGAGAAACCTAAGAAGGATAAACAAAAGATACCTTTGAAGGTTGAGAATAAATATGTAATTGTTTCTGAAAAGAAGAATGTTGGGAAAGTCATGTATGTATCCAAGACAAAAAAATTTAGGAATTTTGAAGTCTCAGGGAACCCTGAGTCCAAAGAAGTGTTGAAACAATATGAATTCATAAAAGTTTCAAATACTTCTATTTCTGATAATTCTGAAAAGAATAAGAAGAATATGATTGATAACAAAAAGTATTATGGGTTAGAAAAGAAAGAAAAGAGAGTTTCCAAGAAACATATCCACAATTTCAGGTAGTATAGAAGTTTTAAATGAAAATATTCATTTTATGGTTATTTCTGGTATTGTGGTGGATTCAAACATATAGAAAATACATGCTGGTTTAACCAAAAAAATTACTATTATTCCATATATTATGGAAGAAAAATGTTGAGGGGGGTCAATTTCCTCAAAAGAAGAAGTCTGAGAAGGTTGGTTTGAAGAAACCCGAGAAAGGTGGAGTAAAAATTAAATATAGGTTTCAACCTTTAGAAACTATTTTTGAAAGATGTAAACAAACTAGACACCTTGAAAAATGATGTCTTATTTTGTTACCATTACAAAAAAATATTCTTAACAATTCTTTGAAGCTAAAGATGAATAAAGAAAAGGAATAAGTAAAATCTCTTATTATTGAAACCGCATTAAAATATACAAAAGGAGAATGACCTTGGATTCTTGATAGTGTTTGTTCTTCTCATATGATAGAAGTTTTTAAATGTTTTAAGAATATGAAATATTTTAAAGAATGCATAGTGACATTTGGCAATGATGAATCCTTGAAAATTAAAGGCGTCGGATCAGCCATCATTGGGAAAGAAAATATAAAATCCAAGAAAGATTTGTATGTTGATGGTCTAAAACATAATTATCTAAGTGTTTCACAATTGTGTGATAAGGGTAAAAATTTATCTTTATAAAATATGGGTTTGTTTTGAAAAGTAAATAATATGTAAAAATTATTACAAGAGGCCAATGTACAAAAGGAAATTTTTTCAGATTGGTGAAATAAAAAATTCTTGTTACATGGGTATGGTCATATAAAATAAATTGTGGCATAAAAGGATGAGACATATGTGTAAAATAAACATGAGAAAGTTATCTAAAAGAGATAGTGTCTGAGACATTTCTGATTTTCCAAGAAGAAGAGATCAGTGTTGCACTATTTTTTATAAAGGAAAGACTAAAACTGTTGTGCATAAGAAAGTTGAGATTTGTTCAAAACAATCCCTAGAGATGATTTATTCTGATATCTATAGGACAATGATAAAACAGTAAAAAAATAAATATAAGTACTACATCACCTAAATTGATTATTTTACTCTCATTACTTGTGTTATGTATATGAAACATAAATCAGATGCTTTGAAAATGTTTAAAAGTTTCAGAAGGAAAGTTGAGAAATAATGTGAGTATTCAGTGAAGAAATTGAGAACAAATAATGGTGGTGAATAAAGAAGTGAATAATTATAAGGTTATCTTAAGAAGCATATAATTTTGCATGAGTATAGTTTCCCATACACTCCTAAAAAAGTGGGGTTTCTAAAAGAAAGAATATAAGTTTGGTGGAAATGGGAAGAACTATATTACTTGAACATGGTCTTTCTCATTACTTTGAGAGGCAATCCATGAGTACTGTTATTTATATCTAGAACTATTGTTTCTATAAGAATTAATCATATATAACTCCATATTATTTTTTATGGAAAAACTCCAAGTTTGAAACACTTAAGAGTTTTTAAGATACCATGTATGATAAATAATAAAGGTGGAAACAATAGAAAGTTTGAGCATAAAGGTGAAGATAGAATCTTTCTTGGCTATTCTTGGAAGGAAGAGGATATAGATGTTTCAAAAAAGAACCTGTGATAATTTTTTATTAAATTGATGTGAAAGTAATTGAAAAATTAGAAAAAGACAAACATGCTTAGGCTAATAAGGAAGATGAGAATGTTGAAGAAAAAAATTATGATAAGGATATAGACAAGTGTATTCCTAATCAAGAAGAAGAATTGTACTCTTCTATTTCCAGTGATGAGGAAGATACTCAAAAATCTCATCATAGTCTGAGGAAGAAAGTGAAAGACCATAATATAATTGGTGACCCATATCATATGGTTCAAACAGAAAGAACAACAAATGCTATTATGCATACTTCTTTGTATTCAAAAGTGGATCCGAATGATGTGAAATAATATTTTGAGTATCTAGAATGGGTTCAGGCCATGAATGAAGAATTGGATCTGATTGAAAAGAATGATACATGGGAACTCATACTCAAGACATAAAATAAAAACATTATTGGAATGAAGTGGGTTTTTCAGAACAAGATGAATGAAGAAGGTGAAGAGATAAGAACAAAGAAAGATTGGTGTACAAATGGTATTCAAAAATTGAAGGTATTGAATTTTATGAAACCTTTTCTCTGGTGGAAATACTTGAAACAATTAGAATCTTTCTTGCTATTGCTGCACAATGAGGCTACAAGATATTTTTAAATGGATGTTAAATCAGCATTATTAAATGGAGATCTTGATGAGGAAGTTTAAATTGAAAAATCTTGTGGCTTTGTTGTTAGAAAAGGTGAAAGTTATGTGTGTAGATTGAAAAAAGATTTGTATGGCCTAAAACAAGCTCCAAGGGCATGGTATTCCAAATTGGATACATGCTTAAGGAAGATGAATTTCAAGAAAGGAAGAGTGGATATCAATCTCTATATCAGAGAAAGTCAAGAGTATTACCTCATTTTTATTGTTTATGTTTATGACATTATCTTTGATGGGAATGATGAAATAAGTTATAAAAAGTTTTCTAAATAAATGAAAATGGTATTTTAAATTTCCATGCTGGGGGAAATGAAATACTTTTTTGGGTTACAAATACATAAAAGGAAGGAATACATTTTTCTTTCTCAAGAAAAGTATACTAAGGAACTTCTTAATAGGTTTTGCATGGAAAACTCAAAACCTATTTCCACACCAACATCAGTGGGAACAAAGTATTCAAAATATGTAGAATTAAAAAAAGTTGATCAGAAAGATTTTTCAAAGTTAATTGGAAGTTTTTTGTATTTGACTTCCTCAAGACCCGACATTGTTTATGTTACTACCTTATATATAAGATTTTATAGTGCTCCAAAAGAATCACATTTACTTGCTAGAAAAATAATTCATAGATACATCAAATTCACAAAAGAATTCGAAATCAGGTATGGCATCTCAGATAGTATTGAATTGTTTGGGTATTCAGATGTTGATTGGGCATGAAATTTTGATGATAGAAGATCCACATCTGGTGGAGTATTCTTTCTAGGAAAGAATTATGTTAGTTGGCATTCAAATAAATATAATTCAGTAACTCTCAGTATGGCCGAAGTTGAGTATTTTTCTACCACTCAATCCACTACTGAACTTATATGGATAAAAACTTAATTGGAATATTTACTTGTTGAAGTGAAGTTACCCTTGCTCTTGAGTTGTGATAATCAAAGTACAATCAATCTCACTAGGAATACAATTCAACATTATTGATTAAAATATATTTATATAAAATATCATTTCATCAAAGAGCATGTGGATAAGAATGAATTGAAGATGGAATATGTTCTAACATCATAACAAGTTTCTGAAATATTCACAAAACCTTTACCAAAGGAATCTTTTTCTAAATTGAGGTTGAACAAGGGTGTCCAACCTCTTTCTCTTAAAGTTTTAGGTATGTGTTTTTGTCCCCTCTCTCATCTTAACTTTGGATTTTTTGATCAAGGGGGATAATTTTTTCATAAATCCATGTATTTCATATAAAAAGAGGGAGTTGTGGGTAAGCTGTGAATTTAGAATTATTTTGTGAGTGAACTATTCTAACTATTTGTTGGAGTGGTTGTAGGAAAAGAGTTTTTTTTGTATTCCAAAAATAATAATGAAAATATGAGGTTGAAGAAGAGTTGAGGTATGAAAAAGAAAAAGGTTATCATTGTCACTATTTTTGGACAACAAGGTTTTGTTGTTAATGATTATTGTTTCCTATAATGAGTTAAATCACGTTGGATTATAATTATTGATAATTAATCCATTGCTTGAGGATACAAAGTTTAGTGAATTATGAATCTTAGTTGACAAAAAAATCCAAAGGTAGATATTGTTAGGATCAAGCTGAAGATGAAGGTGGTTGTTTTCATATGTTTTATTTTGTTATCAAAGAAGGCTTTGTTTTATCAAGGAAGTTTAATATGAAAGGGAAAACACCTCACTTTGTATTTGGTGAATATCATACTTAATTTTGTTTTCAAAATAACCAAACTTGTGTTTTCTAAAAAATATTTCTCACCTTGGGTCCAAAATGAAAGAGAAAACACCTTACTGGAAATAAATGGTCATCAAATTTACTCTGAATTTGGTGTAAAAGAAGTGGTTATTTTGATTGAGAATCGAAGTCTCTATGACTATGATAAATTAAAAGTGACGATGCTTTTATAAGTTGTATTTCATATAAATCATAATTTTATTTAAGAACTTATGATGCAAGCTTGATGGAAGAAAAGAAAAAATAGGTATTAAAAATCATACCAAGATTTATTGTATCTAGGTGGAAGAGAAAAAAGTGATGATTCTGATTGAAAATAAATCATACTCATGACAATCGTACTTAGGCACTATAACATCTGATCATCCATCTTATGCATAAGAAAAATTTTGTAACCAGGATGATCATACTTAGGCTTGGGAAGAAATTTTTTTTACCCAGTATAATCATATGTAGAATGATCATATCTATAATGATCGTACCCATAAACAATTTTATTCAGGCCAATCATACTCAGAAAATATCATACTCGGGCTGAGAAGAAAAGAAATAATTTGGGCTGAATGGAAAGTTATGATACTTTCCAATTGAATTCCAATGATGCTGAAGTTGTTCTCAAATGAATTTAAAGTCATGAAGGAAGTCATGATACAAACACAGGTTTGTGAATAAAGGAATTTGGTGAAGATGAGATAAGGCCGATGAAAATTGTTATGACAAATCAACAATGTAGTCAACCATTCAAAAAAAGGTTGAATTACTTTATAGGTTTCAATTGGGACAAGATCCTTTGTATTAGAGTTGATTTTTTTTTCAACCGGGTCAGGAGAAGAAGTGAATAAGTAAAAGTGGTTTGAAAGCATATATTGATGAATGAATTGTCAAGGGGGAGATTTACATTCAAAAGAATGATTATATTCGGTAATCATAGTGGTATCCATTTCTTCATACACTTTCATACAATTGGTACAAAGATTTGTTTTGAATGAATAGGATTCAGAAAATCAGACCCATGAATTGAAATTGGACTGGCTATTGAAATGAATGTTTGAATAATAAGTGAAGATTGTAGAAGAATCAAGAAGCTTAGAGAAGAGTTAATGAATTCAAAATTCACCTGAGATTTTAGGAGAAATTGAGATTAAGGTGAATTTGATTAAGTGGGAAGTTTTTTGGGATTCTCGCCAAAGCCACTTGAGGGTCACCTATAAAAGAAAAAAGGCACATTGTACTTTTATTATGAATAATGTAATATTCATGAGAAAGAATCTCTGAGTTTTAGAGATAAGAATAAGTTTTCGTATTCACTTGTGTTGAAGAAGTTTTGATGGATTGAAGTGAAAGATAAGAGACAAGTTCACAATCTTGTATTCATCTAATCATCATACTTGGTGTTTATCATACTTAGCTGATTACTATATTCATCTTGTCAATTTTATTCGACTAATCATCATATAGGGCTGGATTAATCATATTGGGATTTTTGTAATGGGATTTCTTGAATGAGGAAAATAAAGGATTAAAGTGGTGCCAATTCATCTCTATCGAATTCTACTAGAGTTATATTTTTTGAACAAGGAAGTATTGTACTAAGAAGAATCGTATAAGGGAGAATCATACTCAGAGAAAAATGGACTAGGAAAAATAAACTAGGAAAATCAGATTTGGATTTTCAACAACAAAGTTCAATAAGTTCTTACCATCTTTTGGGTAAGAAATTGAAGAAGTGTTTTCAATTGAATACATTAAAATATTTGAAAAGAATCATAGGTACATGAGTTATTACATAAATTTTTTATTACCCTATTTGTTCTAAGAGGGTTCACACACACTATTGAAATTATTTACATAGTGTTACATGAGTGAAAGGTTGCATCCTACTTGTTGTAATACAAGTATTGTTTTCTAGTGTATTGTGTGGTATTGGATCATTTCCAAACCATACCAAGGATATATATATTCTTATTGAATAGAGAACCTTGTAAATACTTGTGTTCCTTTGGATGTGTGGTTGAATTTTTTTTAGTAGGGAATTGAATCTTTAAAAGGCGGTGAAGGTTGTTTCAAGGAAACATAAAAGAAAAAAAGTATAACTTATTCATCCCCTCTCCCTGTCAATGTTACAATCATCCTGGATGAGAACTTTCAAAATTATGTGAGAGAGACCCGACTACCCATGATTGGGTTTCTTCATGATGCGTCCATAAACAGACCAAATGCTTCATGGTTTGATACTATTGGGAAGAGGCCCAAAATCACCATAGAAACCCACCACTTCACATAGAAAGAGGATGTTGTGATAAGGGGGAAATGTTTGCATAGATCTTGGGTTTAAAAGCCACTCATGAAGGGTTTTATATGAGCACCCTCTGTGAATAGTGTTTGTAGGTTCCCTTTGAGAAGGGGGTCTTCATGAAGGTACTTTGTGAAGGGGCCTTTCACAGGTTCCCTTTTTGAAGGGGGTCTTCATAGGTGCCCTTTATGAAGGGGATATTTGTAGAACTCCTTCATGTACCTTCACAAAGGGGACTTATGAAAATGTCCCCACAAAGGACTTATACAAGTGTCCCTTCTGGGTTTCTTCTATGACCAACATGTAGTGTATTACCTGGGTTTTTGTTGAATTAGTTCACGAAGATTGTTTGTAAACAATTGGGTTTTTCTTTATTGAATCCCAATTCTAAAAAGAGGGTTAGGCATCAATAATCGATGTGTTTGAATATGGATCCATTTTTTGAAGTTTGTACCAATATCTATAGGCAATATCTAACAACTTCCTTCCTAAATTGTGTGGCCAAATAGGTATCATGCATCCACCAAAGGGTACACAACTGCAAAAGATCAATGTCATGGGGCCTCAAACGACTGTCGACCACAAAAGAAAAAATCCACCATGTAGGATCCTTCAGCTGGACAAAAATGAATTCTATTCATGTTTCTTAAATGTAGGGGGATCAATGAAATTATTAGGGTTCGATCAAAATTAATGCATTAGCATGTCACTTCTTTTTTTCATATATTTTTATTAAGTGAAAAATTGATTTGATGTTGGGCTTGAAAATCTTAGTTGTGAATCAAGTGAGATTTGAGTTGAATTATTCATGGAAATTGTAATGTGACTTCTCTTTTATTAAATTTTGGTGATTTGTTTTGATGTCTCTCTAAATATGCTTATCATCTATAGATGTTCTTGAAACAAGGTGTTTTTCATATCATGGGGTTTTTCCTCATTATAGTTTTTGTTTATGTAATTAATGATATTATATATATATATATATATATATACATATATAAAGTTATAGATCCATCCAAAATAAAAAAATTTGACAAAAAAAATATAAATCAATTTAAATTGACTTCCAATTTTCATATAAAATACAAAGATGGTGTGAAAAAAACTTACCCGATAAGTAACCTTCCCTCATAACTCTCTAACCTATCCATCGATGAAGCTTTTTGCCCCACCTAAAATGAGATTTTATATAATTAAATATAATATGAATTAAATTTTAAAACAAACTATAGTAAAAAATTACTATAAAGTTATTCAAACAATTTGTGGTATCAATCAAGTCTAAATGTATTTTTTCTTAAATATTTCAAATGTTTTTGAAATTTTTAGTTTGTTTAAAATTTATTAGTTTTAACTATAAATGATTGAATTTTAAATTTTTAATATAATCCTCATATTTTGTATATATTTCATATGTATAAATTAATTATAGTATGCATTAAAAAAACTAGAAACTTTCGTGTTATTATAGAACTTCTAATTCTATATAATTTCATTTTAAAATAAAAAATTCATGTAAACATTTTTTTTGTGTAGTAATTATTTTATTACATAAAATTCTTCAAATTTATATTTTTTGTTTCATAAATTTTATGAATACAATACTTTCAACAATCACTCAATCACATCATTTCAAAAATGCTCCACTTATACAAGTGTGGATACATTGTCACAATTAATACTCTAATTCAAAAACATGTTATGGTACACATCATTATATTTATATATATTATGAGTTATGATATTACTTTATAGCTAATTTGAGTTTTTATTCTAAAACATTAACATTTTTCTTCTGCACATTTCTAGTTTTTAATGGGGTTTTAATATATATTTTTAAAAAAATGGGATAGGGTTTGAAATTTTTAAAAAGGGGGTTTGGAGAAGATGAACACCATTCAATCTTATCCATTTCAATAGAGAAGCATGAATGAGGTTCACACTTCTCTCTCTACCTCCGAAGAAGCATGAACTCCAATCATGCTTCCTTTGAAATTTTTTCAAAATAGGTGTGAACAAGGTTCACACCTCCTACCGAGGAAAAATTATAAATAGGATGCTTCTCCTCCTCTATTTTCAATTATTCTACTATAAATTTACTATGTAACTTTGCCGGATTTCTTTCTCATAATATATTTTTTTCTTTTAGAAGGTAAAATTTCTATTTAAAATTTTAATTGTCTAATTGTTTTTATTTATTTTGTTTGTATGATTTATTTATTTAATATGTATGTATGTATGTATGAATGTATGGATGTATAAATTATTGTCCTTTGCATGATTTAATTTATAAATGAGTTATTTATTTTTATATAATTTAATTTAATTTGAATGATTTAGAAAATTAAAATATGTTGTTTATATAATTAAAATGTTATGTATAAAACATAATTTATATTTAGGGAAATATTATTGTTTTAAAAAATGTATATATTTTTAATTTAAATGGTGATTAATTAGATTTGAATAGATTTATATGTATATTATATATATTATATTTAAAAGTAACATAAATTTAAATTATTATATTCCATACATATAGGTAATTAGCTAAATATTTTACAAAAAATATATTATTAAAAAATACTAGTTATATTAAGTATCATATTTAAATTTATTTAAATAAATAAATATTATATTATTTTTGTTAACGATATAAAAAAGTTTTCTATAAATAATAATTTTAAATTATATTAAGTATAAATAATCATTATTTCAAGTAATAAAGTATAAAATATAATTACTTAAATTTTGGAAAGTAAAAATATGACAGAAATTATATATATACTTATGTAATTTTATAAAATTGAAAATAACATAAGTTTACAGTATTTTAATGGTTAATATGTAAGTGTAAATTATATTACTTTTATTAATTAAATTTAATAAAATTTATCATTAATAATATTTTCAGTATTTATGTATAAATTAATAATACTTATATTTAGAAAACTATAGTTTATAAAAATATATATAATTATATTTTAAAATATTAATAAATAAATTTGAATATATTTAAATTTTTATATATTTATGTTATATTATTTAAATAAATTTATATATATATTATTGTATATTATATATAAAGTAAAATAAATTTAAATTATAATATTTGATATACATAGGTAAATAAAGTGAATCTACCTAAATATATATACATACACACATTGAAAAGTTTAAATTTTGGAAAGGAGATGTATATATTAGATCTAGTTATAGATAAAGTTATATAATTTTTAGAACATAATAAGTATACCAAAAAACATGTTAAGAGAATTATGTGATGAGTGATCTTGAGATGACTGACCAATACATAATTGAAATTGAATGTTTTTTTTTTGTTTATATGGTTACATAATTTGTTATAATTGAATTTTATTTTTCTCATTAATAACCTACTAGTCATCCCTCTCTAAGTATGTAATGAACCATGTGTCTGCCTAAAAAATGTTATGTATTTCAAACCCCTAGACCCCCTCACTTGCATGTGAGTAACTTTGTAATAAAAAGGTGTTTGACAAGAGGTGTTCGACAAGAGGTATTTGACAAGAGTCATTGGAAAAGAGGCATTAAAAAATATGTGTTTCTATTTGAAAGGAGACTGATGGTTGCTGAAATATGTGATAATAGAGACTCCAGGAGTTCACCCCTAGGATTTGGTTAGTTTATCAAATAATGATAAACTAATTCATAGAAAAGTCTTAAGATAAATTAATATTTATTTATTCATAAGTAATTAAAATATGTGAAACATTTTATGATGTGGTATAAAAATATATAATGTTTTATTAAATTTTCTTTGGTAATCATATCACCATCAATATACTTCAACAGTGAGGTTATTTATATCGATCAAGGTTTTAGTTAAATTTTGTCACATGTAACAGTGAAAAATCTTCGTGAAAGTATGAATATAAATAGATGTTTATATATATATATATATTATTTATTAAATAATTTTATAAGTAAAGTTACAAGATTTAGAACATAATAAATATCTCAAACAAACATGTTAGCAATCTAGAATGTTGACTGATCTTGGGATGATTGTCTAATGTGTAATTGAAATTGCATGTTTTATTTTTCTATATCTAATTATTTAATTTGTAATAATTGGATGGTTTTGAGATGACCAACTAATGTATGATTGAAATTTAATTTCATGTTTTTTTAGTTATATAATTTGTAATAATTACATCTTATTTTCCTCATTGATGGCCTATATGTCATCCCTCTCTCTAAGTATGTCAGGACCTACGTGTCTATTTAAAAAAAATTATGTATCTCAAACCCCTATACCCCTTCACTTTCATGTGAGTATCACTGTAATAAAATGTAATTCAACAAGTAGTGTTGTTTGAAGTTGGATTTTTACACCATGCCTGAGAGGAGACAGATGGTTGCTAAAATCTAAGATAATGGAGGCACTAGGACCCCCCCCCTAAGTTTTGGTTGGTTTATCAAATAATGATAAACCAATCTTTAAAAAAATTCACAATATCAAGTCAATTATTTAATCACAAACAATTTAAAAAATTATAAAAATTCATGATGTAGTATCTAATATTTTGTTAATTATTTTTTTGTAGGTAATCATGTCTATGAAAATATATTACAACAGTGAGGTAATTTATACCGAGAAGGGTTTTATCTATGGTTATCCACCATAAATAGTGGGAAATCTTCATGATTGTGTGACATTGGATGAAGTTATCAATAAGATTCATAATCGGTTAAAAATGAGGGTTGGTCAATAAATTACTTTAATTACATATTTATATCTTCAATATCATGAACATTTTTGGCACAATGATTATCCTTTGCTCGAT
Source organism: Viscum album (assembly GCA_963277665.1). Taxonomy (NCBI): domain Eukaryota; kingdom Viridiplantae; phylum Streptophyta; class Magnoliopsida; order Santalales; family Viscaceae; genus Viscum; species Viscum album. Next base: position 632,314,148 of record OY728161.1, read on the forward strand.
GGTGAGGATTGGATGGATGAATCATTTTTATTCTAGCAACAATGTAGTGATGGTGTAATGGAATTATATGTGGCGATTCCTGATATTGATGAGGTGCAATCTGCTACTACAGAACCATGTTTTTTGAGCTATGTAGAAGTCGTTCCTTCACAACACTCTCATTCATTTCTTTCTCATATGACTCTTATGATAGAAATAAATTTTGAATAGGATGATCATCATTTGGAAGGAAATTTTGAGGACATCCCTATTTTTACTCTTTATTTATTGAATGACAGTTTATTTGATGAGGAAGTATCTGGTGAGGCATCAGGAGATGATATGGGTGAAGGTGATGTGGGGAATGAACATTATGAGGTTCCTCTAATAGATAAGTATCCACCAGTTAGTGGTAATCATACTATATTATTGACTTCCTTAGTCAAATTAATGTCGTGTGCACAACATTTTGATTGATATTTCATTAAAAAGGTTACTAAATTCCCTGACATTATAGAGAATAGATCTCCATAAATTGATAACACCATCAATGTCTAGAAAGAGTTTGGAAGTAAAGTTTCCTTGAAAATGTGATTAAAAAATACCACATAGAGCAGCATTTTTCACTTATGGTTGATGAGTTGAAGAAGGAAAACTATCTCATTCAATGTGAAAAATACAACCCAGAATGTAAATTACAAATGAGAGAAATATATGATAATTTTTTTTCATGTTGGAAGATAAAAAAATTATAAGGATCACACACTTTTATACATCCAAGCTTGTCACAAGATCACTCTTCACTTGATTCAGAGTTTATATCAATTGTTGTTGTAGAGATGATATGAACGTGTTAGGACATTCCTATATCCCTTGTTCAGGAACAAATTCAATAGTTTTTTAAATATAATATACGCTATGGAAAATCTTGGAATACAAAACAAAAGGAAATTATGAAAGAGTATAGTGATTGGGATGAATCATATGAAATTTTGTTGTATCTTATGGGATTGTTGTCCCTCTTCAATTAGATTATTTATCATTTGGACACTATTGAGCATGTCTCCCCATATCACTGAGTTGATCAATCAAATGTGAAGTTCAGTAGGATGTTTTGGGCATTTGGGCCATGTATCATTGATTTCCCATATTGTAAACAATTCATTCATTCAATGAAAATTTTATTTATGTAAAGTATACAAGTGTTTTACTTATTTCCTCCATATATGATGTTAATCGTGCTCCTATACCACTTGCATTTTCTATTTTTGAAAATAATAATTTTGAATCCCGAAGTTGTTTTTCTTTTTGCATGTATCTGCATTCATGTCACACAAAACCAGGGAGTGTGTATGATATTTGATCATCATCGAGTGATTATAGAGGTTGTTAATAGGTATGGGGTTTCATAGAGAAAACTAAATTCTTATCATCGATATCGCATTAGTTATATTTCCAGTAGTATTCATAATTATTTCATAGATTAGGCAATAAAGAATGAGATCATCAAGTTGGGTATGTTTTGCTAAACTTATTTTTTTTGTGAAGAAAATTTAATATCGTTTTAAATATATTATTCTCTTATGGTTTCAGTATATGATCCCCAAAGAGAAAGGTTCAATCAACATCTTGAAGAAATTCGAAGGACTAATCAAGATGTGCATGATCATATGATGTGAATCTCAAAAGAAAAATGGTCATTAGCTTATGATGGTGGCAATAAATATGGTCATGCGACCACTAATATAGTAGAGTGCATAAATGGGGTCTTCAAGGGTGTGAGTAAGCTGCTGATCACTAGGTTAGTACAAGAGACATTTTATATATGTATGAAGTATTATATCGAATGGTCCCAATAGGCATATCAGAGGATAAAGAATGGAATGCATTTTGGTTAGCATTTCTAAAGTGTCTTTGATCAGATATTGAATGATGCGTCAGCATTATGTGTTCTAACCTTTGACTGGTTACATAGCCACTTTCAGGTAAGAGAGTGCCATGACTGAGTTACAGGTAGTTGTGGTTGAGTATTAGTAGTCATGTTGGAAAATATGTATTGTGATTGTTGTAACTTCCAGGCATTGAGATATCCATGTGCATATATTGTTGTAGCCTGTGCATCGGTGAATATATCATGGGATCCCTATGTTGACTTGGTGTATCACGTGAGCACTCTAGTTTACTTTTATAGTGTACCTTGGATGCATGTTGGTGACTTTAATTCTATTTCCATACCAATTGATCATCCAACTGCCATCCCAGATATTTCTAGGTTTTGTATTATGGATTTTTCATTTATGATTTTTTTCATTTCTGGTTTTTTTTTCCAATTATTGTCTTGATATTAACAATTTATGCCCCCAGGGATGATCAAAGTCTAATCATATCATAAATGAGATGGGCTGGCCTCAGAAATAGTGAGGGGAACTACAATGAAATATTTGTCATGTAGAAGGGCATAATCGTAAGAGATGTCCCCAAGTGGTAGGACAGAGCTCCACTTACCATCATCTATGATCGATTCTATGCATTTTATCATGAATCTATACATTTTTTTTGTATGAAGACATTTCATTAATGGATCCTTTTATTTATGACTTGCTTCATTTCTAACATATTTCAACTCTGGTTTATTTCATTCCAGATTCAATCAAAAATAATTTTTCCATACTTTAACTATTAAAAAATAAATTGACAATGAAAATGAATAAAAATAGGTTCAGCCTCTAAATGAACTGTCTTAAAATTTGTCCTTCAAATCACATGGTCGATTGAATGTATCATGTAGCCACATGTTCTATGCGGGGTTTTCATCATAGATGATATACATAAAAATATTTAGAAATAAATAAAACATGACTGAAGATCATTAAAATAATAAATTGATAGACTAAGACAACAACATCAGATGTATCTATTTGTTTACCTCATTTTTTATCATAATGTTGAATTATACATGCTAACTATCTACCTCATTTTTCTTGTTGTAGTTTTTTTAAATAGAAGTTTACAAATTTTATTGAATTAAATATAAAAAAGTAATGATGATATCAAATGTATAGATAGAAGGTCCCCCATTGCTCACATTCCAGGATGAGAATGTTTCATGGATGAATTTAGAGTGACGTCCAGTGCCTGCTTTAAGTGAATGAGGATCTCATCATTTTCATCATGATGTACCACCTTCTGTTATCGTCTCTCATCTTCATCATGTTAGGTTCTACTGCGTAGCGATGCACGACTTCACATTTGTTGATCATTGGCTCATTGTTGCGCTCGTATAGAGATGGAGGCTAGAGATACATACATTTCATTTTATAGAGGGGGAGATGACTATTGCAATCAAAGATGTGTCCATTATGTTGGGCCTCCCCATCGACGGTGTGACTGTGACGGGTTGAGTGGGTGCAGATTGGTTTGAGTTGGTCCACATATTACTGGGCATTGAGGTCCATGATGATGGTGGGTCCATCATCGATAGTAGATTACACATGCCGTGGATAGATGAGCACCATGCTCATCTAGTTGATGATGTTGACGAGATCATCATGCTGCGATTTGCACATGCATACATTTTGAGGTTGATCGATGGCATGATATTCGTTGATCATTCGACTACATTTGTAAATTTGATGTATTTACCTTTACTAGAGGACTTGGACCAGATAGGGCGGTATAGCTGGGGGTCTTCATGTCTCACATATATATACAGGACGCTATGCAACGCATGTCGTATTGATAAGATGTAGATCATAAGATGTTTTATTCTTATACAGATGTGGATATGTGAGCATGTCTCTCGCTTAACTCCACATGCATGCGTGTTATTTCCTGTTGATATTGTAGCAGAGTCTTCGCGTAGATGATGGTATGTTATTCCTTCATTCTAATATAAAAAACAAATGTATAACTTTATATTATGAAATATAATTATAAAATTGTTATCTACATGTGGAGTCAGACACATAGACATTCAGATACATTTAGACATGATGTTCATGCTTACAGACTTATGCTAGACAGTCTTCAACTAGACGACATAAGTGGTTATTAATTATATAGTTAAATCATTATTTTGTATAGTACATGTCTTCATTTGTTAATTGATTATTCAAGTTTTTTTCTTCAGATTTCATGGATGTCATGTAATGAGACTATCATTCAGAGTCTCCCGCTATATTGTGTGACGATACTTGTTGTCAGCTCATGCATCATTCCTATGATTCATTTTCATGTTGTTGAGTGGCATCAGACCGATAGGGTTATGAGATAGTTTGGCTTCTATCAGTCCATTCCTACACCGCCTGGTATGTTATCACCGCTTCACTCCCTGAAGATGTTTGGGAAGCGAGACTTTGACTAGAGGAGATATCGTGTAGGATATATTGAGATGTGGGACACATGACATGAGTCTCGATTACAAGGGGCCAACATAGTATGTATGCATTTATTTGATTAGTTGGATTATGCATCCTGATACCGCATGTCCTCGCTAAGATTTCTTATGTGACATGGACGGGGCTATCATGACTTGATAATAATTCTTCCTTCCACTGTTGAACAGTATTTTTATTATAACATTACTTAACTGCATAATTTGTTTTCCCAGGAATGGTCGTATCACCCATCTCTTCCACATCTTTGATCCGGTAGAGTGAGACACATTTGACTAGACATATTTTCATAGAGCTATGACAGAGTTGCTTCCTCCCATTGACGAGATTTGTCATGAGATTTTCTTTGATACATCAGGCGATGTTGAGGCCGCTGAACCTAATATAGATGTGTCAGAGGGTGAAGACCCTGTTATGGATGCTGATGAGACACAGGGGAAGGTTGTTCATCATGATCAGTCAGATGCTAATCCAACTCCTATTGCATATGAGTCACAACCACAACCAAAGGCACAGACACAAAGAGGGTCTGTTGGCATGTCAAATTTTGTTGTAGAGATAGAGATTCATTGGCCTGTGATGCATTCTTTATGAGCCTCTGATCCGTAGATATCTATTGCACATCACCCATCTTGTTCATATGTTGGGGAGAGTTCCACCCATCAGCCACTATCCTTAGATGCAAGACATGATACAAGTGGTGAGACTGCATATCCACCACCTGTCACACAAGATGATGTGGAGGTAGGTGCTGGGGATGATACACATGAGTAGCGTATGTGGGAGCATAGACATAGACAGACACGATGTGGATGCATTATATACACACCTGGTTGTAGCACATAGCAGCATCCAGATCACCGGCATAGATTAAACTGATAATATCATTAAATTTATTATTAAATATTATAATTATAATTATTTTGAATTCAATAGATATATTAATATTTAATAATTAATTTAAGATGGTTATTTATTATACATAATATGGATAATAATACTAAGTATTAATATAATAAATAATAATCTTAAATTAATTATTAAATATTAATAATATTATTATTTTCAATTCTGTAAATATTATTAATATTAATAATAAATATTATCTTATTTCTTATATAAGAAATTAATTAATCATATAAAATAAATATTAAGAATAATATAATTATTAACTAGTAAATATTTTTCTAAATACAAATTATTTTATTTACATTATTATACAATAAATACTACATATAATGGTATTAATGATATTAATATCATATTAATATATTATTAATTAATAATAAATAATACAATTGATAATTAATAAATACTTTACGTATTAAAAAATTACTAATACTTATATCAACAAAAAATCTAACAAAAATTTATAATTAAAATCTTATAAGAATAATATAATTATTAACTAGTAAATATTTTTCTAAATACAAATTATTTTATTTACATTATTATACAATAAATATTAGCTATAATGCTATTAATTACATCAATAACGTAATAATATATTATTTATTAATAATAAATTATACAATTGATAATTAATAAATATTTTACATATTAATATATTACTAATAATTATATCAACAAAACATTTAATAAGGATTTATAATTAAAATCTTATAAATATTAGTTTTTATACTATTAATTAATTAATAACATAATAATATAATATTAATTAATAATAAATAATGCAATTGATTATTAATAAATATATTATTTATTAACAAATTGGTAATATTTTATAGGCAAAAAAATTAACAAATATTTATAAATAATATTCCTATAAATTAATATTAATAGCAAATATTATATTATTAATTACATAAATAAATTAATAATATATATATATAAAGAGGCGTGAACAGGTTCACGCCTCTTTGGTCGAGAGAAAGAAGCGTGAACCTCGTTCACGCTTCTCTCTCGAAATGGAGAAGTGTGAACAAAGTTCAGGTTTTTATGAACCCCTTTTTGAAAATAATTGATACCCTATTTTAAAAAAAAACCTTTTAAAAGAATATGCACATTTCCTTGATGTTTTATTTGTCCACATATTCTAAATTCATAGAAACATATTAATTTAAACCTACCTTCTACTATCTATATTATTATTCTTTTTCAGATATATAGCTATTTTGTTTTAGCACCTATCGTGTCCTTTGCCCATGCACCGGTAAGAATACTAATAAAATACAATGATGGTGTGAAAGAAAATTACTCCGTAATTAAGATTCCCTCCCAACTCTCCTGCCGATCCATCGACAGAGCTCTTTGCCCCACCTGAAATGATATTTTAAATAATTAAATATAATATGAACTAAATTGTAGACCAAATTAGAAATATCATTTTAAAGTTAAGTGCGAACCGGGATTTTGATTGAAGATGCCGGTCCAATAAGTTTTGTGTTCATGGACCCAATCTCCGGTCTAGAAACAAGATGGGGTGACCGAAATATGGGGGTAAAGGAGACTTTGTCTTTTTGGCCTGAAAATTAACGATTGAATGGATGACTCGTTGGGTTTTTATTTTCAATTGTATTGAATATTGTTTGCCGGAATTCAGGAGTCTGTCCCTCAATTCATTTTACTAAATAATAGTGATAATAATTTATAGGTTTGACCACCGGTATCCATCAGGATATCCGATAATACTCGATCCAATTAGGGTTTTGTAAAAAAGTTCAATGAAATAATATTAATACAATAAAACATATTAATTTATTTTCAATTCATATTAAACTTATAAATCGATTACTTAATCAAATCAAATCAATTATTATTAATTCATTCACTGTATATTTTCAAATTATAATAAAATTATAAAATACATTTATTTAATTTGAGACCCATTTATTTGTAATTTATTAATGAATTTTAAAATTTTAAAAATATAAACCATTAATTTGAGACCCATTAAATATAAAATACAATAGTGTTGGATTAGGGCAATGAGTTCAAAAAATAAATGAGTTATAACCAAGTTTGAGTCTTGAAAAATTAAATAGTGTTTTGGGTAGTCCAAATTTCATGGGTATTCAATCCTCGATCCGTCGTCTCCTGTGATGTTTCAAAATACAAGAGGTTTCAAAAAAACTCCGCCACTCTTTAAAAATGCAAATAATTGTGTTTTTATAAATATTTTTTAAAATCAAATTATAATTTTCCAATGTAATTAGATATTTGATCTCTCAGTAATATAGAAAATTTGGACATGTCATAAAATATTTTTTAGAAAATAAACTTATTGAAAGATTTTTGTTATTATTATCTATTATTATTTTGATAAACCAAATTGAATGGTGCTTATTAATAACATTAGGAAAAAATATAACACCAAAAGAAATTATGCTTGTGACATCCTAACAAACAACATAAAACGAAATAAGAATTCTCAAAAAATATTTTGTGATCGATACCTGTGATCATTAATGCTCCCTTTTTTAAAAATATTTACACAATATTACACCAATTACATCATAAAAAATAAAAAATACCACAATTTCATAATTCTATAATTTTTGAATATCAAAATATGAGAGTAAACATAAATTTTCATAATTTCAAATAATATATAATAAATTTTCAAATATAGAAATAAATAAGTGTCTTCATCTTTTCCAACTGAGATCCTTGGGTTCACCAAAGAGTTCTAAAGTATTTTTGATTTGAGATCTTCAATTTTCAAATATAGTCTGTCTGATGTTGACCCTTTTAACTTAAGATCATCTTCTTCTTCTCTGATATGAGAGTTGAAAAGTTTATTTCCGATTTGTTTAATCACATCCGGAAGAAGTAGCTTCTACCTTCGTTTTTCCTCTGGATCTGGTGAAACCCATTCTCTAGGCCATGTTATCCCTTGGAGTTTACCACTTATGATGTCATTGCTCTAATTGATGGTTCTTCATTTTTGAAAAGATGTGTAAATAATTCCACACCCTTCCTTGGAGCTGGTCTTCCAGTATTGTAGAACCTTACATAAAGACGAGTAGTTACTATGACACATCTTCCATCAGGTGGACATCCCAACGTCTTCTTCCAGTTCCTTGTGTTAATCTTAACTTCTAAAGTTTTACCAACACTTCTATCCATAAGTACTATATGCAAATTCAGGATCACTTTTACCCGACCTTCTCCATCATGCATATTTGCTCGTGCTCCTCCTAATAATGCATTGGACAATTTAGCTAAACTGCCATCTACGACTGCAATTAGGACTAGTAGGTATTGTCCTTTTTCTGACAAGAGGATATACTCTAATATGAATTATTCCAACATGCACATACTTGGCATTTTTCTAGATAGCCTTACTAACCCATTCTGGTTTTAGAAAAAACAATATAAATAATCCTCTATCTATTTTATAGGATTCAGCTGTCACTTCATCCTCGAAGATCTTGATCATTTCTCTGTATGGTACCCATGTCTTTGGTCTTAAAAAGTATCATCAAATAATAGAATCCAAATTAGCCTATAAGAATGAACCCAAAGTAATCGATTTAGGGTAGAAAGCCTAGGCAACTCGTAAAAAGATCAAAGAGTTGAAGGAAGAAATCAGGCATACTGAATCTAAGTTTGAACAAGACAAGTGGTTGCTCGAAAACCTAGAAAGAACTCTAGGAGATCCACAAGGAGAAGTATTTTTCTTCAAACATTAAAATATGACAAGAAGAGGATATGGTGTTGGACCAAACATTCAAGATATTTGGAAAAGGCTTGAAGGAAAATCTTTAGGGGAAACTTCCAATTAGCCAGGAGTTACTATCTTTGTTATGAATCCACCCATAGATACAAAAAGATAAAGTATATCAAGATGATATTTTGTGTAAGATTATGCGTTGTCATTAGCAGGAGAAGCTCAAGACTATCAGGAAGTGGTATCAAGTATTATTCGGAGTATCCAAGAATACAAGAAACAAATCCAAGATATTATTACTCAGGACTAATGGGAGCTTGTAGACATAGAAAGTGTCTCAAAATACATAAATAAAATGATTAATAAAGTACAAGACCTATAATCCATACTCAAAGAAAAGAAGAAGAAAGAGACTGAAACATCTCCCATCGGAGGACTCGATGTAAAACATTGAGAATCTAAGCCAGTATGTAAGGTGATCACCCAAAAACCAATCCCTTGGGAATGATAGAGAGGATCGTTTAAAGGTTTTTATTTTTAGAAGATCAATAGGGAAGCCAATCCCTCATATCCCAGTTATATTTAGGAAGAATATAGGCTATAAAAGACACATCTTGAAGGTGTTCCACAATGTAGGACGATCCTTAAGCTAGATTGCGAAATGGATCCTGGAGCATCCATAAATGAATGGGATTTAGACCTTTGATATTATATGTTATTAGTTGGTTTTATAGTCATGGACCATAAATAGTGCACTCAATTTCATAGGAGCTACCTTGAGAAGAAATGCAGGGCGACTTTGGGATATGCTCAAAAGTGAGAAAGACTATCCAAGAACATATTACATTCCCAATCAAGGTTATATGAATAGTAGCTGATTTCCTCAAATAAGAATTTGTAGGAAATTCACAGGTCGATCGAGATGGAGAATCAGTAGAAAAATCTATAACGACTTTAACCAAAATAAAAATACACGACATATGCTATTTTGAAGAATATCTTTTTGAGTTTTAGCACTGGTATTATCTTCGTAGACTGGGAGATCAAGCATATTCTCTAGATGTATTTATCCAGAAACTTCTAGGCAGTTGGCCTGAAATAGTTCAAAAGACCTTGTAGACTCATCTTTCTTAAAGTGCATTATTGAAAGATACTTTAGGACTTCAAGAAGAAAGAAAAAGGTAGGTAATAAGACTCTATTGTATGAGGATTCATGTCTTTCAGGATGAAAGAAATATTCCATATATGAGTTCTTCTTGTTGCTAATGGTAGAAGGTGTTACAAGAAGATATGGGTGTGGTCCAACCTGGAAAGAGTGTGGGAAAACCCAACAAAGGGAATTCAGAACAGTGTAAATATTACCAATGTTAATGAAATAGATCAAAAAAGAAAGTCTACAAAATATTTTGTAAAAGGAAATCATCATAAAGTTTTCAGGAAGAAAGCCATAAAAATATAAGAGATACCTTAGACCAAATAGAATCCAGAAGGAAGTAAGAGAAAAAATTAAGGAAAAATATGGGAAGTATCCCAAATTCCCTAAAGTAAAATATCTATCTAGCTGTGATTGTTGTTGGTTTTGTGGGAAGAAAGGTCACAGAGCTGACACTTGCCCAGATGCAGATAGAAGAAGATTAAGACTCAAGGTAATAATAATGGAAGATTCATCAGAATTATTATTTAAGACTATCTAAGGAGAAGATATAGACTCAAATGATGAGAGTTTATATTAATTTTATTCAGAGTACTCAAAGGTGGAATAATATAACTCATATGATTAAGAATAAAATAACACCAACATAATTTTAAGCTAGCTTCAAATAGCCATTATTTGAGCAGAGGCTAGTGCACTAGAAGACTCTCTAGAGCTAGTAAAGCTAGATGAGATGGAAGGTGATCCAGTGAATTATTCAAAAATTGAAATCCATTCATAAGGAATAGTTTTTCAAGAATGAAATAGGCCTAAAGTTTATTGTTATGAGGTGTACCAAAAGTTTTGGGTACCATACAAAGAAATGACCAAGATTTTTTAGGATGAAGAGATAGATGAAGCCTATAAAACAGATAGAGGATTATTTATAATTCCTTTACTAAAACCAGAATGGGTTAGTAAGGCTATCTAGAAAAATTCCAAGTATGTGCATTTTGGAATAATTCATATTGAAGTAGATCCTCTTTTCATAAAAGGAAAATATCTACTATTTCCGATAATGCTAAAAAGAAGCATATTAATTCCAAGTTGGGAAAGTCATGTATGTAGCCAAGACCAAAAAAGTTGGAAATTTAGAAGTCTCAAGGAACCTTGAGTCCAAAAAAGTGTTGAAACAATATGAATTCATAAAAGTTTCAAATACTTCTATTTCCTATAATGCTCAAAAGAAGAAGAATAATTTGATTGATAATAGAAAGGATTATGGGTTAGAAAAGAAAGAAAAGAGAGTTGCCAAGAAACATATCCACAATTTTGGGCAGTATAGAAGTCTCAAATGAAAATATTCATTTTATGGATATTGCTGGTATTGTGGTGGATTCAAACATATATAAAATATGTGCTGTTTTAACCAACAACATTACTATTATTCCATAGATTATGGAAGGAAAATGTCAAGGGGGAGTCAATTCCCTCAAAAGAAGAAGTCTGAGAAGGTTGGTTTGAAGAAACCTGATAAAGGTGGAGTAAAAATTGAATATAGGTTCCAACCTTTAGAAACTATTTTTGAAATATGTGAACAACCTAGACACCTTGAAAAATGACATCTTATTTTGTTACCGTTACAACAAAATATTCTTAACAATTCTCTGAAGCTAAAGATGAATAAAGAAAAGGAAGAAGTAACATCTCTTGTTATTTAAGCCACATTAAAATATAAAAAAGGATAACGACCTTGGATTCTTGATAGTGGTTGTTCTTATCATATGATATAATTTTTTAAATTTTTGAAGAATATGAAATATTTTAAAGAAGGCATAGTGACATTTGGAAATGATGAATCCTTGAAAATTAATGGTGTTGGATCAACCATCATTGGGAAAGAAAATATGAAATCCAAGAAAGATTTGTATGTTTATGGTCTAAAACATAATTATCTAAGTGTTTCACAATTGTGTGATAAGGGTAAAAAATTTATCTTTATAAAATATGGGTTTGTTTTGAAAAGTGAATAATATGGAAAAATTATTACAAGAGGCCAATGTACAAAAGGAAATTTGTTTCAGATTGGTGAAATAAAAAATTCTTGTTATATGGGTATGGTGGTAAAAAATAAATTGTGGCATAAAAGGATGGGACATGTGTGTAAAAGAAACACGAGCAAGTTATCTAAAAGATATATTGTCTGAGACATTTCTGATTTTCCAAGAAGAAGAGATCAGTGTTGCACTATTTGTCAGAAAGGAAATATTAAAATTTTTGTGCATAAGAAAGTTGAGATTTGTTCAAAACAACCCCTAGAGCTGATTTATTCTGATATCTACGGGCCAATGAGAAAACAATAAAAAAATAATGATAATTATTGCATCACCTTAATTGATTCTCTTACTCTCATTACTTGTGTTATGTATATGAAACATAAATCAGATTATTTGAAAATGTTTAAAAGTTTCAGAAGGAAAGTTGAGAAAGAATGTGAGTATTCAGTGAAGAAATTGAGAACATATAATGGTGGTGAATACGGAAGTGAATAATTAGAAGGTTATCTTAAGAAGCATATAATTTGGCATGAGTATAGTTCCCCATACACTCCTAAAAAAAGTGGGGTTGCTGAAAGAAAGAACAGAAGTTTGGTGGAAATGGGAAAAACTATATTACTTGGACATGGTCTTTCTCATTACTTTGGGAGGAAATCCATGAGCACTATTATTTATATCTAGAACCATTGTTTCTATCGGAATCAGTCAGATATAATTACATATGATTTTTTTATGGAAAAACTCCAAGTTTGAAACACTTAAGAGTTTTCAGGATACCATGTATGATAAAGAATAAAGGTGGAAACTATAGAAAGTTTAAGAAGAAAGGTGAAGATAGAATCTTTCTTGGCTATTCTATGAAATTAAGAGGATATAGATGTTTCAATAAAGAACTAGGGAGAATTTTTGATTCAATTGATGTGAAAGTAATTGAAAAATCAAAAAAATACAAACAAGATTAGGCTAATAAGGAAGATGAGAAAGTCGAAGAAAAAAATTCTGATAAGGATATAGACAAGTGTATTCCTAATCAAGAATAAGAATCATACTCTGCTATTTCCAATGATGACGAAGATACTCCAAAATCTCATCCTAGGCTGAGGAAGAAAGTGGAAGCTCCGAGTATAATTGGTGATCAACATGATAAGGTTCAAACAGAAAGAACAACAAATGCTATTATGCATACTTCTTTGTATTCAAAATTGGAGCCGAATGACATGAAAGAATATTTTGATTATCTGGAATGGGTTTAATCCATGAATAAAGAATTGGATTTGATTGAAAAGAATGATACATGGGAACTCATACCCAAGACATAAAATAAAAACATTATTGGCATGAAGTGGGTTTTTCAGAACAAGATTAATGAAGAAGGTGAAGAGATGATAACAAAGAAAGATTGGTGTGCAAAGGGTATTAAAAAATTAAAGGTATTGAATTTGATGAAACCATTGCTCTGGTGGAAAGACTTGAAACAATTAGAATCTTTCTTTCTATTGCTGCACAACGAGGTTACAAGATCTTTCAAATGGATGTTAAATCAGCATTCTTAAATAGAGATCTTGATGAGGAAGTTTAAATTGAAAAATCTTGTAGCTTTGTTATTAGATAGGTGAAAGTTATGTGTGTAGATTGAAAAAATATTTTTATGGCCTAAAAAAAGCTCCAAGGGCATGGTATTCCAAATTGGATACATGCTTAAGGAAGATGAATTTCAAGAAAGGAAGAGTGGATATCAATCTCTATATCAGAGAAAGTCAAGAGTATTACCTCATTGTGATTGTTTATGTTGATGACATTATCTTTGATGGGAATGATGAAAGAAGTTATAAAAGGTTTTCTAAAGAAATGAAAAATGTATTTTAAATTTCCATGTTGGGGGAAATGAAATACTTTCTTGGGTTAAAAATACATCAAAGGAAGGAATACATTTTTCTTTCTCAATAAAAGTATACTAAGGAACTTCTTAAGATTTTTGGAATGGAAAAATCAAAACCTATTTCCACACCAACATCAGTGGGAACAAAGTATTCAAAAGACGGATAATTAAAACAAGTTGATCAGAAAGATTTTTCAAAATTAATTGGAAGTTTTTTGTATTTGACTTCCTCAAGACCCGACATTTTTTATGTTGTTACCTTATGTATAAGATTTTATAGTGCTCCAAAATAATCACATTTAATTGCTAGAAAAATAATTCTTAGATACATAAAAGGCACAAAAGAATTCAAAATTAGGTATGGAATCTCAGATAGTATTGAATTGTTTGGGTATTCAGTTGTTGATTGGGCATGAAATGTTGATGATATAAGATCTTCATATGGTGGAGTATTCTTTCAAGGAAATAATTGTGTTAGTTGGAATTCAAAGAAATATAATTAAGTAACTCTCAGTATGGATGAAGCTGAGTATGTTTCTACCACTCAATCCACTACTGAACTTATATGGATAAAAACTCAATTGGAAGATTTACTTGTTGAAGTGAAGTTACCCTTGCTCTTGAGTTGTGATAATCAAAGTACAATCAATCTCACCAGGAATCCAATTCAAAATTCTTGATCAAAACATATTATATCAAATATCATTTCATGAAAGAGCATGTGAAGAAGAATGAATTGAAGATGGAATATGTTCTAACATCAGAACAAGTTGTTGACATATTCACAAAACCTTTACTAAAGGAATCTTTTTCTAAATTGAGGTTGAACAAGGGTGTTCAACCTCTTTCTCTTCAGGTTTTAGGTATGTGTTTTTCCTCCCTCTCATCTTAAATTTGGATTTTTTTGTCAAGGGGGATAATTGTTTCATAAATCCATGTATTTCATATAAAAAGAGGGAGTTGCGGGTAAGATGTGAATTTAGAATTGTTTTGTGAGTGGACTATTCTAACTATTTGTTGGAGTGGTTGTAGGAAAAGAAATTTTTTGTATTAAAAAAATAATGAAGAAAATTTGAGGTTGAAGAAGAGCTAAGGTAGGAAAAATAAAAAGGTTATCATGATCACTATTTTTGGACAACAAGGTTTTGTTGTTAATGATTATTGTTTCCTAAAATGAGTTAGATCATGTAGGATTAGAATTATTGATAAGTAATCCATTTCTTGAGGATACAAAGTTTAGTGATTTATGAAACTTGGTTGACAAAAAAATCCAAAGGGAGATATTGTTAGGACCAAGCTGAAGATGAAGGTGGTTGTTTTCATATGTTTTATTTTGTTATCAAAGAAGGATTTTTTTTCAAGGATGTTTAATATGAAAGGGTAAACACCTCACTTTGTATTTGTTGAAAATCATACTGAATTTTATTTTCAAAATAACCAGACTCATGTTTTCTAAAAAATATTACTCACCTTGGGTCCAAAATGAAAGAGAAAACACCTTGTTGGAAGTAAATGGTCATCAAATTCACTCTGAATTTGGTGTAAAAGAAGTGGTTATTTTGATTGAGAATGAGAGTCTCTATGACTATGATAAATTAAAAGTGAATATGCTTTGCTGAGTTGTATTTCAAATAAATCATAAGTTTATTGAAGAACTTATGATGCAAACTTGATGGAAGAAAAAGGAAAATAGGTATTAAAAATCATACCCTGATTTATCATATCTAGGTGGAAGAGAAAAAAGTGATGATTCTGATCGAAAAGAAATCATACTCATGACAATCATACTCAGGCACTATAACATCTGATCATCCATCTTATGCATAAGAAAACTTTTGTAACCAGGATGATCATACTAAGGCTCGGGAAGAAAAAGTTTGTACCCAGTATGATCATATTTAGAATGATCGCATTTAGAATGATCATACCTAGAAGTAATTGTATTCCGGCCAATCGTACTCACAAAAGATCGTACTCGGGCTGAGAAGAAAAGAAAGAATTTGGGATGAATAGAAAGTTACGATACTTTCCAATTGAAGTCTAATGATGATGAAGTTGTTCTCAAATGAATTTAAAGTCATGAAGGAATTCATGATATGAACACAGGTTTGTGAATAAAGGAATTTGGTGAAGATGAGATGAGGTCGATGAAAATTGTTATGAAAAATCAACAATGTAGTCAACCATTCAAAAAAAGGTTGAATTAATTTGTAGGTTTCAATTGGGCCAAGAGACTTTGTATTAGAGTTGATTTTTTTTCGACTGGTTCAGGAGAAGAAGTGAAGAAGTAAAAGTGTTTTGAAAGCATGTATTGATGAATGAATTGTCAAGGGGGAGATTGACATTCAAAATAATGATTATATTCGGAAATTAGAGTGGTATCCATTTCTTCATACACTTTAATACAATTGGTACAGAGATTTGTTTTGAATAAATATAATTCAGAAAATCAGACCCATGAATTGAAATTGGACTAGCTATTGAAATGAATGTTTCAATAAGAAGTGATGATTATAGAAGAATCGAGAAGCTTCAAGAAGAGTTGATGAATTCAAAATTCACCTGAGATTTTAGGAGAAATTGAGATTAAGGTGAATTTGGTTAAGTGGGAAATTTTTTTGGATTCCCACCAAAGCCACTCTAGGGTCACCTATAAATGAAAAAAGGCAAATTGTACTTTTATGATGACCAATGTACTATTCATGAGAGAGAAGCTCTGAGTTTTAGTGATAAGAAGAAGTTTTCGTATTCACTTGTGTTGAAGAAGTTTTGATGGATTGAAGTGAAAGAGAAGAGACAAGATCACAATATTGTGTTCAGTTAATCATTATACTCAGTGTTTATCATACTTATCTGATTACCATATTCATCTTGTCAATTGTATTCGACTGATCATCATATTGGGTTGGATTAATCAGATTGGGATTTCTGTAATGGGATTTCCAAAATGAGGAAAATGGAGGATTAAAGTGGTGCCTATTCATCTCTATCAAATTCTATCAGATTTATAATATTATTACTCAGGAGAAATGGGAGCTTGGATACATATAATGTTTCTCCAAATACATAAATGAAAAGGTCAAGAAATTAGAAGGAATAAAATTAAAAATCGAAGAAAAGAAAAAGAAAAAAGTGACCAATGTATCTCCTACATGAGGAATTGGTGTAAAACCTTGGGAAACCAAACCAGTATGGCAGGATATCACCTATAAACCAATCCCTTGAGAATGAAAAAAGGACCATTTAAGGATTTTTTTTTCAGAAGATCAACATAGAATCCAATCCATCATATTATAATTATAATTAGGAAGAATATAGGCCACAAAAGAAATATATATAATGTGTTCCACAACATGGGACAATCCTTAAGTTGGATTGTGAAAAGGATCCTAGAGTATCCATAAATTAATGTGCTCTAGAACTTCAATATTATATGTTATGAGTTGGTTTACAGTCATGGACCATAGATAATGAACTCAATTTTGTAGGATCTACCTTGAGAGTGAATGTAGGGTGATTTTGGGATATTCTATTAAGACACTCATAAGTGAGAATGACTATCCAAGAATATATCACATTCCCAATCAAGGTTATACCAGTAGTAGAAAATTTATTAAAATAGGAATTTTCGGGAAATTCACTGGTAAACCGGGATGGAGAATTGGTAGAAAAAGCTAGAAAAAACATTAACCAAGATTCAAATCTATGGAATGTTATATTTTAAAGAATATATTTGTAAGTTTTAGTATTTATATTATCTTTTTATAATAGGATATCAGGAATATGATCTAGATATATTTATCTAGAAATGTCTAGGAAGTTATCCTGAAATATTTCAACAAGCCTTGAAGACTCATCATTCTCAAGCTTTAGACTTGAAGGATACTTTGGGAGTTCGAGAAGAAATAATAATGAAGGTAATAAGAATCTATTCGATACAAAGACATGTCTTTTAAGATGTGATAAATATTCCATATATTCTATCTTATTTTTTCCCAAAGGTATAGGGTGTTATAGAAAGATATGGGCATGGACTAACCAGTCAGGAGTGTGGGAAAACCCAAAAAAGGTCATTTAGAACACAATGTCAAAATGGACAGTGTGAATGAAAGAGATCACACAATAAATTCTAGAAAATATTTGGTAAAAGGAAATCATCAAGTATGTTTTTAAGCATAAATCAAGAAAAATATAAGAAATATATTAGACCAAATATAATAAAAAAGGATGTAATAAAAAGATTTAAGAAAAAACATAGAAAGTATCTCAAATGACCTAAAGGAAAATCTTTATCCGATTGTGATTGTTGTTGGTTATGTGGGAAGAAAGGTCACAGAGTTGACACTTTCCCATATGCATAGATAAGAAGAGGAATTCATAAGGAAATAATGATGGAAGATTCATCAGAAATATTATTTGAGCCTATTTGGGGAGAATATATAGACTCATAGGATGAGAGTTTATATTCATTATATTTATATTACTCAGAGATGGAAGAATCCAACTTTTATGAGGAAGAAGGAAATAATCCTAATACAATTTTAAGCTATCTTCGAATAGCCATGTCACGAACCAACCCGAGTCGACCCTGAACCAGTCACCCAAGCTGGTTCACGACATGGCCCGAGAGGTGTTCCCGATCCCCCCAGGTTGGTGACAAGCACCAGAGCATCAAAAGAGAGAAAGAGGGAATGATTTCACCTGATAAAAATAAATAAATCAGTGGAAATAAAATGGAACAATACAAAGTAAATAAACAACATGAAAAGAAAGAACAACCAATAACCAACTAACCTGACCACGACCAAAACTCCTCGTGACATCGAGTGTCACTCTACAAACCCCAACCAAGTCTCACCCATGGTGAACGAGCTCGATTCAAACCTGCAACAAAACTAAAAATAGGAAAACACTATATGTGTGAGTATTAAAACTCAGTAGGCGCGCCCACCAACCTATTCCCAACACACTACCTTTAAATAAAGAATTTACCAATTTTCGGTTTGAACTAAATTATATAAAATATTGGTTTCCACGCAGACATTAATTTCTAAAACAAGTAATAGTCCATTGCCCTTTTTAGTTTAAAATCAAGTTTAACCTTTTAAAGGAACAGGTGCATTGCATTTAAAACGTTTTTTTGCAAACAATTTAGAAATCCAAATTTTAATTGTAAGTAAAAAGGGAAAACCACACAACACGCAACACACTAAGGGCATTGGAAAAAGTGTTACACAGGGGCCAGATACTGAATTAGACCTCTCAATCATCCGCCACATACAAATAAACACTAAAGAAAACATGGGCCGAACCTAGGATCTCATGAACAATCCATAACGTACTATACATGTGACTCATCCTGAAGGCATGCCTACTCTCTATGACATAATAACGCCCTAACGCCCGGTGTTTCCCTACATGGCCTAACTGAGGGGCCCAATCCCCTAACAGAGTATAATCCATACTAAGGGCCACTAGCCAGTGCGTAATCTAAACTAGTGCAGCAATCATTCTCAGAATATTTACTTACTATGCTAGGTTCCCATGTCAACACGTATAATAAAAAGAAAAGGGTGAGTCAACAAAGTCAATCAAGTAGCACAAACATCACACACAAATCATGCAGCCAACATACACCAAATATCACCCCCCGAGTCACCCCAAAGAGAGTTTTCCAAAATAATTTATTTTATTAAAGTTCCAAACAGGCTTTCACCAATTTTAAAGAAAATCCTAATTTCTCAAGATAACAAAAACACTTGTTCATGCTTCAAAAAAAATCATTTATCAATAAACCAGAACTACATTTGAAATTATGTGAATTATGTTTAAAGGCCAAACGTGCATTCTTTCACTACTAGGTGTCCGTTCATCAAGAAAATATTTCAAGTGTCGTGTATAAAATAAACGGCTCTTTTTACCCCAAATAATCATTTAAAAATTAATTATCTTATATTATTTCCCATTTATTAAAATTAATAAAATATCAAGCAATTAATAAATTCTGAATTTAAAGGTGAGTGCAGTGGAGGACCTACCTCGACTTGTAGTCCAAGCATGACGACGCGACACGCCTCGAGCGGGCACGCAAGCACACACAAGCCGATGATTGTGGTAATGCGGGGTTACCCCGCCAACGCGCTGCAATAAATTCACAACAACAAAGGTACATAAACACGGACTTAAAACAATTCAAATAAACAAACAGCGCGAACACGACCTCGACATGCTTTCAAAACATAACTCGCACCATCAACACTATTTACTAAACCCCTTTCAAAACCACGAAGTGTTTACAAAAAACCACACAGCGCCAAAATAACTCACTAAACATTTTAAAGAGCCAACAAACCACTTTAAGAAAATACCTAGAGTGCGCAACCTGACAAAAGTGAACGACACGTTGAGATCAACATTTAAAAACACATGCGCCTAAACAGATTTCCAAAACCAGACTCACAGCACCCATATTATTTAATAAATCATTTTAAAATTTATTAAACAATTTTAAAAAGTATATCGCGACTTTAAACAAAAGAAACCAACTCAAGCATCATTTAATAAATTATAAAAACTTTCAACTACGAGCAAGGGACAACGAGACTAATTAGACCATTGCATGTAAAACCCGTCAAATTCAGTTCACATAAACAGGGTAAAAAATATAAAAGGAAACAAAATTGTTTTAAAAACTCAATTTACACAAACTAATTAATTAGATCATATACTAAACTAATTAATTAAAATTTAAGCACCAGAAGAACACAAGAAAAAAAGAGTTCAGTGAAAATGTAAATTTAAAGGTGACGCGCAAAGGGTTTTTTTCTTTTTTTATTTTATTTTAATGGGTTAATGGTTGAAAGATATAGGGAAATGGGGTTATTGAGCGCCACATGAGGTGGCGCTCAAAGAAAGAGGAGGCCGAGCGCCACTTGATTTGGCGCTCGGCCATTTCAACGGAGGAATCCTTCAGCGCCACTTGAAGTGGCGCTGAAGGAATAAAAAAAAACCATACAGCGCCACTTCAAGTGGCGCTGCCCCCTTACTCCCTGTATAGTCAGCACCACTTCAAGTGGCGTCGAAAGATACCCCCCGCCTATAAATATTCCCCTCACCCACCCCATTTCTCATATTCCCCTCACTTCCCCTCCTCTCTCTCAAAGTTATCTCTCTAAAAATCTCTGCTTTGCACCTTGCCTCTCCGGTTGCTCTGCCTTGCCTCTCCGGTCGCTCTATCTGCGTAGCTACGTCTCCACAAATTTTAGGTAAATCTTTCTTTAAATTTATTTAATATTTTGATTTAATAATTTAGTTGTTTAATTTATAGAATTAGTTTATAATATTTGTATTATATAAATAGTATAGTTTTTTTTAAATATAATTAGGTAATGAACTGATTATAGTTATTTAATTAATTAAGTAATTATAATTAGGTAATTAATGAATTATAATTAGGTAACTAATTAATTCTAATTAGGTAATTAATTAATCATAATTAGGTTAATAGTTAATTCTAATTAGGTTAATAAATAATTATAATTACATTAATAATTAATTGTAATTAGGTAAT
Source organism: Viscum album (assembly GCA_963277665.1). Classification (NCBI taxonomy): domain Eukaryota; kingdom Viridiplantae; phylum Streptophyta; class Magnoliopsida; order Santalales; family Viscaceae; genus Viscum; species Viscum album. Next base: position 632,335,792 of record OY728161.1, read on the forward strand.
TAATTAATTGGAATTAGGTAATTAATTAATTGTAATTAGGTAATTAATTAATCATAATTAGGTTATTAATTAATCATAATTAGGTTATTAATTAATCATAATTAGGTTATTAAATAATCATAATTAGGTAATTAATTAATTATTATGAGGTTATTAATTAATTGTAATTAGGTAATTAATGAATTGTAATTATGTTATTAATTAATTGTAATTAGGTTATTAATTAATTCTTATTAGGTTATTAATTAATTATTATTAGGTTATTAATTAATCATAATTAGGTTATTAAAGAATCATAATTAGGTAATCAATTAATCATAATTAGGTAATGAATTAATCATAATTAGGTTACTAAATAATCATAATTAGATTATTAAATAATCATAATTAGGTAATTAATGAATCATAATTAGGTAATTAATGAATCATAATTAGGTAATTAATTAATCATAATTAGGTAATTAATTAATCATAATTAGGTAATTAATCAATCATAATTAGGTAATTAATGAATCATAATTAGCTAATTAATCAATCATAATTAGGTAAATAATCAATCATAATTAGGTAAATAATCAATCATAATTAGCTAATTAATTAATCATAATTAGCTAATTAATTAATTATAATTAGGTTATTAATTAATTACAATTAGGTTATTAATTAATTATAATTAGGTTATTAATTAATCATAACTAGGTTATTAATTAATCATAATTAGGTAATTAATTAATCATAATTAGGTAATTAATGAATCATAATTAGCTAATTAATTAATTATAATTAGGTTATTAATTAATAATTAATAATTTATTAATTAATTAGGTTATTAAATAATCATAATTTGGTAATTGATTAATCATAATTAGGTAATTAATGAATCATAATTAGGTAATTAATGAATCATAATTAGGTAATTAATGAATCATAATTAGGTAATTAATGAATCATAATTAGGTAATTAATCAATCATAATTAGGTAATTAATCAATCATAATTAGGTAATTAATCAATCATAATTATGCAATTAATCAATCATAATTAGGTAATTAATCAATCATAATTAGGTAAATAATTAATTATAATTAGGTTATTAATTAATTATAATTAGGTTATTAATTAATTATAATTAGGTTATTAATTAATCATAATTAGGTAATTAATTAATCATAATTAAGTAATTAATCAATCATAATTAGGTAATTAATTAATTGTAATTAGGTTATTAATTAATAATTAATAATTTATTAATTAATAAATATTATGTAATTAAATAATTTTAATTAGGTTACTAATTATTCATAATTAGGTTATTAATTAATTATAATTAGGTAATTAATTAATCATAATTACGTAATTAATCAATCATAATTAGGTAAATAATTAATCATAATTAGGTAATTAATCAATCATAATTAGGTAAATAATTAATCATAATTAGATAATTAATTAATTATAATTAGGTTATTAATTAATAATTAATAATTTATTAATTAATAAATATTATGTAATTAAATAATTATAATCAGGTAATTAATTAATTATAATTAGGTAATTAATTAATTATAATTAGGTTATTAATTCATTATTATGAGGTTATTAATTAATTGTAATTAGGTTGTTAATTAATTATAATTAGGTTGTTAATTAATTGTAATTAGTTTGTTAATTAATTGTAATTAGGTTATTAATTAATTGTAATTAGGTTCTTAACTAATTGTAATTAGGTTATTAATTAATTGTAATTAGGTTATTAATTAATTATTATTAGGTTATTAATTAATTATTATGAGGTTATTAGCGAAGTAGTTATATTAATTAGCGAAGTAGTTATATTAATTAGTGAAGTAGTTATATTAATTAGCAAAGTAGTTATATTAATTAGCGAAGGAGTTACATTAATCAGCGAAGGAGTTACATTAATCAGCGAAGGAGTTATATTAATCAGCGAAGTAGTTATATTAATTAGCGAAGTAGTAGTAAATTGCTTCTGGAATATACCTTTTCATTACATTCTAGGTATGATAATGAATTTAGTTTCCAATCTACCTTGACCTCGGTTTGTAATTGAAGTTATGAACTTGAATTTAGTAGTTCAATATATTTTTTTCATATTAAGTGTTAGAGTTGTCATGAAATGATTGCTCTCTTGAGTAAAGTATCCCCGGGTAGAGGGGCTTTGGGTCGGACCACCTACTTTCCTGGAGGCTTGCCTTGTATAGGAAAGTGAATGGGGTTGGCTATCTGTCGCTCCGGGCTTACTCATGTGGAGATTTTCAATTTCATATAACTCTATGCTTTTACATGACGTGTTCGTGTACCTCATGCATATAATGCATGTGGATATGTATAAATATGTTTGACTTCTATTTTTGGGTAAGTAACACAAACTTGTGGGTTGTGTAAATAGTTACACATCAATATGGTTTGAACATATTGATTTGGTGGAGGGATTAGGATTCCAACCTAAATTACCAGAATCATGCATACATAAATTGATTCTTTAATCAGATTTAATTAATAACAATGGGTTCTTTTAGATAAAAAAGATGGTCGCCGCCTATATTTATTGCAACGGTCAAATAATTGAGACAGAACAAGGATGTAGTTATAATATACATCCAGAAGCTATTGTGATGCTTAGAGGATGTACTACTTTGGAAGCTGTGCAAATGAAAATTCATCGGAAGTTAAAACTGGCGAGGAATCAAGTGATAGAGTCCATCACATTCAGACATCTCCAATTTATAGATAGGTTTTGGCATGTTCCCTATCCGGTAAATGATGATGATGATTGGGAATATATACTTTCATTGGTTAAGTATATACCTGAGAATCAAATGATGGAGTTGTATGTCACTATAGCTACAATGGAGGTTCCATCAACATTAGAAGTTGACCCATCTCGAATTCATGAGACTGTCATATGCTCCTTCACATCAAGAAGTTCCATCAGCATCGGTAGTTGTTCCATCATTTCCATCGGCCACAGTTTCAATGGATAGGCCTCCACATACTTTAGATGCATTGGTTGATGAATTTGAGGATGATGACAATTTCGAAGAATAAGATGAAGAGGAAGTCAAAGAAGAAGAAGAGCATGCGGAAGATCAGTCTATACCAACTCATGTGAGGTTCAACCGACCATTGAACTATCCTCCACTATTGGCTTCATGGTCGACTGAAGGCATGAATCGCTTGCCAGAATTTGATTATTCAGTTATTACTCCTAGTTCAGAATTTCCAGGAATCATCGGTGGCACAAATCGAGTGTCAGATAACGGTGTTATGTATATTGGCAGAGAGTTTGAGAGCAAAGAAGCAATGAAAAATGTGATAAAACAATATCACATTGAAAGACATTACTCATATGTTGTAGAAGAGTCAAAGAGATCTTACTATTTGATCCATTGTGACAAATATGAATCGAATTGTCAAATGCGTCTGTGAGCTATTATTGATAACACTTTTCACAGCTGGCACATCACTAGATTTACTCCACACACTTGTGTGAACCCAAGCTTGGCACAAGAACAATCTTCATTAGATGTTGAGTTTGTTTCAACTATTATTGTTGAAATGATTAGAGCATGTCAAGACGTCCCTGTGGTTCTGGTCATTGAGCGAGTCAAACAAATTTTTGGGTATCAAATCTCTTATTGGAAGGCATGGGCAGCACGACAAAATGCTATTGTGAAAGTGTATGGTGATTGGGATGACTCTTATCGAATTTTACCACAACTGTTGGAGCTTCTACGCCACAATAATCAAATAGTCTATCGGTAACATACTGTTGAATATGTTAACCAATAGAACCAACTTGACCGCTCAATGGTTGTGTTTGATAGATTATTTTGGACATTTTTACCATGTGTTGCGGCTTTTAGACATTGCAAGAAGTTCATACAGATTGATGACACATTTCTGTATGGAACGTATACAGGAAATTTATTGATTTCCGCCACACAAGATGGAAATCGAGCCCCTCTGCCTATAGCATTTGCAATTGTGGAGAAAGAGAACTTCTCATCATGGAGCTGGTTTCTGGCATGTCTCCGAGAGTTTGTTACGGATGCACAAGGGATTTGTCTTATTTCTGATCACCACCATGTAATCAAGGAGGTGATACAGTCTGAGGGTCTTTCGTGGAGACCACCCTATGCCCATCATCGATACTGTATTCGAAACATTGCCAGCAATTTGCGAAAGAAGTTCAAGAATGAGTCGATGAAAAAGGCAATCTTAAAAATTGGTATGAACATCTTTTTTCTATTTAAAATGTTTTTGTCATAGTTATTTTCATAACTGTTCAGATGACTGCTTGTATGATAGCATATGAGCCTCAACAACAAAATATGGAGGAGCGTCTTCAAGATATTCACAGAGTGAATCCAGAAGTGTATGATTACATGATGCAAATTCCAAAGCAGAAATGGTCGTTGGCATATGATGATGGGACGAGATGTGGTCATATGACGACAAACATCGTAGAATGTATAAATGAAGTTTTCAAGGGAGTTCGAAAACTACCTATCACAGGTAAATACAAATATTTGAATATATGTTACTCAAAAGAGTTACTATTATAATATAATATTTGTATAATGTCGTAAATCTAAATTTCAGGGTTGGTACAAGAGACCTTCTATCGTAGTGTAAAGTAATTTCTGGAATGAGGAAAGCAAGCTGAAGAGGGCTTGAATAGAGGGATGCGCTATGAACACCATTTCCAACGCGAGCTAGATACAGTTCTTCAGGAGGCCGCAACTTACCGTGTAACTACATTTAATCGTCCAGAGCAACGATTTGAGGTAGCTGAGTCCGGTGATGTTGTGGCATGTAGTAATGGTCGTGTGCGATTTGTTTTATTGGAGAAGCATTACTGTGATTGTGACAACTTTCAGGCATTGAGATATCCCTGCGGCCAGGTGATTGCTGCATGTGCTTACATACACGTATCTTGGGAGCAGTTCGTTGATCCGGCTTGTCAACTAGAGAGCATCAACTCCTGCTACAGTACTCCGTGGATGCCAATTGGGGAATATCAGAATTTTCGGCTGCCTGATGGCGCACCCACGCTTCTACCAAACAACAATAGACTTCGACCTAAAGGGAGACCAAAGTCGACTCGTATCCGGAATGAGATGGATTGGCCTAGTGAACATCCAGCTGGACGGCGGTGCAACATATGCCGCCAGGAAGGTCATACGAAGACACATTGCCCTAGACACATAGGGCAATCATCTAATGGTTAAAATGAATCATGTACTCTATCAGTTACTGTAAAACTTTGTACATGTAATCATTTTTATCATTATCTTAATTTTTAATCATATTTGTCTTACTTGTATATAGGGTAACTTTTGGAAAATGTACCATGATTTCACGTGATATTTTTTGTCGAACGGTCAACATTACATGAGTAGCTTTAAACAGACAACACCAACTCAAAAAAAGGAATGTACCTGTATAAGAAAACAAAACGAGTTGAACTATTAAATGAAAATGTCATTAGTTTTTTATAATGAAAGATGAACTTACAATAACCACAAAACAAAAACGAGGAAACTCCGAACGTCTTCACCCTAACACCCCAACACGGGAGACAACAACTAACCCAATGTGTTTATGCGTCTTTCAATATTAAATGATAAATTTCATATCTTACATGATAAATGTTATATCTTACATGAAATTAATGTTTTTCTGTTTGCACATTCAGATGGAGAAACCACTTTTATCCGGCCAGGAGACGCACGCGTCACGCGATGTGTTGGCGCGACGACCTGTTAGACATCTTCATGTTTGGAGAGCACATCGTTTCCATCATGAGGCACCGCCGACAGCTATTTTTCCATACCTTATATGTGCAGGATTTTACGGAGTCGCTATGTGTGACTTCAATACCATCGACCATCATTTGATAGCTGCGTTGGTTGAGAGATGGCGGCCAGAGGCACACATGTTTCATCTCCCAGAGGGGGAGATGACTATTACATTAGAGGACGTTGCCTACATGTTGGGGTTACCTATCCATGGAGATGCAGTTACGGGTGCCAGTACTGGCGATTGGGCTACAGTCATACAGAGGTTGCTAGGCATTGACGTCATCGGCGCACGGGGTATCCTCCAGGGTTCGCGTTTGCGCATGAAGTGGATTGATCAACATTTTGATGTCATTCCAGATGATGCAGACGAGGAGACACTTCTTCAGCACACACGTGCATACATTTTGCGGCTACTCGGAGGCATGTTGTGCGCCGACTACTCCATCGATTTGGTACACATGATGTACCTACCATTACTTGAGGATCTGTATCAGACGGCTACATACAGTTGGGGGTCCACTGTATTAGCACATCTGTACAGATCTCTCTGCACTAGTTGTCAGGACGATTCACATCAGATTGTAGGTTTCATGGTGTTAGTAGAGATGTGAGACTGGGAGCGTTTTCCACGCATCGCTCCTCGAGTTGTCGCACCGCTTTCACCAGAGCTACTTCAGGACTGTCCTCGGGGACGATGGTATGTCTACATCATTACTTTCGGTTATTTAGTACTTTTGTTATTGTTTTTTATAAACTTATTGTATATTACTCTTTTTTCACCAGGTGGAGTCAGTCTCAGAAGTTTGCATATACTCCGAGACATAGTGTGCACAGCTTCAGACAGATATTCGATGCTATAGTGCCAGCTAATGTAAGTTAAACAATACTTTTTTGTAGGAAAATTTGTTTTTTTATCACTATTTTAAGTTATTTAAATATAATCTCAGTAAAATTGTCATGCTAATATATGACTTATTTTTTGAGTTTACATTTCAGGTTTCATGGACTCCTTATATAGGTTATGTCTACGCATCACTTCCACTATACTGCACAGCTATGGCTGGAGATCGTGCTGCAGTGGTGCCACTCATTCACTTCCACATCGTTGAGTGGAACCAGCCAGACCAGGTCATGCGCCAGTTCAGTTTTATATAGCATATCCCCTTGGCACCTCAACAGTCTACCGAGTTACATTCGATTGTGCTCATAGGTAGATAGACGACAGACTGGCGGCGACATCATGAATCTTATATCCAGATTTGGGACAGGCGTGCTCGATCCGGTATCTTTCCACTTGTATATACCACATCACACTCTCATTTATCTGATCAGGGGGATTATGCACACTGGTATCGACGTCACACCATCATGCACCTTACACGTCAGGGGATTGACATTCAGCGATTGGTATGTTTACTAAGATTTATTAATTTTGTTTAACTCATTTATATTTATGATATTAATTTGATTGTTATTTCATTTGCAGGAAGATGCCATTGGTCAGCTTGCACATTCCACACAACCTCAGGAGAATGCATATATTCTACGGGAGGTAGTTCATCGGGATCTGGTGGCTTTATTGGATCATCTCCGGTTGATACGTGACAGTTTTTTTGATGAGGAGCCACAAATATATCATGATCCATATCTTCAGGCAGAAGCACCTGAGGATGATGATGTCCCTGCTATGCCTGCTGAGGAGGATGCACCGCCACCGCCACCGCCAGCTGGACGACAGAGACGAGCACATCCGGAGGGGCAGAGGCGACGACATCGACATCCGAGAGCAGCTCCTACAGATGTCGTCGCACCACAAAGAGACGATCCGGCCCAGCCGACTGATGATTTTTCACAGCAGGGAGACGCTTATATATCACATATGGCGTCTCCGCAGACTAATATGGACTTCGATCTGGGTGCAGTGACACAACTTATGGCGGCCCCCTCTCCTCCCGACGAGGCCTTCTTCAGTACCCCATTTCTACCATTTATAGGAGCTTCAGAGCCATATGGCACCCCATATGATTTTGGGGCATCCTCCTCACATGGTTTTGGTCAGTCCTCTACACAGCACCATGGGGAGGCACCAGAAGCACCAGAAGAGGAGGAACCTACAGAGAGGACACCAGAGCGACACAGACGTCGAATGCGGCAAAGACGTGAGATTCAGATGCTGCGTTGTGGTACCGGGGGGCATCATCGTTGATGTTTTTGGATGTAATGTTGTATATATTAAAAAACTTATTCACTATGATAAGTAATTGTTGTTTAAGTCAAATAACAAGAAAATCAAAAATATAATAAATACAAACTGATTTAAATAAACTGTTAAATTATAAAGTACAAGTACAATATAAACAAAATTTGTCACACCGACTAAACATCTGATAATTTCTTGAAAAATGAAAAGAAAAACATACATATAGTAAACAAAAAATATTTTACACGACTACTTAAATATTTAAAAACATTAAATTTATAATTTTATAATAATAAATATATTTATAAATGTAAATTACTAATTTGTAATTAATTAATTAATAATTAACCATTAATAATTAATAATAATAATGAAGAATAATAATTAATAATTATATTACTAACTAATTAATTATGGTATATTAAATAATAATATTTTATATAATTTCAAAGTCACATACTTGAAACATTTTTAAGTTTCAAGTAGTTGGTTTTGAAAGAATATAAAATATTTTTTATCGACATTTTTTACGTAATTTTTTCATTTTCATCTATTTAGTATATGTTTTATCCATGTTTTAATTTTCATTCATATTGGTCATATAGATTATATTTTATAGGCTTTCGAAGTCACATACTTGAAAAAATTTTAAGTTACAACTAGGTGGTTTTGAAATCCTATAAAATATTTTATATCGACATTTTTTACGTAATTTTTTTATTTTCATCTATTAAGTATATGTTTAATCCATGTTTTAAGTTTCATTCATATTGGTCATATAGATTATATTTTATAGGCGTTCAAAGTCACATAGTTGAAACATTTTTAAGTTTCAACTAGGTGGTTTTGAAAGCCTATAAAATATTTTTTATCGACATTTTTTACGTAATTTTTTTATTTTCATCTATTTAGTATATTTTTAATCCATGTTTTAAGTTTCATTCATATTGGTCATATAGATTATACTTTATAGGCGTTCAAATTCACATACTTGAAACATTTTTAAGTTACAACTAGGTGGTTTTGAAAGCCTATAAAATATTTTCTATGGACATTTTTTATGTAATTTTTTTATTTTCATCTATTTAGTATATTTGTAATATGTTTTTTAAGTTTCATTTATATTGGTTATATAGATTATATTTTATAGGCTTTCAAAGTCACATACTTGAAACATTTTTAAGTTTCAAGTATGTGGTATTGAAAGACTATATGTTTAACAACATTTGAAATTTTTTTATACATAATTACTTATAACTATGTAAACATAGAATAGTAATTATAGATTTAAAATTATATATATATGTACAAATATATAATTATAAATATATAAGTATAACTACAATTACAATATAATTCTAAATATACTTCTATATATATATTTATTTATTTATTTATATATGAATATTAAATATATTGATAAATAATTTTTAAATATATATGTAACAATATTTTCATATTAATATATTTATAAATATATTCATATTTATATAATTATAACTATTTATTTATAAAGATTAGTTTATAATTATATAATTACAAATATATTTTTAATTTAAAAAATATATATAAATAGATTTATATTTATAAATATTTATTTTTAATTATATATATACATAATTATATTTATACACACACACACATATATAACTATTTATAATTATAATAATTATAATACTTATATGTAAATATATAAATAAAACACACAAATCGGAAAAAAAACCCTTATATTTTATATAATATAACTATATAAATATAAATAAACCACATATTTTTAATTTAATACATATTTTTTATTTACAAAATTATATATAAATTTATAAATTTATATAAATAATTATATATAAGTTTTATTTCATTATTTTATTAAATAATTAAATAAGGTTTATAACTATATAAATATAATTTTATAATTATATAATTATAAATATATTTATATATATAATAATAATTAATTTAACATTTTTAAATACACATTTATAATTTTTTTTTTAAAATTTTTATTTATTTATTTTAAAATTATTTATTATAAAGGGATGAGGTGCAAAAAAAACAAAACAAAAAAAAACAATAAAAGGGAGGGGTGCAAAACAAAAAAAAGAAAACAATACCAGAAAAGAAAAAAAAAGAAAAAAAACCAGAAAACAAAAAACAAGAAAAAAAACCAAAATAAACGAGAAAACAAAAAAAAAGAAAAAAAATCCGGGTGGAAAAGCGCCACTTGAAGTGGAGCTAGCCACCCACGGTGTTGAGCTCCACTTCATGTGTCACTCAACAAACCCAATATCCGAATTATATATACCCTAAACCCAAAAAACTAAAAAAAACCCTGTTCTCCTAAAATAGCCGAACCGGTTCAAAGTACCATGCACACCTCAAACGCCCTCGCGGGAAGCACAAAGAGGGGTGCAGTAGAGTGCGGCCGAGGTGTAGGGGTTCATCGCGACCTATTTGAAAGGGAGGGGGCGCCCAGACAAGAGATAGGGAGGCATGATAGTTGGAGGGGAGTCGGAGAGGTGTTGGGGCATCTGTTGGAAGATTGGAAGGGGGTTCGACGCCGGGGTTCTGCCGATGCAAGGCAGGAGGTCGGCTGGTGCGCGTCCGATGCGGTGATCACTTGCAGAAGGCGGGTTCCAGATGGGTGATGGAGACAGAGCGGGGAAGGGGAGTCGAGGTCATCCGGACAGAGGGAAGGGAAGCGCGTCGAAGGTAGCAGGTATAAGGCGGAGCCGCAGAGGGGCTTGGGGTGAACGCAGGGGCGGGAGGACCTGCAGGTGGCATGAGGCGAGGCTGTCTGTAGATGCGGGCAGAGGGTGAGTGCGGAGAAGGGACAAGAGTGGGGCGCCTGCAGGGGAGGCTGGCTAAGGTGGCTGGGCGAACCAAGGGAGGCGACAGGAGAGTTGCACCATGCGGGGGAGCCGGAGCAGGCAGGAGGCTCGCCAGGCGGAGCAGGTTGTTGTGCGGGGTCGACGGGGTTGCTGCAAGGAGGATGGAGGCGGGCTGTTGTGACTACACTGCAAGAGAGGCCGATGGTAGGACTCCAGCAGGAGGAGGGAAAGGAGGCAGGGACGGTTGGGATGGGGCGCTGGAGTTCCAGCAGAAGAGAGAGAGGCAGCCAAGGGTTCCAGGGGGGGGGGGGGTGCTACGACGCTGCGGCAGGGAGAAAGGGAGAGGAGGAGAGAATAGGAGAGAGGGGGAGGAAAAATGTGGTGGCTAGGGTAAGAGGAAAACAAAAAAAGGAAAAGGAAATTAGAAAAAAAGGAAAAAAAACAAAAGATTATAATAATAGTAATAATAATAATTATTAATTGCTACACTAATTAATATTTATTTTAATTATATTATCTATAATATCATTTATAATGGTAATAAAATTTTAATAGTGATGATAACAAGACCATTTTTTTTAATAAATGATAATATTATTATCCACAACCATAATAAGATTATTGTTAAAATTACAACGCTTCGGTTTCCTTACTTTAATTTCTAATTTGTTTTCTCATCTCATTTTTATTTTATTCATTTAATTTATTTGAATGTTGGGAAACCGCGAAATTTGTGTGTGGCTCAAGTGGCCGTGTACGAACCGTGTGGTGAGTTTTGTCCAACCCAAAAGTGATCGTGTGGGTGTTTGGTCATAACTGCACGATCTCCGGACCGTACTCTGCCCGTGCACCCGATGCCGCCAAGCCTGAAAACATGCATTTTTAATTCAATGCTCAAAAATTTTAATTAGGGTCTCACCCGAACCCCGAGCCGAGCCGGAACCAAGGAAAATAATAATAATAATAATAATAATAATAATAATAATAATAATAATAATAATAATAATAATAATAATAATAATAATAATAATAATAATAATAACCCGAGTGTGACAATTCTCCCCACCATAATGCTTTCCTCCCTCGAAAAGCCACAACACGATCTAGACCCAAAGATAAAACTTATCAAGTGTAACCCACCTACAAAAGTTTAAGCGCCTCCAGTTGATTGATCCAAACAGACACCAAAAACCCGTGACACCCAACTCATCCTTAAAACAAAATAACCTTAACCATCACCAAACAGAACCCAAACCATCCATTTCAACCAAGGGACGAATGAACTTGAACCAACCCCGACACTTAATCCCATCATCCTAGTCTAATGGGACTGTTGGGTGTACTCCAATCCCGACATTTACCCAAGAGGAAGAACTTAAAATTAAGTGGTTCCACACGAGACCTCCAGCCACCAAACAATACTTGAAAAGAATCTATGACACTGACATGGGGATGCCTGAATGGACTCCCCACCTTAAGGATCAGGCTAACACTAAACTACTTTGGGGGTAACTCTGCGAGACCCGCTATGGGTCTTGTGATGACCCAAATCCTCACGATCCACCCCTTTTCCAAATTCTGGATCCTAAGGGTGGCGTCTCGGTGGTAGGACGTCATTTCGGTGTGCGACCGAACGGCGCGACCGATCGGTGTCACCCAACCTTGTCGGGTTTCTCTTCTATAGTTTTCCCGTAACGCCTCTTTTAGGCCTTTTTAACCTTTTGGAAGTGGTTCAAGTCCATTTTTAGGCCCTTAATCAATGTTTAAGTTCCTAAGGGTTGGGAGACCCTCAACGGACCCAACTGCGTGTCCGTGTATCGTGCCCCTCAGTTTATATAAAATCCTTTTAAATCATAGCTGTTACAACCCTTTTTCCGATGGGAATCCTTAAATAAAAATTAATCTCGTCGTGTGTAACCACCCAACCGCGTGGGGAACCACGATCCAAATTTAAAGTCGTTCAAATCCCCATACCCCGTAACAACGAGATCTTATCTATATATTGCACGGGAATTTCTTCTTCCTTCTTCTTCCCCTTGGATGGCTTCCCTTTCTTCTTAGTGCGTTTGGAGTTCCCCTTCCCGAGGAAAGTGGTGCGCCTATGCCGGAACCTTTCCGCTCACCCTTGGAGTCCCCGACGTTCTTTCCCTACAAGTCACGCATCCCCAGTTCTGGGTGCATGGATAACTCTGATCCTTGATCAACCAGGTAGGGTTTTTTCCTTCGTCTCTCCTTACCATGTATCATACGGGGTGGGTATGCTTTTTTTTCTGTGGGGGTTGATGAAACCAAACTTAACGAAGATAATGAAAGGACCTTAAAGAATGAAGGGGTGTGATCTATGTTCTGCTGTACTCTTTTATATTGATATGTGTTGTGAACTGTATGACCTCGTGCTCACTGAAAATCATGGTCGTTGGTGGTATTTACTTGCGTCCTAATGAACCCTTGTATTTTTTGATGACTATATAACTGTATCATAGAATTGTTTAGTCACCTAAACTTAGTTTGGTTTAAATGGATGTTCAGTAAAACAAGAATCCCTGTGTGATCACCCCGGTTAATAAACAGAAAGAAGAACCTAATGAATAATGTGCTTGAACCTGGAAGTTTCCCACTCTGTTTTGTAGTAGGTGTGTTGTTCTTCTTGGTGCTTATGGGAAGATGTGGACGAGGATGGGATCCTCTATTATGGCACGGTTGTTGGTTGTGAATCTAAATCCGTGTGGTTGCTCTGCTGTGACATGAACTCGGGTGGGATCCTCTATTGTTGACAAATTGTTGGTTTCTGGTTTTGGGGACATGAGGCTATATCTCTGGGTTTTCTTTGTTTCTAGTACTTCAAGGGATCTCACTTATCCCCCTTGTGAGGTTTTCTTTGGTTCCAGTACTTTGAGGGATCTCACTAATCCCCTTTTTGTTGTTTTAACTTTACAAGAGAACTGGGTGTGAATGCTTAAGTTGTTGTTGGCTGTTTCTCTTTTCCTCTGGCTTGTGGTTATGCTTGCTAGTTTCCTAGTAGTGTATAATTCATTTAAATGGGTTTTCTTGAACATTAAAACGAGAATGGTTTAAATGGGGAATTGGTTTTGGGAATGAGTCGTGACTTGGCCGTGAGAGTTGTGTTTCTTACGAATGAATAGTCACAAGGCTGTTTGTGTTTAGGTTGGTCTTTGGAAACCCTAGGATGGGATGAGTGCTTGTTACCTATACATATATCTTTAGCTTTTATGTTTCTTATTCTCACCCCACCCAAGTCGAGCACTTTAGTGCCAAACACCTCCATTTCATGGGGGATGGTGTTTTTTTCCCAACACTCCCATGAGTGGCTAGTTATTAGATCATTTTCTACTCCCTTTACCGAATAGCCCAAGACTCCTCGGGCAGGCTGTGATGGCCTAAATTCCATTATTATCCCAAGAATCTTCGGGCAGGGTAGTTGTGGTGGTTGGCCCAGGTGTTTGTGGGCTGGTTGTTTCCTAAGTGTCTTCGAGATGAGGCCCAGGTGTCTTCGGGCATGACAGTAGCTTTCTGGACCAGGTGTCTTCGGGTGTGGCAGTAGTTGTTCTGACCCAGGTGTTTGTGGGTGTGGTTATGCATGGAGGTTGTGGCCCAGGTGTCTGTGGGTGGGATGTGTGGTTGTGGCCCAGGTGTGTGTGGGCGGGGTGTGGCAATGGGACTGCGGTGAGAATGACGGGATTAGTATGATGTATAGGATGTCTTTAATAACCAGTGGGAAAGTGGCACGGGGTAACCAAATATCGATGTGCTATTACTATACATTACTTGACTTGAGTTATTTGGGGAGTGTGCCTTGGTGAGGCTTGGGTGGATAGTTTACCTTGCTAGATGTTTTGGTTATCTCTTTTCTCACAGGGCATTAGAATTCCTCTCTAATTGTGCATGAGAGCTTTTGGTTTTCCCTACTGAGTATAATTGTATGATCAACCTACATATATAAAACTGCTTTCAGGTTTCCAGGAGGACTTTAGGGATCGTGCGGGACCGTACTAGCTTGGACCTTGGGCAGTTGCTGTTTTCGTTTTCCTTTTTCTTGGTACTTTACCTTTGGAGTTCTTGTGGATTGTATCTTTTACTTTTGAACATACATATGGGAATGGTTTACTTTCAACTTTACCTTTACTTTCAGCTTTTGTGTTTTTGGGATTTCTATCTTATATCCCGATCCTATAAAAATAAAAAGGGTAATGCCTTCCATCTTGTGTGTGATTCTATACCCTTGGTGCTAGTTGCCACTTCGGGACCTATTGAAGGAGGGTCTCGGGGGTCATTATCTCTCCTTAAAATTAAAGAAGGAAGGGTCTGGAAATCTTCTGTCCCTTCCATCCTTTTGGTGAAGGTGGGTCGTGAAAAGTCTCCCCACCATAAAAACTAGCAAGGTTAACCAAACTTGAAAACTTTCCACACAGACGAAAAAACTCCCACCACGAGGGGGGAGAAGGGAAGGGCCGAGCTGGTAGAGAATAAAACTACCACCATTAGTATATAAACAACATCACACCCTCAGAAGAAAGAAAACCATGCCACACTAAGGACAAAGGTTAAACCAAGGCCCTTTTTCACTATTGGGCTTCTCCTGACTATACGCCAGATTCACTCCGGGACCTATGGTCGGAGCACCGATGATTGAAGCATCTACCTCCTCACATTCATGCTTAAAAATAATTCCCAAACATAACACACATCCCATAATTTCACCAAACACACTTCCAATAAAATAAAAGTTTCAAAGAGGTTCAACCACAATCATTATTACAACTGAAGGAAAAAAAGAAACACCACAAAATGCCACAAGAGACAACCGCTACATCCAGGGAACACTACAAAGAGAAAACCTCAAACTGATCCCCAAACATTTCCCCACTCCTACTAATGGGATGATGTAACCATCGATGAGCTAGGTCTGGCTTCAACACGCTTCTTGGAAACACCTCTGCAGAACCGCTGCAAGTGACCCAGACGTCCACAGGTGTGGCAGGGTCTCAGAGCACTCGGGCACGTCGGCCTATTGTGACCCTGCCTACCACACTGGTGAAAGATCACAACATTGCGTTTTGAAGAATATGGATGAATGTCTGAAGGCCTCTTGATTCCTCTATTAGAGCCACTAACATCAGATTGCTTCCCATTCTTCTTATCAGCATCCTCTGCACTTCCTCCCAAGGTTGGGGGAGGATTCGACACCTCAAGTCCTCCTTTTAGCTCAGCTTTAGCAAGAAAGGATTTCCCCACAACATCCGAGAAGGTGGTTAGGTGGAGATCTTCCACTTTCGATCGCAGTTTAGGTCGGAGTCCAGACTCAAATTGTCGAGACTTCCCAGGATCATTTGCAACAAACCATTGGTCGTACAAAACTAGGTCTATGAAATGTCGATATAATTCTAGGATAGATTCAATTCCCTGCTGAAGACAACACAACTTCATCCTATTCCTCATCTTCATCAACTCAAAGAAATATTGTTGGATAAATGAAGACTTGAAGAACTCCCACGTTAAATCTTCCCGAGGCTTATTCTAAGACATAGATTTCCACAATTTCCAGGTTGGACCTTCAAGCATAAAGGTATCCAAATTCACCTTTAACAACTCAGAAAACCCAATGAAACTGAAGTTCCTCTCAATCTTATGAAACCACTCCTCCGCCTCAAGTGGATCTGCTAGGCCATAAAATAGGGGAGGGTTCGACTTCTGGAACTCGAGGACGTAATCTATGGGTTGATCGACTGTAGGATTTTCTAAGGATGCACCACATGAAGCTGCACCTTAGGCATCCATTGAACCTTCGTAGGGTAAAACACTAAGGAACAAGAAAACAATGAGCAGGATCCAAACACGGTCACTGCCATTTCAAATTTTCCTTTCCACAAATTCCAAAATAAAAATTTAAAATCAGTTTTTCTGAATTAAAGAAGACCCAAAAAATTCACCAGGGGAAACTAGTGTCGATGGGTGACTTGTACATATGGTTGGCGGCCATATTCCAGTCACGCCACCGTTATTGAGAGCATTTTAGGGTAAATTCCCTGACTCCACATGGATTTCTACGCCCTGCGAGATCACGAGGCTACTTTCCCAATTCCCTTTTCATTTCCCAACATAAAACAATTCACAAAAATCAAAGTACACCAACATGCCCAGATATCCCATGTTAACCCGTGGTTCGAAATGAGCCAAGGTTCATGACATCATTCTCGCCCATACGCCCTGAGTCCTGACAATTCCACTCCTTCTACAATAAAGACCCCAAATAACAATGGGCGCTTTGAAAAACAAGGTCCGCTCGGGAGATGACCTGCTCTGATACCATTTTGTCACGAACCAACCCAGGTCGACCTTGAACCGGTCACCCAATCCGGTTCACGACATGGCCCTAGAGGCATTCCCAATCCTCCCGGGCTAGCGATAAGTTCCAGGGAATCAAAAGAGAGAAAGAGGGAACAATTTTGCCTGATAAAAATAAATAAAGCATGGAAAATAAAATAGAACAATACAAAGTAAATAAACAACATGAAAATAAAGAACGAATAACAACCAACTAACCTGACCATGACCAAAACTCCTCGTGACCTCGAGTGTCACTCTCCAAACCACAACCAATTCTCACCCATGATGAACAAGCTCAAGTCAAACTTGTAACAAAACTAAAAACAGGAAAACACTATAGGCGTGAGTATTAAAACTCAGTAGGCGCGCCCAACAACCTATTCCCAACACACTACCTTTAAATAAAGAATTTACCATTTTCTGGTTTGAACTAAATTATATAAAATATTGGTTTCCACACACACATTCATCTCTAAAACAAGTAACAGTACATTTCCATTTTTAATTTAAAATCAAGTTTAATGTTTGAAAGGAATAGGCGCATTTCATTTAAAACATTTTTTTGCGAACAATTTAGAAATCCAAATTTTAGTTGTTAGTAAAAAGGGAAAACCACACAACACGCAATAGGCTAAGGGAAATGGAAAAAGTGGCTCACAGAGGCCATCCACCGAACTAGACCTATCAATCATCCACCACATATAAATAAACACTGAAGAAAACATGGGTCGAACCTAGGAGCTCGTGAACAATCCAGAATGTACTATACATGTGACTCATCCTGAAGGCATGCCTACTCTCGATGATGTCATAATGCTCTAACGCCCGGTGTTTCCCTACATGGCCTAACCGAGGGGCACAATCCCCTAGAAGAGTATAATCCGTACTAAGGACCACTAGCCAGTGGGTAATCTAAACTAGTGCAACAATCATTCTCAAAAGATCCACTTACTATTCGAGGTTCCCATGTCAACACGTATAATAAAAATGAAAGGGGTGAGTCAACAAAGTCAATCAAGTATCACAAACATCACACACAAATCATGCAGCCAACATACACCAAATATCACCCCTGAGTCACCCCAATGAGAGTTTTCCAAAATAATTTATTTTATTAAAGTTCCAAACAAGCCTTTACCAATTTTAAAGAAAATCCTCATTTCTCAAGAGGACCAAAACACTTGTTCATGCTTCAAAAGAAATCATTTATCAATAAATCATAACTACATTTGAAATTTTGTGAATTACGTTTAAAGGCCAAACAAGCATTCTTTCACTACTGGGTGTCCGTTCATCAAGAAAATATTTCAAGTGTCGTGTATAAAATAAACGGCTCTTTTTACACCAAATAATCATTTAAAAATTAATTATCTTATATTATTTCCCATTTATTAAAATTAATAAAATATCAAGCAATTAATAAATTCTAAATTTAAAGGTGAGTGCAGTGGGGGACCTACCTCGACTTGCAGTCCAAGCACAACGATGCGACACGCCTCAAGCGGGCGCGCAAGCACGTGCAAGATGATGATTGCGGTAACACAGGGTTACCCTTCCAACACACTGAAATAAACACACAACCAAAAAGTTACATAAACACGAACTTAAAACAATTTAAATAAACAAATAGTGCGAACACAACCTCGACATGCTTTCAAAACACAACTCGCACCATCAACACTATTTACTAAACCCCTTTAAAAACCACGAAGTGTTTAAAAAAACCACACAATGCCAAAATAACTCACTAAACATTTTAAAGAGCCAACAGATAACTTTAAGAAAACACCTAGAGTGAGAAACCTTACAAAAGTGAACGACACGATGAGATCAACATTTAAAAACACGTGCGCCTAAACACATTTCCAAAACCAGGCTCACAACACCCATATTATTTAATAAATCATTTAAAAATTTATTAAACAATTTTAAAAAGTATATCGCGACTTTAAACAAAAGAAACCAACTCAAGCATCATTTAATAAATTATAAAAACATTCAACTACGATCAAGGGATATCGGGACTAATTAGACCATTGCATGTGAAACTTGTCAAATTCAGTTCACATAAACAGGGTGAAAAATATAAAACACAACTAAATTGTTTTAAAAACTCAATTTACACCAACTAATTAATTAGATCATATACTAAACTAATTAATTAAAATTTAAGCACCAGAAAAACACAAGAAAATAAGAGTTCAGTGAAAATGTAAATTTAAAGGTGACACGCAAAGGGTTCATACCTCAACTCCAATGCGGAATGAAAACACACACTCAGAACTGGTGCAAAGCACCATGCACACCTCAAACGCATTCTCAGGAAGCACAAAGAGGGGTGCAGCGGAGTGCGGCCGGGGTGTAGGGGTTCTCCACAACCTATTCTAAAGGGAGGGGGAGTCTGGACAAGAGATAAGGAGTCATGATAGCCATAGGGGAGCCGGAGAGGTGTCGGGGCATCTGCTGGAAGATTGGAAGGGGGTTCGGCGTCGGGGTTCTGCCGATGCAAGGCAGGAGGTAGGCTGGTGTGTGTCTGGTGCGGTGATCACCCGCAGAAGGTGGGTGTCGGATGGGTGATGGAGACAGAGCGGGAAGGGGATTCGAGGTCAGCCGGACGGAGGGAAGTGAAGCGTGTTGGAGGTCACACATAGAAGGTGGAGCTGCAGAGGGGATTGGGGTGAACATAGGGGTGGGCGGACCTGCAGGTGGCATGAGGCGAGGCTGTCGGAGGATGTGGGCAGAGGGTGAGGGCGGAGAAGGGAGAGGAGTGGGGCGCCTGCAAGGGAGGTGAGACGAGGTGGTTGGGCGAATTGAGGGAGGCGACGAGAGAGGTGCGCCGTGCGGGGGAGCCAGAGGAGGCAGGAGGCTCGCCAGGATGAGCAGGTTGTTGTGCGGGGTCGATGGGGTTGCTGCAAGGAGGCTGGAGGCGGGCTGCTATGAGTGCACTGCAAGAGAGGCCGATGATAGGGCTCCAGTAGGAGTGAAAGCAGGCAGGGATGGCTGGGATGTGGCACTACAGTTCGAGCAGAAGAGAGAGAGGCAGCCGGGGGTTCCAGTGGGGGTGCTACGACACTATGGTAGGGAGAAAGGGAGATGAGGAGAGAATATGAGAGAGGGGGAGGAAAAAAAGTGGCGGCTAGGGTTAGGGGTAAAAAGAAAAATAAAATTAGAAAAAAAAGAAAAAAAAATATTATAATAATAGTAATAATAATAATAATTCTTAATTTCTACACTAATTAATATTAATATTAATTATATTATCTATAATAACATTTATAATAGTAATAAAATTTTAATAGTGATGATAACAAGACCAATTTTTTTTAATAATTATAATATTATTATCCGCAACCATAATAATATTATTGTTAAAATTACAACGCTTTAGTTTCTTTACTTTAATTTCTAATTTTTTTTCTCATCTCGTTTTTATTTTATTCATTTCATTTATTTGAATGTTGGGAAACCGTAAAACCTGCGTGCGGCTCAAGTGGCCATGTGCGAACCGTGCGGTGAGTTTTGTCCAATCCAAAAGTGATCGTGTGAGTGTCTGGTCATAATTGCACGATCTCCAGACTGTACTCTGCCCATGCGCCCAATGCCGCCAAGCCCCACAATATGCATTTTTAAGTCAATGCTCAAAAATTTTAAACAGGGTCTCACCCGAACCCCGACCCGATCTGGAACCAAGGAAAATAATAATAATAATAATAATAATAATAATAATAATAATAATAATAATAATAACTCGAGTGTGACAAGCCATGATTCAAGTAGGGTCTTGTGCATAAGAAGACTCTAGATATCCAATACATCAAGATGAGATGGAAGGTGATCTAGTGCATTCTTCAGAAACTAAAATACCTTTAGAAGGAATAGATTTTCAAGAATGGAATATTCCTAGACTTGATTGGTCTGAGGTGTACTAAAAATATTAGGTGATAGAGAGAGAAATAACCAAGATCTTTAAGGATTAAGATACAACTGAAGTATATAAAACATATAGAGGATTATTTACAATGCCTTTTATAAAACCATATCGGGTTAGTAAGGCTATCCCGAAAAAGGAAAAGTATGTTCATTTTGGAATAATATAGATTGGCGTAGATCTGCTTTCCAGAAAAGGAAAATATCTACCATTCATAATTTCAGTACTATATGTAAGTTTAGCTACTTTCTCCAATGTATTATTAAGAGGATCATGATAAAATTTTCATGTAGGAGAAACTTGGGTAAAAGTGATCCTAAATTTTTATATAGTTCTTATGAAAAGAAGTGTTAGTAGATATTTAAAAGTTAATATTAACACAAGTAACTATTAGAATACTTTGAGATATCCACCTGATAGAAGATGTGTCAGAGTAATTACTCGCCTTTATGTAAAGTTCTACAAAAATGGAGGACCATCTCTAAAGAAGTGTGTGTAAAGATTTACACATCATTTCCAAGATAAAGGAACATAAATTAGAGTAATAAAACCATAGATAGTAGACCCCAAGAGGCTGACATTCCCTAGATAATGGGTTTCGCCATATCTAGAGGAAGAATGAAGGAAAAAGCTTCTTCATCTATATGTGATTAAACAAGTATGAAATAAAATTTTCATATCAGAGATCTGAGATGTCAAAGATGATATTAGGTCATAAGGATCAAGATTAGGTTGATTAATTTTGAAAATTTAATATATCAAATCAGAAATACTTGACAAAACTTTGTAAAATCCAAGGATCTCAGTTGGAAAAGATGAAGTAAATTAAATAGAAGCACCTAGAACATTTTTTTCAAAAAGGATAGCCAGACAAGGAACTATTTAATTACCTATCAGTGAGGTTGAAGAATCTCATGTAGGATATATGGGATCATCATTACTCAATGAAGACATAGAATAATGGGCTACATTGGTAAAGATAAGTATTTTTGTAACTTCATGTAATTTCCTAATTGATAGAGGATGTACCTTATCTTGTACAAGAATATAATTTTTTAGGAGTAACCTGGGAATCCACTAAGTTTCAAGTTATAGTTGGTAATAATGAAATATTTTTGATTTAGGAAGTTGAAAAGGTTGTTTAGATTTAACTCAATGGGAGAATATTTGTGGATAATATGCTTTTATTTATTCCTCAATTTCCAGATAAATTATTAATTGGAAACTAATTCCTCAGAAGATATCAGTCTATAATAATTTTTTTAGAAGGAATTGTCCTCATCAATTATTTGATTCAAACTACTCTTGGAAAAACCAGAATGGTTATAGAAAAGAAAGTATCTACTATCAAAGTGGAAAAATATCTAGATGAGGATAAAAAATACTATAAAAATATTGAGTGGTGTAAAGAAATGGTTGGATTGAAATTTTTTACAATGAATAAAGAATAATCATTGGTCAATATAAGAGATTATTTATCAGAAAATTAGTCAGAGAATCCTTTGAAATTGCATAAAAAGGCAATTTAAGAGGATATAATCACCCTTAAAGATACCGGTATAGTGATCATAATCATGGGAGTTTCCTATCTATATGGAATAGTTAAGGATTTTGATAAACATATTATAGACTTAATTAGTCTTGGATTACTCAGGCATAGTGAAATTCCTCATAGGAGTACAACAATCATGTTGTAATGAATCATGCTGAGAAACAGCATGGTAAGGCCAGAATGATTATCGATTACCATGATCTTAATTATTACACAAAATATGATCACTATAATATTCCTAATATAGAGGATTTGAGAAGCATGATTAGGAATGAAAATCTAGTGGTATATTCTAAGTTTGATCTCAAGTTAGGATATTGTCATATTAAGATCAAAGAGGAGGCTATACCATTAATATAATTTACAAAACCAGTTGGTTTGTTTGAATATCTAGTTATTCCATTTGGAATTAATAATTCCCTATGAATATTCCATAGGATAATGGACAAGGAATTTAGTATATTATAACAGTTCATGGAGGTCTACATTGATGATTTTCTTGTATTTAGTAAAAATATAGATGAATATATCAGTCATTTATAGTAGGTGGGTTAAGTGTTTAGAGAAGAAGGGATTATACTTTTAGAAATAAGAATCATTTGGATGAAAACAAAGGTATAATTCTTGGGATTACATATCCAAGGAATTATAGAGAAGACTCAACCATATATTATAGAGAAGCTAAAAAATTTCCCCAATGAGCTTACAGATCATAAGAAGATACAAGTGTTTCTTGGTATATTAGGTTATGCCAGAGCATACATTAGAGATTTATAAAAAATCATAGTTCCAATTTAGAAAAAAATATCTATTAAAGTACCATGAAATTTCATAGAAGAATATTTTGAAGTAATAATAATTCTGAATTAGAAAGCTCAGACCCCCCTAGAATTTGAATACCCTAATAGAAGAGAATCTAAAATTATTTTAGAAATGGATGCATTATACTTAGCATGGGTATGTATCCTAAAGGTAAGGAAAAACCATGATGAAAGTATCAATAGATACTGGATTGGATGTTTTAATGGGATATAAAATAATCATCATATCTATGAATAAAAATTTCTTGTAGTCCTTAAAGTAATTAGGCCTAATTATATTTTCTTGGGAAAACCTTTCACTATAAGAACATATTGTTCTTATGTAAATAATTTCATGAAAATAAAATTAAAAAGGTTTAACTAAGAAAAATTAGTGTGATAGAGGAATGAATTTTAATTCTATAACTTTAATATAGAAAATATTAAAGGAAAATAGAATTTCATTCGAGATTAAATAAAACACTACTTTAACTCTTGCAGGTGTAATGATGTAAGGTAGTAGATCAAGGTGATGTTCAATTTTCATTGATAATCATCATGTGAAATAATACCCAGTTATCAAGGAAATTAATGGAAGATTCCAGAAAAGAATATATATTATAGTGGAGAATATCCTTCTTAAGAAAGGATCTTATTTTAGTAAGTTTTAAAGATCACACAACACATATTCTTCAACCAAGAAGGATGAAAAACTAGGAAAAGTCTAAAAAAGATCCACAGATAAAAATTTTAATGATAAAATCCACATTAAATGCATTGTATGTGGTCATAAAGGCCATTAAAACACTCAATGTATGGAAAATATGAGAAACTAGAAGGCTTGGAAGAAATAGAGTATATAAACAAGGGGAATATCTAAAGAAAAAGAGATGACTATTTCTAAGAGTTGGGATGATTAAGTATAACAAGAACATGAAAATTAATAGAAGTTTTAGAAATAACTTCACTGATAAAACATTCAATAGGAACAATATGAAGAAATTCTGGATGGTGATCTAGATGAAGAGACAAATCCAAAAAAGGAAATATGGTAATATTTTCAAAGGATTACAAATATTTAGAGGAATAAATCCACAATGGTCTATTATCTAATCCATAAAAATAAGGATGATCAGATATTAAAGAGGGGTATGAACCATATTCTATAAATTCCTGAAGAATCTGAATACCTTATGGAGGATTACAAGAAGATAGATTGGGATATGATCAATATGATCATCACCAAAGAGATCTTTCTGAAGGTTCAAGTTTTTGGTCTTCTCTAAAAAGTTAATATGATAAAAAAATAGGCATATAAGAATATCCATACCTGAAAAGGTTTTAGAATATGTATGTAATAGGGATCCCAAAGATCCATATACCAGACATGGTATTAGAACCCGAAGAGTTCAACAAGTTCCAAAAATATTTCAGAATGGGAGTAGTACAATTATTGGTATTTAAGAAGATAAATTCAATATTTAATTGGATACCACATATGGCGAAGAAGGTTCTGAACAATGTATATAAAAGTTTTTTATGATGGGATGAACACATTGAACCTATAAAATTTTTAGACATATTAGTTGTATTATGGAACCTATACCCAGGACACTGAACTAAAGGACATTTCCAGAATGCATTTGAGGAATGGTAGTTTAACGATGAATACTGGATAGAGTTTAGTTTTAATAAAATCCATTAAGAATGTATCTAGATTGTATGGAGTTTTTATCTAATTGAATCAAAATCGATGAGAAAATATTTCATATTATTTTTATGATACAATGTTCTAGACTCTATCAACTAAAGAGATATATAAACTATAGATATGGAACATCTAATAGATTTCATGGTATAGGGAGACATGATTCTTGATGAAATCAAGACTTGGAAGGGTTCTAGGCACTAACCCAGACACACGTTATATTCGACATGGATGACTGGATCAAATCAGACATGTCAATTAAGAAGTTTTTTATGTGAAATGTGTGGTGGAAGATTTACAATTGTGTGCTCTACCATTTACTTTTTATTTTTCTTATGCCGTTTCTTTTTCTTTTTTGGAAGTGTGCTCTGTATGTGGATATAGAGTCAGCTTCTCGGGAAAGCTGAGGCCAGAGGCCTATATAAGGTACCTCCAACCCATTTGTTTGATGATATGTTTTTGGAATAGAAATTAGTATGATTTCAAAATTATCTCTCGAGTTCCTTTATTAGCCTTCATGTTCTTCATGTGAAGATATTCCAAGTGAGATCTAATGAGCCAAAGATAGGAAGTTACCTTATCCCTTTTTGTTGATATTATTGTGTTACCTTGCTCACAAGTGCATTTTTGCATCCTTTCTAGATTCCCAAAGTGGAAGTCCTTATAAGACCTTCATTTAAGACTCAACATAAGGTAATTAAAATAATATATAAATTTAAAAGTAAATTTTAGATCAATATAGAAAATTAAATTTATAATTACCTACAAATTTTCTCTTTTTATAATTTATAAATAAATTATATTAAAATTTTGATTCTCCAGTCTAGATTACTCGATCCGACATAAATTTCAACAAAATATTTGGTGTGCTTCCCTATCACCTTAGTTTTGAAAAAGTGTCAAGAGATTAGGTAGCTTGTGGGAAGGTATTTACCCTCAAGATATTTTATAAATAGATAATATAAAAAACATGTTTTAAAATATGCATGGAATCCTTTAAATATATAAAAGGGATTAAAAAATATGTTTAATCACATTTGATTTGTGCTGAAAATAAAAAAACAAACATATATTTCATGGATAAAGTATAAACCCATATATTCAGTGGCTAAAAGAAATAAAAACTACACCACACCATCTATGTAATTAATAGGTCACCACTAGCTCTAAACCCCCCCAAAATCTCCCATGTTTAGAATCTTATCAACTATCATGCATTGAAACCCCCCCTTTCATGGATTACGAACGAAAGGGTATATATGTATAGAGTCCCAGATTTTCTTGGTTATCCACTTCATGTTTTTAGGGTTTTGAAGCATAACTTAATTTGGGGGTGGTTTGGAAGTCAAGAGATTAGTTTTAGGCTCTTTAATGAAACCAAGTCATGGTCTAGTCATCACCATATCTTGATTTCCTAGTTTTTTCATGGTTTCATCAATGATCATAATAGTTTATCCATTTTTCAGGAGAAGAGGAGTTGGGTTAAATCTAGATATTTTTGGGATAGATTATGCCATTATTTTAAAAATATTATTTGGTTTAGGTGTGGTTCCCATTTCTTGTGCCTTGGTTTGTAGGAAAATAATTTTTTCACAATAAGGAGAAATAAAATGCCTATTTTGGTCATCGGGGTTGGAAATGGCATGTTTTGGTGAATGCCACATCATGGTTTTTCTGTAGTTTTAGGGGAGGATCAAAGGACCATGAAATGGTATGACGTGGCTATGTTGTGGTCTTTTCAAGGTTCACTAAAGGAAGAAAAACATCTAATTATATTTAAGGGAGTTCCATTTCAAATGTCATGGATTTTGGACCAATGTTGATCGAGCTAAACCACATCATGGTTTTGTCACCCCATTCTATGGTTTGGTCATCCATATTTCTTTATTATAAATCCATCCATCTATATAATTTAATTCTATTCCCTTATCTTATCTTGATCCTAGGCCATTGTGTGTAAATACCCATAAATTTAAAGGAAATTTTTTTCTTAATTTTCTTTGGAATTTTTACAAGGACCCAGTTTCTGACGGCACGTGATTCTGAGGCCCGGTGTGCCCGGAATCATTTTCCGAAGTTTGGCTCGGGTACGTTCAGTGAACGAACGAGCGGGTTTTTCTAACTTTTGAACCGGTGCTCGGAATCAAATTCCGAGGGCACCGATGGAATCGCAGCGCCGGTATTCGCTTAGAAACGCCTCTTCCGGAGTTGCGTTTGCTCGGGTGTGGTTTTTAAATTTTTGGGGTTAAGTTAAGAAATAAAATAAAGTGGTGCAACAACTTTATTTTTATTTCACTTAAAGCCACTTAAAAGCCACTTAAAGCTGCTTAAGATGAGTTGAAGCGGTTAGGATGAAATCCAAAATATCCTACCCTCTTGGTAGGATATTTGTGAGGTGGGGCCCGCACGAGCCCCACCGTTTCTTTTCCTCTAAGTAACGCACCCGCGAAAACTCATCTTTAATGAAAGTCAACTGATGCATTATTATAAATTCTAAACGCCCTTATTTAATTGGGCAGTTAATTTTTACAATTAATTCTTTGAATTAATTGTTCGTTACTTACCTTTGTTTTTCAAATTCTTTAGTTGATAATAAAATAAGATGAGGACTTATTTTATTATCGGGTTGTTGTGTTAAACCATTGGAGAATCTCTAAAGATCTTCATCCTCCTTCGCGAAGAACACGAAGAACGCGAAGAATGCGAAGAACGCGAAGAACGCGAAGAACACCGACCTCCGACGAAAGGGCAATGAACAACACCGAGCCCTCGGAGATCGACGACGCGATGCCGAGTACCGTGATGCCGACGCTTCTTCCACGACGTTCTTCTTACGCGACAAATCTTCGATCAACTGCTTGAGGTAGGAGATTTCAAATCTTTGAAATTCCTTTGGGGATTTTATCCTTAACACGGATTTAATACGTGAAATTAAATCTGTTTGTTTTCCTTAACACTCGGAGATCGTCCACGCGACGCCCTTCCGCGATGACGCAGCGCCCTTCCACGACGCGACGATCCTCTTCTTCCGCGATGGTCAATTCCATGAAGAACTCTCGTCCGATGACAGCTACGAGGTAGGGGTTTTATTTGAGAACAATATTTATTCCCATGGTTGTTTCATTTAAAACAAATAACCCGGATCAAAGTTCAATTTTAATTTTATTAAAATTGTGCCTTGTTTGTTTTTCATGTGTTGAATATTTTATTCCCGATTGTTATCACCTAACACGGAGGGTGCGGGCCAAACAAACATGGCCTGACAACCCTCCGCAGTTTTTCGTTGATGCGCGGATTGGAGGACGATGACAAAACAAGCCGCTCGGGCGTTTGAAGGCTTTGCAGCGAAGGTCGGGTCCCGAGACGATCACTGGCAAAGACTGCAGGTGAATCGGACCACCGGAGCGCGTCCAGTGGTCCGCGGAAGTCTCTGCCAGCGCGCCATGCCGGCACGGCGGCCAGCCGCCAGGAAGCGGCGGCGCCCGATGCGTCGCCGGGAAGACCCGCCGCGGCTGAAGCCACAACGGCGTTGGCCGTCCCGCGGCTGAAGCCGCGACGGCGTTGGCCGTCCCGCGGCCGCGCGGGACCACGGAGGAAGGGACGCGGCTTAAGCCGCGTCCGATGACACCGAGTGGCCCCATGCGGGGCCGCGGCTTTCCTTCACGCGGGGGGGGGGGGGCAACACACCCCCGCGCCGCTCGGCCATAACCGGCCGAGCCAACCCTGGCGGCCGGGCCGCGCCCAGGCCGGGCCGGGTTGCGCCCAGGCCGGGCTGGGCCACCCCGGCCAGGCCGGGCCGCGCCGGCTGGGTCGGACCTGGACCCGGGTGAGGTCGACCCGGTTCGGGCCGACCCAGGGGGGGTTGGGCCGGGTCGGTCCGGGCCCAGACCCACCGTTTTCGGACCTTTTCGGTCTTTTGCTCATAACTTGAGCTACGGGCCTCCTAACGACGTGCCGTCAGGGGAGATGCAATCTTTGGATCGATACGGTCGTTTCAGTATACTACACTCAAGGTTTCGGAATACTTTGGGTTCGGCCGGGTTGGTTCGTACGCGTAACCAACCGGGCTCTCGGAGCAGAAACACTCATATCTTGAGCTCCGGACGTCCGATTGACGTACCGTCGACTTTGATGGATTCCTCTTAGTGAGAAGGATCTTTTAGCTCACTCCGCCGAGGTTTGGACGCATGTAGAGTATGGTCGGGCAGGTTTTGACTTAAAAACCAACCGGGCCCCTGGAACGAAAAAGCCAATAACTCTCAGATCAGGCGTCCGATTGACGCGCCGTCTGCGACGTTGAGTTCCTGTTGACGATACGGAACTTTTGGATACATCAACTCTGGACTATGTGCCAGTTGATGTTACAGCCTCTCGGCTCGTGGAGCGGAACCTCCCGAACGAGCTTGCTGTGTGCGGGAACCCTCGAGCTGGCTGTGACTGCTACTGTGACGACGACGACTGTGCAGAGATCCTCAGTGGATTCGACGACGACTACAACACTCAGAGATCCTTTGTGGGTCAGTGCTACAGATCCTGTGTGGGTCCGATCCTATGTGGGTCAACGCTCAGCGGTCCTGTGTGGGCCAGCGCCTACAGATCATGTGTGGGTCCGATCCTGTGTGGGTCTTTGCGGGGGTTAGTTACCTATCGATCCTGTGTGGGTCCGATCCTGTGTGGGTCTTTGCGGGGGTTAGTTACCTATCGATTCTGTGTGGGTAAGATCCTTTGTGGGTCATTGCGGGGGTTAGTTACCTATCGATCCTTTGTGGGTCAGATACTTTGTGGGTCTTTGCGGGGGTTAGTACCTATCGATCCTTTGTGGGTCCGACGGCTTAGATGAATCAGTGGCAATATCTGGTCATCTTTATCGTCATATGAAGATGTATACCTGTGTGAGCTAAATCCTGTTTTTCTTTCCTTTGTGGATTGTGTTGTGCTATCCTGTGTGGATTTACGTTTTTCTTTCCTGTGTGGACTCGGTTGTACTTGGTCTCGGATGTTGGAGCCGAACGAGAATTGATGACTTAGGTATATGTATGGGCATATACCTAAGCAGTGTCGGATGTTACTTCGTGATTTTATCTTTCCTTTGTGGATTATCCTTTTTGGATTCTGGGAGACCTTCGGGGGTCTCGGGGTCCCTACTGAGTAGCTTATACTCACCCCTGCACGGGCTATGCCCGCACTACGTTGTGTTGGTTGCAGACGAAGGACAACGCTGATCGTGGTGGAGGCTTGTGGAGTAGGACGGTACCGGGAGGTGGACCACTGGGCGGGACGTACTTGGAGTAGTCGGCTGGAACCGAGGAGTAGTGGAGGATTTATGTACCCACCCTTCAGGTGGGATTTTCCGTGGATAGTTCAACATTGCGGCTTTACTTTTCAGTTGCTATTTTCCCTTTCCAGTTGTACTTTACTTTCACTTTGGGTTTGTATACTGGCCCACTTTCTTTTCCGCACTTACTGTTGTACCAGTTTTTACTTAGTGTTTACTTCTTCCTGCTTGCTCTGTGGTGATTGTGGTTTACTTTACAAAGGCAATGCCTTCCCTTTTTCCGGGATTTACGCCTTGGTGCTAGTCGCCAGCCCCTGGCCTATGGAAGGCGGGTTTGGGGTAGTCACGACACGGGCCCCGAGGACGGGTCGTGTCAAATTGGTACCAGAGGAGTCCGGTTCTACCGTAGACTCTGATCTTTTTCTATGTGAAGCAATAGTGTTTAGCGTATTGGGTGTGGTTATCAGTTTAGGGAGTCCAGTGTTGGTGCGACGGCCGACGTATCCATACATCAGGACCCTGACTTCTGATTTACGACTTAATGCATGAAAACATTGATTGCGTGTGTGTTTCAAGTTTTATTTGTGATTACTTTGTGTCAGCTCACCAGGTATACTCTTCTGACCGTGGCACACCTATTTCTTTTTAGGATGGCCCCACGACGACAGCCAGCTAGGGTTTCGAGAGTTGAGCATGACGACAACCCACCGAGCGACGAGGCCTTGGTGCAGGGCCCTTTGACAGCTGAGGCACCGGCGGTACCTCTACCCGCCGAGCCACCGATGCTTCCAGCCCCAGCCGCTGACGATGCACGTCGCCTTAGTGCACTGCATGAGTTCCAGCACCAGCGATCGCCCAGGTTCCGTGGGGAGATGGACCCCTAGGCAGCTGAGGACTGGCTGGAGGTAGTGGTACGAGTTTTCAGGCTAGTGAGGACACCAACAGACCTCATGGTGATCCTCGCAGCGAGCCTACTGCACGCAGCAACAGGCCGATGGTGGAGCTTGATGCTCCAGGTGCACGATGAGGCATATCTTCACTGGACGGACTTTGAGAGACTCTTCCGCTCGGAGTTCGTCCCAGCCACCCTCCGTGCGGTGCGCATCCAGGAGCTTCTTCAGCTGCGGCAGGGCAGCTTGACGGTCGCCCAGTACTCGGCGAGATTTACCGATCTATCGCGCTACTCGACTGACATGGTATGGGACCCATTCTTCTGGGCCTGGACCTTTGAGCTGGGATTGAGACATGAGATCAGGGCATCGCTGATCTCCCTCAGCATTCCGACCCAGGCAGGAGTACTGGAGCGAGCCCTTTTGATCGATAGCTTTCTTGTTGAAACTTCTCCAGCGGCGAGACCTACCGCGGGGCGGCACGTAGTAGAGTCTTCCGCAGCAAGCAGCCAACGGATGACTCAGGGGTCCAGGCAGACCAGACCCTCACGTAGACGACCTCAGGACACTGGCTCAGCAGTGCGGGGCACACAACATGGAGCCAGTCTTTCGAGAGGCAGACAATGTTACACATGTGGCGGATAGGGTCACATGGCTTGTGACTGCCCGAACCACCATGCCGAGGAGCAGCAGACGGTTGAGGGGCCACCCAGGCAGAGGAAGAGGGTTGACCGTGGCGGTCCACAGGGAGGAGGCGGACGAGGCAGAGGAGCTGGCCGAGCAGCAGGTGGTGGGCGACGCTTTGAGGCTCTACCACCACCACCACCAGGAGGTCCACCCCGACCACAGGGAGCTAGCAGGCAGAGACAGGCACAACTCCAGGTAGCGGAGGCCTATGACCACGGCGTGCCCGAGATGATTTGAGGTAATATCTGTGTCTATTCCACCCTTGCTGCAGTTCTTATAGACACAGGAGCAAGTCACTCTTTCATAGCCGCTACCCTTGTTCAGAGCTCGGAGATTCTGACGGAGTCGTTGGCTCGATCCTTACGGCTAGAGACTCCTACGGGAGCAGACTCGATGATTATGCACTGGTGATGGCATTGTGAACTTACTCTAGGAGGTGAGAGCTTCGGCTGGGATCTTCTTGTAGCGGCGTCGAGGCCTTACGACGTCATCTTGGGCATGGATTGGTTATCTACGGTCCATGCTCAGATAGACTGTATTAGGCACAAGGTGCGATGTGTACGCACCGACGGGAGCAGGTTCACCTTCACCGGCGAGAAGGGAGCCTTTGCAGCACAGGATGGACTTCCACAGAGGAGAGGACAGCCCATCACTCATCAGTTGGCTAGCCTCATCCTAGGAGCTGTTGATGTGCAGAGTCCTAGTTTTCCTGCAGTGGTGGATCAGTACGCGGACGTCTTTCCCGACGACGTTCCAGGGCTACCTCCTCGCAGAGAGGTAGAATTTTATATTGATTTGTACCCCGAGAAAGCCCCGATATCCACTCCAGCATATCGAATGGCCCCCGCTGAGCTTCGAGAGTTACGGGTACAGTTGGAGGACTTGAAGGGAAAGGGATTCATCCGACCCAGTGTTTCACCCTGGGCTTCCCCGATATTGTTCGCCAAGAAGGCGGACGGGAGCTTGCGACTGTGTGTCGAATATCATCTCCTGAACTAGGTGACAGTGAGGAACAAGTATCCGCTACCGAGGATTGATGACCTCTTCGATCAGCTCAAGGGAGTACGGTGGTTCTCGAAGATAGACCTCAGGTCAGGCTATCATCAGCTCAAAGTTCGGGATGAGGACGTGCAGAAGACGGCCTTCAGATGTCGGTATGGCCACTATGAGTTCTTGGTTATGCCTTTCGATGTAACCAATGCTCCAGCGGTGTTCATGGGCCTCATGAACAAGATCTTTCAGCCATACCTCGATCGATTTGTCGTGGTCTTCATTGACGACATTTTGATTTACTCGACGACTGAGGAGGAGCACGCCTACCACTTGCGAGTTGTACTGGACACACTCCGAGAGCACCAGCTTTATGGAAATCTCTCGAAGTGTCAGTTCTGGATACACTAGGTCCACTTCTTGGGGCACGTCATTTCTGAGGAGGGAGTTGCAGTGGATCCTGCGATGATCGAGGCAGTTCTATCTTGGGAGCCACCCAAGAGCGTGACGGAGGTGCGGAGTTTCCTGGGACTAGCTGGATACTATCAGAGATTTGTGCCAGACTTCTCCATAGTTGCGGCACCACTCTCATCTTTGACGAAGAAGGGGAGACCCTTTGTGTGGTCAGACAGATGTCAACATAGCTTCCAGGAGCTGAGATAGAGATTGACCAGTGCCCCTATCTTGAGGTTGCCTGAGGAGGGAGTGAGGTACGTAGTCTACTGCGATGCATTAGGGACTGGACTCGGATGTGTCCTGATGAAGGAGTGGGCAGTGATCGCCTATGGATCATGTCAGTTGAGGCCACATGAGCAGAACTACGCTACCCATAACCTGGAGTTAGCAGCAGTGGTCTTCGCTCTGAAGACATGGCGACACTATCTGATGGGTGAGTGCTTTATAGTCTTTTCTGACCAGCAGAGTCTCAGGTACGTCTTCTCTTAGAAGGACCTGAACCTGAGACAGCGGAGATGGCTCGAGTTCCTCCAGGACTATGACTTTTAGATAGTCTATACTCCTGGGAAGTGGAACGTAGTAGCCGATGCTCTCAGCAGGAGGACGGGCATTCAACTACTCGAGGAGGCGACATAGCAGCTAGTCGCTTTGAGGATATCCTTCGTGGATAGAGATGGCGCAACCTTCCTTCAGTCTCTCACAGTCTCTCCTCCACTACTACAGTGGGTCAGAGAGGCACAGTGTGGGGACGCTGACTGTGAGACGCGGCATGCACAGATATCCTCAGGACATGCACCTGATGGTTTCTCCTTTGGAGCAGAGCACGACATCCTTTTCAGAGGACGTACCTTAGTACCAATCGCTTTACGAGAGGAGGTGCTGGGAGAGTTTCACACTTCTCCTTTTGCGGTACATCCTGGAGTGGCGAAGATGTACCATGACCTCAGACGACAACACTGGTGGCCGGGCATGAAAAAGGTTGTGGTAGAGTTTGTTTCTCGATGCCTCACTTGCCAGAAGGTGAAGGCAGAGCATCAGGTACCAGCAGGCTTGGTACAACCCTTGGAGGTCCCGGAGTGGAAGTCGGACGAGATATCTATGGACTTAGTGACTGGACTTCCACGCACTTCAGAGGTCACGACTCCATTTGGGTGATTGTCAACCGACTCACCAAGTCGGCTCACTTCTTACCCATCAAAGAGCAGGGCTCAGTGGAGAGCTTGGGGCGTCTCTACGTTCAGGAGATTGTACGGCTTCACGGTGTGCCATCATCTATCATCTCCGATCGAGATGCTCGCTTTACTTCCCAGATTTGGAAGGGGTTGCAGGAGGCATTCAGGACACAGCTACGTCTGAGCACCGCCTTTCACCCTCAGACGGATGGTCAGATGGAGAGGACCATTTAGACTCTCGAGGACATGCTCCGCGCATGTGTCCTCGACTTTGGTCACAGCTGGGAGGACCACCTACCCTTGGTGGAGTTTTCATACAACAACAGCTGCCACTCCACCATCAGGATGACACCATACGAGGCGTTGTACGACAGACCTTGGAGATCTCCTTTGTGCTGGACAGACCCTAGGGAGTCAGCACTTGTGGGACCAGAGATGGTCCGGGCCACGATAGAGAAGGTCCAGGTCATCCAGGAGCGGATGGGGACAACTCAGAGCCGGCATAAGTCTTATGCTAACAGGAGGCGGAGACCACTAGAGTTCGAGGATGGAGACCACGTCTTCTTGTGTGTCTCACATCTACGTGGATTACGGAGATTTGGCTGAGGCGTCAAGTTGTCTCCACGCTTCATCGGACCATTCCAGGTCCTCAGTAGGATCAGCAAGGTGGCTTATCGCCTGGCTCTACCACCTCAGTTGCACCAGGTGCACGACGTCTTCCACGTATCTCAGCTGAGGAGATACTTGCATGACCCGACGCATATCATTGACCATGGGGAGCTAGACGTTGATGATGGGGAGACTTTTGCAGAGGTCCTGGTGGAGATCGAGGATCGACAGGAGCGGTTCCTACGTGGACGATCGATTCCTCTAGTGTGCATCAGATGGCAGCACAGGAACCTCCAGAAGATCACTTGGGAGCGGGAGGCTCAGATGCGTGCTTAGTACCCACATTTGTTTCCCATAGCTTATGATGTATCTTTACGGGGACGTAAAGACCTGAGGAGGGAGTGATGTAAAGACCCGTAAATTTCAAGGAAATTTTTTTCTTAATTTTCTTTGGAATTTTTACAAGGACGCAGTTTCTGACGGCACATGATTCCGAGGCCCGGTGTGCCCGGAATCATTTTCCGAAGTTTGGCTCGGGTACGTTCAGTGAACGAACAAGAGGTTTTTTCTATCTTTTGAATTGGTGATCGGAATAAAATTTGGAGGGCATCGATGGAATCGCAGCGCCGGTATTCACTTAGAAACGCCTCTTCCGGAGTTGCGTTTGCTCAGGTGTGGTTTTTAAATTTTTGGGGTTAAGTTAAGAAATAAAATAAAGTGGTGCGACAACTTTATTTTTATTTCACTTAAATCCACTTAAAAGCGACTTAAAGCTGCTTAAGCTGAGTTGAAGCGGTTAGGGTGCAATCCAAAATATCCTACCCTCTTGGTAGGATATTTGTGAGGTGGGGAACGCACGAGCCCCACCGTTTCTTTTCCTCTAAGTAATGCACCCGCGAAAACTCATCTTTAATGAAAGTCAACTGATGCGTTTTTCTAAATTCTTAACACCCCTATTTAATTGGGCAGTTAATTTTTACAATTAATTCTTTGAATTAATTGTTCGTTACTTACCTTTGTTTTTAAAATTCTTTAGTTTATAATAAAATAAGATGAGGACTTATTTTATTATCGGGTTGTTGTGTTAAACCTTTGGAGAATCTCTAAAGATATTCATCCTCCTTCGCGAAGAACGCGAAGAACGCCGACCTCTGACGAAAGGGCAATGAAGAACACCGATCCCTCGGAGATCGATGATGTGACACCGAGTACCGCGACGCCGACACTTCTTCCGCGCCGTTCTTCTTCCGCGACAAATCTTCGATCAACTGCTTGAGGTAGGAGATTTCAAATCTTTGAAATTCCTTTGTGGATTTTATCCTTAACACAGATTTAATATGTGAAATTAAATCCATGTGTTTTCCTTAACCCTCGGAGATCGTCGACGCGACGCCCTTCCACGACGACGCGATGCCCTTCCGCGACGCGACAATCCTCTTCTTCCGCGACGGTCAATTCCGCGAAGAACTCTCGTCCGACGACAGCTACGAAGTTGGGGTTTCATTTGAGAACAATATTTATTCCCATGGTTGTTTCATTTAAAACAAAGAACCCGGATCAAAGTTCAATTATAATTTTATTAAAATTGTGCCTTGTTTGTTTTTCATGTGTTGAATATTTTATTCCCGATTGTTATCACCTAACGCGGAGGGTGCGGGCCAAACAAACACGGCCCGACAACCCTCCGCAGTTTTTCATTGATGCGCGGATTGGCGGACGATGACAAAACAAGCCGCTCGGGAGTTTGAAGGCTTTGCAGCGAAGGTCGGGTCCCGAGATGATCACTGGCGAAGACCGCAGGTGAATCGGACCACCGGAGCAAGTCCGGTGGTCCGCAGAAGTCTCTGCCGGCCAGCAGCGGCCGACCGCCAGGAAGCGGCGGCACCCGGCGCGCGGCCGGGAAGACCCGCCGCGGCTTCAGCCACGGCGGCGCTGGACTGTCCCGCGGCCGCGCGGGACCACGGAGGAAGGGATGTGGCTTAAGCTGCGTCTGGTGACACCGAGCGGCCCCATGTGGGGCCACGACTTTCCTTCACGCGGGGGGGGGGGGGGGGGGCAGCACACCCCCGCACCGCTCGGCCGTAACCGGCCGAGCCAACCCTGGAGGCTGGGCCGCGCCCGCGCCCGCCGGGCCGGGTCGCGCCCAGGCCGGGCCGGGCCACTCCGGCCAGGTCGGACCTGGACCCGGGTTGGGTCGACCCGGTTCGGGCCGACCCAGGGGGGGTTGGGCCGGGTCGGCCCGGGCCCAGACCCACCGTTTTCGGACCTTTTTGATCTTTTTCTCATAACTTGAGCTACGGGCCTCCGAACGACGCGCCGTTAGCGGAGATGCGATCCTTGGATCGAGACGGTCATTTAGGTATACTACACTCAAGGTTTAGGAATACTTTGGGTTCGGCCGGGTTGGTTCGTACGCGAAACCAACCGGCCCTCAGAGCGGAAACACTCATATCTTGAGCTCCGGACGTCCGATTGACGTACCATCGACTTTGATGGATTCATCTTAGTGAGACGGATCTTTTGGCTCACTCCTCTAAGGTTTGGACGCAGGTGGAGTACGGTCGGGCTGGTTTTGACTTAAAAACCAACCGGGCCCCTGGAACGAAAAAGCCAATAACTCTCAGACCGGGCGTCCGATTGACGTGCCGTCTGCGACGTTGAGTTCCTTTTGACGATACGGAACTTTTGGATACATCAACTCTGGACTATGTGTCGGTTGATGTATCAGCCTCTCGGCTCGTGGAGCGGACCCTCCCGAATGAGCTTGCTGTGTGCGGGAACCCTAGAGATGGTTGCGACTGCTACTGTGACGATGACCACTGTGCATAGATCCTCAGTGGATTCAACGACGACTACAACACTCAGCGATCCTTTGTGGGTCAGTGCTACAGATCCTGTGTGGGTCTGATCCTGTGTGGGTCAGCGCTCAATGGTCCTGTGTGGGCCAGTGCCTACAGATCCTGTGTGGGTCCGATCCTATGCGGGTCTTTGCGGGGGTTAGTTACCTATCGATCATGTGTGGGTCCGATCCTATGTCGGTCTTTGCGGGGGTTAGTTACCTATCGATCCTGTGTGGGTCAGATCCTTTGTGGGTCATTGCGGGGGTTAGTTACGTATCGATCCTTTGTGGGTGAGATCCTTTGTGGGTCATTGCGGGGGTTAGTACCTATCGATCCTTTGTGGGTCCGACGACTTAGATGAATCAGTGGAAATATCTGGTCATCTTTATCGTCATATGAAGATGTATACCTGTGTGAGCTGAATCATGTTTTTCTTTCCTTTGTGGATTGTGTTGTGCTATCCTGTGTGGATTTACGTTTTGCTTTCCTGTGTGGACTGGGTTGTACTTGGGCTCGAATGTTGGAGCCTAACGAGAATTGATGACTTAGGTATATGTATGGGCATATACCTAAGAAGTGTCGGATGTTACTTCGTGATTGTATCTTTTCTTTGTGGATTATCCTTTGTGGATTCTGGGAGACCTTCAGGGGTCTCGGGGTCCCTACTGAGTAGCTTATACTCACCCCTGCACGGGCTATGCCCGCACTACGTTGTGTTGGTTGCAGATGACGGACAACGCTGATCGTGGTGGAGGCTTGCGGAGTAGGAAGGTACCTGGAGGTGGACCACTGGGCGGGACGTACTCGGAGCAGTCAGATGGACCCGAGGAGCAGTGGAGGATTTCTGTACCCACCCTTTAGGTGGGATTTCCAGTGGATAGTTCGACGTTACAGCTTTACTTTTCAGTTGTTGTTTTCCCTTTCCAGTTTTACTTTACTTTCACTTTGGGTTTGTATACTGGCCCACTTTCTTTTCCGCACTTACTGTTGTACCAGTTTTTACTTAGTGTTTACTTTTGTCTGCTTGCTCTGTGGTGCTTGTGGTTTACTTTACAAAGGCAATGCCTTCCCTTTTTCCGGGATTTACGCCTTGGTGCTAGTCGCCAGCCCCTGGCCTATGGAAGGCGGGCTTGGGGTAGTCACGGTACGGGCCCCGAGGACGGGTCGTGACATTGTGGGTCCTATTTATGGTAATTTTGGACTCTTTTGGTGAATTCACAATAGCATGGATCTATATAATTGAGTTCTTATGAATCACAATTCCTTTATCCTCATTTCCTTTCATTATTATTTTCTTAAAATTTTTATTTTCTAGGATAGTGAATGATTCTCAATTTTAGTGGAAATTTGGTTAATGATTTCTTAGGGAATTGATGTGTTATAAATTATTGAAGGATATTTGTGAGTTTATGTCCTCTAATCGTCAATTTATTTCTCTTATCAGTGTTTTTTTGTTTTGAGATTAACTTAATACAAGTGATTCATTTTCTCTCTCATTTATTACTATGTTAATGTGGAATTATCATGCCCTAATTTTTTATAGGTAAGTATTTGAAATGAATCTAATAAAGATAATGGATTTTACTGAATAAAATGGGGGAAAGTGGGGAGAATATTCTTTGCATGATTTTTCTTATATAATTAGATTGTTGATTGTTTTTTTGTGACAAAGAGATATATTATGATTTAAACTTATAGTAATTGATATGTAAAATGATGTTTTAAATTGGTTTATTAAATTTAATGATGTTAATTATATAAAGGAAGTGTAAATATTGATTTTTTTTGACTTTGTTGGGTTGAGAATAATAAAATGTTTTAATTAAAGAATTATAAAATGAATAATTTATTTCTTTATGTTGCAGTAAATCCATGTTATTGAATTATTTTGGGGAAAAAGAGATGAGGAAATAATATTATTGTGTTGGGCAAAAATCCCTCAAGGTAACATTGCAGCATTTTTGGGTTGATTGTGTTTGTTGACAAAGCAGGTTTCCATGGATAATTGCCGAGTTCTAGAGAAGTTGTTGACATTCCATGTTGACAAAGAACTATGAAAAAGTAAAGGACGATCTGGAGGTGGTACAAAAGAGCAGTACAAGGTGGCGCCGTTTCCCAGTGTTTGCCAAATTTTTGGGGTCCAAAATTTGGAGTTTGGTGAGCATCGCGAAAATAGGATTTCCATGAAGAGCATAATTTAATATGGAAAAGGCATGAATTTCACGAAGATAGGATGCATGGTTTGGAAATCGCGAAGACCAGAAGAATGGAGGCGGTGATGCTTCGCGATTACGTCAAGCTTCGCGAACGGTAGAGGCTGAAGCGCATCGCAGCGGTGAAGGGATTTGCGAAGGAGCTTCGCGGCGAAGGCGCGACGGAATATTGGGCTTCGCGAGGGAGCTTCGCGGCGAAGTCGTGAAGGTATGTTGATGGTGATTCTTCGCGACTACGTCAAGCTTCGCGAACGGCAAAGTGCCGTGGTGCTTCGCGAATTGGACAGAATTCCGGCGGAAACGTTGGAGCTTCGCGATTTGAGATGACGTGGCGTTGACTTCGCGTGGAAGGGACGAGGGTCGGTGGAATCGCCTATAAATAGAGGCCGACCCCTTCGAACGAAGTAGAGAGATTTTTCATAGAAGATCATTCGCTCTCGATTTGCAAAGGTGGTTCGTGGAGCCAGTGTGTTTCGTGAAAGAGGTGCTTCGCGTCGGCTATTGTAACTCCACGAAACCTGCGAGCTCCGCGTTGGCTTACTTAGCTTCGCGAGGGTCGTTTCTTTACGACAACTTGACCATCGCGAGAGTGCTTCGCGAGGGTGCTTCGCGAGTGAGCTTCACGAAAAGTCAGGAGCTTCGTGAAGGCTTGTTGAGCTTCGCGAAATTGGGAGCTTCGTGAAGTAGGGTGCTTTGCGAAGGTGTTTCCAAAAGGAATTGCCCAGTGTCCAGAGGCAAATAGGTATTCATCAGTGGATGAAAGTTGAACTTCAAAAAAGCATCTACATATAGAGAAAGATGCATTCCTTAATGGAAATGAAGAGACCTACAGGTCTATAAACTGTGATTGGATTCCCTTCCAAGAGCAGTGAGCTTAGGAAGAGGAAGAAGGTGATCCTCTCCACCGGCAGTGAGCCAGAGAGAGAGAAACAGGGAGTGACCCTTGGGAAAGCAGTGAGCTAACCCTAAAATTTGTAAAGGCAGTGAGCCTGGGCATAGAAGTGATCTATCCCGAACATTGTAATCCACAGCTAGTGAAGTTTAGTGGACTTGGTATGACCGGCAACCTGTCGGCGTATGCTCCTTGGACGTAGCCCTTAGCGGTGAACCAAGTAAAATTGATGTGTCCTGTGCTTGCTTTACTTTCTGTTTATATTGTGCAGCAGGAAAGAGTGAGAAGAGTGTTTTTCTTAACAGCGAAACAAGATCAGAACGGGCTTTAATTTTTTAATTGGTCATACCCTGATTCACCCCCCCTCTCAGGGTATTCATCCTAGTGGACCTAACATATTGTTTGATTTTTCTTGGGTTAGAATTATGTTTCTAAAATTTTTATAGCATAGAAAGAGGTGCTGTGATGGTTTATTATTGTGGAAGTTGGTGTGTTTGGGTAGAATTATTCATGTAAAAGTGGTAGATCTGATGATGCAGTTATTGGTAATTTTTTATATGATATTATGGTGGAGTTGTTGTGGCTAGTATGTTATAGTTTTCCGAGAATATAGAATAATGATGAAATTAATTGAATAATTTAATAAAGTGAGATGGGAATGAGATGTGATGAATAATGCAACATCGAATACCCTTAATCAAAGTGGTGGTTTAAATATGTGGTAAATGAAAATGAATGATAAAGTATATTTAAAGAATGAAGTGGTTTATATGTAATGAGTAAATATTGAACTAATTTTGTTAATAAATTATTAACATGCAAACAGTAATGAAATTAAAATTAGAATACATTATTGGGTGGTTGGATTTTTAACACGTCTAGCAGTTGTTGTGTAGTAGTGACAATGTAGCGACGAGATGTGGTTGTATAGGTTTTTGTTTGGAAGTGAAAGTTACATTGGGATTCCATGAAATTATATATTCATTTTACATTTTTTATTTCTTATTGATGGAAATATGAGTCTGATAACCTTACCGATTCCTATTTTAGGTTTTGGGTCTTGGGTGTACCCTCAATATCCAGGATGTAGGAGATATGGATGATTGATTACTCCCACTCTCCACCTATCTCCTCTAAAAACAGTTTGGTGATGTGGTTATGTGACAGTGATGTGGTATGTGGCTGTGGATATATGGTAGTAGTTATGTAAGATGTGGATGCAGTTGTGGTTATGCGGTTGTGCCTGTGTTATGATTTTGTGGTTGTAAATATGATGTGGTTGATGAGTTTTGTAGCATAAAATCTCAATAGATTTATGATTTTTTACTTAGTGAAACATAAGGTATAACTTATGTTATTATTTTGTGGAGGAAGTGAATTAAACATCCCTTAATAGTTTTGAATAAAAAAATAAAAAAATGAAAGGGGGAATAAAATATAAAGTGTTTGTTGGGTGATTTTAGAAAAAAATAAAGTGACCACGAAAAAAATTACTTTAAATACACATATATGACAAGAATATTGGTGTCAAACTCCATTCACAAAATGGATCAACAAAAAAGAAAAAAAATCACCAAAGGGCCTGCCTTGAAAAGCTATAGTGAGAAGCCCCACCATCACCATGAACAACATGAATCTGGAAGAAAGGGATACTTCACAACTGCCACAGAATAGTGATAGAGGCCTTCATGAGTCTGAAGTGCACTGTGATAGACGCAGAGTAATGGAGGAGGGATTTGTGATTATGACAGAGCTGCCTCTGATCATGGAGCATCTTTTTTCTCCATGGCATGCCCTCATAGCATCACGATACCCGGTGCCAATAAATAGGTGGCTCACCCCCCCATAAACATCGTTACCCTGACCTTTCGCCTTCCGATCTCCCATTTCACAAAGCACCATTTTCTCTACAACCCATCAAGTAAAATGCATCACCCAAGGTATTCGAGCATTGCGAACCTGATTTCCCTTTGTTCCTATTTCACTCTGATTCAAGTGGTGATGCCCATCACAAAGCCCTATGGCCATCGTGAAGGTATGAGTTTATTTTGAGAACTCAGAACTTCGCAGAGCATTCAGTTTTTGTGAAGAACCCTTCGAACATATGTAAACTCTATGCCTTAGCTGGGTCATATTTCTTCATGAATCTACTCCCTTTTTGGAAACCATTTTCCCATGCTTTTCAAAGAACCTTTCTTCGTGAAGATACTTCTCTTAGTGAATCACCATATCTTTGTGAAGCCCTTCTTTGTGAGGATTCCTGCTTCATAAACTCCTCTCTCATGTAGCCCTATAGGCTTGTATGAAGTGATTTCAAGGTCCCCCAAGTGGTATTTCATGTTGCATTTCCCTACCTTATGCTTCTTCGCATAGGCACACTAATGACTATTACTTCCTCACATATCCACGCTAATGTAGACCCCTTAATTGACCACTCCTCCATCTCACTCCTTTCCGACATTGCTTGTGCCTTCCCTCCCTTGAGTGTGGGTTGGTATAAGTTATGTAAGTCTAAGGGATACAGAGTGAGTCCTCGTTGTCTGAGCTATAGGATGTTAAAAAGACAAACACCCTCATACCCAAAACATGACATTAAAATATGAGTTTTCGCATCTATGGAAGATTTGAGTGGATCATAGAGAGGATGAGACCAGGTGGCTTTCTTTTACCACCTTTTCAATCCGCCTTCTCTTTCCCTCTGGGCTTCATCGCTATGTGTGCCTTGGGAAGTCTCCAAGTAAGCCCCGCTAACCAACTTGATATGGTGTCCCCAATATGATTGACATAGAGCCATATCCTTCTCATACATCAGACATCCTCTTTGGGCCGCTATCCATGCGTATACCCCACACCATTTCTTGTGGCCGCACCCCTTGAGATGCGATCGTTATGTCCTCCGCTACCTCTTATTTATAACACTGAGAACGAATCATGTGGGCTTAGAGAAAGCAATGACCATGACATCCTCTTTGGGCTGCTAACCATGTGTAAGGCCGATGAACCTCTTGATGAACTACATGGACTTTGATCCCTATCTTCCACAGGGTATGTAGGAAGCCTCCCTGAGGTTCACACCCATCACCCATTATTTATCTATTTTTTTCTGACCACTAAATGTCAGTTCGCCTTCGTCCCACATGATGTTAAATTGTATGCCCCCATTCTAAACTACATGGATTTTGATCCCTTTTGGGTATACATGACACCTCTCTAAGGCTTAATCCCAACCAACAGTAAACCTTGGTGCTTACCCTTTTTGGGGTCCACCTTCCCTAATCTACCCTTTGCGGTGTCTAGATCATCCCTCCTGATACAACATTTCCCCCCTTTTGGGGTACAACTTCCA
Organism: Viscum album; assembly: GCA_963277665.1. Taxonomy (NCBI): domain Eukaryota; kingdom Viridiplantae; phylum Streptophyta; class Magnoliopsida; order Santalales; family Viscaceae; genus Viscum; species Viscum album. The sequence continues at coordinate 632,380,351 of OY728161.1, forward strand.
TAATCTAGTCTCTATTGTTTCTATATTATCCCTCATGATATGACATTTCCCCTTTTCTGGGACACATCACCTGGATCCACCTCTCTAAGGTGTTCTGGTCCATCAATATGGGCTTTTAACCACATGTAAGCCTCAAATAACCCTCTTGAACAATGTGGACTTTAATTCCCCACCATGTGGATATGTAGGAAGCCTTCTTGAGGTTCAATACTATCAAACATGTCCCATCATTTCATCTCCTTTGAGACTCTATGTTTTAAGAATATTATGCCCTATCCCGGAGGTTCTACTTCATTTGGGTCCCCATCCAGGCACTCCATTCTCATGGGCCACCTTTTTAGGTGTCCCATTACCTCACCTAACTCTATTGACTTTGATTCCCATCCATGGGGATATGTAAGAAGCCTCACTGAGATTCAAGACCAACACCATTGTCATATTCATGTCGATTCCATCTCATTCACCATCCACTTCATTCAAACCTCCATCATCCATCCGGATTCCTACTCGAGATGCCACATCCTAGTGGGATCACACCCTTAAATATGGGTTTCTATCAATGTGTAAGCCCCAAATCAGACTCTCGAACTACATGGGTTTTTATCCCTATCCTCTAAATAGGGTATGTAGTAAGCCTCCCCAAGGTTCAATCCCAACCAATGTTAAACCATAGTGTTCCCTTTTTTGGGATCCACTCTCTTTGATCCCCCCTTTGTGGTGTCCAGATTAGCCTTCATGGTGTGACATCTTCCCTTTTTGGGACCCACCATCCCAGATCCATTCTCATTGGGCATTTTGATCCATCTATTTGGTAAACCTTCTAGGTTCTCCCTCCTAAGGATGTGCCCGCTTGATACACTCTTATAAGTGTTCCGATCAGTCCAATCCATCTCTTCTAGACGTTAAATTCATGACATGCCCCATGTTAAACATGGGGAGATGAGGAAAATCTCAAAGATATGCCTCCGAAATAAGATACACCATGATCTCCGTGGGAATAATTGGGTTTATTCACCCTTGATAATCCCTCTGATGAGGAATAATACATATGTTTCAGTGTTCTAGTGTAAACACATGCCATAGATGCCTTAGCATGACTACTCCCTAGACTGAAGGTTTCTACCCTAACTTTACCCCTTGGAATGTCCTAGCAGAAGCAGTGAAATTAAAGGATATCCACAAAGATATGGAACCAGGAACGAGTTTCACGAACAACATCTTAATATTTAAGGGAGACCTGAACTAGGAAATGAGTTATGAGGAGGAATATACGAAAGGAGGAACCAAAATCCCATCATCTCATTTCGATCAAGGATAAAACATCCCCAGAAAGGTGGTGGATGTCACCCACCTTTGGAAAGAGGGAATTTAGGGCACAATGTGACCATTAGTGAAAGTCAATATGCTCAAGCAGTGTGCCCCGGTGGAAAGCATCAGAAATAGAAATGGTGAACCCGACGTGAACTGGTTATCCTCTAACTATGGGGATTAGTACCACTTGAGGCATCATCAGATGAGCATGTCACTAGATTTAGATATTCGACACCAGATCCTGCCAAGAAAATAGTGGTCCTAGATTGAAAACTCACTAGGATTCGGGGTAGTTGATCATGGGGAATTTAGGTCTGTGGCATTGTCAGCATGGATCTTTATCTCTAAACATGGAAGAATTAATGATGATAGGGAATTGGGTATTGTTTTCCTAAAACATGTGATGATGGATGAATCTTTCTTCTTTGTAGTACCCAAGATGCAACCACCGGGAACCATTCACCTCCCACCCGTAGACGCAGGGGTAGGGGATATGCCAATGTAGAAACTCTACATGGCTCTGCCTCCACCACGACATCTTCTACAAATACAGTTGTTGGGAGCCCACGCCCCACATCACTCTCTAAGATCATCTATAGTAGGGTGATTTATACTCTCATTCAATGATATTAATATGAGGGAGTCATCCCAAAGATGGATATGGCCTTCCAAGATCTAGAGGCCTCTATGATTCATTGTCACCACCACCCCCAAGGGCCATTTAGGGAGCTGTTACTCCCCACTCCAACGTCTAACCATTTTGGGAGTCTCTCCCCAGAACATTCCTATGATTCACTCCCCTATGATGACGAGGTGAGGGAAATTCAATCCATCCTAGCTTCAACCTCAGCTAGGGATCCACCATGGAGGGCTACCACTAGGATGCGTCAATACCACCTATGGTCCTCCAAGACGAGAAGTAGTTGGTCCACATCCTTGCTCCGTCGGCTCTGGTCCGGATGACCCAGAATTAACGTCAGGTGTAGGCTTATGAAGACACCCATTAGAGGGTGTCATCTTCTATAGCTTCAGTGGCCCGTTCCACCACCGACACACACCATCAGTATTATGTTATTACATATCAAAGGAACATCTATGCCCGATCAGGATTGAGACCCCAACCACTCCATGGTCAGGCTGGGACAACTCTTCCGGTCACTGGCGTGAGCAGTTGCCATCATGGATAGACCCATAGTGATGGTTTTCAGTATATAGGTCCTTCTCGTACTGTCTTTAGCCTAAGAATAGGTCCTCTCCACTCCCACACTTATCATGGATATCCTTTCCATGCTGCTAGAACCAGTCTAGGTGAAGGTTTCCCCTATCTCATTGACACTCAGTATAAAGTTCCTCTCTATTCCCATGGTCCTGGGTATAAAGATTTTTTCCATTTTGCAGATTATCAATGTGTAGTTCCTCCTCACATAATCACCAGCTTTAGTAGAGGTCCTACCCACTTCATCGATGATTAGCATGGGGGGTCCTCCCCGTGTCTAGTTTGACCAGTATGAATGACCTCCTCATGCTACCATAAAAAACCAGCATGGAGGTCCTCCCTGCGCACTAGGAAATAGACACATATGTCATACCTGTGCCCTGTTCGACATATGAATAGGTGCTCCTCACACCCCATCTTATTGAAGTAGGGGTTCTCCAAATGTTGAAGATCTAACTTTCCCTGAAGAGCCGTCCTGGGGTAGGAGGGAGAACTGTTTCTACCAAAGGATTAATACTATGAAGTGCAGAGTCATAGTCAACCTAGTCCACTTTTCAGATTCTAAAGTGGAATGTGATTCGATGAAGAAGACTTCACCCCGATCCTCTGTATTAGGGTCTAGAGAAGGAACCCAGTGTGTCATATTTGTTCTCCCAGAAATTGTGATGCACCAAATCCTTGAATCCATCTGTAGGTATATGCAGGAGGAGGTATATTTGGCTCCCTTCCAAGGTCTTTCTATGAAGTCTTCTCTCCCATCACCAGACTCACTCTCTACCTCAAAACGAGATCACAGGGAGTTGTTCTGGGGTTTGAAAGATGATGAACACCAACCTGACCTTCCACCAACGATCTCTACCACTGTACTGAAAACAACGGTCGATATCCAATCCTATAGGAATGTGGGGATGTAGTCAGCACCATCTCCTAGTGATAGGATAGTATGCAGTGGCTTGTCATCTCACACACTGTCTCCCCACCAGACATTCCTTCACCGCAATAGTCTGTATCGGTTCCATTACTAGTTTCGTAGCTGCCTCTAGTCAAGGAATGGGGTAATTAGATGCCAGATCCTACTTCTGAATGGAGAATATTATGGGATATCCTTCAAGAAGACTAATTCCCTAATATATTCTGGATGATTTCTACACTAGACTTCAACACTCCAAATTCCTTTGAGAAGGATGAAGTAACATGTTTCCCTCAGACACTCTGGATGATTCATTTCTGTCTCGATCATCATCAACTATTTTATCTGAAGATCCAGGAGCATTATAATGATATCATCCAGTAGTGTCATATGGTTGACCTGACCACACCACATCATCCGATTATTATCGGATCCTCCAGTAGTTATTCACCCATATCTTTACTTTTCTCCATATGATTATTATTGAGGTGTCCCCACACATTCAGATTCATGGCTGGGGGCAGTACACAATTTTCCACTTCAGCCCGATCCAACATCAACCTGATCTTCTAGGAGATATAAAGGATACACCTCTAAGTGTAGCCATGATAAATATGGATGATATCACAGATAAGGATGATGAGATGGGGCTTATTGAAGAAAACCTATCCCCTGAGGAAGTACCACCTCTATTGGACCCCCATGCATCTTCACTTGGTAGTAGAGACTTTATTGGCCTCACTATTCTCAATGAGTGATCTACCTTTGGTCGGGATCCCAAAAAGGGTAAAGGCTCCCCTGGAACCATTAAGCCCTCTAACCCATCTTATTTTTTATAGAAGATATAAGATGACCTCTAAAAAGCTGCATTGCTTCAACAACTCACGGAACAGAACAAGATCATCAATGAGCTCCTTGCCCAGCATACTACAAAGTGATGTAAAGATTATGGTGATACTCGATATGATACCATCCATCCTTCTCTAGGGAAGAAAGAGCAGGTACAAGATCCCTTAGTATAATTGTACACCATTGATCCCACTAACCCCACTCATCCATACAAGGTAGAGGCCAAAGATTATGGAAAGAGATCACGGTATGCATCACCGAACCCACCTGAACTACATGAGAACCATACTCATGCATCTCTTTAGGTTATTCCTCCATCTTCTCCATAGTCCAATCATCATATTTTTCCACCATCCACCCCATGAGTTTTTGGGACCCGCTTATCATGTTAAAGAACCTTCTAACTCATTGGTTGTGAGGAATCCTAACCAAAATAGGAATCCCCCTCTGGTTGATCCGATGGTTTCTCTAATTACTCACCTTGAGGACCTAGAGATGTGATAAGTGCTGATCCCAACTGATGGAAATCTATATACGGTAGGGGTAGATGACATGCCATCGCCCCTGAATTTAAGAAATCCTACCTTATCCCCCTTCAACGGGATGGGAGATTTTCTATAGCACTTGAACAACTTCATCTCCAGGTGTGGACCCATGCTAGGAACTCTAGAACAACAGGAAGCTTCCAAGCTATGGTGCTTCATACTGACACTGGAAGGGGCTTCACTCATCAGGTAAAGCTAGTTACCCATCAGATATGTAGCTGGTTGGGAGGATCTATGTAGGCAATTCTTGTATCAGTTCAACTCCACCACTCATAAGAATAGTATTGATGACCTTTTCAAGTGAATGTAAATGCCATATGAGTGAGTCGTAGACTTCATCGAATGGTGGAATGGCCTCACATATTCACTCGTCATGCCAATGACTTAAGAGAAGTTGCTGAAAATTTGTCTGGGGAACATGAAGATTGAATTTATACCCTCCCTCATCACTCAAAATTTCCTCAGTGTATTCTAGGACTTCTCTTACAAGGTTCAGTTCCTAGAGGAATCCTTGCAACAAGCCAGGTAGACACATCTGTTGCCTCCCACAAAACCTGCAAGAAGATATTCCAAAGTTGAGACAGATTTTTTTGCACAGATTAAGGCCCCCAAGATGCTAGAGTTATTACCAGAAGAGCCTCCTCCATAGCCTCATTGAGGAAAACATCCCCAGACTCAACCTCAAGTTCAACATCTCCAGCCTTAGAATCGACCGACACCACCCCGTTAACCACCGCCGCCTAGGCGAGATAATCAGGTTCCACCTACTTGGAAGAATCTTTCCCCTCATCATGACTAGGATCCTAGAGTCCCTTTCCTAGACAGGAGAAAATGGATATACTCCTTTGAAGAGATTTAGGTCCCTGACTATTTCTATAGTGCATTGGATCAGGGAATCTTGAGGATGTTGGCATATAGGAAGCTCGAGGAGGCTGAACTCATTGATCACCCTAACTATTTCCCCAATCATTGGTTCCTTGGAAATACACTCAAATAGTGCTATGTGTTCAAGGACTGCCTCCAAGACTAGGTCATTGTCAGACTATGTCTAGCCCCGACACAGGTGACATGTGTTTCCATAAAGCTAGATAGAAAAGACGAGGGTGAATGATAGTAGGATTCTAGTCTTGGGTCTCAGAAGTATAATGACTGGATAGCCCGCAAGGTAGTCGATCATGCTCACAATATCATCCTTGCCCGTTTGAATCATCCTAAGCCTTCTAAATCCTATACACCTCCTCCCACTGCTACTTCTATGTCTACTTCTCAGTCTTCCACCTCCTGAAATGGAAATAACTGATAGCGTAAGGGAAAACATAGTCCCCCACCAATACTGAAGCTGTCCCACACACTCAGTGACTTCATTCCCACAGAGATGGGGATTAACCATAGAATTATCCTAGCAATGGAATATTCTTCAAGTGATGGACAAGATTATGTCTTAGTGAATACCATTGAACTGGTGGACCCTTATATGGTTCACGACAATGAGGAATGACAGGTAGACCCTCCTAATGTCCCCAGTCAGCACAATCATCGATGAAACCATGGGTTTGTAAACTTCCAGAATGCATCGGCCAATGATTTCATCCAAGTTGTGAACACAAATGAGACCATACAACAGGATCAATGTAGAGCACAACACGTGAAACCCTCTCACCCTTTCTTTTCAAGCTCACTGCCACCACCGTTTATGTTGATCAATCACGAAGAGCTGTCGTAACCATGAAATGGTCAACTATATTTAGCTGTGGGAAAATCTCAGTCATATGGATATTAGCCAGTAGTCCTTTTGCATGGTCTGACCAGTAAGTAGTAGGATATCCCCAACACCATCCATAATCCGCCGATTCATCCAACAGTGCGTGTCATACCTCATGCTACAGAGAAACTTTTTTTTTCAGAAAAAATGTGTGTTTGACATGAAAGTTTGATGTGATTAAGAACCTCACCAATATTAATTCCAAGATATTTATTTTAGAGGCTCACTTACTATGATAAGATATGTGTGAATCCCTTGCAGAGGCTTTGAGAATCCCCCTCCAGCTTGAAATAAAGGTAGTGGTCACAAATGCTAATCGTGCTGAGGAAGTTGAGCATGCATAGTTCCAAGCCATTATCTCATTATCAGGATAAGATGAAGGTTCTCCCATATAGGGGAACATCTTCTTTTTGTATATCACTGACCAATTTAATGGTGTGGAGGTTCATCGTTGTCTCATAAACACATGTTCTAGGATCAATCTCATGCCAACTCAGATGTTCTACAAGCTAGGGCTATATAGATTCAATCTGAATCCCTCTAACCTAAAGATCCATGATTATGATAGGACAGAACAGACGTCAGTTAGAAAGATCCGCCTAAAGACCTAATCCGGTGGCCAGATTTCCAGCACTGAGTTCATGGTCATCTCGTAGGACACCGCCTACAATGCACTGATGGGTAGACCCTGGCTCCATCTACATGGAGTTGTACCCTCATCGTATCACCAGTGCCTCAATTACTCCCTTAATGGTTGAGTGGATATACTCTAAGGTGATGCGTCTCCCTTTTCCTCTTGTGAAGTCTGCTACTTAGATGCCGAATATTATAAGATCAAGGAAAAACATGTTCTGGACAATGAGGTAGATCCTACCACCACTATGGATGATCCATGGATAGACTTGGATGGTGATTTTAACCTCTCAATTCATCGGTTGGAGGCCAAAAACCTAGACTTAGGACACTGCTTTGTTGTCTCTAGAAGGAGTGAGAAGTGCAGTCCTAGGCACACAGAGCGTCGGTAGATCAATTCATATTCCTACATGAATCAGGATCAAGTGATACCAGATCCCCTTACCCCTATTTGGTATCAAGACGTTCACCCCATGGCAACAACAATACACCTTACTTGCATGTTTCTCCAGGTTGGGATGAACCGACTCAAGCCAATATTCCACTACTGGTTTGATATCATCAAATGTGGACCCCCTCGGTCGAAGGCCTGATGGAATCATGTCGATGACTTTTGTAGCTATGGTTTTAATAGTACAAGAGTCTCCTAATTAATATTCCCCTGCTACTCAATCCAGCACCAGCATTCCATTAAGGTTATCCAATTCATAACAACTGCCTCTTACCGGTGATCCCCTCACTATGGATAACGAAGAGGATTTGAAAGACTCCCTACCAAATTTGATGAGGGTGTCTCCACCACTATTGATGTGTTGATCTAGATGAATCTTGGTACCGAGGAAGACCTGAGACCAATGTTGATCAGAGTAGCTATTCCTGTTGAAGATCGGTATTAGTATGTGTATTTTTTGAAGCATCATCAAGATGTATTTTCCTGGATCTATGATGAGATGCCATAACTAGACCCTCATGTTTCCATCCACTACTCCAGTATCCCATTAAACCATTGCAGGTTTAAATATCCTCCCAAAAAGATTCACCCTTCTCGTGATTCCATGGTTGAGGCCAAAGTTGATAAGATCCTAAAAGAAAACTTTATCAAGGAAGTTCTATACCCCAGGTGGTTAGCTAACATCATTCCTATCAGGAAGAAGAATAGGCAGATGAGAGTCTACATCTATTTTCAGGATCTTAACTGTCACTGTCTAAAGGTTGATTTTACCCTTCTTTTGATGGAGCTGTCAATCAATTCCATCGCCAGATTCCGGGCTCTCTCCTTCATGGATGGGTATTTGGGATACAATCAGATCTGAATGGACCCTGAGGACAAAGAGTCCACCACCTTCAAAGCACCGTAAGGTAACTTTTTTTTCTAGGTAATTCCTTTTGTTCTAAAGAATATAGGAGAAACCTATTAGTATTCTATGCACTTCATATTCAAGCCAATCCTTGGGATGCTAGTGGAATGCTACGTGGGTGATTTTTTGGTCAAATTCCACCAGCTCCAGGACCATTTCAGAGATCTTGAGAAGGTGTTCAGATTCCTTTGCTCCCGCCATCTAAAGATAAACCCATTGAAATGCGCCTTCAGGGTTACATATAGAAAGTTTCTCAGCTTTTTCATCAGATATAGAGGCATCGAGATCGATCCAAAAAAGATCAAGGCCATCATTCAGATGCATCCTCCGAGAAACATTTAGGAGCTCCGAGGATTTCAAGGACACTTATCCTACATACACTAATTCATTGTGAATTTGGATAAAAATTGTAATCCCTTTTACCAAATCATGAATAAAGGTGTCTTCTACCAATGAGATGAAGAATTCAAAACCACTTTTCAGGAGATTAAGTAACATTTCCTCTAACCCCCAGTTCTTATGCCACCCATTTTTAGAAAGTCACTAGTCCTTTATTTGACTACCATGGAATGATTCCTTAGTTCCCTTCTCGCCCAGAAGAATAACGAAGGGATATAGAATATTTTATACCATATCAATCACATGATCCTTGATACTGAAGCCATATATTCCTCTATCAAGAATAGTTTCCTAGAACTGGTCTATGCGGTGCAGAAATTGCGGCATTATCTGAAGAACCATGAGATATAGATAGTGTTCCATGTAGATCCTCTGAAGTATATTCTGAATCACCCTATGTTTACAGGCTATCTAGCTCAGTGGGAAGTGATCTTTTAGTAGTTCTACATTAGTTTTATTTTGCAGAAAGCTGTCAAGGGTTAGGAATTAGCCGATTTTATGGCTTCCCATCAAGCCCCTATAAAGTAGTCTCTGGATCTTGGCTTCCCAGATGAGGCCATCCTCTCAGTGGATCAGACTACACCATGTTGGAAGAATCACTTCGATGTCTATTCCCAGATTCCAACTGGTAGAAGGCTCAATGACCCCAAACTCAATATAGTTGTCCTGGGTGTCATCTTCATCACGCCTATATAGGATGTCTTACCTTACTTGATCTTTTTTTTAAAAGGCTTCACCAAAAATTAGGTAGAGTATCAGGACCTCATCATTGTTCTTGAGATGGATCTTGAGATTTATGTTACCCAACTATATGTGGAAGGGGACTCTGAGCTGGTTATCAAGTAGACCAATGGTAAAAATCCTGTTACGAAGCCAAAGCTCATGCCACTCTTAGAGAATACTCACCAGATGATGGTCTAGTTACCTTCTACACCGGAGGTCACTCATGTCCCTTGGTCACATAATGGTCAAGAAGACACCTTTTACAGCCTTTCCAAATCTCTTTCATAGCCTGAACAACACTATTTGATCATCCATGTGGCGCATCAAAGATTCATCGCTCCCATATCTCTAGACAATGATGATAGCTAGTAGGTAAGCCATCTTAACACCAGTTCATTTACATCAAGACCTTTGGGTCTCCCTACCACAGTATAAGAGACCCCTGATTGGAAAAATCCTTTTTTCGAGTACCTATGACATGGTAATCTCCCAACATACAGAGCCTAATGTGATTGAATCTGTTAGCGTGTAGTGCAGTTGACCCTCCAGAGTGGTCCTAGACTTGAATAGATCCTCTAAAAATGTGGTTTTGATGGAGTTATCCTCCATTAAATTCAAGGAAATGAGATTCCCCATGTTATACAAGAATTTTATGCGGCTTCCTATGGATCTAGTCAGGTATGGTTGAAACTCTCTCATCAGATCTGAAGGTTGTGCTACTTCTGGATCACCATTTTTCATGACTATATTTAGTTTTATTGGAGATATAATTCATTCAAGATCCATGATAATTTCATGCATCGGTCACTATATCCTATCCATACTACCAAGTACTCTTGGCCCTTTTCAGTCTGGGGACTTGATGTTACGGGACTGTATCCACTAATAATAACTCACCGGTGCAGGTTTATCTTGACCTCCACAGATTTCTTTTCCTAGTGGGAAGAAGTGATACATACCAAGGATGTAAAGGCATGTTCTATCATTGATTTCATGATCTCCAACATCATTCACAAATTTAGAGTCCCTCACACCATTCTCATTGACAATGACATAAACTTTCACATGGATGAGATGAAGAAACTATACACCAAGTACAAAATCTGGTCTAACCACACTTCTCACTATCATGTGTAAGAAAATAGGAATATAAAGGAATTCAAAAAGACCCTATATAATATTTTGTAGAAGATAGTTGGTTAGAATAAGAAAAATTGGCTGGAAATGCTCCCCAACACTCTCTGGTCTTAATGGACGACAACAAACAGTTCCACCCAGCTGACTCAATATTCCCTGATGTATAGAGCAGAGGCAGTCCTGCCCATCAAGATTCTGTTACCATCACTTTGTATGACTATTTATGATCAACATATTTCAGAAAAAGTATCATAAGTACATCTGGATAAGCTGGAGTCCCTATACAAGAATAGGATTTGGGACTTGCAAAATATGGAGAGATACCAGAACAAGATAGCTAGAGCATTCAACAAGAAAGTACGTCTTCTCTCCTTCCTCCAAGGTGACATGGTACTGGATATAAGGACACCGATGACACCCAACATGAATCCACCAAAGTTAGAACCCAAATGGTAGATACCCTACATTATTCATAAGGTCTATATCAATGATTCATACTCTTTGGTTTCCATGTATATTGAGATAATTACTCCTCCCACCAATGCCCAATTTCTCAAGAATTACTTCGCACAAGGAAACTATTTTTCAGGATATAGGACATAAAACTTCCCAGTGTCATTGTCCTACACAATGTTAAATTGTAAATATGTCCTTACTACATGAATTTAAACTGAATGGCATTTTTAAAACTACGCGTGGATTGATTCCTACCCATGTAGGATATGTAGGAATGCCCAGACACTTGTCTTCAGGTCCAACCCTAGGAATATCTACATAATATTTCTTTTTTATATCCTAAATGATGTTACACCATACCTATGTCCTTACAGTATGTCTTTAAACTTCATGACATTTTCATAACTACATGTGTCTTGATTCATGCCATTGTAGGATACATAGGAACTCCAAGATACTTGTCTTTAGGTCTAGACCCAGTTATATCTACTTATTATTTCTTTTCCATATCCTACACCATGTTAAAATGTACCTATTTCTTTACCACATGACTTTAAACTACACACCATTTGACTCCTGACCTCACATGATACATAGGAACACACATGCATTTTTTCTTCGAGTCCAGCCCCATGTACCAAAAATCTTTCCATATCCTTTCAGCTTCTTTGTCGTGTTCTCTCTTGGAAGTACATGGTATGGTGTGGAATTCTTATATAATCATTCACGTAGGGTTTAAAATAGCTAAACCATGATCCTCTTTGAGATAATTCACCCTACTTCCATCCTTACTACATGAATTTAAACTGCATGACATTTTCAGAACTACGTGTGTCTTGATTCTTTCCCACACAGGATATGTAGGAATTTCAAGACGTTTCATCTTTGGGTCTAGACCCAGGTCCCTCAACCTTTCTAGAATTCTAGCCTTACTTTATGGTATAAGTTCTATGACCTAATCCATCCTACATGATGATAAACTATTATTTCCTGCTTGGGAGTCATTAAACTGCATGGTATTCAGTTGTTGTCCCATTATTATGACCCTTTGGCCTGATTCCTCTCTTGGGTGTGTGTGGTATGGTGTGGAATTTTTCCCTCACTCACGTTGAGTTTATTCTGCCATGCCATGCACATCCTCTTTGAGACATCATTCCAGGTATCCATCCTTACCACATGATGTTAAACTGTACGACATTTCTAGAACTACGTGTGGCTTGATTCCTTCCCTTTCAGGATATATAGGAACGCTCGTACACTTGTCTTTAGGTCCATCCCTAGGAATATCTACCTATTTGCCTATTTTTTCTGCTCTTCCTTTAGAGTCACCTGCCCCTAATTGGATCCCTCTATCGGATCCGTCCATCTGATTTGCCTCATTCGTGTGCTCAAATGCACAGTGGTATGAGACTCAGAGTATTGAATTCTATATGGAAAAACTCTAATTCCACTACCAGACTTTGTGCACCCTTTTTTTGGGTCGCCATCTTCTTTCATATCCAAAAGGACCCCTAAATGGTATGGATGCTCGGCTTAAGAATCACCTACCATTTTGGGCCACCGTCCCATGGGATCTTGAAATACACCTTGAGATAGGTTTTTCCCACATTTTGAATATGGTTAGTGGACAACCCTCAGTTTTTTGTTCTCATTTCAAGCTAAAAGATATGGATGTTGTGTTTCGAATATGGTTTGTAGTTATCCTCCATAATTAATCCAAACCCCATTGCGTCCCAAATATTGGTCTCATAATTCACATTCCTTCTCACATTCTTATGTTCAAATAGAACTTCAATACTCTTGGTTCCATCCCTCTATGAACCTTTAAACATTAAGTTGTCAGAACGATGTCATGGGGTTTCCTTTGACTCCACACCTCCATTCCCCTATTGTATTCTTCTATGCATAGTAAAGATATTTTCCACCCCTTTTTTCCCACACTGAGCATGGATCATGTGGGATTAGGGGTCCGTGATAAGGTTTATACTTTCATGGAAGAGTTACACACCTTATGGTCCAAACTTTATGACTGTAAACTAGGAGTTCAGGCCCCCCAATTTCCAGGCATCATGACTTTAAATTGTGCACATGTTCTCTTAGGAATTTGTGATGCAGTGCAGAATTCTCATGTCCTCATTCATTTCAGATTACTTTCTAACACCATGCTACATGTTTCTTCTTTGTGAAGCTTCTTCTTATGGTTTGAACTCTATGAACTTAAACTAAGATCTATAGTGTCCAAGTTCGCATAAAATCAAACTATATAACAACCTTGATTTTCCTTGTTTCATAAGATATACCCCCCTTTAGCATTATATATTTGACACATCTTCCTTCAAGAACTACATGTGGCTTGATTCCTTCCTTCATGGGATACGTAGTGATGCCCAAACATCTTGTTCCCAATCCCAGCCTTAGATTCATCCATTCTCCCTTTCTATCCCCTCACGATCTGGGTTTCCTATTGAAGATGTGTGGGGTGTGGTGTGGACTCCTTTTTTCCTCATCCACGTCAGGTCTGTTTACTGCACCCCACATTTCTATCATGTCCTAGCCGCATGATGATAAATTTCATGACATCATCATTCTCACCTCATGACATTAAACTGCATGGGTATGTCCCACACACATGACATTAAACTGGGCACCCATGGTCCTCACTCTATGATTTTAAATTGAGATCCCCAAATATGGGCAACATGAACTTTAAAATTCTCATAGCACCCATCAGGAGCCTAATCCTCAAGGGTGGGTATAATTATGCCTACATATGTTCCACACCGACATGATTGAATGTGTGGTGATGCAGGACCCAGAGTGTTGGATTACATAGGGACACTTTCCCACCTTCACCTCCACACTTCATATGTCCCTTTATTTAGGCCATCATCATCTTTAATATCTTAAAGGACACCCAAATAGTATGGATTCTCAGCCTTAAGGATCACCTGCTATTCTGGGCCAACATCCCGGAGGATCCTGAACAACATCTTGAGGTAGGTTCCGCCCGCATTTTGAATATGGTCAGTATCCGACCCTCAGTTGTTTGTTACCATCTCAGAATACATGATATGGATGCTGTGTTTTGAACATGGTCAGCAATTATCCTCTGTCATTACACCAACCCCATTTCACCCCAAATATTGGGTGTTGTGATTAAATTTTTTCCTACCCTTTTATGTTCTTATGGATTTCCAATTCTCATGGTGTTGTCCCTTCATGAATTCACACGTATCGAGTAGGGCTAACAGTATGGTTGAATTTTCCCTCCTGGAACTTACTTTCCCATGTTATGCACTATCATATGATGAGGAAATCCTGATCTCTCTCTCTATTTTCCACACCAATCATGGATCACATGGGATTAGGAGTCTTGGTAGGGTTTTACCCACACACGAAAGTTGTGTGGCCTTATGGTCCGAGTTCTATGACCTTAAACTGATATCTATTTCCATCCAAGAAATATGATGTTAAACTACGTTGCCTCATCCCTCATGACATTAAACTATTGTGTACTTACCGTACAACATTAAAATTCATGGTCCAGTCCTGTTGTATGATCTTAAAATGTGACAATATCTTCTTGGTTTCACAACTAAAAACAGCGTCGCATTGTGGTATTCTCACTTAAGAGGGAATCACCTTTGGCACTGGTCATCTGTCATTCCACTTTTCAAAATCTAAATATGGATTGATTATTATAGTGACACATAGAATTTTCATCTAGAGATTGAAAATCAATATATATATATATATAATATACACCACAACCAAAAGTAAAAATAACATACATCTAATGTTGCTTCTTCATGTGTATAGGTCAGACCTGCACGCCCCCAAGAACTACGCGTGGCTTGATTCCCGACCTTGAGAGATATGTAGGATCACCCAAATCATCGATCTTGGATCCAATATTAGTATTATTTACCAATTTTCTTCATCCTCAGCACATGAAGTTAAACTAAAACCATACCCTAAATAAATTCAGGATGCCCCATGATAATTGTGGGATGCTTCAGCTTCCTCACTATCAAAGAGGATTTCCCCCACCAGTGTTGGTCTCTAATAACACTATTCTTAAAGAACTACATTCAACTTGATTCCCATATTTATGGGATATGTAGCGATGCCTAAACATTTTGTCTTGATTCCCATCCTTATAGAAGCCTATAATCCGTACAATGTGACTTTAAAATATTATCCCTATTCCAGGTAGTATGACCTTAAAACTATATGCAACATCCTAGTCATATGATGTTAAACTATTACATGAATTATCCTTACTGTGTGATGTTAAACTAAGTATCTATAATTTTCATTTGCGAGGAATTCTAGGTCCTCTCCAGAGAGGTCTTGTCTAGAAATAGGTTTGATCCTGGTTTTGATTGATGCTCCCACCCAATGTACTCTTATCATGGTGTCATAATTTCAAGAGTGTTGAAATCCATTTAGACATCCCATCACCCTATCCTATACTTTGTGTGCCGTTTATTTAGATCCTCATAACCTTTTACATCTGAAGGAAACCCCTAAAATTATGGATGCTTGGCCTTATAGATCACCTACTATCCTAGGACAACATTCTAGAAGACATCAGACAACACTTCGAGTTGGGCACTGTGTTTTGAATACGGTCAATAGTTAGCCTTCATTTGTTTACCCCCATCCCAGGATAACATGATATGAATGATGTGTTTTGAATTCGATCTGTAGTTATCCTCCATCGTCACGATGCCCCCAATGTGTTTCGAATTTTGGGTATCATGATGCACACTTATCATTCCCCTTTGTTCAGATTGATTCCATTTACCCTGGCATTATCCTGCTCGTGTACTAAAATGCACTGGGAAAGTAAATTCGGTCGTTCTGAAAATCCTATTCTCTAGTTATACCCTATATCTCTCATAGTATGAAAGCTCTGGGTGGTTGGCCAGACCCCGATTATTTGATGATTGTTCAATGATCTCATATTCAAGAATGATTATGTGGTATCCCTTGTTTCTTACACTGGGTATGACCCACATGCGATTAGGGGTTTATTATTAGTTGTTTCATGAATGTGATTGAGATGAAGTGATTAAGGTAAAAAAAATTTCCATGCACATAGTGTAAATAAGAAAGAAAGCATGAGAATTGTTTTTAAGTTCAGAAAACACAAACCCTATGGATTTGACTCTTTAATGGAGTGCCTTAGTTTCGCTTCCCTTTGGAACATGGTGCATAGGAGTTGCTATCACTGCCTGAGCTCCCTTCGTTATTTATTGGCCATAGGGAGAAGTCTATCTACTTTGATCCGTATTTGATCTTACTCTCCTTGAATATCAACGACTTCATGAGATATTCACCTCAACTGCTCTTCAGCTTATTCTAGCTAGACTCTTAATCGTGATATGAGTTCTGATTGGGTGTTGATTAAAGAAGGGTTCTCATTCATCTTCATTTCTAGGAATTGTATCTTCTATTCATCCTCTTGAAGATTTTGAATACATACATACTTCTTCCTTTTCCAAACCACAATAAAATCACAGTCTCTCTTTCATACTTTCCTAGTAAGGTAATCCTGGATGATCATGTGTAGACCTCGTGCATCCACCCATCTGGCACATAATTCATGCAGCCAGGAATGAAGTTTTCCCATCCAGATTATCCATTATGCTTATGGTACATCATCTATAAAGCACTTGATCAGTTTCCACGACCGTCGATGGACAGATCGACTATCCTACACATTAGATTCAGCCTCATCTAACTCTTTTGGGTTAGCATGTTCATATTATTGGAACACCTACAGAATTTTGGAAATAATATCCTCCTTTGGAATTTCATCATATGAGATAGGATCCATTTTGTGTGATTGATCCTCATCGCTGGATTGCACCTCAATGATTTCAGGTTCTTCCCCACCAGTGGTTCCACCTAAAGTTGAGATTGTTGTGAATTTCTCATCTTGGGCATATGGTTCCATATTGACCAGTTCTATCCTCAAGAAAGGAGCACTGGGAACTCCGACCATCCTCACTAGCAGCACACCCAGCACTTGAATAACTATTTAAAAAAAGACAGTGTCAGTTGGCCTGACCTGATGGGAAAATAGTTATGACTATGAAGGAATCTAACTTATAAAGGTAAAATATTTGATCACATCCCAGGGTCATTAATGTCGGAATCCTAGGACATGGTCCCCCATATATGGTTGAAAACTTTTAAGATTCCATAATGGCCACCCTAGTTACCACAACTTCACTGGACCCTATCCTCATCACCATCCCCAACATGAGCCTTGGAGCCTCGTTCATTGTCATATGAGAAGGGGTTTTCTGTGTAAGGATCTCTAGTATAGAACAAATTTTAGTTGATAAACCTGGGTGGTATGAGTTATATCATATTTAAAAGTAATGGCTTAGATATTACCTTACAAATTCCAACAAATTCTCCCAACTCTAAGGTCTCTACCTCACCTTCCTCTAGAGGGATCCCCATATCAACATCTTCTCCCTAGGGCCCCTCTAATTCTTTAGGAAAATGGATGAACTCCCTCAGCTTGGTAGTAGACAATTGTGGTGGAGATTCTTGGTCAATTAGTACTTTCACCAATCCTTTATCAGACTCGGGGTACCCCTAGAATGTACAAAGTCTTCCAGATCAGCTATATATTGCTCCCCCTCTTCCTGAGATACTAGAAAACCAGACATGACATGGCCAATATTCATAAGATCCGTTCTGAACTGGTTAATATAGTCCCACATCTCAAAAGGACTAAGGAATCACTTGTTAACTTCCTAGGTTTCCCAAACCTTTAGATAGAAAACATCCTCAAGAATGTCTATGCAGCGTAGTCGCTTCCTAGGAGCTTGGGTAGGTATCCTAAAAAACCCTCTTGGTGGACTCCCTTCCTCCTGGTTTTGATCAGTTGGGACTGTTGGGTCTGATGCTGCCACTTTCCTTACACTTCTGCCCGGTGAAGGCCTCAGAATTACTGACCTTGCTGTTGATCCTCCACCATGATGTGAATTAGTCCTACCATTGTGAGGTGTTCTTGACATTGTTCAACCCAAACTCCGGGATTGAGGTGGTACCTCATCATCAACTTGGGTAGTCTTTTACTTCAGAATCTCTCCCTGGCAGGCTGCCTCCCAACTGTTTGCGTACTTATCAACTATCCCATAAGCAGTAGTAGGCAAAGGAGGCTTATTTTTCATATTTCTTTCCTCCCGTGTGAACATTAGCCACATTTTCCTCACTAAACATAGTTGATATTCATGGCACACTCCTAGGTATACTTTTGAGGTTAACCTCTACATGCACCAGAATTGCCTCGCTGAGCGATGTAGGGTATATGGCTCGCATATAGGTTTGCGGTCTACCCGTACCACCAGAACTCCACATCAGAAGGCTAGGAGATAAGACCTATTCTCCTCATTCCCCTAACTATCATCAGTAAATAATCATGTTAGAAATGGGAATGGATGGAAGTTGAATTTTCATACCCTATAGATTTTGTTCCATGTCGTCGATGAAGTCAGCTTGATAGGGTAGATTCCACTACATTCAGAATGACTGGACAAAAGTCTGACCCAGGGGGGAAATGGGGTTTTAATATTTGTAAACCCTCATGTGTGCTGCTATCCAGCCATATAGAAAGTGGAATGATCCACATACCCATTGTGGCTTCTTCCCCTCACTGATTTTCCACAACACCTTATATAGTTTTTTCAACACTAGGATCCTAAGGTTGATGCGCTGTCCCATAGCCAGCATGGATTCCATGATAAATGTGCTCATCCATGCACCCATATGTGCATCCCTGACTGGTAGCATCCATCTAAAAATGAGTGAAGATATGAACCCATCCAACCTGACCATTGGTTTCTGCTCAGCATTGACACTATACCCCCATAGATTCCACTGAATTTCTTCCAAGGTTCACCAGTAAGAACCTTCCTTGCTATACTGGTCCCCCCTTAGACAAGTGGGGGGCCTCATTGGTAGTTTCCTGGGTGCCTCCTCACCCTTAGTAGGATGATCCAGTGGGAAATTCAAGAAATATTTGAACCACTATTTGAAGTGGACGCCCCTCACTGACTTCTTATCATCGCCTGACACTAGATCCATAAACATATTTTCCGGCCACGACATCTACTATAGATCCTCCCATGTATTCTCCATGGGGAGGAACTTGTCGTACATTTCCCCTAGGATTGGAATCCCTGCAATATGGTGGAGGTCCCAGAGGCTGATATTGACCTCCCCATGATGAAAATTGAAAGTGTTGGTCTTCAACGACCACTTACTCAGTAGCTCTAGAATCATGTGCTTTGGTTGGTAGATATGGAATTGAGAAGCCCATGTAGCCTCATACAGGCCTACCAACCTTAGCTCTTCCCCAAATTCATCACAAGATGCACATAACCAGTAGGCCTAGGCCCATTCATCCATGAAGTTTCTGCCTTGGCGTAGGTCCCAATTATCACTCCACCCTTTATTCGGGTTCCCAAAACCTTCCTTGAGGATGGTGTGGTATTTTGGTGGAGATAACTCTGGTTATAACACTTTCCCATCATCATTGTTGACATGTTTGTAGAGGAATTCGGTAGTGACAAGCATATAATCCTTCCATGTATGACCATCAGCACCCCTGAACCACTGATATCGGCTTGGCATGCACCTGAACCAGTAAGATGGTTCATCCTTACTGGATTTGGGGATGAATATATCTTCCCTCAGACTGAAGTTTTACATCAACAATCTCTTGTTGAGGAGGTATTCGTTCTTCCCTTCTGCCAGCAGCTCCTCCAGAAACTCATGATCATAGTGACTCCACCAATTACGATGGAGCTGCCTTTGATCATGAAGCATCTTTTTCTCCATAGTGCACCCTCAAAGAATCATGATACCCAATTCCTATAAATAGTTAGATCACCCCCAAAACATCGTTACCCTAACCTTTTAACTTCTGAGCACCCATTTCATGAAGAAACTTTGGATTCTTGAGATAGTAAGGAAAATGCATCACCCAAGGTATCCGAGCATTACGAACCTCATTTCCCTATGTTCTGATTTCCCTATGATTCAAGTGGGTATGCCCTTCATGAAGACCTATAGCCATTGTGAAGGCGTGAATATCTTTTGAGAACTCAGAACTTCATAGAGCATTCATCCTTTTCGAAGAACCCTCCAAGAACATGTAAACTCTATGCCTCGACTGGGTCTTCAGGATTCAAAAAGATCCTCCCTTTACAGAAACCCTTATTCCTATGCTTCGTGAAGCACCTTTATTCATGAAGACCCTTCTCTTCATGAAGCACTAGAGCTTCATGAAGCCCTTCTTTGCGAGGCATCCTTCTTCACGAACCCCTCTCCTGTGCGGCCCTCCATGTTTGTACGAAGTAATTTCAAGGTCCCACAAGTGGTGTTTCATGTTTCTTTTCCCTTACTTATGATTCTTTGAATAGGCATGATAAAAATTATTTCTTCCTTGCATAGACACACTAATGTGGACCCCACAATTGACCACTCCTCTACCTCACTCTCATATAGAATTACTAGTTCCTTACCTCCCTCAAGTGTGGGTTGGTATAAGTTATGTTAGTACAAGGGATGAGGAGTGAGTCATCATCATCTGAGATGTAGGATGTTAAACTACAAAATGACCTCATCCCCAATACATGATGTTAAACTATGATTTTCTGTATGTGCGACAGGCCTGAGTGGATCAGATAAAGGATGGTACCGATATTATTTCACTTCCTAAATTTTTAATCCACCTTCTCTTTCCCTCTAGGATTTGTCGCCATGTGCACCTTAGATGGTCTCCACTTAAGCCCCGACACCCACCTTGATAAGGTGTCCCTTGTAAAATTGACATGAAGGCATATCCTCCTCAAAAATCATACATCCTATTTGGGCATCTAGGAATCCATAATCCCCATACCATTCCTCAGGGCCTCACCCCTTGAGATGTGATCATCAGGTATACCACCGCATCTTGTTTCTCACACTGAGAATGACTCAAGCAGGCTTAGAGAAATCAACAACCATGACATCATCTTTGGGCCTCTAACCATGTGTAAGCCCCATTCCCCTCTTGACAAACTATGTGGAATTTCATCCCTTTCTTCCATAGGGTATGTAGGAAGCCTCCCTGAGGTTCAATCCTATCACCCATCATTCATCTATCCCAGACACTTCATGTCGGTTCACCTTCATCCCCCATGACGTTAAACTGTATGCCCCCATTCCAAACTACATGGGTTTTGATCCATTTCAGGTATGTAGGGATCCTCTATAAGGCTCAATACCAACCAAAAATAAACCTTGGTGCTTCCCATTTTTGGTGTCCACCTTCCTTGATCCTCCCTTTATGGTGTCCAGATCTACCCTCCTGTTATGAAATTTCCCCTTTTTGGGGTCCACCTCCCATGATCTATCTTTTTTGGTGTCTAGATCAGCCCTCCTGATATGATATTTTCCTTTTTTTGGGACACACCACCTAGATTCGCCTACCTGAGGTGTTCTGATCCATCAATATGGGTTGTTAACCATGTTTAAGCCCCAAATCACCCTCCTAAACTACAAAGAAATTGATTCCCTACCATGGGGATATGTAGGAAGCCTCCCTAAGGTTCAATACCACCACCCATGTCCCATCTTGGCCTCTCCTTCAAGCCTCTATGTTTCGAGAAGATAATACACTATCCCATAGGTTCTAATTCCTTCAGGTCCCCATTCATGTGATCTATTCTCACAGGATACCTCCTTAGGTGTCCCATCACCTCACCAAACTATGTGAAATTTTATTCCCATCCACGAGGATTCATAGGAATCCTCCCAAAGGTTCAATCCCAACACCACCATCATCTTCATGCCAGTTCCATCTCATTAACTATCCACTTCATTCAACCCTCCATCATCTATACTGATTCCTACCCAGGCCATCACACCCTGATGGGATCACACCATTCAATACGGGCCACAAACCATGTGTAATCCCCAAATCACCATCTCTAACTGTGTGGGTTTTGATCCCTATCCTATAAACATGGTACGTAGGAAGCCTCCCTAAGGTTAAATCCCATCCAATGGTAAACCTTGTGGTTCCCTTTTTTTTGAGGTCCACTCTAACTAATTTTACCTTTATGATGTCCAGATCAACCTTCATGGTGTGAAATCTTCCCTTTTTGGGACCCTCCATCCCAGATCCATTCTCATTGGGAGTTTGGATCCATTTATCTAGTAAACCTTCTAGGTTCTACCTCCTAGGTATGTGCCCGCTTGATCCACTCTCATCAGTGTTCCAATTATTCTGATCTATCTCTACTAGATTCTAAACTTGAAGCATGCCCCATGATAAACATAGGAAGCAGAGGAAAACCTTGGAGGCATAACTTCTTCACAAGACACCCCATGATCATTTTGGGAAGCCTCAGGTTTATACGCCCTTGAGAATCCCTCTCACAAGGAAGAATATAGGTGTTTCAGTGTTCCAGTGACAAGAAATGCCACAAATTTCTTAGCATAACTACTCCCTGACTGAAATTTGCTTCCCTGACTTGACCCCTTGTAATTTCTTTATAGAAGAAGCATAATTTATCGACATCAACAAATATATGATGCCAGTAATGAGTTTCATGAACAACATCTTAATATTTAAGGGAGACCCAAACTAGGAAATGAGTTCCAAGGAGGAATCCATGGAAGTAGGAACCGACATCCCTGGAAAGGTGGTGGATGCCTTAGGCCTTTGGAAAGTGGGAATGCAGGGCATAATGAAATCGTCAGTAAAAGTCAGCATGCTCAGGAGGTGCACCCTGGCGGAAAGCGTTGGAAACAAAGACGTAATCGATCTAATATACCCCTTCATTATTCATTCATATTTATTCTTTATGTTTAAATAAATTTAATTATATCCCTTGATCTTTTCAATCCCCCAACCCTATGGAGATTAACACTACCACAATGATATAATGAAAAGAACCCTATGTCAAATTTAGGATATCCAATCATGGTACCTTACTTTGATTGTGATTCCAAATCCAAATTATGGTTAGTGGAAAAACAGGAAGGCATATATACCTTGTAAATGAAAATTATTTGAGTTTTTGAATTATATTTAATCCATATAATTATATCCCATATTGATTATATTTGATGATTAAATTTTCACTCTCATGACTCACACAAGACCAAAATCTAAATATAAGTTCTTATCAATTGAGTTCCATTGAAATTAACAGTCAATTATCTGATTATAATTTATGGATTTTAGTATGTTAAAGGATTGAAAACAAATAATATAAGGAAGTATTAATTATATTTATTATTAAAGGTAATCACTCTTCTATGGGTAGAGTTTTCATTATGGATATGATTTGCATAATAATTGGTTTGAAAGGTTAAAACCCAATCCTGTCTCTAATCTTAAATTTTATCTCAAAGAACAAATAGAAAAATAATTTAAAATTTAATAATTCTAAAAGTTTTATTAAAGTTAATGTGAGATTAAAATCACAAAATAAAATAAGCATGAAGGTGAAGGAGAGGATGAAAGCCTTCTCAGAGGAGATATTTTCTATAATACTTCCTTCTTCCAAATGGTTAGAGAGGTGGAAATGAACCAATATTTTTGTCCATATAACCCTTAATACATTTACAACTCTATTTAAGTGTGAAATACTCAAATAAATAGAGTATAATAGGTCTAGGTTTGAAATTCCAATAAGTGTATAGGTAGGATTAATCCACAAAATTTTTCTCCCACTTGCACCACCTTTTCTAATAACTCCCCATGTAAACCAACTGTCCTTACAGTTGAATTAAATTATAAAATTTTATTCCTTTAAAATATATATAAATTTTTATTCATTATAATAATTAATGAAACATCTATTTCTATAATGGTGAGGTGAGGTGAATTCTATCGATTCAATTCCTACTTTGACTTTATGGATAATTTTCACCCTTCCAACATAGGATCCATCTAAAATTATCCAAATGAAAATTGTATCAAAATTAGTGCATAATTATTCCATAATATTTCAATTCAAAATTCATCCTTATGAAGTTTTTAGGATTAAAACACTAGAGTGAATTCAAAAGGGTAAAAACATTAATTTTTAGTGAAATTTTAAATTGAAGCTCCAAATAAAATATTCTACTAAATTTTCAAATAAAGCACAATGTAGGGAGATTATTTCAATTATTATTAACATTATATTGAATAGAAATATGGGTTTTCAAGTCCCTCACACTTACCATTTTACACTCTAGGGAAAATTCACATGTTTTATAATACTGATTATGATGATAAGATAT
Organism: Viscum album; assembly: GCA_963277665.1. Lineage (NCBI taxonomy): Eukaryota > Viridiplantae > Streptophyta > Magnoliopsida > Santalales > Viscaceae > Viscum > Viscum album. The sequence goes on from OY728161.1 coordinate 632,404,961, forward strand.
GAATGTTGACATTTCTTAGTGTGTTCATGGATTCAAAATATTACAGTATACATAAATTTTCACAATTTAAAATAATATATAATAAATTTTCAATTATAGAAATAACTAATCTAAAAAATGTGCAGTTATATATATTTTCCATCAAATTAATCTAAAGAATATATAAATTTAAAAGTAAAGTGTAGAAAATTTTAAAAAGTTAAATATAAAAATATAAAATTTATTAACCACCAATTTTTTATTATAATTTATAAGTAAATTATATTTAAAATTTAATTCCCCAATCACTTGATTTTATAAAAAGTGTCAAGAGATTAGGTATCTTATGGGAAGAGATTTACCCTCAAGAAATCATATAAATAGGTAATGGAAGAAACATAATTTAAAATAAACATGACATCAATTAAATATATAAAAGGGATTAAAAAATATTTTTCATCACATATGAAGTGGTATGTCAATAAAAACACACATATTTCATGGATAAAGTATAAACCCATATATGTAATGGATAATATAAAAAAACTACTCTATCCCATCTCTGTCAGAAATAAGTCGCCACTAGCTCCAAAAATCCCCCACATGTCCCATTTATAGGACACCATCAACTATGTGACATATAATTCCATTTAATAGATTACAAACAAAAGGATCTATATATGTAGAGTCTTGAATGTTCCTGGTTATCCATATCATGTTTTTTAGCTGTTGAAGCAAAAGTTAATTTGGCAGTGTTTTGGAAGTGAATATATTAGTTATAGACTCTTGAAGGAAACTACGTCATATTCTAGTTGTCACTAAGTCTTTATTTTCCTAGGTTCATCATGGTTGTAACTGTGGTTATAGTTGTTTATCCATTTTTTAGGAGAATAGGAGCTGGGTCAAATCTGTCTATTTTTTTGGGATAAATTATGTCATGGTTTTAAAATAGTGATTTGGTTTAGGTGTGGTGATTTTTTCCAGTGTCATGATTTGGAGAAAATACTTTTTTATAACAAGGAGAAGTAAAATGCCTTTTTTGGTCCTCACAGTTAGAAATGAAATGTTTTGGTGAATTCTATGTCATGGTTTGTCTGTTGTTCAAGGGGAGGATCAAAGGACCATGTCATGGTCCGACATGGATAAGTTGTGGTGTTTTCAATGTGCGTTGAAGGAAGAAAAGCATCTAATGAGATTTAAGGGAGGAGTTTCATTTCAAATTTCATGGATTCATGACCAATATTGATTGAGCTAAACCACATCATGGTTTTTTCACCCCACACCATGGTTCGGTCATCCACATTTTTTATTATAAATTCAACCATCCATCTCTTTTCCTTTTATTCCCTAGTCTTCTCTTGATACTAGGATTTTTTTGATTCTGTTTGTGGTGATTTTGGACTCCCTTGGTGGATTCACAATCCCTCGACATTATTCTATTGAGTTCCTATGAATCAAAGTACATTTATCCTCATTTCAATTCATTATTATTTTGTGTAAACTTATTAATTTCTATGATAGTGAATGATGCTCAGTTTTATTGGATATTTTCTGAATGATTATTTAGGGAATTGATGCATTATAGATTATTGAAGAATCCTTGTGAGTTTATGGTTGTTGATCATCAGTTTATTTCTCTTCTCATTGGCATGTTGTTTTGAGCTTAATTTAAGTCAAGTGATTCATATTATATATAATTTATTACTGTGTTAATATGGAATTATCATGATCTCATTTTTTATAGGTAATGATTCTAAATGATACAAATGAAGATAATGGATTAAACTAAATAAAATGGTGGGAAAGTTGGATGAATACTCTTTTCATGATTATCCTTATGTAATTAAATTATATTTTTTATATAACCCATGTTTTGAGGTAATTCATAATTTTATTCCTTTTTTACGTCTAAAATTGTTGTAATATCTTGCTGGAAGAGTTCAACAGAATAAAGAGGAGATAGACTGGAAACAGGCTTATGGAAATCTATAGGAACAATTTTCATTGTAAATCATGGTTTTACAATGTAAATGTTATTGGGAAGATGTTTTGATTGAGGAAAGTTTTGGCATATAATAAATTTATATCTTAAATTTTTTTTCTAGGATTTAATTTATAGGCGATGTGTTTTTAGCGAAAGTCACCTCTTGAAAAAGTTGTGACGTAAATCCCTGAATTATACCCTAAATTCATCTGAACCAAGCCCTTTTTTACCTAGTAACCAATCATAACTCCTCATTGAGTTCTTGTTAATTCCTCTCAACTTATAGGGTTTTCCTAGTAAATTTAAAACAACCTTCGATTCTCAAAATAAAATCCTAACAAATCCTTAGGTGTACAATTGTAGAGATCAAAGTTTAGGGTATCTTTCTTCCTTCTTGTCATATATCTCCTCAATTTTTATCATATGGAATCATAAATCAATGATATAATACCTGGTTATATGGGTTCAAATTTGTGTTTATGAGATCTTATGTGGTTTTGATAGAGGAATAAAAGGAAGATCTCTAAACGGTGGAATCAACTTTGATCTATCATGCCAATTAACTTGAAGTAGGTAGTTTTTCCCTCTTTCTAATTTTATTGGTTGGATTTAAAATTATATTGTGGGTGTTAACCACAATGAATTTCTAAATTGATTAAAAGTGTTTTCTGGAATTAATGATGGTTTTAACGTATGTTTTGGAATAATGGGTTGTGGGTGACGTCTAGAAAGGTACAATTTTGTGTTTATTCATGATTTCATTGTATGAGGCCTTTTTGAAATAGACTTGGTGATCAGTTCCAACTAGAATGGAACAATGAAAAATATTCCACCAAGATATGGCTTGGTGTAGGACCTACCACCACTAATGAGTATAGGGTTGTCATTAAAAATGCATTTGTGTTTGTGTGTGAATGTGGTTGACTATATCTAGTTAGAAAATTTATGAACTGCTTCTGCTTTTGAGAGATAAATTGATGCGATTAAACTACCTTTGGAAAATCCATTAATCTATGATATTTCATATTTTCAAAACTATTTACTACTTTGATATTCTTTCTTCCCATTTCATATCTTATGAGATAACCTATTTCTAGTCTTAGTGGCATGTGGGAATAATTTTTGGGGTTTCCTACTAGGTATGATTACTGACCCCCTACACATGCACTTTGGTGTATATATAGATATTGTATTTTATGATACAAAAGGGACCAGTTTCTTACTTTTTTACCATTGATCCTTGATGTCACTATCATAGTGGGTGGAGTTAAAGCTTGGAGTTAGTTGATGTCTTGGTCATGAGTATTTCAACATTGGTACCTAGGTCAATTGTTTCTTTAAAGTTTTAGTTTTTATCTCTTAATATTTAACTATTAATATGTTATTTTTCCCTATTTTTTTATTTATTTGATGGATTGGTCACTTTCATTATAGTCAGGTTTTGGTTTATGAATCATTTATATAAATGCCCTTGGTTTTACATTATCCGTATCCTGTTATGTGTGTGTTTATTAAAGGGTAAACTGCTCTCCTATTTATCTTATGTTTAAATCCATGGAATTTATCACCAGCCTTTATTGTTAGGGGAATGTCACCTAATGTTAGTGGCACCCCATCTCTTCACAAGTCAATGAGTTAGGGTGGTATGTTACAAATGGTACCATCCTTGTTTGTTCCTTGATTTATGTTAATATAAAGGATATAGGAATATCAGAACATGAAATATATAGATTAAAAATATATATCTAACATTTTTATATTGAAATTCAAGTTACTAGGGTGGTATGTGTACAATGGTGTTCTAAAAAAATTCTAGTAAAGTTTTGAAATAATCAACATGATTTTAGAGGATTAATGGGACATATCATGCATCATTCAAGATATTTTCCCACTAGGACTACATTATCACAAGGTTTTTTGATTTTGATTTGGTGATATTGTGATTATGATATTGATATATAAAATATAACCATGAAAAGATTAACATTAAAATTTGACAAATTGATGTTTTTTAAATGTTTTGTCAATTGAAAATTCCACTAGTAAGGAGAAAAAAATTAGTGAGAGGGAGCAGCTAAGAACATGGTTTCACTAAGACCAAAATAAAACCAGAATTTTCTTTAGAGTGTAGTGGAAGATTTTTAGTCTATTGAAAAGGGTCCTATGATTGAGGAACCTTTTCAGTTAAATCGCTCATAAAAATTTCTAAGGAAGAACCCATTAATGTTTTTTTGTGATTCTGGACTTGAGAAAGCAGAGGTATGGATGAGTAGGATGACCATGATTTTTTACTTCTTTGAGACACTATATGAGAATTTGGTCAAGCTAGAAATGTATATGATTAAGGACTTGGTACTAGCATGGTAGGAATTATCTATTCTGGCTTAGTTGGATCAATAACTCACATGTAAAGGATTTCTTAAATTGTTCAATAAAAAATTATTTCTATAAACCTTTCAGATAGTGAAGAAAATATATTTCTTTCTACTATAATAAGGAAGTATTTCATGAAACTAAATTCACTCACCATGTTCATTTTTCACTAGAGGTAGTGGCTAGTGAGGTACTGAAAGCTTGAATCATTGAGGCAGGTCTTCGACCCAAGGTTTATTCAAAAGTAATAATTTTATTTATTATAGAATATATATAAATGATGAATAGTGAACTATTTTGAGAAATAGATATAGAAATGAATCCTAATAGAGGGGACATTTTTTTCATCTAAGTACTGTTGGGAGTTTGAACATGGGGAATAAATGAAAGAGGTAGGGTTACTCCCAAGGTAGTAGGGAAACAAAGAATCAATCCATGGGATTAGTATATTATCCATCAAATCACAACAATGAACTAGGATATTTCTAGTGTAGTTTTCTCTTATATAGGAATAAATAATTCTTGATACCACCAAGGAATTTCTACCACTGTGTAAAGAGAGGTAATATCAATATGTATTATCATAAACAAATGAGATCAACTGGTGGAATAGGCTTAACTCAACCTTAGGATCCATATTATATGATCGAAAGGTTTAGATAAGGTGGAACATGATCAACTCAAACTTAGTAGTAAAGAAAGCACTATACCATGAAATCTGAGTGACAAATTTATAGAGAATAGATGTCTATAACGAGCAAGAAACTAGGTCCCTTTTTGGTGTGAGGTACCATTATTCTGAAATACACTATTATTCATGTCTTTTTTGATAATAGTGTATATAATCATTTCCTTGTTTATTTTGTGGTTAAAAAATTGGGATTATATGTGGAAATGATGCCTCATATCATGAGTATCAAGACACCCCTTGGACACAAAGAGAACATAGGATTCAAATTCCCAACATTTCCCATTACTATTGATGTAGTATAGTTTCTTTGGGAGTTTACAGTATTGGAGATGTATTCTTTTGATGTAATCATTGGTATAGATTGGCTGGTGAGATTTAAATCCCATACATATTTCCACACTTAGCAAGCAACTTTCACATCCTTAGATGGATCTCTTCAAGTAATAAAGGGGGATTAGGCTATAAATGTATGTAGATCTAGAATTATAGTGATAGTAGATAGAGAAATATTATGATAATTTGCGATAATGACCTTGGATATTGCTAATGGAATAGGAAATGGGACCCTTCCTTCTACAGTGGATTGATACTTGAACATATTTACGAATGATTTCTATGGGTGACAACCCAAAATGGGAATTGAATTTTTATCATTCTACACCTAGGAACAAATAATATTTCTCTACCCTCTTAAAAATTAGCTCTAACTATGTTTTGAGAATTAATGGTTCATATATAATAGTTATAAAGTAAAGGTTTCATCAAACCTAGTACATCACCTTAGGATACACTGGTTTTATTTTTAAATAAGTCAAATGGTACTCTCTGATAATGTGTTTATTATTGTATATTGAATAAATTTATGATAAAAAATAGATACCCTCTTCCTTGAATAGATGACCTATTTTATAAATTAAAGGGAACCAAATGATTCTCTATGATTGATCTATGATCAAGATATCATTATATTTGAGTTAGAATATAGGATATTATGAAGACAAAATTCTGAAGTAGATATGGCCATTATGAATATATCATCATTACTTTTGGTCTAATGAATGAACCTAAAATTTTCATGGAATTTATGAATCATATCCTACACAAGTATCTTAAATCTTTTTTTTTTGTATTTTTTGACAATATTCTGGTTTACTCTCAAAGTAGGAATGACCATGAAGAGAACTTAGAGATTATACTCATTACATTATATGATCATTGTTTGTATGCTAATTTTTCTAAGTGTGACTTCTGGATTTAAGAAGTTCATTTCCTCATGCATGTCATTTTTTAGAAAGGAATATTAGTTGAACCTAGAAAGATAGAAGGAGTAGTATCTTGGAATCCACCAAATAATGTTTTTGAGATACATAGTTTTCTGGGATTAAAATGTTATCATCATCATAATTTCTCATATTTCTCAAGAATTTATTCTCCCATGACTAATTTAAAAAGAGTGTTCCATTTATATGGAATTAAAACTTTTATAAAATATTTCTAGAGATTAAAATGTTTCTCACCTTGGAACTCATCCTAAGATTTCCATAACAAGGTAAGGACTATGTGGTATATTATGATGCATGTGGATATGGTCTTGGTTGTGTTCTCATATAGGGAGATCATGTTATGACCTATGATTTTAGGTAGTTCCAAGCACATGAGAACAATTATCCTATGCATGACTTAGAATTAACTACAATTGTCCATTCCTTAAAGACTTGGCAGTGTTACCTCCTTAGAGAAAAGTTCACAGTTTTTATTGACCATAAGAACTTGACATGCATATTTTTCTAGTGAGACTTGAACTTGAGGCAATGAAGATGGATGTAGTAACTCAAGATGTTAGATTTCAACTTGGTATACACACATGGTAAAGGGAATTATGTGTAATATGTGTTGAGTTTGAAGTCATATAGCAAAGTGGTCTGATAAGATCATGACCAATGACAACTGATGTGTATGATTAGTGACATACATCTAGATTACACCGCATAGAGTGATCATAAAATTTTATTTCAAATCAATTTGGTTCCAAACTTGTAAGGTTTTATTAAAGTGGATAAAAAATTAGATCCTGATTACATAACCATTAGGTCAAACCTAAATAGCTAGGATACATCTAAAAACTGGAAAGAGGATGGAAAATATTTTTTATGTTTTCAAAATCATGTTATAGTTCCTCAGTCCTTCCAAGAATAACTTATTTACTCCTATCACTTTTCAAAATGGGATATTAATCCAAGAATTCAGAAAATTTACAAGGAAATGAAAGCACATTTCTGGTGAGAAAGTATGTGATAAAATATTGTAGAATATGTGATGAAATTTCATACTTTCCAACAAGTAAAGGTAGAGAATCAAAGACCAGCTAGTATGTTTCAATCTATGATAATATCTGTATGGAAGTGGAAGCATATTGGAATGGATTATATCATAATTATACCAAGAATACTGTGAAATCATTATACTATTTGGGTAATTGTGGATTGACTCCCCATGTTAGCATAATTTTCCCCTATAAGAGAATCTAACATGGTAGAGGACTTAGAAAATCTCTATATCCAAGAAGTAGTCAGGTTACATAGAGTTCCAATTTTTTTTTATGAAATAGATCCTCGATTCACTTCATGATTCTGGTGGTCATTACAATAGGATCTTGGGAGTCAGTTGACCATGAGCACGACATATCCTCCACTAATGGATGGGAAGTTGGATTGCACAATTTAGACACTGTAAGATATTCTTAGAGGTTGTGTCATGGAATTTGTAAGTTCACGGGAGGATCATATGCCTCTAGTATAATTATTATATAATAATAGCTATCAGGTGACAATACATATGGCCTCGTTTTAGGATTTCTATCTCCATCCTTTTCATTATCCACTATTATGGTTGGAAAAAGGAGAGACATTGTTGATTATTCATAGTCTTGTTTATGATACTATAGAGAAAATTTATATGATCCATAAGTTAATAGATATGCCTCATAATTGATAGAAATTATATGCAGTTAATCATCACTGACCCTTATTTTTCAATGTGAGTGATCACATCTTCTTAAAAGTGTCACCTAGAATTGGTCATAGATTCTTAGGGAAATAGGGGAAGTTAGAACCATAGTATGTGGTACTGATCTAAGTGGTGTAATAGATTTACATAGCTATATATTGGTTAGACTTACCACTTCGGTTCAATTCCATTCATAACGTGTTCCATGTTTCTCAATTTAAGAAGTATCACTCGGATCCTTAACATGTGATCAATTGGGATAATGTTAATCTTGAGCCTAATGTGATATTTTTCCATGAACCGATTCAGGTTATAAATAGACTACAAAAGACCATACATGGGAGATCTATTTACTTGGTATGTGTTTTATAGTAGTGCGGTTTGGTTCAAGTGGAAACATGAGAATGAGAGAAGTTTTTATGGGAGAAATTTCATGAGTTGTTCAAAGTGAACGTTGTTATCAAGATTCCCAAGGATGGAAATCCAAATTTTGGGGATAATGTAGAACCCCCATTTTGAGTTATGTCATCATTTTATGAATTTTGTTTTATGATTGAAATTATTTGAATATCTTGCTAGAAGAGATGAGGCTAATAGAGAGGAGATGGTTTGGAAATGGGATTCTAGAAATCTTTTGAAAAAATTTACATAATAAATAGTGTGTTTAAGACATAAATGTTATGGGGTATATGTTTTAGATGAGGTAGGTTACAATGTTAAATAAATTTTTATCATAAATTATTTTTTGGGATATAATTTAGAGGTGACATGTTTTTCAATGAAAGTCACCTCTTGAAGAATTTATGATGTAAATATTGGGGGGAACACAATAGAAGTTAGTGGGATGGGGATCTAAAAATATTTCACCAGTAGATTGATGAGACTTGTTATCTATGGTGATCTGAGCCCCAGTAGAGGTCCAAAAATCTCACATGAATTTAATAAGAACAAAAATTGAACTAAACAAATACCTTGTTTGAAAACAAAGTGTGCACGACTGCAGCTCATTATTGGTGAAAAATACTCTAAGTTTATAAATCTTAAACCCTATAGATCATCTACACATGATTAAATAATCCATACGATCTCCATTCATCAAATTTTGGGTCATATTGTGGGGTTTCGATGAATCTTTTAGCATCACAATGATCACCATGATCCCATCCCTTTGATCTGTCGTATGCGTTCATGGATCGATCACTCAGAGAGAGTATTTATCTCTCTAGGATGCAGGAAGAGAGATAAGTTCTCATTTAATTAGTATGAATAGTATATGGAATTGAGTCTCTCTTTTACTTATATTGTTGGAGACTCAAATACCTAGAAAGGGTTCCCCGAACCTCTGAAATAAAATTCCCACTAAATAATAAATAAATAAATAGTTATAATGAACTAGTTTTGTGATAAATATAATTTATATTTTATCACATACTTGTAATATATATTAAATATATTATTGACAAACCCAATTAATTAACTCAACTCATTATTCCCATTGATATTAAATGAATATTGAATATTAAAATAATATTCTTCCAATACCTATACCAGGATATGGTAGATTCTTGAATATGCTATTGTGTGTGACACTCTATTCCATTACCTCGATAGAAGTGAATATTATTCATAGACAAATAGTAGATTTTAGAAACCCATTGGGGCCCCTAAAGAGAAAATGAATAGTCATAGCATTGATAACCATCCTTTGAACATGCACTATGTAATGTAATATCTTTGTATCATGATATCTCATAAGTAGGATGCGCACTTGTGTCATCATCCTTTCTTTATTTATTATTTTTTGATATTATTGGACTGACTTAACTTGGACGAGGATTTATGGAGGTACTACTATCATGATCAACTAGGAAAAAGATGTCACTTCCTCAACTTAGAAGTGACAAATTCTATCTTAACCATTCAACCAATGCCATACCACCAATAACTCACCCACCACAAGATAACTTACCAAGACTTTATTGTAATGGTTTTTTAATTACATCAAAGTACACGATCAAATTACACACATTGATAATGATCTCAATTCAAGGGACTAATACGCATGTCCACAGATAGGAAAAAAAAATGACACCTGAAACATGTGGCATTTCTATTGGAGGGTATGTCCTCATGATCTCACTTACCATATATCACTAAGTGATAACTTCAGAAGAATAAGTCTCAATGCTTATGATTCCACAACTCTTAATAGTCAGATATTAATTGTGTACAAATAGCATTATGTATCTAGAACATAGAAAATTTGTTTAATATTAATGTCATAACATCTCAAAGTTCTCATTATATCCTATAAATTTCTTTAATTTTTTGATAATACAATTAACCTATGGAAATTACCATTTAAATATTTGATGAAAAATATCAACACTATAATGGTAAGTGTACAACCTATATAAATCACTAGATACATAGTATGGTAATAAGAAATTACTGATCAAGTTAGGTTTAGGGAAAAAACTATTTCAACCCCCCACTTGCACTAGATCCAACTTGATAACTATCCTTGTTATCTCTCACATGATTAAGATCATTTTTCTACTAAGCTATGGATTTAGTTGTCGGGTCTTCTATGTCTCCACTACTTGAATATTCTACTATGTGATACTATACCTCTTTGAGTAAGACTTCTCAAGAGATGATATTCCCAATTATATCCATTTTTCCACTGTAAAAAACATTACATATTTACTAGTAAGAGAATCATAATTTACATGATGATAATTCTTTACTTACTAGGTATGGTTCTATGATCTAGAAAAAAATCATTTCATATTTTACAATTCTTCTTTAGATACCTTAGAATCCGAAACACAATCTATATTTCTATACATGGATACCACTAGATTGAGTGAGATTTTATTGATCATTACCTTAGAATAACTATGATATTAGATCACATAGATATAAAAAAAAGACTAGTATGTGTACCTTTGTAACTATTATCCATTCCTCTCTTCATACCTGGTATATATCCTTTATAATTTTTCAAGTACAATTAGATAGTTCTGACTGCTTCCCTTTTAGTTATTCTTGATAAAACTAATACTTTCCTATCATAAAGTTTATGTCGGAAATATCATTTCTTGTACATATAATGACATACATGATTGATCCACCACAAAAGATTATATAATTCAACTCACCACATTAATATCCTCTTATACCCATGCATGTATTCTTAGAGATATTTATGCCATGTGACTGGAAACAATTCTCTCCCAAATTGTCCCAACTTGTATTTTTGAATACCTTGTTAGTATATGAACTATTTAATAGGTCTAAGAAATTGTTATATATACCTTAGTAGATCCTATTACATAGAATTTTGGTTTATAATTTAATTAATCTTTAGAGAGTTAGTTTTATCCAGGTCTTAACTAACTATAATACCTATAATTGTTTTCTATATTTCACTTGGAAAACCATAGCGCTCCAAATAACCTCTTGTATATATATAGAAAATATTCATTACAAATGAATAATATAATATATTATTGCTTAATTTTAGTCCCTAAATATATTTCAATAACTTTCACCCCTATTTTCATTCTATGATGTCACCACCCATTTCTGGTTGTATCGTATAGACATCATCAACGATTGATGGTCTTGATATCCAATGCTAAATTTAATGATCATAGAAAGAATCTATGACATGTAAAGTTATAATTTATTTAATCATAATGAATTGGTATAACCATTCAAGCCTTATTATTACCACACTTTTACCATCCATGTATAGGCTCACTTGAATATCCACCATAGTATTCAAATAATAAGCCCCCTGTACTTCAGATTTATGGAATCCATTATTGAATTATTATTCTTAATGAATAATATATCAATGAACATGGTGAATATAAAACCCCCAATATGGTTTTATACTTATTATGTTGTACCTATCTTTAGAACATTTCCCTTTCAGACCTCTTGTGGAAGTCATTCCTATGTCAACTATTTATGCATCTCTAGCATTGACTAAATCCAAGTCAATATTTCTCCCACTATCTCAAATAGAGTTATGAAACCTTTTATAGAAATATTTTATATAACTTGAATATAAATTTTCTATCATAGTTATTTCTATAATATACCTAGAAACTTTAGGATAATTACTTTAGATGCACATTATGTTTTACTTGATGCAAGTTTGTTTATATCCAAAAAAACTCTTAGAATCTAAACATATGTTCATATAACATAATGACTTTCCAACATATTTTAACTCATGTGATATCCATTTTTTATAATATTTGGAATATTTTTGTGGGATAAATTTTTTATTTGTGGTTCATGTTTTGAAAAAAATGGAAATATATTCAATGGATATAAGTTGCAACATTGATACTCTTTTCACTTACATCATGACTTTGATGTGTATAAGGAAATATGAATTTAAGAATTACTTCATGATACATTTTATTCATAAATATTGACATGTAATACTAATCATTGATCCTCATTATTACCATCATAGTTTTGATGTTGTTAAGGTAATGTGCATTTAGAAATTACTCCACACAACATTATATTGATCGATGAGTTCTTGGTCAAGATATTATTCTATGCACCAATCTGAAGAAACTCATACCTTTTGACCATGAATACACCATAATTAACTTACAAATTCCTTAATAAAAACTTAAATGAATCTTATGAAGTATATTTATAACTAGATTTCCCTTTTAATAGTTCAATCTCTCTAGTTGAACTAATCCCAAAATATTTGTGACTTACCTTAATTTATAAAGGTTTCTTTGTACAAAACTAAGTATATAAGTGTGTCAATAGTACTTAAGGACTTTAACACTAAAGAGTCTACAAAAATACTTAGTATATCTTGGATAACTATTTAGTTTTTATTGAAAAAGTATCATCTTGCCACAAATGGGTATATGGGTATTATATTTTATATTCATCAGGTATTACTAATGATTCAAGAATTAATGAACAGTTGGTTGAGTATTAAACAACACAAAAAATATTCATTCTAGAACTGGAATAATGTAGCCTTGTTTCCAAAGGACACATGATATTAATGATTTGGTAATATTCAATAAAATATCAATAAGAACCATTTAATTTTAAATTGTAATTTGTGTGATTCTCACTGCTGATATAGGAAGCACCCTTTCTTAGCCACTTGAGGAACACACCTTACTTATAGTAACGTTTCTTTACTTACTTGATTACCTTATTTAATAAATATATATAACAGGAATATTGTTTTTAATACCCAAAAAGTATAATAGAACATTACTTATAATTGATGACTATACCTGAAAAACAAATAACTACTTGCTTCTTCAATTTAGTTCATTGCATTTAAACTTCCATAGATTTATTTCACAATATGTAGAGAAAATAACCTCTTATTTATACCTATTTCTTTGATGGATTATGTGAAGGTTCCTTTGATTTAATGCTTTCTATTGTCCTTTTCACCTTGTCTTTAAACTTGTTCTCCATAAGAAGTAAAGGTTAATCTTTCTTTAATGTTCTTATTAATTTACAACCTTATCTAAAAGGTAATGAATCATTTTATCCATACTGTTCTTTTTTTAATCTTAAATGAAACTAGATTAAATGGGTGAAAATGAGATATCCATTGAAAGATCATGATCCATCTTTCAATTTACACATATCCAGTGTAATAATCACTTATTCATATCTACACTTCTATTTCTCCAAGAAATATTATTGGAGATGAAACAACATGTGAAACCATCCATGTTATGATGTTGTATCCATAACTTACATTAAACATTGATGATAAAAGTATGAAATAACCATTATATGAATTATAAGTGAGTATAATATAAGAATTTTTCTCACCCTCACTTCCTTAGAAGGCTTAGTGGGTATTGGAAACACTAGCACCTTGAATTTACGATGTGTAATACTATGTGAAAGTTCTTATACTATCAGTTGGAAACTCATGCTAGTTTGGAAATTTTATTTTTACATCATTAATCATAGTTTACTTGTGGTATTAATTTCAATTTTCCACAAAAATAAAATCTTGTAGATTTTACTTTTATCTTTATTATCAATTAGACATTACCAATTATTTAAATCATTAAATTTCTCCCAGTATTTTATCAAACCCTAGAAACCCTTTGTACTAAAATCAGAATACTATATCGCTTGAGTATTATAGTGGTAAGGATCCTTGAAACCTCCCCTTATAGATGACAATATTTGGCTACACTACTACTCAGAGAGTTCAAGGTAGACATTTTACTGACCAACCACATTAACTCGCGACTCCTTGATCTTTTGAGTAAAGTCCCAATTTTTAAAATAAAAAATTTGATTTACTCAAGGCTTGCCTCTAAAGTTGAAAAAAGATAGATTTATATACTTCTTTGCTTCCAAATTTAGTTAAGTCAACCCATCACTCACATAAAAACTCCCTGGTAGTAGGAGGTACCCTCAACCTTGGTTGATGAGCACCCGATACACTCGGTTTTTGTCAAATTCGAATGATGGAAGGCATTTTCGACATAATATTTATTTGAGTATTTTTTATATTTTTTCAACAAATGTAATCCTTTTTTATAAAACATGTTCATACTATGTCGTCATGATAAAAATTGAAAATTCGTTAATAGAGTACATTTATCACTTCTTTATGAATTTTTCTATTTATTATTTTATGTGTTTACCACAATATTACAAATCCATAAAATAATAAACAATGCATAAAATAAAAAAATTACCTGACTAGACTTAAATATATGATATTGGTTGATCCATTTAAACTTAATGTATCAACCACTACTATAATTTCATCTATTTGTGACGGGCTATTTGAAATGAGATCCTGTTGAAAAAACTCTTTTGTGACGGGGTCCCGTCGCAAATAGCTCGTTGCAGAAAATAGCTTCGCAACTAGTATTTTTTATGATGGGCCCATCGTAAAAAATACTACTTGCAACAGGAAGTGTCCTTATCACAAATAGATCTCCGATTAAATACATTATATATACACAAACCTTTTGCGATGGGCCCGTCACAAAAAGTATTTGCGACGGGACGACGCACCATTGTAAATAGCTTTATGTTATAAACCTGTTGTGATGGGCCCTTCGCAAAAAGGTTTTTATGATAGTAAAGTAACCCATTGAAAATAGTTTTTAAAAAATATTTATATAATTTATTTGTGATGGGGTCCTGTCGCAAAAGGCCCTATCACAAATACTTCATAAAATAAAAAAATATAAATATGAATAATGAAAAAATAATATCAATATTCTCAATATTTGAAAATAATTGATAAAATAAAAATAAAATAAAATAATTATTAATGAAAAAATAATATTAATATTATTAAAATAATAAAAAATAAATAACAAATATTAAAATTCTCAATATTTTCAAAAAAATATAAAAAAATCATAAATTATTATTATTATTATTATTATTATTATTAGTATAATAAAAAATATTAAAAAATATAATACTAATAATAAATATTAATATATTAGAATATTAAAAATAATAAAAAATAAATAAATTATGCAATATTCTCACCAATATAATAGAAAAAAATGTAAATAGTTCATATTGAAACAAATGTTAAATTCAAATGTTTTTAACAGAATAAAAAAATAATTGGGGGAATTGTCTTCTAGAGGAGATGGAGAAGCTGGAGGAGATGATGGAGAAAATTATATCCCTAAACTATGAGTTAGAAGATGCATGTACTATATCCGCTCGTGCTACTGCTACTCTGATCGACACATGTCCTCCTTATGCTGCTGATTCATATCTTCCTGCTGCTTCTGAAAACTCTATATAAGCTCAGTTTGAGCTCACAACTGCTCTTGATACTATGAGTCAGAAGATGATGCTTCCCCACAAGCTCCTATTGAGGTAGATGCCGACTTCGCAACAGTATGATAATAAGTTCTAGGAGTCAAATGAGATCTGATACCAACTACTTGGCCCTTCTCGAAGGCATACTAGGTCGCCTGCATCTATGCCGCCTCATCGAAATGGTGGGCACTAGTCTGATCGACCGTCTTAGCCTGACTCTCAGCCTGTGTTTGAGAGTTCGTGGCCTCATATGACTCCTTCAGTTTCAATTTGAAATTAAAATAGTGAAAATATTATATGCAGTTAATTTTCAAACTAAAAAATAAATAATACTGACTACAATATGACACTGGCGATCACCTCTAATCTCCCTGGTGGCTGGATCACTGTACATCCTCTGATAAACGTTGTACTCTATAATATCAGGATGCTCGGCCACCTATATGAATATAAAATAAACTGTTTATATTTAATGTTATACAAAATATTTAAAAAAGATACTTACCAGATGATCTATATGCGTACTGAATATACAACTACCATCTCGATGTGTCACCTCCTATCTCCCCCGATTCTGCTGGCCCAATAAAGATCTCCTTTGAAATCCACCAATCAAATAGTGTGAACATAATCCATCCCAAACGTGAGATGAAATGTACTCTGGTCGGTGGGCTCTACATGACAAATCAAATAATGTCACTCCTACTTTCTTAATGGTTCTCCTTCTCAAATTGTGAAAAAAATGACGGAAACGCTCATGCATAGACACCTCCCATGCCTTGTGGATAGTGCCACACATGCTATCATCTATGTGATACCATAAACCCTACAAATAATTTATAATATCAAGTTATTAATGAAATAAATTTCTAAATAAATATTATTTGTTTACGTACCAGCCAATGATTGAACATTCGAAGCTTCACATCAATGATAATCTGTTCCCATGTGATCAATGATTGAGAAAAATAATTGCGCAAGATAGTGCTCCCCTGTCCAATAGCTACATGCACAAAACTGTGAATAAAGAACAAATAATCAAACAATTAGTATATAAATAAATTAATGAAATCTAACTAAAATACACAAGTTACCATACCTCCGCGTGTGTGGATCGAAACCAAGATGTGGATGTCACTCGGGGACAGGGTTAGGAATCATTAGTCACATAAGACCGAGCCCCCCTTGTAGAGACCCGTATCTTGACGTACATGGACATTACATTACATTTGCGGAATACTTAGTACATAACAAAAACACACACTAAAGGATCGTAATAGTTTAGTGTCTTTGGAAACTCGGAACGTAATCTTCTAATCGTGGTGAAAGTTCTTCAATATCTCCCATAAAGGTCATCCCCTTTTTTTTACCTAAAAACCTTTCTTTATATCCTGGGGAAAAGAAAACATAAAAGGGTGAGCTCAAATGCTCAGCAAGGGCAAATAAAGGAAATAAAAATCATATCATATCTTTATGAAAATCAAAACCTGCAAAAGAGATCATAATATCTTAACATGGAATAAATCATAGAAGTGAAAATGAGATCCCCATAATCATAACATAAAACTTGAAACTTTGTGGCATGCACACATAATCATGGAAAATCATTTCTTGTTAGTCATGACTCATTGCCAAGACTATCTTAGTGGACAAAGTCCCTTTCTGAACCGAGTTCACTCCTCGTTTCAGTCCTGTTTCACTGAACCGAAATAACCTTCCGTTCCAGCCATGTCTATCTCATGAGATATAAATCTTTACCCAATGCATTGGAGGGAGATATAGGTCCCACCCATCTTATAATGAATCCTTTCTTATGTGTTCCACATAATCATAAAACATACATCATCACATAACACATGTAACAAAAATGGGATTCTTGAAACATCATGACATCATAAATAAATTCATATAAGATAAAGGAATTCATAAAAATAATTCCATCACAACATGATCAAGTCAATGTAATAATAGGGATAAAAACAGAACCCTTTATTATCTTAGATGGAAAATAATTTTGATAAAACACTTGAACTCCATTCTTGAGGAAAATATCCTTTCTTCGTCAAAAACATTTTTCCTTTCATAACATGTCCTACAACTTTAAAATAAAAGAAGTTGATTAAAAATAAACTTGAAAACTTGTAAAGGAAGCTTCTTGGAAATAATGTTTTAAAAATCCATTCATGCCGTATAAGTTAAAAAAAAACATTCTTCGTACTTTTGTCGGAAAAGTCAAAAAGTACCTCGTACGAAAAAGCGACAAAAGATTCCTTTCATATTCTTTACTAAAAACTCACCGAAGGGTAAAAATGGATTTAAACAATTGTAGGTGGATGGAAATAATATTACATATTGATGAAACATGGATGTGGATGATAAAATACACCCCAGTAAATACTTACGAATAAACAATCTCGGATAAAAATGAGATTGTGATATTTTCCCTTACCTTAGGTCCGACTTGCTTTGTAAGTGTCCGAACCTCCTGTATAATGATTTAAATCATGTTATTGACTTATTACAGAATCATATTCATTGTTATGATATCATATATGGTTCACTTATGACATTATATTACCCGTTCTTTTGTAAATTCCATGTTAAAGAAGCGTTTTGGGTAAAATCGTTTCATTTATCGTAGGTGTTTTGACTTGTTGTTCTTGACATCATTATTACTTATATCATGATTTACTCACTTCCAGAATATAAAATATGATTTATATATCATATATATTCAGTATATATATATATAATAGGTAGATAAATAAAATGAAAAACACCGTTCATGGAGACGGTAGTCCGTACGTACGCATGAACGCTGTTTTCCTTTCCTTATTGTCTTGAATGGAAGTAAGTTGATGACATACATATATATATATATACATAAATTCAGTAACTTTATAATGTCATATATTTCATTATTATTTCTTATATATACTTTATAATCATTCTTAAATGGTTAACATGGAGAATGAATCTCATCGCGTCGTGGAGACGGTAGTCCGTACGTACGCACGAGCGATGATATCATTTCCATAAATACTGAATTGAATTGGAGTGGATTATACAATATATCAGAATCAATATGATGTTGTAATAACTATTTATAGTTATTCTTTACACCATTATACCCATCCATGTAAGGTGGTGGTGGAAAATAGATTACACCACGGCGTGGAGACGGTATTCCGTACGTACGCACGCGCGGTGATTTCTTTTTCCGTAGGATGGATAGATGGTGAAATAGGGTTGTTTCATACTTATAATAACATATCAGTATATGAGTGATACTGATGTTGTTACTTCATAATGAAACAACCTAATAAGAAGAAGTGGAAGAAGAAATAAAGATGAAAGAATTGGTAACGGTAATTACCTCTTCTTTGAAGTGCCTCTTTGAGACCTCCTCTTAGGGCACTAGAATTGGTCTTTGAGGAAGACCAGAACCTCTAGGATGTTTCTAGGGAAGTGGAGAAGAGATTTTGGCAGGGGTTGGCCGAGCTTGAGTGCTCAAATTGGTGTGAGGAGGAGAGGGAGGAGGTGTCCTTTTATAGGGGAGGAGAGGGGCACCTTAGGAATATCTCAAAATATTATTTTATATTAAAGTCAAAATCGGTTTATAATGGTTCCAAAGGGTCTTATTTCGAAGCTAAAGTGGGGATGGGTCGAAATCCTATCAACCAATAGAATTTAGACAAGTTTAGGATATTATTTTAACCTTATCAATTAGATTTAACTCTAAGTTAAATAATTTAACATTTACCGTGTCTTTTTGTTTTCTTTCACTATATGGTTAATACACTTACTATAACATGCCAAACGAACCCCAAATTGTTTATTATTAATATATATATCCTTATCTAAGTCATTTGGCCGAACCTTAGATTTTTAGGAATAAAATAACAATTAATAATATAATATTTGATTTAAAAACTATTTTGTGTCAATTTTGACACTATTTGATATATGATTTTTGTGAAAGTCATAACAGAATTAAATGTTCGAACCAAGTTGATTAAATCAACATTAATATATCATAGTAACCTAGAAAATTAGTGGAATTCATAAAAAATATCAAATTACATTTATTTTGGTGTTTATAACATCAATTATGTCAATATTTCATTAATAAGATAATTACTTCATCATCGTTGTGTCATAAATAAATTAACTTATTTGATGTCTAAAAATTACAAATAAAATACCATCATGTAGTAAATCTTTTTAGCTTTCTAATGAATATTTACAATCGAATTTATCTTATGTATAACCCCATATTAAAAATGATTTACTTATTAAACTTTGATTTTAACTATTTTAATCTTTCTTTAAATAAATTAATAATAAATGTCCTAATCTAATCCAAGTGGGCCTAAATGGTCATATTTTATTCCTAAGTTTGTTTTTGGTCGAATTAAACTTGTCCAATAGAATTAGGACATGTGTTAGGGTAATAGTAATATCATATTTACCCTTAGTTACCCTATTTACTATTAACCGCGGTAAAAAAAAGTAAAAAGTTACTATTCACCAAAAATTATTTTCATCTCATTGAACCACATTTTAGTCCTTAATATTAACCGTGTCTGTCGGATTTTTAAAATTCCATTCACAGAAGCGGAAAAATTAAGTTTTATGAAAAATTTAGTTTTTTTTAACTACCACTTAGTAGTTTCACTATTCATCAAAAATTGATGTTTTTCAAAACAATGCCAAAATTTCATCCTAAGCTATATTTCATATTCCGAATTCAAAAATGAAATCTATTTTACCAAATTCATAACATAGAAGTTGCATTAATTAATTTTATAATTAAATCCCGCTGTTAAAATAAATAGCGTGTTTTTAGAAAACAATATATATCAAAAGATTGACACTTGATTACGTCAGGTTTAAATGTGAAATTACATCCAATGACCAACATTGTATTAAATTGTAAAAATATATTCTAAATATACTTTAAAACCACTCAAATTAATAATTTATCACTATTAATTATTTCGATTAAAAAAAGTTGTTTTTAATTATAAATTAGTAATTTTCACTATTCATCAGAATATGAAAGTTATCCGAAAAGTACCAAAATTTCACCTTAGGCTAAATTCGATACTCCGAATCCAAAAATGAAGTTCATTTTGAAAAATAAGATTTACAGAATTTTAAAAAGTGGTTATTACTATTCATAACGGCTAGTTTTAATAATATTTTAATAGCATATCATTGTTTCGTGAAACTCAGTATTACGTACCACACACGCTATCGAGGAAGGTTGCGATTGCGTGTAATGCAAGGCAAGTCAAGGATGCGTGTTGTGCAAGCTCCTTTTGGTGTAGCGTACAACACAAGACATTAGTGAAATAAAAAAGAATATTTTTCATAAAATCTCAGGCTGTTACATTCTACCCCCCTTAAAATGAATTTCGCCCTCGAAATTCGTCGGGGTTATAAATGGTTTACTATTTGAAAGTTTTTTTTAATAGAAACCCACATCGTAAAAGGGAATACCAAAACTTGGCTTTAAAAACTAAAGTATGAAATGTAACGATGACCCAAATAAACTAATCACTGGGTTTCCACATAGGTGAAAATATGGATATGGAAGAGAAATCTAACCATCATGTTCTGATGGAGAGTGGTAGAGAACATGGCTATGGAAAAGCCAGTAATCACAAATCCATAAATTTGTGACGATCTAAGGTACCATCTGATTCATCAGGTATAAGAGAACTAGGACAACATTTTTGGTTTTCAAGATCATTTCCCTAAAGTTAAAGAATTTGAATTAGAATAAATACTTACTTTATTTTGGTACAATCTCACTGTTGTTCATGCCTTGAAGAATTTCCACTTCATCTCTTAAATAAATGAAGTTGAATTTGTTATTCGTGAAGTGTTAGCAGATCATGTGATAGAATGACGGGTCATTCCATCTGTCTCAAACAAAAGGTTAGCAAAAATTATATGCATAAATCGATCTATAGTGAGATTAATCATATATGGTTCCTAAAATGGACTTATACTTCATATATCATACTGCTTAATATAATAAAACTAGTTTCTACTAAACAGGGACTTCCTGTAGGCCAGTGGTAGGCGATAAAGGCCAGTCGCACTTCGGTTGTGGGTTCGATTCCTACAGCCTTGTCCGAAGCGATGGGCTGTCGCCCGTCCTGCAGGTTGTCCTTTTTCTAAAACTATATTACTATAACATCCCATCAATAATATCGAAAAAAAACTTCTATCCTTAAACAATACTAACTTATGTCCAACATAATCCATTCCAATCTTTAGGCTTATCCATAATACTGCAGTCCATTCTCATAACATAGTGAAAACGATTACCAGAGATTTAACACCCTCGTCAATCCCCATAAGATATGTCTTGTTGGTCACATTCTAATCATTCAAAGTCCTTAATCATGTATTCGCTTGAATACCTTAGTGAAAACATGAATGCAGTTTAAAGTTAACACTTTCCACATACCAAAATCCTCAAAATTCTATATACTCAAACCATGATATCACTTAGTCCTTATATCAATCATGAGCTCATGAATACAATCAAACATCTCATTATCTTGTTATCCTTCCATTATGCACTTATCATCTACTTTCCAAAATATTTGAATCACTTTTCATAGTTATTGGTACCTTAAAATTATTGAAAACCACAATAGACCAATACTTAAATATTTCAACACACCATAAAAGTACCTCATCAACATTATTCTTGAATACCAATACATAAACACTTTAGTCCATCCACATCAATGATTATCCTGGAATAAGTCCTTCCTTGATTTAGAAGTAACTTTTTAGGTCAGGGCATTGAGTTGGGTAATGCCCATGTTCTCCACAAATAAGACATTGAACTCCATAACAGTCTGTCACTCTATGACCCTTTTCTCCACACAGATAACACCGGTCCCTCCATTTGAGGTATTCCTCAAGGTTCTTCTTCCCTTCTTTAGAAATATCAATCTTCCTTTCTTTATGCTCCTCAACATGCGAACATGCATAATAGTTTATCTTCCTCTTATTTGATGAATTAGCCATACCACTAAATTTCACCTTGTTAATCATATATCGCGATGACTGATTCAGCATAATCACAATATCTTTCTCTCTAGGAATTACCCAATTTTGTTGCTCATAGTCACCAATTTGTCCATTGGATTCAATCTTAACCAAATTCCTTCTGGTTCCCTCCATTAACTAAAACACAAAAAGAATTCGGTGAGAGGAAAAAATCATGCTAGGGAAAACAACATTATAAAGGGGGAGTACCCTCAATATCTAACATCTTAGGTTAAATTCTAAGATCGTTAGCGCAATTCTAGGACTATAACCTATACGTATACTTAACCTTAGAGACATCCCTAGACATACCTTAGAAATATCTCTAGGGATCTCACTAAAGTTCTCGCATCCTAGTTTCCAAAGGTTGACTAAACCTTTCCTTTGATACCAACTGTAGAGACCCGTATCTTGACGTACATGGACATTACATTACATTTGCGGAATACTTAGTACATAACAAAAACACACACTAAAGGATCGTAATAGTTTAGTGTCTTTGGAAACTCGGAACGTAATCTTCTAATCGTGGTGAAAGTTCTTCAATATCTCCCATAAAGGTCATCCCCTTTTTTTTTACCTAAAAACCTTTCTTTATATCCTGGGGAAAAGAAAACATAAAAGGGTGAGCTCAAATGCTCAGCAAGGGCAAATAAAGGAAATAAAAATCATATCATATCTTTATGAAAATCAAAACCTGCAAAAGAGATCATAATATCTTAACATGGAATAAATCATAGAAGTGAAAATGAGATCCCCATAATCATAACATAAAACTTGAAACTTTGTGGCATGCACACATAATCATGGAAAATCATTTCTTGTTAGTCATGACTCATTGCCAAGACTATCTTAGTGGACAAAGTCCCTTTCTGAACCGAGTTCACTCCTCGTTTCAGTCCTGTTTCACTGAACCGAAATAACCTTCCGTTCCAGCCATGTCTATCTCATGAGATATAAATCTTTACCCAATGCATTGGAGGGAGATATAGGTCCCACCCATCTTATAATGAATCCTTTCTTATGTGTGCCACATAATCATAAAACATACATCATCACATAACACATGTAACAAAAATGGGATTCTTGAAACATCATGACATCATAAATAAATTCATATAAGATAAAGGAATTCATAAAAATAATTCCATCACAACATGATCAAGTCAATGTAATAATAGGGATAAAAACAGAACCCTTTATTATCTTAGATGGAAAATAATTTTGATAAAACACTTGAACTCCATTCTTGAGGAAAATATCCTTTCTTCGTCAAAAACATTTTTCCTTTCATAACATGTCCTACAACTTTAAAATAAAAGAAGTTGATTAAAAATAAACTTGAAAACTTGTAAAGGAAGCTTCTTGGAAATAATGTTTTAAAAATCCATTCATGCCGTATAAGTTAAAAAAAAACATTCTTCGTACTTTTGTCGGAAAAGTCAAAAAGTACCTCGTACGAAAAAGCGACAAAAGATTCCTTTCATATTCTTTACTAAAAACTCACCGAAGGGTAAAAATGGATTTAAACAATTGTAGGTGGATGGAAATAATATTACATATTGATGAAACATGGATGTGGATGATAAAATACACCCCAGTAAATACTTACGAATAAACAATCTCGGATAAAAATGAGATTGTGATATTTTCCCTTACCTTAGGTCCGACTTGCTTTGTAAGTGTCCGAACCTCCTGTATAATGATTTAAATCATGTTATTGACTTATTACAGAATCATATTCATTGTTATGATATCATATATGGTTCACTTATGACATTATATTACCCGTTCTTTTGTAAATTCCATGTTAAAGAAGCGTTTTGGGTAAAATCGTTTCATTTATCGTAGGTGTTTTGACTTGTTGTTCTTGACATCATTATTACTTATATCATGATTTACTCACTTCCAGAATATAAAATATGATTTATATATCATATATATTCAGTATATATATATATAATAGGTAGATAAATAAAATGAAAAACACCGTTCATGGAGACGGTAGTCCGTACGTACGCATGAACGCTGTTTTCCTTTCCTTATTGTCTTGAATGGAAGTAAGTTGATGACATACATATATATATATACATAAATTCAGTAACTTTATAATGTCATATATTTCATTATTATTTCTTATATATACTTTATAATCATTCTTAAATGGTTAACATGGAGAATGAATCTCATCGCGTCGTGGAGACGGTAGTCCGTACGTACGCACGAGCGATGATATCATTTCCATAAATACTGAATTGAATTGGAGTGGATTATACAATATATAAGAATCAATATGATGTTGTAATAACTATTTATAGTTATTCTTTACACCATTATACCCATCCATGTAAGGTGGTGGTGGAAAATAGATTACACCACGGCGTGGAGACGGTATTCCGTACGTACGCACGCGCGGTGATTTCTTTTTCCGTAGGATGGATAGATGGTGAAATAGGGTTGTTTCATACTTATAATAACATATCAGTATATGAGTGATACTGATGTTGTTACTTCATAATGAAACAACCTAAGAAGAAGAAGTGGAAGAAGAAATAAAGATGAAAGAATTGGTAACGGTAATTACCTCTTCTTTGAAGTGCCTCTTTGAGACCTCCTCTTAGGGAACTAGAATTGGTCTTTGAGGAAGACCAGAACCTCTAGGATGTTTCTAGGGAAGTGGAGAAGAGATTTTGGCAGGGGTTGGCCGAGCTTGAGTGCTCAAATTGGTGTGAGGAGGAGAGGGAGGAGGTGTCCTTTTATAGGGGAGGAGAGGGGCACCTTAGGAATATCTCAAAATATTATTTTATATTAAAGTCAAAGTCGGTTTATAATGGTTCCAAAGGGTCTTATTTCGAAGCTAAAGTGGGGATGGGTCGAAATCCTATCAACCAATAGAATTTAGACAAGTTTAGGATATTATTTTAACCTTATCAATTAGATTTAACTCTAAGTTAAATAATTTAACATTTACCGTGTCTTTTTGTTTTCTTTCACTATATGGTTAATACACTTACTATAACATGCCAAACGAACCCCAAATTGTTTATTATTAATATATATATCCTTATCTAAGTCATTTGGCCGAAACTTAGATTTTTAGGAATAAAATAACAATTAATAATATAATATTTGATTTAAAAACTATTTTGTGTCAATTTTGACACTATTTGATATATG
Organism: Viscum album; assembly: GCA_963277665.1. NCBI lineage: Eukaryota > Viridiplantae > Streptophyta > Magnoliopsida > Santalales > Viscaceae > Viscum > Viscum album. The sequence continues at coordinate 632,431,090 of OY728161.1, forward strand.
ATTTTTGTGAAAGTCATAACAGAATTAAATGTTCGAACCAAGTTGATTAAATCAACATTAATATATCATAGTAACCTAGAAAATTAGTGGAATTCATAAAAAATATCAAATTACATTTATTTTGGTGTTTATAACATCAATTATGTCAATATTTCATTAATAAGATAATTACTTCATCATCGTTGTGTCATAAATAAATTAACTTATTTGATGTCTAAAAATTACAAATAAAATACCATCATGTAGTAAATCTTTTTAGCTTTCTAATGAATATTTACAATCGAATTTATCTTATGTATAACCCCATATTAAAAATGATTTACTTATTAAACTTTGATTTTAACTATTTTAATCTTTCTTTAAATAAATTAATAATAAATGTCCTAATCTAATCCAAGTGGGCCTAAATGGTCATATTTTATTCCTAAGTTTGTTTTTGGTCGAATTACACTTGTCCAATAGAATTAGGACATGTGTTAGGGTAATAGTAATATCATATTTACCCTTAGTTACCCTATTTACTATTAACCGCGGTAAAAAAAAGTAAAAAGTTACTATTCACCAAAAATTATTTTCATCTCATTGAACCACATTTTAGTCCTTAATATTAACCGTGTCTGTCGGATTTTCAAAATTCCATTCACAGAAGCGGAAAAATTAAGTTTTATGAAAAATTTAGTTTTTTTTAACTACCACTTAGTAGTTTCACTATTCATCAAAAATTGATGTTTTTCAAAACAATGCCAAAATTTCATCCTAAGCTATATTTCATATTCCGAATTCAAAAATGAAATCTATTTTACCAAATTCATAACATAGAAGTTGCATTAATTAATTTTATAATTAAATCCCGCTGTTAAAATAAATAGCGTGTTTTTAGAAAACAATATATATCAAAAGATTGACACTTGATTACGTCAGGTTTAAATGTGAAATTACATCCAATGACCAACATTGTATTAAATTGTAAAAATATATTCTAAATATACTTTAAAACCACTCAAATTAATAATTTATCACTATTAATTATTTCGATTAAAAAAAGTTGTTTTTAATTATAAATTAGTAATTTTCACTATTCATCAGAATATGAAAGTTATCCGAAAAGTACCAAAATTTCACCTTAGGCTAAATTCGATACTCCGAATCCAAAAATGAAGTTCATTTTGAAAAATAAGATTTACAGAATTTTAAAAAGTGGTTATTACTATTCATAACGGCTAGTTTTAATAATATTTTAATAGCATATCATTGTTTCGTGAAACTCAGTATTACGTACCACACACGCTATCGAGGAAGGTTGCGATTGCGTGTAATGCAAGGCAAGTCAAGGATGCGTGTTGTGCAAGCTCCTTTTGGTGTAGCGTACAACACAAGACATTAGTGAAATAAAAAAGAATATTTTTCATAAAATCTCAGGCTGTTACACCTCTGCATACCCCCTAAACTGCCAGTTGGTTGAGGGTCTGATAATCCAAAATTCTCTTCATCCAAAGGTAGATCATCCTCCTCCAACTCATGAAATAGATAAGGGTCCATCTGAAACAAAAAATGATTGTTGTTAGCAGATAGTAGAAAATAACTATTATATACAAATATATATTAGTTATGATTATAACCAGCATTTAACTGTGTCAATGTTCACCTTTATCATCATCTTCATATCTGACGATGTCAATGTCTTCATATTCATCATCAACGTCATCAATATCCATATTAGTTTCAGTTTCATCATCTATTTCCATTTCAAATTCATTTGTAACATCATTAACATCATCATCACCATCGACCCTTAATTGTGGGGTGTCATCATCGATATTCATGTCTCTTTGTGAAAAAGATTGATTTTGAGTAGTCTCTTGAAAAATTTCAATTCCTTTTACTTCATCGGAACCACAGTCAGTTTGAGTAAACCGATTTTCCCAAGATTTCATTGTTATTATGCTCCACCAATCACTCATGTCTCTTGAAGTAGCAAAGTACTTTGCATAATATATTTGATGTGCCTATTGATCCAGTAAAAATGGTTTATTTACTATAAGAAGACTTTTATATTTAATATTGATGATTCTATGAATCAGATGAACATGAAAGCCTCTCTCAGTATCCAACCACTGACATTTAAACATTATTATGTAATTTTTCCCTAGATAACACAGTTCAATAATTTCATCCAGCATGCCGTAAAAGTTAACTTCAGTTTCTCTATGATGCGATCCTCCCAAGAAAAATCCATTGTTCATTTCTTTTTTTGATTCCCAATATGCATGTGTATGAAATCGAAAACCATTCACCACATATGCATTATAATATTTAACTATTTTAGATGGTGGGTTACTCAATATACACAGTCACTTATCAATTTTATCAGCATGTTGAGACACCTAAAAATTGGTAAAATAATTATAAATATAATAAATAATAAACTGAATTTATATATTAAACCACCAATAATTTAGTTACCAGTTTTTGAAACCATTGAGAATTTTTTTGTCGGCATTCTTCAAGAGCAGCTGCTGTAATTTGTGGAAGATGTTTCTTGATATGATTATCATATAACCTAAAAATAAAATAAGTTTACTTACTATAACATAAATTATAGAATAAGTGATAGAAGCACTCACAGTACAAATGATTTCATTTCTTAACAATTGAGAAGAACATATGTATGAGCTTTGTGATGTTCATCATCTGAAAGTCATCATTCATGAACTCCACCGAAGACAAGCTCTGGCTGATTAAAAACTGATAATTGATTGTCCATTTCATCATCAAAATTACCATCATTCCATCCCATGCAGTTGTGTTTTGAGGGGTATTCAGATTCAAAATAATGAGAGCAGAAAAAGTAATTTCCTCTTACAAATAAGATTTACCAATTGAGCCTTCAACTGATGCTTTGTTACATACTTTTTTCTTCAATTTCTGCATGCATCTCTCGAATGGGTATATCCATCGAAACTGTACCAGACCTCTACATTTAGCTTCATGTGGAAAATGTAATATCAGATGTTACATTGTGTTAAATAAAGTCGGCGGGAAGATTTGTTCTAGTTTATATATAATGACAACAACATCTTCTTCCAGTTTACTTAGTGCATCATAGTCTGTTGTCGCCGCAAAAATGTCTCGAAAAAATATGATATGTCTATTATTGAATCCCAAATAATAGAATTCAAAAAACCTCTGAATCCAATTGGCATAAGTCTTTCCATTATGACATGAAAATCATGAATTTTTAATCTGATAATATGATCATTCTTAACACATCTATCCAAATTGGAAGCATATCCATCTGGAAGTCTCAAATCTTCAATCCACTGACAAAACAATAAGCAAATCTCTTTGTATAGTGTATAAACTGCTTTTGGTTTCATTATCCTCTATGATCTGACATTTTAAAATAATTCAAGTTATGGTCGTCTGAAAATTTGGGCAAGATCTAATCATGCCTTTACATTATATTTGGTATCACCTAGTGTATCCAAAACTGTATGAAATAAACTATCAAAACAGTTATTCTCAATATTCATGACATCCAACATGTGGTAGACCAACAAATCAGACCAATATGAAAGATCTCAAAAAATGCTCCGTTTTATCCTATTATATTTTTTCCTAAAGCCGTGAATTTTCTATTGGTTTACTATTGGACCAAATGTAATGGGAGGTAATGAAAATATAATTGATTTTAACTCTGTACCTTAGATCATTTTTGTAGGTTCATCCCTTTTAATTGTTCCTTTTCTGAAATGAGATTTGTTCCTCCGAAAAGGATGATCGGTTGGAAGAAATCTGTGATGATAATCAAAATAGCAAGGTTTTTTTCCATTGATGAGCATAAAGCCTTTTTTGTCTTTCATATAGTAAGGACATGATTTCGGACCAAGTGTACTCCAGCCAGATAACATGCCATATGCTGGGAAGTCACTAATCGTCCACATCAATGCATCTTTTAATATGAATTTTTTTTCTTCACATCAACATCATATGTACTAACACCATTACTCCAAAATAAATTTAACTCATTAATAAATGGTTTCAAATAAACATCAATATTCGTTTTCATATGTCCTGGTATTAACAAGGTCAAAAAGATATAGGGCTTCTTCATCAACATCCATGGAGGTAAATTGTACGGAGTTATAAAGACAGGTCAATATGAATACTGACTACCATAAGAACCAAACAGAAAAAAAACTGTTAGTAGAAAGATCCAATCACAAGTTTTGGGCTTCTAAAGAAAAAGACAAATGCAATCGGTCAAAATGTTTCCATGAATCACCATCATATGGATGATTCAATCTTTTATTGGTTGAAATATTGGTTTTGTGCCATGACATCATTGATGCTGTGTTTTGAGACATAAATAAACACTGCAACCTCGGTGTAAGGGGGAAATATCTCAACTGTTTTATAGTAATCAATCCATACTTTCCTGGTTGAGCTTCTTTATACCTCAATTGTCCACATGTGGGACAATTATCTAATGAATCATTTTCACCATAATATAAAATGCAATCATTTGCACATGTAAGAATCTTTCGATAACTAAGGCCCAGATTACGAACCAACCTCTTTCTCTCATAGTAATTTTCAGGCAACACATTTTCTTCACGAAATAGTATTTATTACTATTTATTACTATTTATTACTATTTATTACTAATCATTAGTATTTATTAGTATTTATTACTAATTATTAGTAATTATTATTATTTATTACTAATTATTACTAATTATTACTAATTATTACTATTTATTACTAATTATTACTAATTATTAGTATTTCTTACTATTTATTACTATTTATTACTATTTATTACTAATTATTACTAATTATTACTAATTATTACTAATTATTACTATTTATTACTATTTATTAGTATTTATTACTGTTGATTAGTATTTATTACTATTTATTAGTATTTATTAGTATTTATTAGTATTTATTACTAATTATTAGTATTTATTACTAATAATTACTAATTAAAACTATTTTTTAATAATTAAATATATTTATTACTATTTTTTTTCTAATTATTACTATTTATTTCTAATTATTACTAATTAGTGTTAATTACTATTAATTACTGCAAAATATAGCTACTAATTACTAATTACTGCTAATTATTTATATACATTACTAATTATCATTAATAATTATTAATTGTTACTAATTACTAAGAATTAGTACTAATAATTTATTTTTACTATTACAAATAAATACTCCTAACAAAATAATTTAAATCTAACTTAATGACAACTAATCAACAATAATTAAAATTAATATAAAGAAATAAAATATATAATAAATTAAATAAAACATAAATACCTTTAAACTTGATCTCTTATAATTGTAGGCGGCTTCACAACTTCTTTGTAAAAAAAACTAACTCTAAAAAATTTTCACTCTAAAATTAGAGTTTAAAGAATCAGAGGAAGAAGGAATTAAGGAGGAGGGAAGAAAAAACGGATGTGATGTATATATAGGTAAGATAAGTTACGATGGGAATTCCATCAAAAATAGTATTTTTTGCGATGAGTCCCATCAAAAATACCTTCGGCTGCATTAATTATGGTCGACAGTTAAAAGGTTATTTGTGATGGGACCTGTCGCAAAAAAGTAACCTGACGACACACTATTTGCGACGGGACACCATCCCATTACAAATAACCTTTGGGGGTCGAACTAGTTACGACGGGGGATCCCCCGTCGCAACTAGTTCTTACTATCTCCCGATATTTGCGACAGGCAGTGCCTACCCGTAACAAATACCCTTTCACGCGGTTTGGCGCACAAACCGCGCCAAACCGCTCAAAAGTTTTTGCGACCAGTTGTCTATTCCCATTGCAAATAATTGGTTATTTGCGATGGGACAATCAGCCCATTGCAAATAACCAGTTACAAAAAGTGGGTTTTCCCGTAGTGAACCATGACCTATAAGTATCATACCTGAGTTGGGTCATGACTCATGATACATCTCACCCTTGATCCAGTGTGTCCACTTCTCATATGCATTTCACCTCAACTTGGCATGGCTCGCAACATACACCATGCTCATCAAAGTACAAAAATACTCGCACGCAGGTGAGAGGGTCTCGAGAGTGAAAATAGAAATAAATCAATTTTATCTGGGCACACAAACCCTTAAAAATATTAAAAAATAAAAATGATGATGCAAAAACCGTCTTATTTAAACAATTAAGTACATGCATCACACACAATTAAATGATTAATTTAATAAATAATTAAAACTAGACATCCAAATTCGATGCTCAAGATTAAAAAACATTTCAAATAAAAACATGATAAAAATTAAGTGAAATAAATTTAATTACGAGTACATTTAAATAAATTAAATTAATTTTTTTAAATTAAAATAATTTAATTTAATTTCATCCTATTATTAATTAATTTTTTATTACAAAATTAAATTAATTAATTAATTTAATTTTAGATCCAAAATTAAATTTGTTAATTGAAATATTAAAATTATAATTTTTATAATTCAAGATTAATAAATTAATTTTGAGTATATTTATATAATTTTATAGGCCCCAAAACCCTGCCCAGAACCATTGTGGGTTGTACTGGGCACGCATCAGAAGCCTATGGGTTGTGGAATTAAAATTTTTCATCACCGGAGTGATGAAACTTGTCATCTCAAGCAATACGAGACCCAATAGAGCTATGCGAATCTCACATGAATTTAATAAGCACAAAAATTAATTTGAACAAATAAATTGTTAAAAAATGAAGTGTTCATGAATAAAGCTTGTCGTCGGTGAGCATTTATCGAATGATCTGAAGCTGAACCCATCTAGATCATCCAGGCACACTTTAAGAATCCACATGATCATCGTTCATCAAAATTCGAGTGCTAGTGTAGATCTCCAATGAATCATTCATCATTATGATGATCACCACTATAGAGACTCGTTTTTTCCTTGTAAGACTTTTAAATATTTGTACATATATTTCTAGAGCTAGGAAATGTGACGGCGTGTGATTCTAAGGCCCGGTGTGCCTGAAATTAATTTTATAAAAATATTAAATATATTTTATATTGAGTGCACATAGTTTCTTAAAGAAAATGAGATAAATATTAAAAGGAATCTCGGATCAGAAATATGAGACCATGGTTGAGTCTGGAATACATTGTTTACCCTAAACGCGACTTAAAATAGGTTAGCACGAGATGTTTAGATATATTTCCCATTGAAGGTATGTTCAGTGGATAAATAAATAAATAAATTAATTTAATTAATTTTTTTGACCTAAATGAAATGTCTATATGAATGTCGCTATGGATAATCCTCCAAAGTTATCCACATAAACCTTGGGAGTACTCCAGAGCTTCTTCCCCTCCTTCCATTGGAGAATCACATTGGACGATGACGGAACACTGGATTTGAGCATATCAGGATGCAGTGAACACAAAAAATTCTTGTGATCATTGGAGAGTTAATTATTTGATGAAGAACAATCCAATATCTAGGAAAGACTCTGAAATTTGTGTATTACACCCATTTTTATTAAATTGATTGAGTAGACAGATCCCTTTCTTTGATCTATACCAATTGTGGCTTGAGCATGCAACCGTGTTTTGGAAATTTTATTGGTTAATCTTTTTTTCTAACCTAGATATTATTGTTCTTGATCGCTGGCCTAGAACGCTTGAATAAAAATGGTTAAATTTTTTTATTAGGAATTTCTCTCTCAATTACTTTATGTTCTTCACTGGTATGACCCCACGGCCATGGTTTGAAATTTTTGGGCCGTACCGAGTCCAATCAGACCCCTGAAATCATGATGGATCGACACATGGGGGATAAATCAATGAATCAAGGTCAAATCTAGGATGTTTCAGGTTATGGATGATTTTTTGATGATTATAGATCAAAACCTCAATGATAAAAGGTACGAAAACATGTGGTGCATATGGAGGAACCGCCCTGGGTCGATGGAATCGATTTTCAGCCAATAGATGGCTACAAATAAAAAATAAGGACTAAATCCACTAATATAAGATAGAAATGAGGCCAGATTTGTAACAAATTTTCAGGATCCAAAGTGTGGAACATGGATCTGAAAAAATGTGAAAACCCAACTAAACACCATGTACTGTGATGAACACATGACATATAGCCCCTTGGCTGCGGCAGCTAGGGTTTTTAGTTTTTATAAGGATGGAACACTGTGTTGACTCCCTACATGCTGTGTACCCCCTTCCCCATGTGGATGATCTATGTGAAGGAGAAAATGGTCAGGATGATTCCATGAGACCAAGTAAATAGGAATGACCAGAGCACATGGGCGACACCCTGTGTGAAGAGGCATACCATGTACTAAAGTACATAGACACAGGGTAAAGTACACAAACACATATTGGATACACAGACATGGCCAAGCACACGGGCGGGATCCCGAGTGGATTGATAACACCTTTTATATCCCCCCAAACCATGTAATCCTACATTTTTGGTGATCAATGTACTTCCAGGGACATGACTAGGCGATGGAGAGGGAACACACGCCATGCGGGTCCCCTTACACGTCGTGTACCCCCTTGGTTCTTTTGAGGAAAATTCAATATTTCGTATCTCCTTCATTTGGACTTTGATTTTGGATTGGGAGTAGCCTGTCCTGAGTTTTTTTTCTGCATAGAATGTAATGGTACCCTCCATTGTGGATTTTGGGATATAATGTGAAATTTTTCGAGCATGGTTCTTATTGATGCGATGCTCTATGACAATATTGATCAGGCAGGATCACCAGAGGATTCCTATAGAGGATAACCTCCCATCAGCTTGGGATCAAGTTATCTATAGCAACTTACCAAGTGGAACCCCCTTTTGGTTAGGGCATAGGTCCTCAATGACCAGAGTTGTACCCCCCCTATTGCACCAGGATGTGAGTCCTCATGACACTAGAGTGGAACCCCCCATCATCTTTGGCGTGGGCCCTCTACCTTTTGAGTGGAACCCCCAATCGGATAGGGTGCGATTCCTAGATGAGAAGAGTAGAATCCTCTTGTCACACTGGGGTGTGGGTCCTCATGACACTAGAGTGGAACCCCCCATCAGCTTGGGTGTGGGTCCTCTACCTATAAAGTGGAACCACCCTATCGGATAGGGCGCATGTCCTTATAAAAGTAAAGTGAAACCCCCATCAACTTGGGTGTGGATCCTCTACCTACCGAGTGGAACACCCTATTGGATAGGGTGTGGGTCCTAATGAAACTAGTGTGAACCCCCTATTAGATAGAGCGCAGGTCCTTGTGACACTAGTGTGGAACACCCATCAACTTGGATGTGGGTGCTCTATGGATACATACAAAGTGGAACCCCCTGATACACTAGGAAGTGGTTCCTTTACTTGGATTTTGTTCCCCCATGGTTGTGTGACGTAATGAAGAGGAAAAAATATTCACAAAATTACTTTTTAGCAGATACATGATATGTTGGGAATTATTGATGGACTTTTGGAACTATTAGAGACTCTTCTTCTTGGGCTGAGCTGTGAGATAGAGATCCAATTACTCTCTTGTTTGGGATTATTTTGAATGAGAATATATATATATATATACAATTGTATCCATACCTTTTTATTTGGTTACTCTCCTACCATGGATTTTATAGACACATGGGGTATTCCATGTGCTTTCTATGTTTAGATTCTCATAGTTGTATGAGTTCACTCTCCAGCTATGGGTGGAAAAGATTCAATGTGTAGTTCATTTACTCACTATGTTGACCTCCCTCTACTTGAACGAGGTTACTCATTCTCTTTTTTGGGTTGAGATGCATCCAGTTTACTATCTACTATATTTTATTTCTTATTTTATCTCTTAATTATCCCCATTCAACTTTCAGGGAATTCTACCTGGTATGTATATACTCACCACTGTATCAGATTCGACCACACATGTCATGTCTTATAGAGATGATAGAATGGTTGGTGGTGACTTCAGAGGATCTTTAGGATACCTGATACTTTAGACCACGTATGGTGGTCATATATTAGATATTAGGATCTTGGATTTCTCAGTATTTTACTTTTCAGTTTTTTCAGGTTGGGGAATATTTTTGGTTGGAAATGTATTTTTTCCCTTTATTTTTCAGTTTACACTACCTTACTCTTGTAAGTTTTAGAGTTTTTACATGCATGGTTGTTCCCTTAGTATTTTGAATCTTTTTCTATTATTACTATGCACTTATTCATCAATATTGATGTGATTGTGCATACAAGTACTTAGGGAAATTCCTCCTTATATTATTTATTATAGAATCCCAACCCTTTTCTTACATTAATATTACATCATTTCAAAGATAAACAACATAATAGTATTACACATAGAGGATAAAAAGGTTTAGTGTCTTGGGAAAACTAGGACCACACATAACAAATACAACATCAAGCATAAACATTTATTTAATTTCTTCTTCTCTATCTTCTTATTGGAACCTGTCCTATCCTTAGTACATGTAGCCACCTGAGGATGTACATAAAAAGGGGTGATCTAGAAGCCCAGTAAGAGGATATATAAGAACAATATAGCATGGGGTGAGCATAATCATAACATAGGCAAAAGATCATGAACATGAGAGGAGCATAAATAAAAGACTTGAAATGTGGTAATGCATAAAAATGAAACATCATGTCTTATTGGTTAACTACCAAACAAATTTGTGAACCAAGATAGCATCTTTTTAACACATAATTTCACATTTACTCATGATATTCATCACTTTACCCAATTCATTAAAGTGCTGTATAATTCTGGGCGCACCCGTCACTTTGAAACATTCATATTTGCGCTATATAATTTTGGGCGCACCCGTCACATCATAACATTATCATTATCATGCTTACCACATGGAACATAAATCAAAAGTGAACATAACTAACCCATGGTAAGGAATGGGTTTCATCTCATAAGAATACATTCATAAGCTTTGGGTTCCCAAAATAAAGAGGGAACAACATACTTGATACAAGAACCATCAACCATGAATGAGAGATAAATGTTGAGTTCTTAAAAGAAGAGTTCTTTTGAAAACATTTGGATTGACATAAACTTCATTAGAAATAATTTATATCCCAAAAAATTAAACACAATGATGAAAAAATGATCTTTAAGGAGTGAACATATCAAAAAATGGAGTGAAAGTGGTAGAACCCGAAGGATGAAAGTTGGGTTCGAGAATTTCCCCTTACCTTATACCCGAATGCTTCCTTCTCTTTAATGTCCGGTATAATGACATTATATTAATTAATTAGAAATCCAGAACCATGTTTAAATTAATAGGGTTCATTTTGGTTTCATTATTTCATATTTTTTTCCTATGGATGACTTATATTGTTTAAAAACATTGTTCGGGGATGTTCGTTTTTATGGTTTTTCTTGGGTGGTTCACTTGTATTATTAAATTGAAGTTCAGGTAGAACATGGGTAAACATCCAGATATGATATTAAATGTTACTAATAATATTATATTAGCTTTAATGATCTTATAATTAATTATATTAGATCCATTTGGATGAATCATTAGATAAGAATTAAATGATGGTTATTTGGGTCAATTTGGGCGGTTTTTGGATCACAACGAACTTGTTTTAACTTATCACTTAGTAATACGGCCATAGGTTATTTCAAGAACTTTAAATAGAACATAATACACATAAAATATTCTGGTTAAACCATAAAAATTGTTTCATGTACATATCTGAAGGTAGAAATAGAAGAAGAAATCTTGTCATTCTTGAAGGTGATAAATTAACAGCTCACGAACAACGTTCTCTTTAATAAAAATAAAAGGAAGAGGGAAAGAGGGTTGGATGATATAATACCACATTAGAATCATAAAATTACAGTATATGTATAATAATGGAGTTAAAAAACAATTTGGATGAAGATAGGTGGGGAGAGATCAAGAAATGAACTTGAACATGAAAGGAAATTAAAGGAGAAGAGGGAGGGAAATTACCTCTTGAATCCTTCTCTTGAGAACCTCCTTAAGGGCCTATGCTTGGTCTTTTTCTGAGAGAAATAGCTCTTGGACTTGGGGGAGGGGATATGGAAGGTGTTTGGATAGAGTTTAGAGAAGGATTGGATCTTGTGAGGTGTGAGGAAATGAGGGTGTGAATGGTGGCTTTTATAGTGGAGGGGAGAGGGGTTTCCTTAATATAAAATTCATTAGTTTATTAATTTCCCCTAATACAAGTAATAGTGAGTATTGAATGACCAATAATAGTAATTTTATCATGTGATCCCAAACCAAGTGGGCTTACATCAGCAGAACATCATCGATGACTCAATTAATCCATTATTTAGCATTTATTGTAAATTATCAGATTCTACTATTCATAAAAAATTCAAGTATCTCAGAAAAATACCAAAAATTTACCCCAACCATTTTTCAACGTGTAGAATCCAAAAATAAAGTCCATTTTTCAAAAATAATTTTCTAAATATTATTAATTTTATATTTAATTAAAATCATAATTTACTTAAAAAACAGTTTTTAAGATTAAAATAGATTTTATAGGTAATGTTACTCTTATGTTGGATGATTTACTATTCATAAGGGTATGTTACTATTCCTAAGGGTACGTTGCTATTCACCAAAAATTATTTTTGTTTCATTAGACTCTAAAAATCATCTTGAACACAACCGTGTATGTCAGATTTTCAAAACTCCAAACATAGGAGTGACATACTTATGTTTAAAGGTCACTTATCACTTAGTAGTTAATTATTTTGTGTTTTCATGTTATTTTATGACATAAATATAAGAGGGTAATTTCCATTGAAAAACTTTGGGTCGTTACATTCTTCCCCCCTTAAGAAATTTCGCCCTCGAAATTTCACTTTACACAAACAGGTGAGGGTGTTTCTCCTTCATTGCCTCTTCTGGTTCCCAAGTTGCTTCCTCAAACTTATGGTTCCTCCAAAACACTTTGACAATATGGGTTGTCTTGTTGCGTAGAACCTTATCTATCTGATCCATAATCTTTACTGGCTGCTCCTCATAGGAGAGATCATCTTCCAGCTGCACCGCCTCTAATTTTAGTACATGTGAGGGGTCTGGTATGTACTTCCTCAGTAGTGATACATGAAACACATCATGAACTTGAGCCATATTCGGTGGAAGTTCAAGACGATAGGCCACGGATCCTATGTGGTTAAGGATCTCAAAGGGGCCAATATACCTTGGGCTTTGCTTCCCTTTCTTCCTGAATCGCATGACTCTCTTCTGTGGAGATATTCGAAGGAAGACTTTATCTCCAACATCGAAATCCAAGTCCCTTCGACAGTTGTCAGTATAGCTCTTTTTCCAACTTTGAGCAGCTTTGATGTGTTTCTGGATGACTTGAACCTTCTATGTCATCTCTTGAACAATATCGGGTCCAAGTATATTTCTTTCTCCAACATCATCCCAACAGGTTGGAGTTCTACATCGCTTCCCATAAAGAGCTTCATACAGATCCATATGAATACTCGAGTGGAATCTATTGTTGTATGAGAACTCAATGAATGGGAGATGCTGATCCCAACCACCTTTGAATTCAAGAGAGCAGGATCTTAGCATATCTTCAAGCGTTTGAATAGTCCTTTCAGACTAGCTATCAGTTTGGGGGTGATAGGCCGTGTTGAAATTTAATTCAGTACTCAAAGCATGTTGAAGGCTCCTCCAGAATTTAGATGTGAACCTTGGATCATGGTCAGAGACAATTAAGAGTGGAACACCGTGCAGTCTCACCACTTCCTTCACATATATCTTTCCAAGTTGTTCAAGTGAGAGATATTCCCGAATAGCGATAAAATGGGCAGTCTTGGTGAGTCGGTCAACCACAACCCATATCGCATTATTTCCCTTCGACGTCTTCGGGAGACCCGTGACAAAGTCCATAGTAACATTTTCCCATTTCCAAATGGGCATAGGCAATGGCTGCATCATACCCTTGGACTTTTGTTGGTGAGATTTAACTTGATGACATACCAAGCACCTTGATATATATTCTGCAATCTCCTTCTTCATGTTATCCCACCAGAAGTGTTCTCGGAGATCACGATACATCTTGGTACTCCCAGGATGGATAGAGAAAGTTGAGCTATGTGCATTATCCAATAGCTCCTTCTTTATCTCAGGTGATGAAGGCACACAAAGCCGCGTTCCAAACCAAATCAAACCATCATCATCGATATGGAACTCTTGCAGCTTCCCTTCCTTTACTGCATTCACCCTCTTTTGTATCTCCACATCATCCCTTTATGCTTCCTTAATCTTCTCATGGATGGATGGTTGTGAAATAATTTGAGCAAGGTAGGATGTATCCCCTTCCCTTATGATTTCCAAATCCATCCTTTTCATATCCAAGAAGATAGGGTCTTTCTCAATCCATAACATAGAAAGAGTAGTAGGTTCTTTTCTTCTTACAGCATCAGCTACCTTGTTCACCTTTCTAGGATGATAGTGAATAGAGAAATAGTAATCCTTAATTAGCTCTAGCCATCTCCTTTGATGCATGTTGAGCTCCTTTTGTGTGAATATATACTTTAGGATCTTGTGGTAGGTGTATATGTCACACTTCTCGCCATAAAGGTAGTGCCGCCAGATTTTCAAGGAAAAAATCACGGCTACTAGCTCAAGATCATGCATCGTGTAGTTCTGATCAGGAATCTTCAACTGTTGTGAGGCATAGGCTATCACGTTATCATTTTGCATGAGTACACAACCCAAGACTTTCTTTGAAGCATCACTGTATATCAAAAAACTTTCTACACTTTTCGGTAGTGTGAGTACAGGTGCAGTGATCAGCCTTCTCTTTAGCTCCTTGAAGCTTCCCTCACATTCTTACATCCATACATACTTTACCCCTTTCCTTGTTAACTTAGTTAGCGAGCTTGAAAATTGTGATAAGTTTCTCACAAAACGTCGGTAGTACCCAGCTAATCCACAAAAACTACGGATTTTTGTGACACTAAAGGGCCTGGGCCATTCCTCAATCAACTTTGTCTTTGAAGGATCCACAGAAATTCCCTCACTTGTGATCACATGTCCCAAGAACGTGACTTGATTCATCCAAAAGTCACACTTTTTGAACTTGGCGTACAACTTCTCCTTTCCCAATGTCGCCAACACAAGTCTTAGATGTTCTTCATGTTCCTCTTTTCTCTTGGAGTAGATGATAATATCATTGATAAAAACTACCACAAATTTGTTGAGGTAATGTCTAAAGACTCTATTCATCAAATCCATGAAGATTGTAGGGGCATCAGTAAGTCCGAAGGGCATCACCAAAAACTCATAGTGCCCATACCTTGTTCGGAAGGAAGTCTTATGAATATCTTCCTTCTTCACCTTTACCTGATGATATCCAGAATGAAGATCCACCTTTGAGAAGTATTGAGATCCTCTTAACTGGTCAAACAAGTCATCAATCCTTGGGAGAGGATACTTTTTCTTTATGGTGATCTTGTTGAGTTCCCGATAATCGATACACTACCGCATTGTTCCATCCTTCTTCTTCACAAAGAGTACTGGTTCACCCCATGGTGATGCACTAGGGAGTATGAACCCTTTGTCCAGATGATCTTGTAGCTGCTTCTTTAACTCCTCCAGTTCGATAGGAGCCATCCTATAGGGGCACTTTGAGATAGGAGTAGCTCCGGGTATGAGTTCAATTGAGAACTCTACCTCATGATCCGGGGGAATTTTGGGTAACTCATCAGGAAATACATCGCCGTATTTCCTCACGATGGTCATTTGCTCAAGGTTGGAACTTTCCTTCAACTCAACCATTTGGGCGAGGTATGCTTCTTCATAGGGAATCAACACCCACACCATTGATGGATTTTTCAAAGGAGATTCATGATCTTCCTTGCATTTATAGAGGAGCATGGGATGGTTCGGAATATGAAACGATATTTTCTTTTCCCGATAGTTGATATATTCTCTATATAAGGAGAGCCAATCCATTCCCATTATAGCGTCGAATTCCACCAAGGGAAGTATTACGAGATTTTCCGGAAGAATCTTCCCACATACGCCAACAGAAAAAGATTCAAACACTTGGGTTTCAATGATTGCACCACTTGGTGTTTTTACAGATATATCTACTTCAAGGTTTTGGGGCTTCGATTCTATAGTTCTAGAAAACTTTCATGATATAAAGGAATGCGTAGAACTAGAATCAAATAATAATTTTTCCATTATTGAGTGAATAGGAAGTGTACCTTGTATGACTTCATTATCATGATCCACCTCTACAGTAGTGATGTCATAATACTTCCCTTGTTCCTTTAGCTTTGGTGGCTTCTGACGCTGATTACCCTCGAGAACTCGAGGTTTGGTGCACTGGTTTTCATAGTTCCCTAGATCCTTACAGTTGTAGCATTGGACCATTAGTGGTTCTCTCCTTTCATCGGCTAAATTATCCTTCCTTTTCATGTCTTTTCGACACTCTTGAGCATGGTGTCCTTCTTTCCCACACTTGAAGCATTTCCCCATCCCTTTGATGCAGTTCCCATGGTGCAACTTCCCACATTTTTGGCATGTGGGTTGTTGATTTTTCTTCCCACCTTTATCATTAGATCCACCAGCTTGAAACTCCATCTTTCATTTCTTATCCCCATAGCCATGGGACCATTCTCCAAACTCCATCTCCACTTTGAGATCATATTGAACAACTTCTTCATAACTCCCAAAGTCTCTAATTGCAAGAGCCTTTCGAAGGTGTGGTTTTAATCCACTAAATAATCTATCAATTTTGCTATCATTGTTGATAAAAAAACCCGAAGTGTGCCATGCAAGCCTTGTGAAATTTTCTTCATAAGTTGTGACATATTCTACTTCTTTTTTCTTGAGCTCTATGAATTCTCTCTCCATCCTCGTGCGAAGAGTTCGTGGGAAGTACTTATTAAGAAACATTATCTTAAAGTATTCCCATTCCATCTCTTCAATTTCCTCCCTTGGCTTGGTGTTCTTAATCAAATCCCACCATTGATCAGCTTCTCCATCTAGACGATAAACGGCTAGAGTCACCTTCTCCGTCTCAGAACAGTGAAGCATAGAAAAGATCTTCTCCATGGAGTTTACCCACTATTCCGCAACTAGTGGATCATAAGATCCACAAAACGTCGATGGTCATTGCTGCATAAAACATTCGATAGCCAGTTTCTCCCTCTTTGGTGAAGGAGGAAATTCACCATTATTATGATTATTGTTCATAACCTGAGATAATTGGGTAAGCATCGCCATGAAGTTTTTAACTCCACCTCCAAAATCATTGGGGATGTTGTTCGGGCAATCGTTGCATTGGCCCTCGCAAGAGTCGTTGGCCTGATTTCTCCTGGTTCCCATCATTTTCTAAAAGATAAAAGGTTATAAAAAAACATAAGTAAACAAGTCATGAATAACTTATTAATTTAAACAATTTATAACAAAAAAATAACATATAGGATACCTATGTAAATATTCTTGTGTGCATATTTGTACTTAGTCTCATTCTATAGGTTTCCTCTAGGGTTCACTAATCCTAATTCCCAAATTAACTAAACCTTGCCTCTGATACCAACTATAGAATCCCAATCCTTTTCTTACATTACTATTACATAATTTCAAAGATAAAAAACATAATAGTATTACACATAGAGGATACAAAGGTTTAGTGTCTTGGAAAAACTAGGACCACACATAACAAATACAACATCAAGCATAAACATTTATTTAATTTCTTCTTCTCTATCTTCTTATTGGAACATGTCCTCTCCTTAGTACATGTAGCCAAATGAGGATATAAATAAAAATGGGTGAGATAGAAGCCTATTAAGAGGATATATAATAACAATATAGCATGGGGTGAGCATAAACATAACATAGGAAAAAGATCATGAACATGAGAGGAGCATAAATAAAATACTTGAAATGTGGCAATGTATAAAAATGAAACATCATGTCTTAGTGGTTAACTACCACACACACTTGTGAACCAAGATAATATCTTTTTTAAACATAATTTAACATTTACTCATTAGATTCATCACTTTACCCAATGCATTGTAGCACTATATAATTCCGGGTGCACCCGTCACTTTGAAACATTCATATTTGTGCTATATAATTCCGGGCGCACCCGTCACATCATAACATTATCATTATCATGATTTCCACATGAAACATACATCAAAATTGAACATAAATAACCCATGGTAATTAATGGGTTTCATCTCATAAGAATACATTCATAGGCTTTGGGTTCCCAAAAGAAATAGGGAACACCATACTTGATACAAGAACCATCAACCATGAATGAGAGGTAAAAGTTGAGTTCTTAAAAGAAGAGTTCTTTTGAAAAACATTTGGATTGAAATAAACTTCATTAGAAAAAATTTATATCCCAGAAAAGGAAATAAAATTATGAACAAATGATCTTTAAGGAGTGACCATATCAAAAATGGAGTGAAAGTGGTAGAACCCGAAGGATGAAAGTTGGGTTCGAGAATTTCCCCTTACCTTGTACCTGAATGCTTCCTTCTCTTTAATGTCCTGTATAATGACATTATATTCATTAATTAGAAATCCAGAACCATTTTTACATTAATAGGGTTCGTTCTGGTTTCATTATGTCATATTATGTTCCTTTGGATGACTTATAGTGTTTAAAAACATTGTCCGGGGATGTTCGTTTTTATGGTTTTTCTTGGGTGGTTCACTTGTATTCTTAAATTGAAGTTCGGGTAGAACATGAGTAAACAGCCAGAAATGATATTACATGTCACTAATGATATTAAAGTATCTTTAATGATCTTATAATGAATTATATTAGATCCATGTGGATGAATCATTAGATAATAATTAAATGATGGTTATTTGGGTCAATTTGGGCGGGTTTTGGATCACAATGAACTTTTTTTAACTTATCACTTAGTAATATGACCATATGTTATTTCCAGAACTTTAAATAGAACATAATACATATAAAATATTATGTTTCAACCATAAAAATTTTTTCATGACCATATATGAAAGTATAAATGGAAGAAGAAATCTTGTCGTTCTTGAAGGTGATAAATTAACACCTCACGGACAACATTCTCTTTAATAAAAATAAAAGAAAGAGGGAAAGGGGGTTGGATGATATAATACCCCATTATAATCATAAAATTACACTATATGTATAATAATGGAGTTAAAATACAATTTGGATGAAGATAGGTGGGTAGAGATCAAGAAATGAACTTGAACTTGAAAGGAAATTAAAGGAGAAGAGGGAGGAAAATTACCTCTTGAATCCTTCTATTGAGAACCTCTTTAAGGGAATATTCTTGGTCTTTTGATGAGACCAGAAGTTCCTAGACATGGGGGAGGGGATAGGTAAGGTGTTTTGGGAGAGTTTAGAGAAGTATTGGAGCTTGAGAGGTGTGAGTAAATGAGGGTGTGAAGGGCGGCTTTTATAGTGGAGGGGAGAGGGGTTTCCTTAATATAAAATTCATTAGTTTATTAATTTTCCCTAATACAAGGAATAGTGAGTCTTGAATGACCAAGAATAGTAATTTTATCATGTTATCCCGAAAAAAGTGGGCTTACATCAGCAGAAGATCATCGATGACTCAATTAATCCATTATTTAGCATTTATTGTAAATTATCAGATTCTACTATTCATCAAAAATTCAAGTATCTCAGAAAAATCCCAAAACTTTACCCCAACAATTTTTCGACGTGTAGAATCCAAAAATGAAGTCCATTTTTCAAAAATAATTTTATAAATATTATTAATTTAATATTTAATTAAAATCATAATTTACTTAAAAAACAGTTTTTAAGATTAAAACATATTTTATAGTGCTTTCAAAAATTACGTAGGGTCTTATAAAATTATCTAGAAACTATAAGACATTGGTTTAATAATTTATGAATACATTTTAGGGAAATAAATATTCTTTTAAATTAATTAATTAATTATAATTAATTATTTATGACTTACTAAATACCAAAACATTTACTAAGGTCAAATTGTCACTTTCTAAAATGTCTAAATATTATTTTATTATTCATAGGTAATGTTACTCTTATATTGGATGATTTACTATTAATAAGGGTATGTTACTATTCCTAAGGGTACGTTTCTATTCACCAAAAATTATTTTTGTTTCATTAGACTCCAAAAATCATCTTGAACACAACCGTGTATGTCAGATTTTCAAAATTCCAAACATAGGAGTGAAAAAGTCATGTTTAAAGGTCACTTATCACTTAGTAGTTAATTATTTTGTGTTTTTATGTTATTTTATGACATAAATATAAGAAGGGAATTTCCATTGAAAAACTTTGGGTCGTTACATTTATGACTTCAGCGCTGGTCTCCAATCCCTGGCCTACGGAGGATGGATTAAGGTTGTTGCAGCTCGAGCCCCAGTATGGATCAGGTCATGAAAGATTGGTATCAGAGTTGGTTAAATCGTTAGGATGTTATTTAGAGTAGTTCCCTTATGAGGATTTGTTATAATTAGGGAAATAATATTAGAGTGCCTCAAGTGCATCTCTCAGGATAGCAAATCCAGTGATGGTACGGGCGTCTAACCTACCCATTCACTAAGACCATGAACTCCTAATTATTGACTCTGGATACCAAGAAATTGGTTACAAGGATCAAGGGTATATTCATCATATAAGATTGAGTCTTTAACTATCACTTTTAAGTAATCCCCTTATTATTGTTATATATATATGATCATATGACCATGGTACGTCTTGATGAAATTTCATGATGCCTTTATAATGACAGTCATTTGGGATACCAGTTAAGGTTCCTGATGAAAATTTGATAAGTGATGAGGACTCAGTTTAGGGTTCATACTATGATATTTTCCCTCTAGGTGGGTAGGTAGAAGCACCACCACTTTTCGAGTAGAATATTATACCAGATGAGTAGGATGAGGATGGGTGCAGGCTCAGCACACTCTACGAGTTCCAGTGCCAAAGGATACTAGGGTTATGTGGTGAGATAGATCCTTAGGCAGTAAAGGATTGGCTAGAGTCAATGGTCCATGTATTGAGGATGATCCAAACACTGACATATCGGGTGGTTAAAATGTAATCTATCCTTTTCTATGGAGCATCTGGGCACTGGTGGAGTCTCTTCACCTAGATGCATGATGAGTTGAAACTCTCGTTTCCCAACTTCCAAAAGATCTTTTATAGGGAGTACTACCCCTATTACTTGTGATATAATTCGATTCAAGATCTTGTAGAGCTGCAGCAGTGAGGGATGACAGTGGCTGAGTATGAAAATAGGTTCACAGACCTTTCCCAGTACTCCCTTAACATGATCCTGGATGGATAGTTCTGAGCATGAATGTTTGAGAAGGGACTCCATAGAGAGATCTGAGTCAGCGTAGTGACATTGTACATCCGCACCTATGACAACCTGTTTGAGTGGGAACCAGTGATAGAGATCTTCCCATCATAGGGGTGTAAGGCATCCAAAGCTAGCAGTGGGCGTCAGAGTTATGAGTCATCTGTAACAGCTAGTAGACCCCATATGACAGGATCTCAACGTAGGAGATATCCCCATGACCAGAATTTGATACATAGTTAGGGGTATCTTAGAGGTATAGGGTACCCCATAGAGGGGTATTTCTTTTCTTGTGACAGGTGAGGTTATATAGAATGAGACTTCCTAACCAGATGTGCCGAGGAGCATAGGTAGATAGCTGATGGACCGCCATGTTAGAGGCAGTGCCATGATCAAGGATTTACAAGGTGAGGGAATGGTGGTCCCCATAGAGGCGGAGATGGCATAGGAGATGGAGCAGCTATGGGTGGTGGATGATGCTATGTTATCCTTCCACCACCACCACTAGGTGGACAACATCAGGCTCAGGGAGTTGGTAGCTGGGGCCAAAGATAACTGCAGGATTTGGAAGTATATGGCCCCATGGAACATGAGATGATTATAGGTATGATCTATGTTTATTCTACTCTTGATTCAGTATTTTAAGACATAGGTTCCAGTCATTCCATCATCTCTATACTCTTGGTGCGAGAGTTGGAGCTCCCAGTTGAGGCACTAGCCCAATAGCTTCGACTTGAGGTTCCAAGAGGGAACAATTCTTATATATATTTCATATGCTGATAGTGTGAGATATAGTTTGGTGGAGAGAGGTTCATGTGAAGCATTTTGGTCATAATTATGGAACCCTATGATGTTATCTTGGACATGGATTGGTTGTCCATGGTCAGATCCCAGATTGAATTTCATCACAGATGAGTTAGATGACTTCACACTAATGGGAAAAGATTTAACTTTATGAGTGAGAGAGATCTCATGGAAGGACAAATGAGTTTTGTGAGTAGGAGACTAAAGCCCATCACCCATGAATTGAAAGGTGTATCCCTTGGTGTAGTAGGTTCTTTAGGCATCTGGATTTCTTTATTTGTGGGGGATTATATGAAATTCTTCCCCAAAGAAGTTCCGAGACTAGCTCAAAGTTGAGATATGGATTTTTTCATCGAATTGAATCCTGAGACCACTCCAAAATCTTCTACGACATATCAGATGGCTCCTATTGATCTATGGGAGCCGCGATTTCCATTAGAGGAACTTAGAGAGAAGGGTTTTATCAGGCCCAATGTGAACCCCTGGAAAACTCTAGTGTTCTTCGTGAAAAATGTGGATGAGAGCTTGTTCCTTTTCATAGATTATCATTTCCTAAATTAGGACATGATAAAGAACAAGTACCCCATTCCAAGGATTGACGACCTCTTTGATCAACTATGAGGTGCAAGATGATTCTCTAAGATTGAACTCTAGTCTAACTACCACTAGTTTGGAGGTCATGTGGATCATATTACAAATATGGAATTCTAATTCCACTATTGAAATGATGAGTTCTTGGTGATCTCCTTTAGTGTAAAGAATTACCCCATTGTGTTTATGGCTTTGATGAACCAGGTTTTCCAGCCACACTTGAACTAGTTTGTGGTTCTCTTCATTGATGAAATACTCATCTACTATGAATTAGAGGAGGAGAATGTAAATAAATTGAGTGTGGTTCTAGATTTTCTTTGAAAGTACCATCTTTATGAGAAGCTCTTGAAGTTCCAGTTCTAGATTCACAAGTTTAACTTTCTATGGAATGTCATTTATAAGAATGTTTTAGCTGTGGAACAAGTGAAAATCGATGTAGTGACTTCTTAGGAGCCTCATAAGATCATTTTAGATGTGTGGAGCTTTTTTAGCTTGGAAGGGTACTACATGAGTTTTGTGGAAGAATTCTCCAAGATCATTGTCCCTTTGACTACCTTAGAACAAAAGGGAAGTCTTTTTCTTGGACTGAGTAATGTTAGCAGTACTTCATGGATTTGAGGCTGAGGATGATGATTTTTCTTATATTGAGACTACCAAAGTAGCGGGTGTAGTATGTTGTGTATTGTGATTCCTTGGGAGCTGGTCTCAGTTTCATGTTGATCCTGCGACAAAAATTTATCTCATATGGGTTGAGGCAGTTGAGACCCCATGAGAAGAAATATGTGACTCATGACTTATATCTGGTAGAATTATTCTTTTCCTTGTGATTTTGTAGGAACTACCTTCTGGGAGAACACTTTGTGGTTTACTCAGACCATCAGAGTATCAGGTACATATTTGTATAGAGAGACTTGAACCTAAGACAATGACTCTTGTTGGAGTTCCTATAAGACTATGACTTTGATATAGTCTATACTATAGAGAAGGTAAATGTGGTATAATATTCCCTTATTATGAAGTCCCTGGCTCTATTGGTGTAGGAGGATTTAGATTAGTTGGCTTCCATGCAACTGACCCTGGTGGAGGAGGAGAGTACAACTTTTCTACAATCGATGGTGTTGAATCCTCCAATTATTGAGCATGAGAGGGAGTCCCAACTAGGAGAAATCAACTGTGAGGTCTTGTGTGACTAGATATACATGGGGGATTCACTATATGGATATCAAGAAGAAGGTAATCATATCAAACTTTACAGGGATGGAAGGTGCTTCCAGTCACGATGTGGGAGGAGGTGAGGCAAGAATTCCACACGTCTCCCCTAATTGTACATCCCAATGCGAGGAAAATGTATAGAGACATTTAGTGGTAGTTTTGGTGGCTTGAAATGAGATAGAGTAGCTAAGTTAATCTCATGGTACCTCACCTATAAATAGGTGAAGGGTGATTCCAATTTCTGAAAGATTTTTTTGTAGCCCCTTGAGATCCTGGAGGGGAAGTGGGACGACATATCCATGGACTTTCTCATAGGGATTCCTGACCGCACTGTTGTGACACATCAAATTGATTATGTTTTTAAGGTTGATTTATAGTCTAGGGAAGACCCTAGGTCATATCTCAAGGAGAATTGATAGGTTTTGAGTGTGTATTTTTAATAAGAAGAACAAAAGAGGGGGTGATTTTAAAAACATTTTCAAGAAAGTAACTTAATTTAAAGAGTTATAAATTTGAAAGAATAAGGGGATTGTAAAAAATCTGATATAAATAAGTGATAATTTCTAAGTTACTACATAACTTTAAGAGTTCCTCATTATTAATTTATTATCAGGTTTTAGTTCAATCCTTTGGTTAAGGGTTAACCAAGATCTTGGGTACCCACAAGCCTCTTAAAATGATGCGATTATAACTAAAAATTGACATAACAATCATGTAGTAAAGTTACATCCCCTTATAATGATTTAAGGTTTGTAAAGGAACATTGAGATCTCAAATTTTTGGGATAGAAAAGGGTTATTATGTTGTCTAATCAGAACAACACAAGACACACACTTAAAATCGCACAACAATCGGTTACAAAATAAAAAGTGTTTGAATTAAATGCATCAAAAAAAGTTAAGATACATACGAAAGAACAATTAAAACCACAATATACACTAAATCAGTATATAATTATGTGTTGGAACTCCCTATTCAAGTGTGTATCTCCCTCGCAAAGATCACCCACCGCTTAGCTCGACATCGAGAGGAGGAGGAAGCTCGGGTGGAACTCCTTCTTCATTCTTGACCCCCCCTATGAGGATAGAGTTCTACAGAACTTCTAGGATAATAAGGATACTTATCTAAGAATAAAAAATGGTAGAGATTGGCATTTTGGTCTATCTTACAAATGAGTTTCCCATGGTTCCTTTTTAAATCCAAAATGGAACATAGTTTTGAGCACCCTGTTTTTGAGATACCACAAGTGTCTCGGGTTTGGAATAGTAGAAAGCCATATCACGACTTTAACAAAAGAGAAGAGTATTTTACCGACATCTTGAATATATTACAGTAACATTTGGAGGTTATTAGACAATTGTATTTGGAGATATGGTCAAAATACCAAACCAAACTTTTGAATTCGGGCAGATTCTGTCCCATAGACAGAATGGTTCAGATGGGCAACCAGATGGACGAATTGGACTTCGGTTCCTTGAGAAGAGTTGTATCCCATGATGTTTTGGAGAGTAAAAAAAAGTTTCAGAACATTTTTATGTAATGAATTCTTGGAATTCTCAAAACAATGGACAAATTCCCCTAAGATGCCATGCAGTTTGGCCCATTTTTCTTCTAGATGATCTCTGAGGCCTCCAAATAACCTCCACCTTCAATGAAAATATCAAAAAAAGTATAATTTAACTTTTTAAAAGTGATAAAAAAATAATTTAATCTAAAATGAAGTGAAAATTTTTATTATATTTGGAATTTACAATAAAAATTCTGGTTAAAACAGTGGTGTAAGGGTAAAAACGAAATAGTGAATCATGGTGCGATCAAATCCCCACACCTAAACATTTTCACTCCTGGGAAACGTTACATTTTAAGAAATTATGCATGTATATATTACCAAAATCATGAAGATTTAACATTTGAGGAAATTTTATTTCATTAATGTAATGTGATCAATTCAAAAACAACACCAAGGAGTTATTCTTAGTGAAAATAGAAAAAGATGTCTCATAAATCATATCACAGTGAAATTGAAAGAGATTCATGATACCGAATTGAGAAAGGAATTCCGAAGTAAACCATGCCACTAACTCTTCATGTGTGTGTGTGAAAACCATTCCATGATATTCTTTCCACTTTATATCAAATAAATATAGGTTATTTTAACATTTTTTAGCTTAAACAATTTTGTCCACCGAACCTGCCCAACATACTTTGCAATCATATTTCAAGACCCACTCACTTAAGAATTACTAGAAGTCAAAACATAAGCTACCAACATAGATATCCACATATGCTACACATTTCATAACTCCTCTCATTTTTTTTTTCAGAAGTTTCATTTGGAACAAATCTCACACTCATCTCTCAATCCTTGTTTGATCTCTTCATGACACTAATTGTAATAGTTATAACAAGATAAAAGGTTGAGGAGAAGTGGTTTTTGAGCTTACCAATACACAACACATTTTTTTTTATTTTTTTGAGGGTGTACAATGGTTGGATATTAGGTACACACACATAGGTCAATATGATAGAGTAATGAAATAGATCGGATAAGGAACGAATGTATGGAAATATCATTTTAAGCTAAAAAATATTAACCTAACATATATTTACCTTCTATTAAGTAAGAAATATTGAAACTTTGTGGTTTGGTGCAAAATTGTGTGAAGATATTAGTGACACAGTTTTCCCAAAAACTACTCACACAAGGGGAATAAATCATCTCAAAGGTTTCACATAGTTGAAACTATTTATATCATTAACAGAAAACCAATTCACTAAAAATCACTCCCTGATGTTAAATTCATAAAAGCATTTATTCCATAATAGAGATAGGTTTTCATCAAATGTTAAATCAACATGGAATCAAAAATTTCAACATGCATTTTCAGTAAGTTCCATGATTTGGTGACCATAAGGGGGGGGAGTAAAAATACCACAAAGAAGGCAAAAAAGAAAATAAATAAGAAAGATGATAAAAATCCTAAGGAATTGAACAAGATTGGGAAAAGTGAAAATACCATAAATAAGGTGAAAAAGGGAATAAAGAAGAAAGATTACGAAAATCCTAATGAACTATACAAGATGGGGAAAAGTGAAAATACTATAAAGAATGAGAAAAAGAGAAGAAAGAAAAAAAGAAGATGATAATTCCTAACTAACACAATAATGTACCCATCCCCCCCACACCTAGAGTGTGTAGTGTCCTCACTGTAATAAAATAGAATGTGGGAAGGATAAAACCTAGTGAGTGTCATTCATAGATTGCTTATTGAACATGGAGTTCCTCCACCGGGAACTTTGTAAGGGCTTTGTGGAAGTGCTTTAGCCGCTGCCCATTGACAATGAAGGTCTACTTAGTTTCTTCATTTTGAACTTGAAAAACACCAAATGGAGATAAATTAGTAATAGTGTATGGTCAAAACCAACAGGAATGAAGCTTACCTAGATTAAACTTTATCCTTGTATTATAGAGGAGGACCTTCTTTCCAATGTGTAATTGACGATGAAGGATGAGAAGACCGTGGGTAGCCTCGGTTCACTCCTTATAAATCCTAGAGTTATCATATGCATCTCTTCTCATTTCCTCCATCTCTTGAATCTTCAAATTCCTTTGATAACCTGTACCAAAAAGATTAGAATTGCACTGTTTGATGGCCTAGTAGGCCGATGATCATTCTCAATAGGAAGGTGACAACTCTTTCCAAAAACAAGCCTATAAGGTGACATTCAAATCGGGGTTTTAAAATTAGTACGATATTCCCATAATAAATCATCAAGTCTAAGACTCCAATATTTACAATTTGGTTGAACAATTTTTTCAAGAATTTAATTTACCTCTATATTTGACACCTCGATATGACCATTGGTTTGTGGGTGATATGCAGTAGACACTCAATGAACGACCCCATACCGATGCAAAAGTGATTTCATTATTTGGTTGCAGAAATGAGAACCCTGGTAACTGATAATGAACCTAGGTAAGCCAAACCTACAGAATATTTGGGTTCGCAAAAATTGTACAACTGCCTTTGAATCATCAGTCCTTGTATCCCGTGCCTCTACCCATTTTGACACATAATCAACTGCTAGAAGAATGTAAAAGTTGCCAAAGGAATTGGGAAATAGCCCCATAATGTCAATACCCCAAACATCAAAAATGTCTTGAAAGAGAAATGGTTGTTGTGGAATTTCATTCCTTATAGATAGATTACCAAATCTTTGACAACAAGGACATGGTTTACAAAAATCATAGGCATCCCGAAACATTGTGGGCCAAAAGAGACCAGAATCGGGGAAATTGCGAGCAGTCCATTGGGGACCAAAGTGTCCCCCACAAGAAAGAGAGTGGCAGAACCTAAGGTCAGACTGAAACTCGCTATCAGGAACACAACATCTGAGAACTTGATCACTACATGTACTCCAAAGGTAGGGGTCATCCCAAATGTACCAACATGACTCATGTTTTAGATGGTCAGCTTGGTTTTTGTTCAAATCAATAGGAACACAAGATGCTACCAAATAGTTTTCAATTTCAGCATACCAAGGAATATAATCTTGCACTCAGTACATTTTCTCACCAGGAAACAATTCATTTATAGGAATACAGGGGGATGAGTTAGTGTTCGAGGATGGGGCAATCCTGCTGATATGGTCAGCCACCACATTATCTTCTCATTTTTTATCTCTAATTTCTAAATTTAATTCCTCAAGGG
This sequence comes from Viscum album, assembly GCA_963277665.1. Lineage (NCBI taxonomy): Eukaryota > Viridiplantae > Streptophyta > Magnoliopsida > Santalales > Viscaceae > Viscum > Viscum album. The sequence continues at coordinate 632,459,776 of OY728161.1, forward strand.
GGGAGAATCCAATGAATTAGATATGGTTTGGATTCTAGTTTCTTAAGGAGGTACAAAAGGGCTGCATGGTCTGAGAACACAATGACTTTGTACCCCAAAAGGTATGACCTGAATTTGTCCAAGGAAAACAAAATGTTTTCTTCTCTTAAAACACCGCACAATTTTAAAAGAAGATAATTTCTTTAAAAATAACCCTGAAAACTTGTAAGGGAATATTCATGGAAATAAGGTGTTATTAAAGCATAAAATTCCATTCATACTGTATAAGTTAAAAAATCATTTTATTCGTACTTTTTCTAGAAAATTCAAAAATTATCTCATATGGAAAATGAAATAAAGATTCCTTCTAAACCATATATTAAAAATAAAAAATGGGTAAAAATGAATTTAAACATCCATAGTGGAATAATAAACCTTTTATGAAAACATTTTTTTTATAAAACAAGGACATGGATGATAAATATACCTCGATAAATAATTATGTATAAACAATATCGGATAATAATGAGATTGCGAAATTATCCCGTACCAATCATAATCAGTCGAATCGTATGCCTCATAAAATAAATAAAATTATATTCATATGTAAATATCATAATTTTTTTAATAATAATCATAAAACATTCATGGGAAGTATAAAACCCACTCAAAATAAATAGGTGGTGTATAAGGCATATGTCCCCACAGAAATAAAAGTAAGACAAAATAATCCCTTACCTTAGGTCTTCTATCATTTATGTGTATCTGAAACTCATGTATAATGATTTAAATGATATCATTGACTTATTAAATAATCATATTAATTTTTATGATAGAATATATGATCATATTATCATCTTTTTGGTAATAATATTTCATTATTACTCATTATTTGGGTATAAATTGCTTCATTTCCTTATGCATGTTTTGTTAAATAAGTTTCGGTTCTACTTATTTGGTCATATTTATCTCATTAAAAAATTATATTAACATAATAAATATAATATTTATTTATTATTTACATTTATATAATCATTTTGAAGGGATATATTGTATAATTAATTGCATCGCATTGTGGAGATGGTAGGTCCTACACACGCACGAGCGACAATATCATTCTGATAATTGTGAAATGTTATGGAAGTGGATGGTATATATGTTATTAAAAAATACATATCATGTTATAATAATCATATATAGTTATTATTTCAATCATTATATCCATCCAAGTAAGGTTGTGGTAAAAAAAGATTACACCACGACGTGGAGACGGTAAGCCGTACGTACACATGCACAATGATTTCATTTTTCGTAGGATGAAAAGAAGGTAAAATAGGTATTTTTCATAATTATAATAAAATATTACTATATCAGTGATACTTATGTTATTAATTTATAATTAAACAACTAATGAAGAGGAAGTAGAAGAAGAAAGAAGTTTGAAAGAATCGGTAGAAGAGATTACCTCTTCCTCGATGTGCTTCCACTAATTTTCCTCTTAAATCCACTAGAGTTGGTCTTTTGAGAAGAATAGAACCTATATAATGTGAATAAGGAATTTAATAATGGAAAATGGTGGGGGATGAATGATCTTGAAGGAAAAAATTTAAGTGAATAGGTGAGATATGATGTTCCCTTTTATAATTGAGATGAGGGACACCCTTGAAAATTCTTAAAATATTAAATTAATATAAATTAATTTTTTAATACAAAAGATTAAAAATTAAAATATTATGAATATAATATGAGTATAGTTCGAAATAATATCATCCAATAATTTTTATACATGTATTTATTTTATTTTAAACCTTATCTTTTTGGTTTACCCTTAATTATTCAATTTTAATTTTAATTATGGTAACAAAATTTTAAGTATTAAGAGGTTATAAATTTTACTTATATGTGGTAAATTTACCATAATTGGACACTTAATGAAAATTTAGACCTTATAATAGTAACCTTATGATTTTAAAATATTTTTAATATTTTAAAATGATTTAATAAAATATTTGTTTTATAAAATATCAGTAGTGTCAATTTTTACACTATTCATTTCAACGAATTTAAATAAAATTTATGAAGAGAGATAACTTTGAACCAAACCATTTAATAATCTTATAACATGTAATATTCACCTAAAAAATTCTTTTATGGATTAAATTATGTCAAATAATATTTATTTTAATATCTATAATATCATTTATTTGATATTTCTCTTAATAAAATAATTATTGTATCACTATTTTGTCAATATTTATGGTAATTATTTAATATCTAAAAATTATAAATAAATTAAAATGATTTATATAATTTCTTTATATTTCTTTATACTACTTATGTTCTTATTTTCATCAATTCTATCACTATATTAATATTTTTATACTTATAAGAGATAAGAGAGGGATATGTTGTCACTTTGTTTTGTTTAAATAATAATCACATCACTTTCATAGAACAAAGTAAATTAAATGAATAAATTTTTATCTTTAGGTGTTAAGGGTCAAATTTTATTCATAAAATACTATTTTTTAAGGTGTTAGGGTAATTCTGTTGTTTTTATCATATTTTTTGTTACCTTAATTTACCCTATTTACCATTAACTGTGGTAAATAAACATTACCGTAGTTACTATCTGTCATATCCAAAAATAAAAAATTAAAGAGAAATATTTACATAATTTGTAAATAATGATTCCAAATATGTAATCCATTTTTCCAAATTCAAAACAAGGAAATTTCAGTAATTAATTTAAAATTAATTCCCATCGTCAAAGTGAGAAAACATGTTTTTTAAGTAAAAACCATCAAAAGATTGACATGTGTTTTTATCAAATTTCAATGTAAAATTACTTGTAATGGACAAAATTGGATTAAATTATAAAAACATAAGATAAATATACATTCAAACCAATTAAAAAGATAATCTATCAATGTAAATAAATTAGACAAAAAAATAGTTTTAAATTAAAATGCAGTACTTTTCACTATTCATTAAAATATGAATTTTCTCAGAAAAATACCAATATTTCAACCAAAGTAAATTTTTATGTCCCCCTTCCAAAGAATAATTTTATTTTGTCAAAAAGAAGTTATAAAAGTTTAAAAAACTATTTTTAAAATGGGTTTTCCTTTAAAAGGTGATAAAACTATATTTTTTGAAAAATACTTCTTTTATCTAAAAATTTGAATTTGTTCATATATCATGCGTAGAAAACATATATGATGAATTTTAAACATTAAATTGAATAAATTACATATATATTTCATTAATAAAATCCATAAATAGTTATTTTATTATTTTATAAACTCACTTATTTTCATTTAAAGAGTTTTTTAGAAAAATGCTTGCATTTAATTAAAAAAGGTTTTATTTTCATTTATAAATAATTGTTCACAAAATAATTAATTAAATATATGTGTAAAAAATATTTCTATAAATCAATTAATACTATTAATTCCCACCATTTTAACATCTAGGTTATAAGTCATCATAATAATATTTTGTTGTTCACTTATACTCGGTCTTGCGTGAAATAAATTATATCAAAAGAACATGAACTTATGTGTAACATAATCCAAGCATGTAATTGTGTATAATTAAAGCTAAGATGATGTTGTGTATTTCAAAAACTTATTTTGGTGTATCATACTACACAAGAAATCAAAGAAATTAAAAAAAACTCTATCTCATAAAAATCTTGGGGTATTACATTCTACCCCCCTTAAAATGAATTTCACCCTCAAAATTAATCAGGGTAGGTTTACTACTTACATGTTTATTTAATAGAAACCCACATTGTAAAAATGAATACTTAAACTTTTTAAAAAAAAGGAAATTTAGAAACATTACTGTTACCCATAGTAACTCATCACTGGGTTTCCAAATAGGAGAATATATATTGGAAGCAAAAAATGGATATAGAAGAAAAAAATATAACTATAAAGTTCTGATGGAGAGTGATAGAGAACAAGGTTAGGAGAAAGTTAAAAATCAGAAATCCATAAATCTAACATGATTTAAGGGACCGTTTAATTCAATAGATAAGAAGGTATTAGGATAACATTTTTGGTTTTCAAGACCCTTTTCCTAAAGTAGAAGAACATTATAAGAAATACTAACTTGATTTCAGTATAATAACATCATTGGTCATGCCTTGAAAAATTTACACTTCATATCTTATTCAAAGAAATGAATTTGGAATTTTCATTCTTGAAGTGCTACCAGATCACGCGATCCGAAAATTGAATGACATGTCATTATATCTATCTTTATCACAAAAAAGTTAGAACAAGTTATCAAACATGTATAAGTCCATATATGGTTAGATAATACTTCTTTCTAACAAAATTCATCTGATGTTTTACTTAAACTTTCCAAAAAAAAATTAACCAAACAATCCTTTAGAAAGATGAAAATCTAAAACTATAGAAAATTTTTAACAAACTGTGATTAACATTTATCTTCCATATATCATAATATATCTTTGGTTGTTCACATTCCAAAAATGTTAACACCTTAATCATGTATTCTCTTGAGTTATGGTAACAACCTGAATTATCAGATATCCTTATTGAAAACATGCATGTTTCCTTATTTCAAAACTTATTGGATATATTCCTTAAGTCCAAAAAAGTTTTATACTTAATCCATGACAACATAACCCTCTTTTCAAAAACTCCATAATTAGTTCCCAAGAAACTATCATCATCCAATTTACTTATTCAAATCTAACATATCCTTATCCAAACATCATTATCTTAACATAAGGTACATATTAAGGGTCATATTTCCCTTAATCATGTTTCCTATATGTATATCACCTTACCCTTAAATCACTTTTTTGGCTCCTTAGAACTATTCAACATATCATTTACAATCCTTAATGAAAAAATTATACTGAAAACACTTATATATTTCATGATTCATATAACATAATATTTGAATTCCTAAATATATACACCTCAATCATCCAACTTTATTCTTAAACCATTACTTAGGATCCATCATCTTTATCTTTCCTAAAATATGAATCATGTATTAAGTTTTCTCAACCTAAAGATTCTTAGGTTTAATGTAAACAATACAGGAATAACATCACATAACTTTTATATATTGTTTACAATATCTTTATCCTCATTATTATAATCAATACTCGTACCATCATCATGATTCTCTTCATGATATTTAAACTTAAAAAATCTATCTTCATAATTCCCATAATTTCTACATTTGAATCATTCAATGGTTAACTATGTTCTATTTAGTTCTAGATATTGACTAATACTAGAAATCAAAGTGTGAGAAATACATATCAAAGATTAGAAACACATAAGTAAGGTAAATTACTTATAATATTTCAATCTATGATATCTTTGGTTTAACCCTAGGTTAGTCATGATTATCACAAAAACCCTAGGATTGTGACCTATACTTATAATTATCCTTAGGACATTCCTAGAAATATCCTTAGAAATATATCTAGGGATCTCACTAAATTTTTGCATCCTAGTTTCCAAAGGTTGACTAAACCTTCACAATGATACCAACTCCAACAACCCAATCTTAACGTATATGGACATTATATTTCTTTTGTGAAATACTTAATACATTACCCAAATAGATCCCTGAAGACCATATTAGTTTATTGTATTTGGAAACTCATAACACATTATTATATCTTGTTAAAAGATCTTCAACATCTCCTATAAATATCTTCCCCTTTATTTTTCCTACTTAAAAACTTTATTTATATCTCGGGGGAAAGAAAAACATAAAAAAGTGAGATAAAATGCTCAGTAAGGGTAAAAATGGAAAAAAATAACATAATAATGTAAAAACATGAACATATATTTTGAATATCCACATCTTGAGTCATAAAATAAATCTTGGTAGTACGTAAGGTATAAATCATTGAGGAACATTAACCATGATAACATAACATTGACATAAAAAATGAAATTTCGACAAAAAGATAAGAATAGAAAAATTATTTACATATTAGACAAGGATTATTTCCAAGACCATCATAGTGGACATAGTCCATTACTAAACTAGGTTTACTTTCCATTTTATCCCTGTATTACTGAATTGGATTTAATTTCCATTCCATCCCTGTATTACTGAATTAGATTTACTTGTCGTTCAATCTGTGTATAACTGAACCAGATTTACATTCCATTATAGTCATGTCTATCTAATGAGATATACATATTTATCCAATTAATTGTATGGAGATATAGGCACCATCCATCAAATAATGAAAACCATACATATGTGTTCCAAAAAAACATAAATCATTCAACATAACCTAACCCAAAGTGTAAAATAGTTTTCTTAAACATCATTCCATTATAACATAATCCATGTGAAACAAATGGATTTCATAAATATAATTCTATTATAAAAATAATCAACCATAATAATAATATGGATAGTATACTTGAAAAAATATCCTTAATCTTATATGGAAAATATTTTTTATAAACACTTGAAATTAATTCTTGAGGAAAATATCATTTCTTCTTCAAAAAATTTTTACTCAATTAAAACACCGTGAAAATTTAAAAGAAAATAATTTATTTTTAAATAACCTTTAAAACTTGTAAGGTAATATTATTTTAAATAAGGTGTTATGATAGCCTAAAATTATATTCATGTTGTATAAGTTAAAAAAACATTATCCTGGTACTTTTGTCAGAAAAGTCAAAAAGTACCTCATATGGAAAACGAAAGACATAAAAAAACTATATTAAAAGTAAAAAATGGGTAAAAATGACTTTAAAAATACATAGGGTAATATTAAAACTTTTATAAAAACATTTTTTTAGAAAATGTGGACATGGATGATAAATAAACCTGAGTAAATAATTACATATAAACAATCTCAGATAATAATGAGATTGGAAAATTATCCCTTACCAATTATAATCAGTCAAATCATATGCCTCATAAAATAAAGGAAATTATATTCATATTTAAATATCATAAACTTCATAATAATAATCACAAAGCATTCATGGTAATAATACACAGCACACAAAAGAAATAGGTATTGTATAAGGCATATGTCCCATAGAAATAAAAGTGAGACAAAACAATCCCTTACCTTAGGTTTTCTATCCTTTGTGTGTGTCTAAAACTATTTTATAATAATTTAAATTATGTCATTGAATTATTACAAAATCATATTAATTTTTATTATATCATATATGATCATATTATCATCTTTTTGGTAATAATATTTCATTATTACTCGTTATTCGGTTTTAAACTGCTTCATTTTATGATGCATGTTTTGCTGAATAGGTTTCGGTTCTCCTTCTTAGGTCATATTTATATCATTTAAAAATGATATTAACATAATAAATGTTATATTTATTCATTATTTACATTTATATAATCATTTTTAATGGATATATTGTAGAATGAATCACATCGCATCAAAGAGATGGTAGGTTGTACGTACGCACAAGCGACGATATCAATCTGATAATTGTGAAATGTTATGGAAGTGGATGGTATATATGTCGTTACAAAATTCATATAATGTTATAATAATATTATATAGTTATTATTTCCAACATTATATCCATCCAAGTAAGGTGGCGGTGAAAAAAATATTACACCACGGTGTGGAGACAATAATCCGTACATACGCATGCGTGGTGATTTTGTTTTTCATAGGATGGATAGAAGGTGGAATGTGGTTGTTTCATAATTATAATAACATATAAGTATATTATTTATAATTATGTTACAACTTTATAATGAAACAACTAATTAATAATAAGTATAAGAAGAAATAAGTTTGAAAGAATCAGTAGAAGAGATTACCTCTTCCTCGATGTGCTTCCTCTAAATCTCCTCTTAAAGGAACCAGAGTTGGTATTTTGAGAAGACCAAAACCTATATAATGTGACTAAAGATTTTGATAAGGTAAAATGTCAGGGTATATCCAAGATTGAAGGCTCAAATTGAAGTGAAGAGGTGAGAGAAGAGGTGCCCATTTATAATTGAGGTGAGGGGAACCCTTGGAAATTCTTAAAATATTAAATTAATATAAAATTAATTTTTTAATAGAAAAGATTCCAAATTTAAATATGTATTATATAATATGAGTATAGTTCTAAATACTATCATCCAATAATTTTTATACTTGTATTGATTTTATTTTGAACCTTATCTTTTTGGTTTACCCTTAATTATTCTCTTTTAATTTTAATTGTGGTAACATAATTTTAAGTATTAAGAGGTTATAAATTTTTTTATATGTGTTGAATTTCACATAATTGGAAACTTAATGAACTTTTATACCTTATCATAGTCAATTTTTAATTTTAAAGGTTTTTTAATATTTTTAAAAAATTCAATAAATTATTATTTTTATAAAATATCAACAATGTCAATTTTTACACTATTAATTTCATGGAATTTAAATAAAATTCATATAGAGAGATTACTTTGAAAAAAACCATTTAATAGACTCATAACATGTCATAGTCACCTATAAAATTTGTTAATAGAATAAATTATGTGATATAATATTTATTTTAATATTTATAATATAATTTATTTGATATTTCTATTAATAAAATAATCACTGTGTCACTGTCATGACAATATTTATAGTAAAAATTTAATCTCTAAAAATTATAAATAAATTAATATGATGTAGATAATTTTTTTAGATTTTTGGAGACTACTTATGTTTGTAGTTTGATCAATTTTATCACTACATTAAAATTTTTATACTTATAAGAGATAAGAGAGTGGCATGTTGTCACTTTCTTTTGTTTAAATAATAATTACATCAATTTCATGGAAAAATTATATTAAATGAATCAATTTTATCCTTAGGTCTGACGTATTGTCACTTTCTTTTTTTACAAAAATAATTACATAACTTTCATGAAAAAAGTCTATTAAATGAATCAATTTTTATCCTTAGGTGTTAAGGGTCTACTTTTATTCATACAATGGGATTTTGGAAGGTGTTAGGGTAATTATTTTGTCCACATCATATTATTTGTTACCTTAATTTACCTGATTTCCCATTAACTGTGGTAAATAAAAATAACAGGAGTTACTATTTATCATGTTCACAAAAATTAAAATAAAAGGGACATATTTACATAATTTGTACCTACTAATTAAAAATATATAATATATTTTTTATAAATTCAAAACACATAAATTGCAGTAATTAATTTAAAATTAATTCCCATTGTCAAAGTAAGAAACTATTTTTTTAAGTAAAAACCATCAAAAGATTGACATGTGTTTATATCAAAATTAAATGTGAAATTACTTCCAATGACCAACATTGGATTAAATGATAAAAAAATCTAAATATACTTTAAAACCAATTCAAAATATAATCTATCAATACAAATAAATTAGACAAAAATGCAGTTTTGAATTAAAATGCAGTATTTTTCACTATTCATCAAAATATGAATTTTCTCATAAAAATACCAAAATTTCAACCAAAGTAAATTTTGGTGTCCCTATTCCAAATAAGAAGTTTATTTTGTCAAAAATAACTTATAAAAATGTAAAAAACTAGTTTTACAATCGATCTGCTATAAAAAAGGCGTAAAACTGTATTTTTTGAAAAATAATTCTTTTATCTAAAAATTTAAATTTTTTCTTATATCATGCATAGAAAACATATATGATGAATTATAAACTTTAAATTGATTATATTAAATATATATTTCATTAATAAAATTCATAAAGAGGGATTTTATTATTTTATAAACTCACTTATTTGCATTTAAATTGTTTTTTAGAAAAATGTTTCCTTTAAATTAAAAAAGGTTTATTTTAATTTATGAATAATTGTTCACAAAATAATTAATTAAATATATGCGTAAACAATATTTTCATAAATCAATTAATACTATTCATTCCCACCATTTTAACAGCTAGTTTATAAGGTAACATAATAATATTTAATTGTTCACTTATACCTAGTCTTGTGTGAAATGAATTATATCAAAAGAACATGAACTTGTTTCTAATACAATCCAAGAATATAATTTCATATACTGCAACATGAGCTGATGTTGTGTATTTTGAAAAATTATCTTAGTGTAGTTTACAACACAAGACATCAAATAAATTTTAAAAAAAACTCTATCTCATAAAAGTCTTAGGGTGCTACAATTGTGCATTGAGATACACACCTATATTACCTGATAAGAAGTATCATTGTTATATCCGAATTTAGAAGAAGAATAAGAAGACAAAGGATCTTCACCATTTGAAAATACTTGTAGAAGGAGTTTATACACTACTAAATTCAAGTTAGTTAAATGATGAATTGAAATCTCTTGAAGATCTTTCCATAGAAGAGGACCTACATCTCAATAAGCTATATTTGAATCATTTTTAGAGAAGTGAGAAAAGGAAGAGAAAGAAGGAAATCCTTTCCACCGACAGTGATCCACAGAAATAGATATTGAGGGAGTGACCCTTAGGAAGTAGTGAGATATCCCTAAACTTTGTAAAGGTAGTGATTCTAGGCATATAAGTGATCTAGGCCAAACTTTGAATTGGTGGTGAGTCCTAATAAATTTGGTACAACGACACATTTATGTTTTATGCTCCTTGGACATAGCTTGGTGAGGGTGAACCAAGTAAAAATATATGTGTCTATGTTCTTGCTTTCATGCTTTAATTTCTATGCATCATCATCAGATAATGTTGGAAAGTATAAGATAAATATGAACACTAGAGATAAAATAAAGCGAAACTTATAATAAAGAGGTCAAGATCCAATGGGTCTAGAAGAAAATAGAAAAGAACATCTATACCCTGATTCACCCCCAGTTAGGGTATCTAGGCCCCTATTAGACATAAAAATTGGTATCGTAGGATAGATTACATTTTTTTGAATTTTTTTCTCTGACAAGTTTTACTCTACTTTCATAATTGAAGTTTCAGTTTGTTATTATCTCGGTGTGACATAGAAAATTGAAGAACTACAAAGAATAAGTAGAAGTCAGATGGTATTCCTTCATGTGGAAGTATCTACAGAAATTTTTTTATTCAATTTAAGAAAACTAATAATGTACTCAAGAAAGGTTTGGATGAATTAGACAATGAAAATATAAACTCACCCAATGATGCTACTGGAATGAGTGAAGAACCTGAAATTCCAAGTGTTTCTAAAAATAATGATGATGAAGAAACTAAAAAAAGAAAAAAGTATAGATTGTACATGAAACAAAGGAATTAGATAAAAAATTGTATGAAGAAATTAAATATAAAGATATCCAGATCCTAGTGTAGGAAATTGAATTCAACAGGCTTAAAGGATTAAATAAAAGGCTTATTGAAGTGGACACATATATAAGAGATAAGAATTATTTCTAAGTTGAAGAACTGTAAAAAATGAAAGTTTATGAAATAGGAGTTTTTTTGACTCAGATAAAATTCAAAATTTGTAATATAGAAATGTTGATGTTGTTACAAACCTATTTGAACTTGTTCAGGATAATAAAAGGATACAACAGTAGAATAATTGTTTTAATGATTCTATTTCTCAAATGAATTATAAAATAAAAGAGAAATTTGACATGATAGAGAATATATCCTAAGAATTGGAAGATGAGATGACCATAGGGAATAATCTCAACATATAAATTAATAATAAACTTGAATAAAGGGATAATAAGATTCAAAAACTGGGAGAGGAGATAGAATGTGTCAAGAAAGAAGTGGAGAAATCTAATTCCAAATTCTATCCCAAATTGAAGGATTCTTTTCACTTACTATTTGATTATCCTTCAGTAGGTGATAATGAAATGAAAAGAAAGTATGATACTTCAGATGAAAAACATGAAACAATTGTCTCATCCCAAAGGCCATAGAGTTTTATAAAATTTGGTATTGGATATGATTAACCTTCTCCCATGCATGAGAGGAATATAACCATAAATAGTTCCATAAATTGGAAAAATTCTATAGATAGTGGAAATAGACCTAAAAATGATTTTACCAGAATAAATGAAGACATGTTCTATTTTTGTATTATTTTTGGTCACATTTCATGTTTTTTTGAAGCTTTGGAATGTATTTCATATTATAAATACATAAATATTTATAAATAATAGAATAAGAATAAGATTATAGAAAATTATGAAAGATAAGTCTATCATAATAAAGTAGTCATCAAATGATATTATTATGGAAGACAGGGACACAATATGAGTATGTGTCAAGAAGCCTGAGGGAACAATGTCAGAATAATAACTCTGGCTGCATCAATATATCATCCCAGAAATAATGAAATGAGGTATTTATTTAATGGAAGATGTTTTAAATGTTTTAATCATGGAAATTTGGCAAGATATTATAGTAGGAATAAATAAGGGAATGAAAAGGAACCCATAAGGAGATCCCCAACTCTAGTAGTGTATAATGAAAAATCTTATATTGGAAGACATCATGATAAGTTGAAAATAGGTTTATAGCCTCAGGGGAATCACAATGAGCTCAAATAAAGGCATATAAATCACATCCTCTATTATATTCACAATAGATCTCTTGTAAATAATTTGAATGAACCCGAAAAATGGGAGGATATTCTCCAAGTGTTATTAAAAAGAATGTAAATTTAGTGTTAGAATCAACCCCAACAAAAAAGAGTGTTGTGACTCGAATAAGTGATAAAAGAAAAATGAATAAAGAATTCATTGAAAAATTCTCATGTAATGACACATGTTGAGAAGTGAAGGCACGAGAAATAAACCTCTAATGGAAGAATAAGTAAGAGTAGATGAAAAGTGGAAAGATTTATGCTCGAATAAAGAGTCATGAAAAATGGCATATTGTTGGAGCATCAAAGAGGGAAATTTATACTAATGGATTTAAAACCTAAATTGTGAAAAAGTATAAGCCTGTAGAATCTAAATATCAGAATAAGACTCAACATGTGGGTAAATAATGTTTATTCACATGGCTAGAATAGGTGATGTTGACTGGGTAGTTGGAATAAGCAAAAAAAAAACAGTACAATACTTTGTAAGAAAGTATCAAAAGGTTGATCTATCAGGATTTACTACAATCCTATTATTGAGGATTCCAGAGGTAACCCTCTCTATATATGTTAAATTTTTTCATATCTATAGGAATTTGTGTAGGTCTATGTGGGAGATATGATCCAAGGGCTCTATGTTCTTAAAGGGTATGGGTTCATTAGTTGAATGAGATACACACAATAGGAAGAATATGAACTCTTGAAATTCACATATGATATGAGATTCAACATGTGGTTTTACACAACAACTCTATTTTTGAAATTTTAATATGAAGGTTGAGTATTGTGGAAAAGGATATTATATTATGAAGATCCTAATATGAAATTGAAGAGTTATCAATGTTATACTTTAATGATCTAGTGGTTCCATGTTCCTTTAATATTCCATCATTGGTATCATGCCTCAGTTCAAAGTGTTATTTTCCCACCAAGAGAAGACAACTTGGGGGAGAATCAAGGTTTTTAGGGGGATATGGTGACAATCACACTAAGTGATATAACCTCATCTGACAAGAGAGTCATTTAAGGAATTGAGTAAAGTCATGCTGTTAGAATCTATGGAAGTAAGTGAGTGACATGGACAAAATTAAAACTTATTGGCTTAAACTCTTGTTTCCTACAAATAGTTCTTACTTAACAGGCTTAGAGGACCTGTTATTGTCTCAGTTCTAAGTGGAAATTTGAATTAATGAAAATAATATAGCTGTGTGTAGCTATAAAATAATAATATGACTCAGATCTTAAAAATTGATAAAATAATCAAAGGTTCAATTCCAAGTAAATAAATGGAGTTAAATTTGAAATTTCATATAGTTGACATAGACTAGTGGTGTTAGAATTTTTGAAATAGTGGGTGCCCTAGACCCAACTATTTAGTATATTTGATTACCATATTGTGTATAAAGGTAGATATACATGATGTTTTCTTACCATTATAGTTTAGATATTTATGCATCAATAATTTAACGGTAATTTCTAAAGATTAATTATCATATCTAAAGGTTTCAACAATATCTAGGATATAATGAGAACCTCGATATATTATGACATTAATATTAAATACATGTCCTATCATCGAGATATATCTTACTGACTATACATAGTAGATGTTTGACTATCATGTGCTGGGGTCTCATAATCATTGATACATCTTCTCACAAAGTTCACAATTGGTGATCTCTAGTAGTGAGATCATGAGGAAAAACCCTCCAATAGGACCACCACATGTTTCAGTTGTTTTTGGTTTTTCCTATCTACAATCATCTATAATGGTCTCCTGACTTGAGATCATTTCCAAGGTGTGCCATTTGATTGCATACTTTGATGCAAGAAAAAAACCACGATATTGAAATTTTGGTGAGGTAGAATGTGTTGGGTGCATTATTGGTGGCATGATATTGGTTGAATGATCAATAAAGAATTTTCTACTTCTAGGTTGAAGAAGTTATATATCTTAGGCCACATTGATCAGGATGGTAGTACCTTGGTAAATTCCTGGCCATGGTAGTCCAAGGTAAATCTGTCCAGTTAGATCATTAAATAGTAAAGCAAGAAATGGGTGATTAAATGGGTGTGAATCCCGCTTTATGAGATATTAAAGACAAATAGATTATATTACACAATGCATGTTTATAGGTTGGTTACGCTACAATGAAAATAATTATCTCTTTAGGGGACATAATGGGTTTCTTGATCCCACTATTGGTCTGTGAATAGTGTTCACTACTATCAAGATAAGGGCTTAGAGGTCACACACAATAGTGTAATCAAGAATATTCCCTATTCTATTGAATATGAGTTTTGGACATGGTGGACCCCACCACTGGGGTTCAAGATTTTTCCAAGGAGATAAAATCACCAATAAAATAAATAAATTCATATTATTGAAGTTAATAATAATGAACATTGAATTTATTTATTAAATTTATATAAAAGTTTTAAAGTAAATACAAGAAAAATATTAATTGAATGAATATTTGTATTCAAGGTTCAATTAAAATTTGTGGGAATGACAAATTGAGTTAATGACTCATTTATTATCACTTAACATATTTATTATATTATAGGTAAGTGATAATAAAATTTATGAATCAGTTTAGTTGTCATAACATTCCATTTATAGCATGTTAATTATTCAGGGGTTGAGAGGAATTTCCAAGTAATTTAATTACACACTATATAGAGAAGAGAGCCTCCCACTAGGAACTATTCTCTAGCTTTCTCTATTTTCTTATCTTCCCAAAATCTAGAGGGAAATTATATGGATCTTGGAGCTCAGATCGAGCTCTCTCTCATGCATCGCAAGAGAGGTGATGCGGTGATCATCGAAGCATCTAAGGTGTCATCAGATCTCCGTGCTAGCACCAATAACTTGATGATCGAAACTACCACAATTTATCTAATCATGTATGGATGATCATGAGGAATTAGACTTCAGATTCTTCAAGAAGTGATATCCAACAACAAGCATACGTCATGCACTGATTTGGATCTAAATGAGGTATTTTATAGTTTAATATTGTTATTATTATCTTTCACGTGTGATCCTGAGGATGTAATCGGGAAAAGATCCACATACGTTGACAAGTTCTAGTCGATCATTGGTGAAAAATTTTAGAATCCCTTTTTCGGGGATTCCACTACATGGTAGGTACCTATAATTGGTATCAGAGGGAGAATGAAAATTTTATACCAGTGAAAAAATTAAAATTTCATTATAAGTAATAGAGGGTTTTATTACAGTCCTAACACCATAGACCAGGTGTTAATCCAAAATTAGATGGCTAAGTTGTGGCCATCTGAAGTTTTATTTTGGAATGAGATAAATCATACGAGTATATTTCTGTTAAGATCATTTTTATTAAATTCCTACTATTTTGACCTGATCGACGGCTAAAATAGTATTTTCTTTCCCATTGGTTTTATAATAATAAAATATTTTTTGTAATAATAAATATTGTAATAATATTATTATAATATAATTATTAAAATAATATTATGATTTTTATAAGGATATATGGGGGTGTTTTGGGTGGATGTTTTTTTTCAAAAGTCAAACTTAAAAGCAAGATGGGTGGATTAAAATTTAAAAAATGTGCTGTTTTATTTGGGGAATGATGACTTGAACTTAAAAAGGATTTTTTTTTAAAAAGGAAGTCAAATTTTGAGGGGCCGAGCGGCCCCTCCCTATACCTTCTTGTGCGAGCTGCCCGCGTGGCCTTATTCCCTACCGAAACCCTCAGCCGGCCATCTAGACTTCTTCTCTGCCATAGTGGCTCCTCCCGCACCCCACCTCCCTAACTCGGTGCCTCGAAAAGAGATAACTAGAACCCACACCACAACCCACACTGTGCGACACTCTTGTCCGAACACTCCTCTCCAATGATCCAGACCACCACGGGATCCCAGCCACCTTCACCTTAACCGCGACGTCACACCCCATCCAATGATTGGTCTCGCTCGCACCTCACCCTTCTAGTCAGCCTCATTCAAACGCCCATGTCCAAGCCACCCAGATCTGGTGAGCTCACGCCAAATCCAGTCCAAGTTCCGCCCTTTGGATCTTCTCCAACATCAACCTACTAAGCAGTGGTCTGAACACCGCTTGTGATCTCGTACCTCAGATCTTCTCACCACTGATGCAACTCAGTGAGGTACTGTGCGGAACAGATTCATCACGAAATTGGTCCAGGCAGTTCAGAGTAGCCCAGAACGGATGTGGGAAAACCTGGATTGACTAAAAAATCCCTACATGGGGTCGGCACAACCCAGAATGGGCCTGTACTGGTTCAGACCGACCCATAGTGGGCCTGATCGAAGTTTCGGGGATGGAAAAAATTAATTTAATAAAAAAACTAATTAAATTAATTAATTTAATTTCGGTTGAAAATTAATTTTATTAAATATTAATTTTTGGTTTTATTAGTTGTTATGTAAATTAATTTAATTTAGCATTTAATTAAACTAATTAATTAATTTAATTTTTAGTTTTAAAATTAAATTAATTAATCGGGACCGAATGATGTAAATATTGAATTAAAAAATATTAGTAAATTTTTAATTCAGCTATAATTCCCTCAAGTATAATTTAATGCAAGTTTAATTTTAATTCTGCATTTATTTTTTATATATGCAAGTTAATGTGTATAGACTGGTCATGAACCATAGACCAACCAATGCATGTTTGGTGTGTGTTTATTTATATATTTAATTATTTCATGTTGGTTTGTAATAATTAGTTAACAAATGGAGATCTGTGTATCTTCACTGAGTCATTATTTGTATAAGGGCCTACACATCCACTTTAGAGTTCTATTTTTACTACCCAGTTCCCCTCGCATGTGAGTGAGTATTGTTGTATAATGAAGAGGTAATAAGTGACACACTTCGCACCAAGTGATGGAGATGCACCAAGCATGAGTTTGATACCTTGGATGGGAATACACTATAATTCGAGTTGCAAGCGATGTGACTCAAGGTATTACCCATAGGGTCTAGGTTGGTTCATTATCCACTTAATGAATCATCCATTAGTACCGGCTCATGATCATGTCTAAATTTTATTTTTACATGGTTTATTATTTTTGTGTATGTGTAGTTAATGCACGATCACATAGAAATAATAAACAAGTATGAAAGATAAAATAAACATGTGAAATGATAGATTTTTCTATTTATTGCATGGTCAATTTTGAGTGTGATCACATAGTACATTCTAAGAAGATAGGAAATGATTTCTTTCATCTCATAAAAATAATAAAACCCTCAAAGAAATATTTAGTCTGAACCACCTCCCGTCATTCAAATTTGGATAAAACTGACTATTTGGGGTGCCAGTCATGCCAAAGTTGAGGGTGTATCTTACTATCGAGGAGTTATTATGTGATTGGTGGGTTTACATAACTAAAAATTTAGAAAATAAATTGGAAAATATAGCTTGCTGTAATTCTAGAGGAAAGATTTTAGTAAATTAAGTTTTGATTTCAGAAGATGGGACTTCACTCAACAGATCAAAGAAATGTGGGTTAGTGTGGTTGGCCGACCAAAAGTCTACCTTGAACCATCCAAGTAGTGTTGTATCCAAATCTGGTAGACTATAAGGAGTGGTTCATGGATCTTTTCCACTAGAATAATCAAGTGATATAGTATTCTAATTCTAACAGAGAGGGTTCCTATAATTCCATAAAATTGTGGGAGACATTTAATTATTTAATCAATATGTCTAAGACATTAATCATGATAAAAAGTAAAAATCTTGTAATATTTTTTGTAGGAAATGTAAAGTTAAATAATTTCGATTAATTTTGGACAAAGTAAATGTTAACATCAGCATGAGTATCTAAGAATAGTACGGGTGCTTGAATATGTTACAATTATATGTGAAACTCAAGGTGCTAGTATCCCCAACACCTATTATGTCTCCTCAAGAAGTGAGGGTGAAAAATTGCTTATAAGAGACTTGTGTATAAAGTATATGATGGTTATTTCATTATTCTATCATCAAAATCTGATGCTAGTTACAGTCGCTACATCATTACATGTATGATATAACATGTAGTCTCATCTCCGAGAAGCCTGTGAGGTGAAAGGAAAAAAAGATATTAATAAGTCGCTGGTTACACCGACATGTGTAAATTTAAAGATGGATCATGATATTTCAATGGATCCATTTCTCATATCATTTTCACATATTTACTCAAGTATCATTATAATTTTAAAAAAGAACAAGTATTGAGTAAATGCTTTATTACCTATTTTGGTAATGTTCTGCGAAGTGAATAAGAATATAAAAGACATATTCACCTTTAATTCTTATGGAGAACAAATTGAAAGACAAGGAAAAAAGTCCAATGACAAGTAACGTCAAAATAATATTCACAACTTCCTTCAATGAAAGAGGTATTAACAGAATGTTATTTTCATTTCATATTATGAAATAATAATATGGAAGTTTAATAGAAATAAACTAAATTAAAGAAGCAAGTACCCATTTATTCTTCAAGAATATTCATAAATTTAATGCTTCCATTTTACTTTTTGTGTATCGAATTCAATATTATAAACACATATGTGTATTTAGACACCGTAACCAAGAAATTATTTAAATATTACTAGAATTCAGGTGTATTCTTCAAGTGGCTAAGAAAGGGTGATCCATAAGCCAATGGTGAGAAGTACACGACTTATTTATAAACAAGTGGAAGATTCATGTATAAATACTATTGAGTATAACCAAAACATTAATCTCATGTGTCCTTGGATACACAAAGACATTATTCCAGCTTCATGAATTAATGTTATCTTTGGTATTTAATACTCAACTTATAGTTCAATAATACTTTTATTGAAGGAAATACCTGATGAATATAAAATATTAGAATTTTATACCCTATAGTTCAACGTAATTCTTTGTCAAGTAAAACTAAAAGTGGATATCCAGTTTGTACCTAGTATGGTATTTAGGATCGGTAAAGATAAACACCATTAGTATTATTGATGTCTTTAGTTTGAACAAATAAAACTTTAGAAATAAAGGTAATCCAAAAAGATTTTGGAATTAGTTCAGTAATAAAGCGTGAACTATTCCAGGAGTAAGCTAGAATTATATATATTTCAAAAGATCCCTTAATGTAATTAAGGAATGGAAAAGTGAAGTAAGTGCATAGTCTGAAGATATGAGTTACTTCGGGTCGTAATACAGAAGAATATCTTGACCAAGCAACCATCGATCATGATAATGTAGCATGGAGTAATTTCTAAATGTAAATTAACTTATATACATCATGAAATTGATGTTAATAATGAGGATCAATGATGAAGTCTTACATGTTAAAATTGATCAACAAAATATAGCATGAAACAATTCATAAACACACATTTTATACATCAAGGTCATGATGTAAGTGGTATCAATCTTGCTACTTGAAGAAACTTTAATTATATATCATGATGTGCTTTTCAAATAAAAACGTTATCCCATAATAATATTGCAAAAAAATGAAAAATGAATATCATATGTGTCATAGTATGATGGAAACCCATTATGTCATAAGATATGTGTTTATATGAAAAGCGTTTGTTAGGACATAAATAAACTTGCATCAAGAACAAACACATTGTGCATCTATTATAATTATCCTAATGGTTACTTAGGATATTACATAAATCCCAAAGAAAAGTTATAGTCAAGTGATAGACTATAATTTTATATAAGGGTACACATATCTACTTGAGATAGTGGGATCCATATTGACTTGGGTTTAGTCAATACTAGAGATGAACATGTAGTTGGCATAAGAAGTAGTTCCACAAGCGCATATCGAATAAAGTATGTTTCAGTGACATACTTCGTAGGAAGTATAAAATCATAGTGATGATTTTTTTATTCACCGTGGTCAGTGTTATATTATTACTTGCAAATAATATTTCTTACAAGTAAGCAATGTATGGAAATTAGTTGAGATTGAAAAGACCATTTAAAATTCAATAAATTTATTCCATGTATCAAAGTGAAAAATGGGATTGTTATTTTGAATACTACAGTGGGTATTTAAGTGAGATGGTACATGGATGGTATAGATGTTGTACCAATAAGGCTTGATTGGTAATACTAGGTTGTTATGCCCAAATCCATTATAATTTTACTTTTCATAGCTAATTTCTATGGTCATATTATTAGGAATTGGATGTGATGACCATAAATCATGGAAGGTGTCTAAACAACGCAACCATAAAGTGATGGTCATGTCAAAAAATGCTACTAATGGTTGCAAGTTACTGATATCCGGTTTAGGATTGAAGTTTGCAATGAGATCAGAGAATATACATTTTCAATAAATATTTTCCATGTGTCTACTAGAGGTTATTGGGAGTACCAAGTTTTCCAAGTAAAATATATTCGGAAATATATGGAAAAAAGATTGATCTTAAATTTGGTTAAGACTACTAAGTAAGTTATTCTCTAGTGATTGACTTAAAGTACAAACCTAAGTTCTAGGGAACAAGATATATCTAGATAGATCTAATAGTTACTTAAACCTATTAAATCATACATATAGTGACACGGTATTTAAAAATACAAGATGGGATGATTCAAGAGAATAATTATTACTAATTTCACATGGTATAATCTCTCCAAGTTGACATGTCCGAGACATGATAAGAGATTAATGTGGTGTGTTAAATTCTATATTCTTCAGTGATGGATTTATCACGTATTCCATGATATATACATGAATTGATATTGTTAGGACATACTTTATAGTAGGTAAATATTAGTTATGCCTAGGAGTACTACAAGTTAAGTATTCAAAAAAATCTATTTATACTTAGACAAGTAAAAAGGATATGTACCTGGTAAGTAGAGAAGAAAGTATACTAGTTTTGAGGGAAAAAACTAGTCTTCCTTAGATAAATGAGATCCAATATCATAGTTTGGATAAGGTGATGAGTGAGTCTAGCTCATAAAAGCTAGTGGTATCTATACCTATAAATATCGAGTACGTTGCATCTTTTAAGGTAGTTAGGAAGCACTTATATGTAATTATTTTTTCCAGTTCTTGGAATCACACCAAGTAGGTAAAGTATTATCATAATGTAAATTATGATATTTTTACTAGATAATATTTAAAGTTTTGATAGTGGAAAAAAGGGATATTCTCGGGGATAACATATATTTAGAATCTTTACTAAAGAAGACGAGGTTGCAAATAGTAGTATTTCCACACAACAGAATCATGGAAGGACCAATAGCTAATGTCGTGACTCAGTAGAAACATGATCTTAATCATGTTAGAAACTAATAAGTTGGATTAGAAAGTTAGATCTAGTTCAAGTGGGAGTGTTGAAATAGTGGGGTCCCTAGAACTAACTATTTAGTACTTTTGATTACCATATCATGTATCTAGGTAGCTATATATGATATTTTCTTACCATTATTATATAGATATTTTTTCATCAACTATTTAATGGTAATGTACATTGATTAATTTTCGTATCAAAAGGTTATAGGAGTTAATAGGCTATAATGAGAACCTCAAGATATTATGACATTAATCTTAAATACATTTCCAATGTTCCAGATACATCTTATTAATTATACACAGTAAATGTTTCAATATCAGGTGCTGAGGTCTCATAAGCATTGAGACTTCTTCTCATGAAGTTTACACTTGGTGATCTCTAGTGGTGAGATCATGAGGACAAACTTTCCAATAGAAACACCAAATGTTTTGGTTATAATTGGTTGTTCTTATCTATGATCATGTGTAATGATCTCATGAATTGAGATAATTTCCAATGTGTGCCATTTTATTGCGTTATTTGATTTTAGGAAAAAACCCTGATATTGAAATCATGGTGAGGTAGCTTATGTTGGGTGCATCATTTGTTGCATGAAATTGGTTGAATGATCTAGAAAGGATTTTTCACTTCTGGGTTTAAGAAGTTATATTTCTTAGGCCATGTTGTCCAAGATGGTAGTACCTTGATAAGTCAATTTTCTTGGAAGTCCAAGGTAAATCTATCTAGTTAGATCAATAAATAATAAAGAAAGAAAAGGGAGATGACACAGGTGTACGTCCTACTATATGAGATATTAAAGAAAAAGAGATTATATTACATAGTGCGTGTTTGCAGGTTGTTTTTCACTGATGTGACAATCCTTATATCTTTAAGGGCCATGATGGGTTGCTAGATCCCACTCTTGGTCTGTGAATAGTGTTCACTGCTATCGAGGTAAGAGCCTAGAGGATCACACACAATATCATTTTCAAGAATATTCCCTATTCAATTGAATAAAAGTTTTGGACATGGTGGACCCCACCACTGGGTTACGAGATTTTTCCAAGGAGATACGATCAATAATTCAATAAATAAATTCATGTTATTCAAGTTACGAATAATGTGCATTGAATTTATTTATTTAATGTATTTACAAGTTTTAAAGTAAATACATGAAAAATTTTAATTGAACGAATATTAGTATTCAAGGTTAAATTAATATTTGTGGGAATGATGAGTTGAGTTAATGACCCATTTATTTTCAAATAACATATTTATTATATTGTAGGAAATTGAAAATAATATTTATGACTCAATTAAGGAGTCACAACATTATTTATATCATGTTAATTATTCATGGGATAGGAGGAATTTCTGTGAAATTTAAATACACTCTATATATAGAAGAGGAGAGCCTCCCACTGGGGACTATTCATGAGATTTCTCTCTCCTCATATCTTCACAAAATCTACAGAGAGAGGCTCTAGATCTTGGATCTCGGATTGAGCTCTCTCTCTTGCGTCTCTAGCAAGGCGATACAATGATCATCAGAGCATCAAAGGCATTATTGGATCTTTGTGAAAGCACTTGAAAATTGATGATCGGTGCTCAAATAGTTTCTTGAATCATGTGTGGATGATCTAGAGGAATTTGGATTTAGATTCTTGAAGCATAAATCACCAATGAAAAGCAAACGTCGTGCGTAGCTTCATATCTAAAACGGGTATTTTATGGTTTAATATTGCGATTAATCTCTTTCATGCATGATCCCGAGGAAGTAATCAGGCAATTATTTGCTGACATTAACAAGTTCATATTGATCATTGGTGAAAAATTTTAGAATCCCTTTTTTGGGGATTCCTCTGCGTGATCGGTACCTATATGAATTTCAACCTATGATGTTGCATGAACAATGCAGAAGTGTATGAACAAAGAGGGAGACTAATTTATCATTATATAGATTTCAGGTGATAAAAAATAATGTTTACCCCTCATGATTTTTAGATTATCAAAAATATAATGAATAGAGATCATTGACTAAGGGGGAGTAAATTTTTAATTAAAGTAACCCCCTATTGAATTATATGAGAAATGAGTATATTAAAGTGAAGTTTATGATTGGTATTCATTATGATAATTAATGTTCAATAAATCATAGAAAAAATACAATTCATCATCCAAATAGAAATAAAATTGAAATATAATATCTCTTCATCAAGGAGAATGTATAGCATGATCTTGAGAAGATAGAGTATGTTCTAACTGACCTACATATTACAATAATCTTGAAAAAGACCTTACCCAAAGAAGAATTTAAAAGACATTGACTAGAACTTGGATTTCAGTCAACTTAACATACTTAATCAGTGTAGATGTAAGACCCCCTCTCCTCGAGGTATGATGTGTTTTCCACTAATATGATTATCTATGTTATTTACCCTATTTCTGACCACAATAAAGTAAACTTAGAGTTTTTTGACAAAGGGGGATAAGTTGTCGCTATAAAAGGGGAGAGAATTTTTAGTTAAGACATCGGGATAAGCTAATAGGGGAGTAGTGAAGTAGGGGGAGTTTTAATTATGAATACTCTAAATATGATCGATCAAAGGTTATATATCATGTTAGATGAGGTTCATGATGAAAGAAGTTGATTAGTTTTAGAATGAAGTGTTTCATTGATTAAATTTGCATGATACTCTTGTTTCTCACAACTAGCATGGTTTATGTGAGATTAGAGTATATGTTGAGTAAATATATGATATCTATCGGAATAACAGGAAGAAAATTATTTTATTAGGATATATAATAAGATTTAACATGGTATCAAAATGTGATGAGTTTTAAATAATACCAAAGGGGCAGATTTTTTGGAAAAAATACCGCATGACGGTGCTTTTGGGTTGATTGTATTTATTGATAAGGTTTGAGGTTGTTGACAAAGACCGGTTGTCAAAATAAATGAAGAGTTAGGGGAAATTTTTTATTACACCAAAAGTGAAAGTTTTTAATCTCACCCAAGGTAAAACTATTTGATCTCATGTAAAGTGCGAGTGTCTGATCTAATGGAAGGGTGAACTATATGATCTCTCAAAAAGCACAAATGTATGATATCGCATAATGGAGAACTATTTGATCAGGTGAAAAGTGTGAATGTATGATCTCGCACATTAGAGAAATGTTTGATCTCATGAAAAACTTGAACATATGATCTCAAGATAGGTCATGATGTCTGATCTTGTAGGACATGAATGTTTAAAAAATATCGCGAAGTGTGAATGTCTGAACTGATCTCGCATTGAGATCTCATGAAGTGCATGATTGTCTTTAAATCTCATGATGAGATCCTGTATAAAGATCATGATTGAATTTGGATCTCATGATGGGATCTCATGAATCACTCATGATTTTCTTTGGATCTCACGATGGATCATGAAAAGTAATAGGAGAAAACATCACCGACCATGACAAGATTGAATTTTGATCTCGTTCTAGGAGGTTTTTGGACCGTGTTATACCGATGGAACTGACGATTGTTTGTGATTGGTGGAGTTATTGTGGTGGATTTATGACTAAAAATACCACCTAACTAATCCTTAAATACGGAAGAAGAATTTCTTAAAATATTTATATGAAGCAACATCCGAGAAGGTGGTTCATAGAGAGATATCATGAAGGAGGTTCACAGAGAGATCCCACAAAGGAATATATGATATTTACATCATGTATGTGTTGCACATGATCTAAAAAAAGTCTTTCACAAAGCACGATAGGGGGATCACACAAGGATCTCATATAAGGGTATGCGTTGGGATCTCATGCATGGGTGCTTGCAAGGATCTCATACAGGGGTATGCATTGGGATCTCATGAAAGGGGAGTCCTGCTAGGATCTTGCACAAGGGGTTATACACTAGGATCTCGTGCAAGGTTACACGCTAGGACCTCATACAAGGGTTTACGAGCTAGGATCTCATGAAAGGGTAAATGCTAGGATCTCGTGCAAGGGGTTACAGGCCAAGGTCTCAAATAGGGGTATCACACTAGAATCTTGGACATAGAGATACATGCCTACATTACCATGCAGGAAATATCATTTTCATATCTGAATTTAGAATAAGAATAAGGAGATAGGGAGTCTGCACCATTCAAAAATACTCACCAAAGGAGTTTATTCGCTGCTAAATTCAAGGCTGTGAAAATAATACTTGACATATCTTGAATATCTTTCTAAAGTATAGGTAATTTATATTTATATAGTAAAGAGAATTTTGTTTTGGGTTTCTATAAATTGGAAGTGTCACATCTAGTTATTTTCACAAAAGTGAAGAAGCATCCCAGAAAGAAGATCAATAGAGAATCTATATGTAGTTGAGGATGAATTCATTATTGATAACGAAGAGACCTACATATCCGTAAATTGTGTTTGAATCCTTTATCAATTAGTAAATTAAGGAAGAGGAATAATGTGATCCTTTCCACTGGTAGTGAGCCACAAAAAGAGAGAACAAGAGAGTGACCCTTAGGAATGAGTGATCTCTCCATAAATTTTTTAAAGGAAGTTATCATGGGCATAAAAGTGATCTATACAAAACCTTTAATTGGCATTGAACCATAATAAATTCAGTAAATCATCACATTTCCATTGTATACTTCTTGGAAATAGCCTAGTGAGGGTGAAATAAGTAAGAATATTTGTGATGATGTTCTTGGTTTCCTACTTTAATTTTTTTTGAATCATCATTAGATTAAGTTGGAAAGGATAAGATAAATATTAACACTAAAGAACAGATGTGAACCTTATAATATAGACATAAATATCTAGTGGGGTAAGAAGAATATAGAAAATAATATCAATACCCCAATTTACCCCTTCTTAGGTTATCAAGGCCCGTGTTGGACCTAACAATGACAATAGATACCACTCTACCACTGACATGATACCTTTCGAGGCCCTACATGGGAGACCCTACAGGTCACCCTTGTGATGGATAGAGATCATAGATGTATCTCTTATGGGTCTAGAGTTGGCGAAGGTGATTAAAGATAAGGTCTAGTTCAACTATGAGTAGATGAGGAAAACCTAAAGAAGGCATAAATCTTACACATATTACTATAATAGTCTAGTGGATCTTGATTAGGGAGACGATGTTTTCCTAAGAGTCTTCCCACAATGAAAATTATGGAGGTTTGGACAGGGAGGCAATCCATCCCCAAGCTTCATCAGGATTTTTGATATCATTTAGAGGGTTGGTGAGGTTTCTTACCACCTTCCCCTACCCCCAAAGATGGAGTAGGTGCACGACATCTTCAATGTGTCACAACTGAGGAGATACGCACATGACACTACACACAATATCGATCAGTGTGAACCGGATATAGAGGGTGGAGCCACCTTTGGAGAGAATCCAATGGATATTGAGGATCGATAGGAGAGGACCCTGATTGGATGGACCATTCCCTTGGTTTGCGTGTTGGGGTAGCATGAGAATATTTATGAGAGCTCCGGGGAGCGGGAGAGCTAAGTGCAGACTTAGTATCCTAATTTTTTTGTTTAGTTTTGGTTTTTGGGGATGAAAATATTGAATGAGGGAATTATTTAGAGAGCTAATTTTATCCTTATAATACTTTGAAATATTTCTACATATATTTTCAAATCCAGGCTCTAGGATGACGTGCAGTTATGAGGTCCGGTGTGCCCAAAATTAATTTTATAAAAATATAAAATATATTTTATATTTAATGCACATAGTTTCTTAAAGAAAAAGGGGTAAATCTTAAACAAAATCTTTGATCAGAAATTTGGGACCACAGTTTAGTCCATAAGATGTTGTTTACCCAAAGTGTAACCTAAAATAGGTGGGAATATGATGTTCAGATATCTCTCCTGTTGGCGGTATATTCTGTGGATAAATTAATTAAATTAATTAATTAATTTTTTTATATTAAAAAAAAAATTATACAAGAATTTTACTATGGAGAAACCTCTAAGGTCATCTTTATAAACCCTTATAGGATTCTAGAGATTCTTCCCCTCCTTCCATTGGTGAATCACGTCAGACGATGATGAAACACTAGATCAGAGCAGATCAGGGATGCAACGAATGCAATGAATTCCTTAAATCATTGGTGAGAATGTTATTTGATGATGAAAGGTTCAATATCTTGGTAGGGTTCATCAATTTGTGTATTACATCCATTTTGATTAAATTTATTGAGCATATTGATCCCTTTCTTTGATCTTCACCAATTGCGGTCTGAGCATGCACCCATGTTTTAGAATTTTAACTTGTTAATCATGTTTTCTAACTTGGATATCCCCATTATTGATGGTTGGACAATAACACTTGTCCAATGATTTTTAAACATATTCACTTGTGAATTTATCCTTCAATTGTCTTCATGTTCTTTACCAGTATAACCCTGTAGTCCTAGTTTGACGTTGCTGAGTGGTACCAATCCCGACCGGATCCCTGGAATCATGATAGATCAACGTATGTGGGATGGATCAACTAATCGGGGAAATATATGGGACGATTGTGGGTCATGGATTATTGTTTTGTTGATTTGATATCAAAACTTTGAATAGGGAAGGTGTGATGACTTGCAGTACCTATGTTGTA
The DNA here is from genome assembly GCA_963277665.1 of Viscum album. Classification (NCBI taxonomy): domain Eukaryota; kingdom Viridiplantae; phylum Streptophyta; class Magnoliopsida; order Santalales; family Viscaceae; genus Viscum; species Viscum album. Next base: position 632,488,200 of record OY728161.1, read on the forward strand.
ACTACCATGGGTTGATGGAATCAATTTACAGCCAATGAATGGCAGAAAGTGATGAATCAAGACTAGATCCACTAATTTTAGATGGAAATTAGGAGAGATCTGTGATAGAGAATCCATATTCAAAGCATGAAATGTGGATATGGAAAACTATGAAATAATTTAATACACACCATGTACTGTGATGAACACATGGTGTGTAGCCCCTTGGCTATAGTGGCTTGATTTTTTTTGTTTTTATAAGGATGGAAGTCTATATAGAGTCCCTACATGTCGTGTACCCCAACCTTGTGCGGATGTGCTATGTGATGGAGCACACATCCAGACCCACACCATGTGTCTGAGTACATAGGCATGACCAGAGCACACGAGTGACACCCTGTGTGAAGAGGCACACCATGTACTAAAGTATAAAAACACAGGGTAAAGTACACATATGTGTCTTGGATACATGAATAAGGCCAAGCACATGAGAAAGATCCTGATTAGCCTTGGAATTCCACGTATACCCCCCACTCTTTGTGTACTCCTTGGTTTGTGAGTTGTGTACCTCCAGGGACACGATCATGTAATGGAGTGGGACCACACACCATGTGGGTCCCCTCAAATGTCGTCTACCCCCTTGGTTACTTTGAGGAAACTTCAATATTACATATCTCCTTTATTTGGACTATTATTTTGGACCATGAGCAGCCTATCTTGAGTGTTTTTCAATGTAAAACGTGGTGGTTCCCTCCTTTTGTTGTTTTTAGGATACGATATGAAATTTTATAGGCTTGGTACTTATTGAGGTGATGCTCGATGATGGAAGTGATCAGGTGAGATCACTAGAGGCTTTCTATAGAGTGGAACCCTCGTAAACTTGGGTGCGGGTCCTATAGAGCTACTCATCAAGTGTAACCACTATCTGATAGAACGCAGGTCCTTGTTGACCATATTGGAACCCCCCTTTCACACTAGTGCACTGGTCCTCGTGACACTAGAGTGGAACCCCCCATCAGCTTGGACGTGGGTCCTATACCTTCTGAGTGGAACCACCAATCAGATAGGTTGTGGGTCCTAGATGACCAGAGTGGAACCCACCTATCACACCAAGGTGTGGGTCGTCAATACACTAGAGTGGAACCCCCCATGAGCTTGGGTGTGGTTCCACTACCTATCGAGTGAAACCTCCCTATCAGATAAGGCATGGGTCCTGATGTTAATATAGTGAATCCTCTCATTAGCTTAGGCACAAGTCCTCTTCCTACCAAGTGGAACACCTTATTGGATTGGGCACAATTCCTCGTGACGCTAAAGTGGAACCCTCATTTTGGATAGAGCCTGAGTTCTCATGACAATAGAGTGGAACCCCCATTAATTTGGGTGTGGGTCGTATACAAATACTTATAGAGTGGAACCCCCCCTAATGTACTAAGGTAAGGGTCCTCTACTTGGAGTTTCTCCCCCTCAGTTGTGCGGCATAGTGTTGAGGCGTGAGTCTTCACATAGTTACTTTTGAGAAGATGCATGAGATGCTGAGAATCATTGAAGGAGTTTTGGAACTATTTCTGACTTTTCTCCTTGGGTCGAACTATGAGATAGAGATCCCATTACTCTCTCATTTAGGCTTCTTTTTATTGAGCACATTTATATACAGTGGTATCCATAACATTGGATTTGGTTACTCTTCTGCCATGGGTTGCGAATATACAGAGGTATGCCATGTTCTTTCCATGTTTCACTTCTCATGGTTGTATGAATTCACTCTCTTGATATGGGTGGAAAAGAATTGATGTGTAGTTCATCTACTCACCATGTTATCCCTCCTATGATTGGATGAGGTTACAATTTATCTTTTTAGGGTTGAGCTACATCCTATTTACTATCTAATGTATTTTATTTACTATTTCATCTCTTACTGCTACCCCTTCTTCTTTTGAGGAATCCTATTGGGTATGTATATACTCACCCCTATATGGGATTCACCTACACATGTCGTGTCATATGAAAATTAGGGATAGGTCAGAGGCGACTTCAGAGAAGCTTAGGGAAACCTGATACTTTGGAACGCGTATGGTGGTTGCATCTTGGAGATTAGGAACTAGGATCTCTCAGTATTTTACTTTCATTTTTTGTTCTGGTTGAGAAATATTTCTGGTTGGGCATGTATTTTGATCCTTTACTTTTCTCTTTACACCACCCTACTCTTGTATTTTCCAGAGGTTTTACATGCACTATCATTCCTTTAGTATTTTTCATCTTTTTATTTTATTCCTATGGACTTTTTCATCAAGATGGATATGTGTTTGTATACAAGTACTTAGGAAAAGTACTCCCCACATTATTTATGCCTTCGACACTGGTCGCCAGCGCTTGGCCTATGGAGGAGGAGTTGGGGTTGTTGCGGCTCGAGCCTTAGTATGGGTCGGGTCATGAAAACCATGATCCCATCCCTTCGACCCATTAGGAATTCTTGTATCGGTCACTCATATTGAGTATTTATATCTCTAGGATGCATGATGATAGAGGATATCTCGTTCTATTTACATCAATAGTCAATGAAATTGAGCCTGTCTCCTACTTATATTGTGGGAGGCTCAAATACTAAGAAAAAGTTCCTTATACCTTGGAAATAAAACATTCACCAAATAATAAATAAATAAATAAATAGTTATGATGAAATAAATACATCATAAATATTATTTATATTTTGCCACATAATTTTAATATAAAATATATATATTATGTGACAAACCCGATTCAATAATGAAAATCATAATTCTTAATAATATCAAATGAACCTTTAGTATTAAAATAAAATTTGTTTGTATAATATATTTTCTCACGTATTCACTTAAATACCTTGTGAATAAATTTAATAAATAAATTAAACCCAATTATTCTGTACTTTAATAGAAATGAATTTATTTATTTTTTGATGATCGTTAATACTTTGATAACTCTCAAACCCTATAGTGGGTACCACCATGTTTTATATACCAATTCATTAGATTAGGTAAGATTCTTGAATATTCTTTTATGTGTGACCCTTTAGGAACTTACCTTGAAAATAGTGAATACTATTCATAGACCAAGAGTGGAGTATAAGAGACCATCAAGGCCCTTAAATAGATAAGGAATACTCACAACAACAATAACCATCCTACGAACTTTCACTATATAATATAATATATTTTTCACTTGATATATCATAATTTAGGATTGAAAATCATGTGATAAACCTTTATTGCAATATTATTTGTTGATCTAACTGTATAGACTTAACTTAGACTTCCTTGGAAAAGGATTTATAAAGGCATTACCATATTGATCAACTATATCCAATATATCACTTCCTCAAATCGAAAGTGAAAAATTCTATCTTGACCATTCAATCAATGACATACCACCAATGATTCACATAACACAAGGTACCTCTCTATGACTTCATTGTCATGGTTTTTGGCTTTTATCAAAGTACGTGATCAAATGGTACACATTGATAATGATCTCAGTTTAGGAGACTAATACACATGTCTATAGATAGGAATAGTGAATGAAACCAAAACATGTGGTGTTACTATTGGAATACATTTCCTCATGATCTCACCAACCGAAGATCACCAAGTGAGAAATTTTTGAGAATAAGTCCCAATTATTATGCACCCCCAACACCTGATAGTCATACATAAACTGTGTCTAGTCAGTATGATGTATCTAGACCATAATACATTTGTTTAAAATTAATTTCATTGTATCTTGAGGTTCTCATTATATCATGGGAACTACTATAACCTTTTGATATAACAATTAATCTATGAATAATACTATTTAAATAGTGGATGAAAAAATATCAACACTATAATGGTAAGTTTACATCATGTATAAATCACTATATATATGGTATGATAATAAAAAAGTACTGATCAAGTTTGGTTTAGGGCACCCACCATTACAACAATAAATCTCTGACTTACACTATACATTTTTCTAGCCCAGCCAATTTTTAACTAGAAATCGATTGTAAATCCTCATTCAGTTCTTATTCCTTCCTATAAAATTCTAGGGATAATCTAGGTGATTTCTAGTTACCTTGCACATCTAGACTCCAATCCCAATAAATCCTTGGTCATTTAATTTTGGAGATAAAAAGTCAGGGTCTCATTCTTCATTCCTATCTAGATATCCCTAATTTGTCTCATATGGAAACAAAGATCGATGCTATAATACCCAGAGATATGGGTTAATATTTTTGTTAATGTGATCTTATAGGGTTTTTAAATACGAACATAAGGAAGAGGTCTAACCAGTGGAATCTTATTAGAGATCTCCTGCCAATTAACTTAAAATAGGTGGGTTTTCCCTCTTTCAAATTTTATTGGGACTCAAAGTCTTTTAGGGTTTTAAAATATTTCTCCTCTATTTTTAAATTCATTTTTATCTAGTAAAAAATATTATGATAATTCTATTACTAGTTGGATTTGAAATTTGATTGTGTGCATTTCCCCAATGGCTTGTTAAATTGATTAAAAGGGTTTTCTTGAATGAATGATGATTTTGTCATATGTTTTTGAATAAAAAGTTGTGGCTTATGTCTTGAAAATAAATATTTGGTTTGTCTTTATGATTTCATTGTATGAGGCCATATTGAAATAGAATTGGTACTTGATGTCAAATTGAAAGGCACAAGGGGAAATAGAAGACCAAGCAATGACTTGGTGGACTATGTATCACTACTCGTGAGTATAGAGGTTTCATTCAACATGAATGTGTATGTGTGAGTGAACACAGTTGATTATGACTATTTATAAAATTTATGAACTTATTTTTCTTTTGAAAGAGAAATTTATATAATTAAACTAATTTTGGAAAACCTATTCATATGAGATATTTCATATGAACAGAACTATTTATTGGTTTGATATTATTTTTTCTAATTTTAAATCCTATGAGCAAACCTGTTTATGGTCTTAGTGGAATGTGAGAATACTATTGGGGGTTTACAACTGGGTATGATTACTCACTTCCTATATATGCACTTTAGTGCATATATAGATATTATTTTCCATGATACAAGAAAGAGATTAATTTATTAATTTTCTAGCGGCACTCCTTTATGTCACTGTCATAGTGGGTAGTGTTGGATCATGGAGTTGGTTTATGTCTTGGTCAGGAGTAGTTCAACCTTGGTACTTAGGTCTTTTTTTTGTTTTAGGTCTTTAGTTTCTATCACTTATTATTCCACTATTACTCTAATATTTGTCTCTGTTTTATTGTTTATTGATGGATTGGTCACTTTCATTATAGTTGGGTTTTGGTGCATGCATCATTTATATAGATGTTCTTGGTTTTAAATTATCTATATACTATTATATGCATATTTATTAAAGGTTAAACTACCCCCCTTGAGTCTCTTGTGTTTAAACCGTTGGAATTTATTACTGACCTTGGGTGTTTGGGGAATGTCACATAAGGTTAGTGGAACCCCATATCTTCAAAAGCTAATCAGTTGGGTTGGGTTGTTAATTTTTTTTGAAAAAGAAGCATATTGTGATTTAATGTTTTATTTATTGATATGTTAAATCATGTTTTAAAATGGTTGATTAAATTTAATTATTGAAATTTTTTAAAGGAAATGTAAATATATAAATTGTTATTTGACCTTTTTGTGTTGAGTATAGTGAAATATTTGGAATAAAGAAGTTGAAAATGAATAATTTCTTTTTTAATGTTATGGTAAAGTCATTTTATTTAATTATTTTATTGAAAAACAAGTTGAGGAAATGGAATTATTGTTTGATTTTTACTATGGTAGAATTATGTTTTTGAAATTTTTATGGTATAAGAAGAGGCATTTTTATGGTTTATTATTTTTGGAAGTTGGTGTGTTTGGGTATAATTGTTGATGTAAAAATGGTAAAGATGATGATGTGGTTGTTGGTGGTTTATTGATATGATATTGTGGTGAATTTATTGTGGTCAGCGTGTTATAGTTTTCTAATAATATTAAATAATAATGAAATTAATTAAAGAATTTAATAAAGTGAGATGGGAATGGGATGTTATGAATACTAAAACATTTAATACCTTTAATCAAAGTGGTGGTTTAAATATGTAGTAAATGAAAGTGAATGATAAAATATATTGAAATAATTAAGTGGTTTATTTGGAATGAGAAAATCTTGAAATAATGAAATTAATGAATTAATGTTGTTAATCAATGATCAATGTAGAAGTAGTAACAAAATTGAAATGGGAATAAGTTATTTTATGGTCGTGTGGATTTATTTTTAACATGCCTAGTAGTTTTTGTTGTGTGGTAGTGACCATATGGTGATGATATGTGGTTTTAGAGGTTTTTGTTTGGAAGTTAACCCTACACTGGGCTTCTGTGCTATTATATAACCATTTTATGTTTTTTTATTTCTTAATCATAAAAATAAATATTTTATAACATTACTAATTCCTATATAATGTTTTGGGTCCTGGGTGTACCCTCAACATCTAGGATGTGGGTGATATAGATGACTGACTACTCCCCCAATCTCCCTCTCTCCTCTAAAAATATTGTAGTGATTCGGTTACGTGGATGTGACGTGGTATGTGGAAGAGGATATATAGTATCAGTTTTGAAAAATGTATATGTGGTTATGGTTATATGGTTGTTCCTATGACGTTCTTGTGTGGTTTTTATGTGATGTGGTTGATGAGCGTTGTTGCGTGATCTCTCAAAAGATTTATGATTTTTACTAAGTGAATGACATATTATAACATAGTTTATTCTATTGAGGATGAAGTAAATTAAATACCCCTTAATAGGGTTGAAGAAATAAATTAAAAAAAATTCAAGATGGGACAAAATAAAAGGTGTTTGTTGAGTGATTTCAGAACAAAATAAGATGATCAAGAAAAAAATTTGTTTAAATACACATATATGATAGGATGTAATAGATCTAATCCACCCCTTCATTATTTATTAATAATTATACCTTATTTTTAAATCTATTTAATTACTATCCACTAATATTTTCAACCCCTAGCCCAAGGGATATTAAAACTACCACAAAGATAAAAATAAATGAACCCTAAGTTAACTCTGGGACATCAAATCATGGTACCCTACTTTGATTATAGTCCCAAATAAAAATTATGGTTAGTGGGAAAATAGTTAAGAATATGAACCATAGAAATAAAAATCATTTGAGTATTTGAATTATACTTAAACCATATAATTCTATCCCATGTTGATTATATTTTGTGTTTAGAGTTTCGCTCTAATGACTTACACATAACCAAACTCACAATCCAAGTGATTATCAATCAAGTTACTTAGAAATTCAAACTCAATTAATTTCTCAAAATTTATTAATTTTAGTGTGTACATGGATTCAAAACAAATAAGTTAGGGTGGTAGGAATTATACTTATTACTAATGGGGGATACTCTTCCACTGGCAGAGTTGTCACCCTGGAGATGATTTGTATAAGAAATGGATTGAAAGGTTAAATCTAAATCCCATATACACTCTTAGATTTAATCCCAAATAAAAAAATTAAAATATAATTATAAATAAGTTTTATTAAAGTGAAAGTGAGATTAAAATCAGAAAATAAATGTATAAAGAATGAGAAGGAGAAGATGAGTGCCTTCTTGGAAGAGATCTTGGTCACAAGCCTTCCTTCTTCCTGTTGGTAATTTAGGTGGAAAGGAACCAATGTTTTGGGACACACAAGCCTTAATACATTTTAAACCCTCAATAAATGAAAATAAAACAAATAATAGAGTTAAGGGGGTCTAGGATTTCAAATTTTGACAAGGGTATTGGAATAATTCATCCTCAATATTTTTCTCCCACTTGCACCACCTTTTTAACTAATTTACCATATAAAACAACTATCCATATAGTTGAATGAAATTATTAAAAATTATTCCTTTAAAATATTTAAAATTTTCCCTCAATCTAATAATTAATGAAAAATTTATTTCTCAAATGGTGAGGTTAGGTGGATTTTGTCGAGTCAAGTCCTACTTCAACTTTAGGGCCAGTTTTCATCCTCACAACATGGGATCTAGCTAAAATGATCCTAATGAAAATAGAATCCCAATTATTATAGAATTATTACATAATATTTTAAGTGAAAATTTCTCATAATGAAGTTTTTATGATAAAAACAAAAGAGAAAATTCAAAAGGGTAAAAATATAATTTTCAGTGAATTTTAAAATTAAAGCTCCAAAAAACATTTCCACTTAATTTTCAAATAAATAAAAATTTGGAGAGATTATATAAATTATTATTAAAAATTTATTAAATATAAATATGGTTTTTCAAGTCCCTAACACTTCCCCTATTACATTAGATGGAAATTTTACATGTTTTGTATTCTAAATTATGATGATAAGATATTAATGTTGACATTTCTCAATCCATGATAGCAATACGATAAAAAAATAATCACATAAAGAAGTCAATATCAATAAATTTAAAGTTTATTCTATTATTAATTGTATTGAAAAACATATAGTGAGATTAATGACACCAACTAATGATAAATAAGTTATAAGTCTAATATGCCACTAATTCCCCACATATGTGCGTGTTATAACCATTTAAGGATTATATATTTACCATTTATTTAGTATATTTAGTTTAAATAAAACATTTATTCTTACCTAGTAATTTTATATTGAACCCATTCTTTATGCTTTGTAATAAAATTTTAAAACCCCCTCACTAAATCATACCTTGAAGTCAAACCTTATCATCCCGACCTAAATATCCCCATATGTTGAACATTTCATCATTACCCTATTTATTAATAACTTTTTTTTGAATAATTTTTGAGGGTGTAAAACATTCCAATAGCAGGTACACATGAATAACTTAATTCAGTATAGTAATGAAATTATTCAAAAGAGAAACAAATGTATGGAAAAACTATTCTTGTAAGCTAAAAAAATTACTTAACCTAATTATATGTTCCATTGTGTAAAAAAAATCACTAATAATGGTTTCATGTTAAGTTCTTTATAGAAATAAAATGACACAGTTTTACTATAAAAGTATTACAAAGAATGGTTCCAAATATTAAAGTTTTTTTAAAGACACAGTCAGTCATATCTTTGAAAAATATCAATTTTTAGTAAAATCAATCACCAATGATTAAAACTTGTCTATGATTAACATGATACCAATGAGATTAAAAAATAAAACTTGAATTTTCAATAAGTTCCATGGATGTAATGATCATGTGACATGTTTTTTTAGTTTTCTTAGTGTTTTTCAGTTTTTTTATTTTTGAAAATAATAATAAGTAAAAAAAACAAAAATAAAGAATGAAAAATTTAAAGAAGATACCCAAATGTCATCCCTTCCCCCACTTAAAATGTTACATTATCTTTAATACAGTTCTATGAATTGATATATGCACATAAAATGAAGAATATAATTTAAAAAAAACATAAAAGAGAGAGTGTGTGGGATAAGCTGATGTTCTCAAGTGATGATAGGGTTATTCAATGTGATGACATCAATTGAATGTGTGGGGAATCCCTCAATGTACTACTACAACTCCTACCAATTAACTATAATACTTATTTCTGTGGACTCTTGTGTGAAATCCACTACACCATAAGGGAAAAAATGAGATATAACATATGATACTAACCATATAAAGCAAAACTTAAAAGATACCAGATTCAATTATGAAATATGGAGAAAGAATTTGTATCCTATTGAAACTACCTTTGTTGGATCATTGTATCATGAAATTATTTTTATCTTTCTTTATAGAGCCCTAAGTTCTCATATGATGAAAATACATGAAAAGATGAAATAATTTAGAAAAATTATCCAGTTAGGGGACATGAAAATGAGAGTTTTGAATATTATCCTATAGTTTATAGAACATCATCCATGCACTTTCTCCAAGCCTTTTTATTCAGTTTCACAAATTTCTCCAATATTTTCTTCAACTCATGATTTGAAACTACAACCTAACTATTTTCTTAGGGGTGGGTGTAAATTTTATGCATCTCCCTATAATTCCAAAGGATGGAAGCTAATATTTAGTTATAGAAGTCTCAGTACTCCAAACATGTAAAAAATACGATCCTTGAAAAAATCCACTAAAATATGAGAACAATCAATCCTATTGGATTTGGTCTCTACCCATTTTCTAAAAAATTATATAATAACCATAATTTATAAGAAAGCAAATGATCTAAGAAAAAACCCATAAAATTAGTTTTCCATATATAAAAAATCTCACAAAATAATATGTGTTGTTGAGGAATATTGTATCTCCTAGAAATGTTATCAGTGTGTTGGTAGCGTGAGAATGAATTAAAAAATATATGGGCATCATGGAAAAATATAGGATAATATCATATATATTTTAAGGCTTTACAAATCATCGTTTGGAGTCTAAAGTTTCTTCCATAAGCACATATATGACCAAAATGAAAAAAAGACTCAAACACATGATTATAAACACTTCTCCTAATGACTTGGTTTTTACAAATGATCCTAAGGTAATGATCATACCACACATAGAAACTAGACACACTCTTTAATTTTTTAAATTAGAATTTATTTAGGTTTTATGTAATTTCAAATTCAACCAAGTAATTTATTCAGTCATCAAGCTAAGTATGTGTACATGAGATTACAAGAGATACTCATCAGGAAAAGTGTCCCCAAGTGGTACCTGGTATGGGGTATCATGCTGTGATATGTGAGTAATACCTATTATATGGTTGGGACCTATGTTCTATGACTCATATGTCCATCTATCTTCTTCAAGAGGCACCTCAAAGTTTCATGGTCAGAGAAAACAACCACTTTAAATCCAAATAAATAAGAATGGAATTTATATAAAGTAGATATGATATTAAGAAAATCATTTTAAATTTTTTTTAGTTTTATTTAGTTAAATACAATATCCACAAATCATGGAAAATCATATGTGAATTCCCATATACCCTCAAATATAAGACTGCTCCAACTGTGAAGTTTAAGGAATTACATATAAGATCAAATGAGAACTCCCACTGTGGGGGACATATTATCGGTGGAGTAGTGATACTTTTCTTTATAACATAAAAGGAAACCCTATAAGAATCATCAAACACAAAATCAAAATCCTTATAAAGTGATCTTTATATGGGTAGAGAAATCTTACTAAAATCTTTGAAGAAGAATCGATAAAAACCTGTATATCCTAGGAAATATCTAATATCAGAAATGTATATAAGATATGAAAAGGATGAAATAACATCTAATATAGATCTATCACTACTGAAAATCAGGCCTTTAACATCTCTAGTAAAAGGGATTTATCAGCACTATAGAAGCACTGATAATGTCAGCAATGTCAAATGGTTAGCTTTAACTGTGCTTGTAAAAAGTGTTGATAAAGGCCCCCTTTAATAGTGCTAAAAAAGCAATGATGAAGGGGGCATTTATCGATGATTTTTTAGCATTGATAACGGGGCCCTTATTAGCATATTTTTTTAGTACTATTAAATACCACCTTTATCGGAGTTTTTAGCACCGTTGAACGCCCCCTTTAACAGCACTAAAAAAAGAAGTGATAACGACCTCACTGATAAAGGAGATATTTTTCTGTTCACACCCCACATTTTTATCAATGCTTCCCTCCCCCATTATTAGCACTCCCGCACCTCTTTATTAGTTCTTTAGATAATCCCACCATCCCGTGCGTGCCCCCACCTCTAGTGAGTTTAGAACCCGAGACCTCCAATTTATACACAATCACCTTTTCCACTCCCCTATATTGTTCTGATTTACATTTTATGATATGTCCATATATTTATAGATATTTCATTACATTTTTTTCCATATATTTATATATATATGTTTATATATATGTATATATATATATATTTAAATACATATATAAAATATGTTTTTGTTTGTGTTTATTAATACATACAAAAATCCCTATATCACACATATATATTTGTGAATCTATAAATATAATTATAAATGTTTATATTTGTTTAAAAATATTATATATATATATATATATATATATTATAATATATAGATAAAGATATATATGTTTTTTAATAAACACACACACACACATATATAAACATTATATATATATTAATTGTATAGGCATATAACTGTTAATAAAATTTTATTCAAAAAAATGGACATTATTTTTTATTTATATAAGGATTATAAATTGGGAAATATATTTTATATGTAAATATGTTTAAATATTTATTTATAAAATTAAAATTTTATTTGTGACTATATAAAAAATATGTATATATTGTTATATATTTGATTATAAATAATAGTATAGTTCTGAAAATGATAAAATTTCAAAAAAAACATCAATACGAATGTAATACATGTGAATAAATTCATTCTCCACTAAAAATGGGAAAAAATACCCCTTAAATGAGGCTAAAATTTCATCGAATGCTAAACAAATAGGATACCCCAACTAAAAACTTAGGTTTAGAGGCCTTCAAGGCCTATTTTGGACTAAAAAACAGTGAACCCACTACCTCTAGTAAACGCGGTGTAGATCTCATCGTAACCTTCAATTTGATATGTGTTAGAGCCCAAATCGACACCTAGATCAAAATTTATGGTCATTTGGTGTTCAAGTTACGTTTTGAACTTATTATAGATATTTTATTAATTTTTTGATTTTTTATCTTCAAATTGTTATTAACTGACTATTACTTGATAATAAATAGAAAATTATTAATTAAAATATTTTTTTAATTATTTTATAAGCCATTTTCACTAAATATCTTATATATTATGTGTAAATGCCTATTTATCCTTATTTAAAACATATTTAAAAAATATATATTATATTTATATCAATAAAAATATATTTATATATTTATATATATTATTTTTAATGAAATATATATATTATTTTAAAATATACCCTTTATCAGCACTTGTAAAAAAGCGATGTTAAAGGGTATATTTTTTTAAAAAGTTAATATTTCATTTAAGCACTAATAAAAAGCACTAATAAAGACCACCATTTATCATTATTTTTTTACAAGTGATGATAAAGGACCCCCTTTATCCGTGATTTTTTATATTCAGTTATAATATCACCCTTTTATCAGTGTTTTTTATGAGCACAGATCAGGGGGGGATTTATCAATGCTTTTTTACAAGTGCTGATAAAGGGACCCCTTCAAAAATTCTTTTTAATACTGTTAAATACCCCCCTTTAATAGTGCTAAAAAATCATTCTTAAAGATCATGTTTTAAGGCTCTTTTCTAGAACTGACAAAGGGGGGTTTTAATAGTGATTTTAGCTATCACTGTTAAAACTACTGTGCTGGATAAAACTAGTTTTTTAGTAGTGTATCAACCTCTATTCCATGTTTTGACACTACGTATCCTAGGATAATGTCACACTTTACCCTGAAATGACATTTCTCAATGTTTTAAACTAGAATCAATGCAATGATGAAACATATTACCCAACCTTAAGAGACACTCATCAAATTTGGAACCATAAATGGTAAAATAATCCCAAAAATAACTCCATGAAAGTTGTAATAAAATCATAAAAATACTGACCATACATATCTGTAAGGTACCTAAGGTGTTATAAATTCTAAATAGAATCCTCTGGTAAGAAAATGTTCCAAATAATAAAGTTAACATCATATTATCCTAATCCCCTAGACCATTAAGAACTTGGAAATATATCAAGAATCTATCCAAGAAATAATAGTGGGTCCCACCAGAAAGTCTCTCAAGCATTAATCAATGAATGGGAGGGGAAAATAGACCTTGTAGGTGGGTTGATTTAGTTTCCTATAATCAATACAATATCATCAACTATCTTCACCCTAATCTTAACTAACTCGTCCTGCTCATTTCTAACAACTGTAACATTAATTTTCTTAAGCACACCTTGAACAAGGAAAACCCACTAAGAATCACAAATGGGGTAAATGATACCTGCCTCAAACAATTATTCAACTTAGTTTGTAATAACTTCCAAAGAGTAGGATTATGTTTTATTTGTGTATTCCTCATGGATTTAATCCTACCCTCCAAAATAATCTTATACCTGAAAATTGAGGATAAAATATAGGACATTTCATCCAAGGTCCCCCCAATTACCCTGATATTATCCCTAAAAATATTTTAATGTTTTCTTCATGTATATGAAGGAGTTTTTTAGCACTGATAATGTGTATTCTCTCACCACTCTATAATAATGATTATTTTATATTTCGTGTAAATATATTGAGTTCTAATGTTATTGGGTGGTGTATGGATGAAGGTATTCAAGGAACTAAAATATGCTCTTGTTTAACATCAATATAAACATAGAGATCATCAAAATAAGAGAATAATGTATCAATCCCATCAACATAGTCCACAACCATATAATAAAATAACACCCCATATCTTAAACAACCCTTAATTACATGATTTATAATAAGGTTTTCAATTTTATTCATATCCAAGATATTTTTGGTTTATATTTTAAGATAATTAAGTAAAAAATTATACAATAGAGTGGATAGTTCCACATAACATATATTGTTTCCATAAAAAAATATCTTTATAAAGATACACTTGCTTCGTTCAAGGTAACTCCCATATCTTCAACTCTGACTTTATTTACATTTCTACCCATTATTAATCCCAATGAAAAATCATTTGAAAGTGTGGGAGGAGAAAAAAAATCTCATTGAGGGACGTAATAGAAAGGAAACTTGTTATTCCATTTGTAAAACTAAAAAACCCATAAGAAATTTTCCTTTTCATAATAAACATATGATCTCAAATATCCATTTATTTGTACATGAAAAAAATCCTAATTTATTAATATATTTCATGAAACATTTCATATGTAAATCACAATGGAGAAATCCTAATCATAAGGGTTTATTGTAAATAATTAAAACTCATGAATACCTCTCCTTGAAAATAAATCCTTTCACCTTTATAAAAAATGTCAAAAAATTTCCTTAAAAATATAATCTCATTTTCTTACCTTTTGAAATCAAAATATTTTCGTTATAAACTATTACAATCCTGGAATGTAGGTACCTTGGGACATTATACTTACATTAAACATTAAAAAATCCCTTATAATGGAATCACCTAACCAGATAACTACCATATCTCTTTAGAGTAACCTATAATTAATAATAAGTAGAAGAAGAAATAAGTTTGAAATAATCAGTATAAGATATTACCTCTTCCTCGATGTGCTTCCTCTAAATCTCCTCTTAAAGGCACGAGAGTTAGTATTTTGAGAAGACCAAAACCTCTATAATGTGACTAAATATTTTTATAAGGCAACAGATCAGGGTATAGCTGATATTGATGGCTCAAATTGAAGTTAAGAGGTGAGAGAAGAGGTTCCCATTTATAATTGAGGTGAGAGGAACACTTGTAAATTCTTAAAATATTAAATTAATATAAAATTAATTTTTTAATCCAAAAGATTCCAAATTTAAATACGTCTTATATAAGATGAGTATAGTGCTAAATACTATCATCCAATAACTTTTATACTTGTATTGATTTTATTTTGAACCTTATCTTTTTGGTTTACCCTTAAATATTCTCTTTTAATTTTAATTGTGGTAACATAATTTTAAGTATTAAGAGGTTATAAATTTTATTTATATGTGGTGAATTTCACATAATTGGACACTTAATGAACTTTTATACCTTATCATATTCACGTTATAATTTTAAAAGATTTTTAATATTTTTGAATAATTTAATAAATTATTATTTTTATAAAATATCAATAGTGCCAATTTTTTCACTATTAATTTCATAGAATTTAAATAAAATTCATACAGAGAGATTACATTGAAAAAAACCATTTAATAAACTCATAACATGTAATAGTCACCTATAAAATCTGTGAATAGAATAAATTATGTGATATAATATTTATTTTAATATTTATAATATCATTTATTTGATATTTCTCTTAATAAAATAGTCACTGTGTCACTATTATGACAATATTTATAGTAATTATTTAATCTCTAAAAATTATAAAAAAGTCACATGATGTAGATAATTTTTTTAGATTTTTGGAGACTAATTATGTTTGTAGTTTGATCAATTTTATCACTACATTAAAATTTTTATACTTTTAAGAGATAAGATAGTGGCATGTTGTCACTTTCTTTTATTTAAATAATAATTACATCTCATTTATGGAAAAATTATATTAAACGAATCAATTTTTATCCTTAGGTGTGATATATTGTCACTTTCTTTTTTTAAAATAATAATTACATAACTTTCATGAAAAAAGTCCATTAAACGAATCAATTTTGATACTTAGGTGTTAAGGGTATAATTTTATTCATCCAATTGGATTTTGGAAGATGTTAGGTTAATTGTTTTGTCCATATAATATTGTTTGTTACCTTAATTTACCTAATTTTCCATTAACTATGGAAAATAAAAATTACAGGAGTTATTATTTATCATGTTCAAAAAAATAAAAATAAAAGGTACATATTTACGTAATTTGGACCTAGTAATTCCAAATATGTAATATATTTTTTCTAAATTCAAAACACATAAATTATATTAATTAATTAAAAATTAATTCCCATTGTCAAAGCAAGAAAATGAGTTTTTTTAAGTAAAAACCATCAAAATATTGACATGTGTTTATATCAAAATTAAATGTGAAATTACTTCCAATGAACAACATTGGATTAAATGATAAAGAAAATCTAAATATACTTTAAAACCAATTCAAAATATAATCTATCAATACAAATAAATTAGAAAAAAATTCAGTTTTGAATTAAAATGCAGTATTTTTTAGTATTCATTAAAATATGAATTTTCTAATAAAAATACCAAAATTTCAAACAAAGTAAATTTTGATGTCCCTATTCCAAATAAGAAGTTTATTTTGTCAAAAATAACTTATAAATGTTTAAAAAAATATTTTTAAAATCGGTTCTCTATCAAAAAGGCGTAAAACTGTATTTTTTTTGAAAAATACTTCTTTTATCCGAAAATTTAAATTTTTTCTTATATCATGAATATAAAACATATATGATGAATTCTAAACTTTAAATTGATTATGTTAAATATATATTTCATTAATAAAATCCATAAAGAGTGATTTTATTATTTTATAAACTCACTTATTTTCATTTAAATTGTTTTTTTTAAAATGTTTCCTTTAAATTAAAAAAGGTTTTATTTTCATTTATAAAGAATTGTTCACAAAATAATTAATTAAATATATTTGTAAACAATATTTTCACAAATCAATTAATACTGTTCATTCCCACAATTTTAACAGCTAGGTTATAACTTAACATAATAATATTTAATTGTTCACTTATACTCAGTCTTGCATGAAAATAATTATATCAAAAGAACATGAACTTGTGTGTAATAAAATCCAAGAATAGCATTGCATATATCACAAAATGAGCTGATGTTGTGTATTTTGAAAACTTATCTTGGTGTAGTGTACTACATAAGACATCAAATAAATTAAAAAAAAACTCTATCTCATAAAAGTCTTGGGGTGCTACAATTGTGCATAGAGATACGCACCTATATTACCTGATAAGTAGTATCATTGTTATATCCAAATTTAGAAGAAGAGGAAAAAGACAAAGGATCTTAACCATTTAAAAATACTTATAGAAGGAGTTTATACACTACTAAATTCAAGTTAGTGAAAGGATGAATTAAAATCTCTTGAAGATCTTTCCATAGAAGAGGGAATTTCTATTTCTAAAGTAAAGAGAAGTTTGTTCCAAGTGTCTAGAAAGTGGAAGTGTTGAATCTAGGTGTTTTCATAGAAGTGAAGGAGTATCCTAGAAATAAAATAAATATTTAATATGCATACAATAGAGGATTCATTCATTATTGATAATGAAAGGACCTACATCTCCATAGGCTATATTTGAATCCTTTTTAGAGAAGTGAGAAAAGGAAGAGAAAGAAGGAAATACTTTCCACCGACAGTGATCCACATAAATATATATTGGGGGAGTGACCCTTGGGAAGTAGTGAGATATCCCTAAACTTTGTAAAGGTAGTGATTCTATGTATAGAAGTGATCTAGGCCAAACTTTGAATTGGTGTTGAGCCATAATAAATTTGGTACATCGACACATTTCCGTTGTATGATCCTTTGATATAGCTTGGTGGGGGTGAACCAAGTAAAAATATTTGTGTCCATGTGCTTGATTTCATGCTTTACTTTATATGCATCATCATCAAATAATTTTGGAAAGTATAAGATAAATATGAACACTAAAGAGAAAATGAAGCAAAACTTGAGGTCAAGATCCAATGGGTCCAGAAGAAAATAGAAAAGAACATCTATACCCTGATTCACCCCCCTAGTTAGGGTATATAGGCCCTTATTAGACATAAAAATTGGTATCGTAGGATAGATTACATTTTTTGAATTTTTTTCTCTGACAAGGTTTACTCTACTTTTATAATTAAAGTTTCAGTTTGTTCTTATCTCGGTGTGACATAGAAAATGGAAGAACTATAAAGAATAAGTAGAATTTAGATAGTATTCCTTAGTGTGGAAGTATCTACATAAATTTTTTATTCAATTTAAGAAAACTAATAATGTACTCAATAAAGGTTTGTATTAATTAGACAATGAAAATATAAAATCACTCAATGATGCTACTAGAATGAGTGAAGAACATGAAATTTCAAGTGTTACTAAAAATAATGATGATGAAGAAACTACAAAAAGGAAAAAGTGTAAATTGTACATGAAACAAAGAAATTGGATAAAAAATTGTACGTAGATATTAAATATAAAGATATCCAGATCCAAGTGTAGGAAATTGAAGTCAACAGGCTAAAAGGATTAAATAAAAGGCTTGTTGAAGTGGCCACATATCGAAGAGATAATAATTATATCTAAGTTAAAGAACTATAAAAACTGAAATTTGATGAAATAAGAGTTATTTCGACTCAGATAAAATTCAAAATTTGAAATATAGAAATGATGATGTTGCTACAAACCTATTTGAACTTTTTCAAGATAAGAAAAGGCTACAACAGGAGAATACATGTTGTAATGATTGTATTGTTCAAATGAATTATAAAATAAAAGAGAAATTTGACATGATAGATAATTTATCCTAAGAATTGGAAGATGAGATGACTATAGGGAAGAATCTCAACATATAACTTAATAATCAACTTAAATAAAGGGATAATAAGATTCAAAAATTGAGAGAGGAGATAGAATGCGTCAAGAAAGAAGTGTAGAAATCTAATTCTAAAGGCAATCCCAAATTGAAGGATTCTTTGCACTTACTATTTGATTATCCTTCAGTAGGTGATAATGAAATGAAAATAAAATATGATACTTCAGATGAAAAACATGAAACAATTGTCTCATCCCAAAGGCCATACAGTTTGGTAAAATTTGGTATTGGATATGATTAACCTTCTCCCATGCATGAGAGGAAGATAACCATTAATAGTTCCATAAATTGGAAAAATCCTATAGATAGTGGAAATATACCTAAAAATGATTTTACCAGAGGAAATGAAAAAATGTGCTATTTATGTAGTATTTTTTTTTTCATATTTCATGTTTTTTGAATAATTAGAATGTATTTAATATTATGAATACATAAATATTTCTAAATATGATATTAAGAATAAGATTATTGAAAAGTATGAAAGATAGGTCTCTCATAAGAAAGTAGTCATCAAATGATACTATCGTGGAAGATAGGGACACACTATGTATATGTGTCAAGAAGCTTGAGGGATCATTGTCAGAATAAGAGCTCTAGCTGCATCAATATATCATCCAAGAAATAATGAAATGAGGTATTTATTTAATTGAAGATGTTTTAAATGTGATAACCATGGGAATTTGGAAAGATATTACAGTAGGAATAAATAAGGGAATGAAAAGGAACCCAAAGGGAGATCCCCAACTCTAGTAGTGTATAATGAAAAATCTTATATTGGAAGACATCACATTGACTGGGTAGTTGGAATAAGCAAAACAATAGTACAATACTTTGTAAGAAAGTATCAAAATGTTGATCTATCAGGATTGACTGCAATCCTATTATTGAGGATTCCAGAGGTAACCCTCTCCAAATATGTTAAATATTTTTCACATATATAGGAATTTTTGCAAGTATATTAGGGAGATATGATCCAAGGGCTCTATGTTATTAAAGGGTATGGGTGCATTAGTTGAATGAGATACACGCAACAGGAAGAATATGAACTCTTGAAATTCACACATGATATGAGATTCAACATGTGGTGTTACACAACAACTCTATTTTTGAAATTTTAATATTAAGGTTGTTTCTTGTGGAAAAGGATACTATATTATGAAGATCCTAATATGAAATTAAAGAGTTATCAAAGTTATACTTTAATGATATAGTGGTTTCATGTTCCTTGAATATTCCATCATTGGTATCATGCCTCAGTTCAAAGTGTTATTTTCCCACCAAGAGAAGACAACTTGGGGGAGAATCAAGGTTTTTAGGGGTATATGGTGACAAGCACACTAAGTGATATAACCTCATCTAATAAGAGAGTCCTTTAAAGATTTGAGTAAAGTCATGTTGTTAGAATCTATGGAAGTAAGTGAGTGACATAGAAAAAATTGAAACTTATTGGCTTAAACTCTTGTTTCCTACAAATAGTTCTTACCCAATTGGCTTAGAGGATCTGTTAGTGACTCCGTTCCAAGTGGTAATTTGACTTGTTGAGAATCTTATAACTGTGTGTATCTATAAAATAATAATATGACTCGAATCTTAAAAACTGATAAAATAATCAAAGATTCAATTCCAAGTAAATAAATGGAGTTAAATTTAAAATTTCATATAGTTGACATAGCCTGGTGGTGTTCGAATAGTTGAAATAGTGGGTGCCCTAGAACCAACTATTTAGTACATTTTATTACCATATTGTGTATAAAGGTATCTATATATGATGTTTTATTACCATTATAGTGTAGATATTTATGCATCAATAATTTAATGGTAATTTCGAAAGAATAATTATCATATCTAAAGGTTACACCAATTCCTAGGCTATAATGAAAACCTCGATATATTATGACATTATTATTAAATACATGTCCTATAGTCGAGATATATCTTACTGAATATACATAGTAGATGTTTGACTATCATGTGCTGGGGGCTCATAAGCATTGAGTCCTCTTCTCACTAATTTCACACTTGGTGATCTATAGTAGTGAAATCATGAGGACAAACCCTCCAATAGGAACACCACATGTTTCAGTTGTTATTGGTTTTTCCTATCTACAATCATCTATAATGGTCTCATGACTTGAGATCATTTCCAAGGTGCGCCATTTGATTTCTTACTTTGATGCAAGAAAAAAACCACGATATTGAAATTTTGGTGAGGCAGATTGTGTTGGGTGCATTATTGGTGGCATGATATTGGTTGAATGATCAATAAAGAATTTTCTGCTTCTAGGTTGAGGAAGTTATATATCTTAGGACACATTGATCAGGATGGTAGTACCTTGGTAAATTCTTGTCCTTGGTAGTCCAAGGTAAATCCGTCTAGTTAGATCATTAAATAGTAAATCAAGAAAAGGGTGATGAAATGGGTGTGCATCCCTCTTTATGAGATATTAAAGACAATTAGATTATATTACATAGTGCATGTTCATAGGTTGGTTGTTGCTACTATGACAATACTTATCTCTTTAGGGTCCATAATGGGTTGCTTGCTCCCTCTCTTGGTCTGTGAATAGTGTTCACTACTATCGAGATAAGAGCTTAGAGGTCACACACAATAACATATTCAAGAATATTCCCTATTTTGTTGAATATGAGTTTTGGACATGGTGGACCCCACCACTGGGGTCCGAGATATTTCCAAGGAGATACAATCACCAATACAATAAATAAATTCATGTTATTCAAGTTAATAATAATGCACATTGAATTTATTTATTAAATTTATATAAAAGTTTTAAAGTAAATACATGAAAAATATTAATTGAATGAATATTTGTATTCAAGGTTCAATTAATATTTGTGGTAATGAAAAATTGAGTTAATGACTCATTTATTATCATGTAAAATATTTATTATATTATAGGTAAGTAATAATAATATTTATGAAATAGTTCAGTAGTCATAACATTCCTTTTATAGCATGTTAATTATTCAGGGGTTGAGAGGCATTTCGAAGTAATTTAATTACAGACTATATAGGTAAGAGAGCCTCCCACTAGGAACTATTCGTGAGCTTTCTCTCTATTTTTATCTTCCCAAAATCTAGAGGGAAAGTCTATGGATCTAGGAGCTCAGATCGAGCTCTCTCTCATGCATCACAAGCAAGGAGATGCGGTGATCATCGAAGCGTCTAAGGCATCATCAGATCTCCGTGCTACCATAGTAACTTGATGATAGGCACTCCCACAATTTATCTAAGAATGTATGGATGATCACGAGGAATTAGACTTAAGATTCTTCAAGCAGTGATCTCCAATGACAAGCAGACGTCATGCGCTGATTCAGATCTAAACCAGATATTTTATAGTTTGATATTGTTCTTATTCTCTTTCACGTGTGATCCTAAGGATGTAATCGGGAAATGATTCACTGACATTGACAAGTTCTAGTCGATCATTGGTGAAAAATTTTAGAATCCCTTTTTTGGAGATTCCACTACATGCTAGTTACCTATAATTGGCATCAGAGGGAGCGTGGAAATTTTATGCCAATGAAAAAAATTAAAATTTCATTATAAGTAATAGAGGGTTTCATTACGTTCCTAACACCATAGAGCACGTGTTAATACAAAATTAGATGGCTAAGTTGCGGCCATCTGATGTTTTATTTTGGATTGAGATAAATCATACGGGTATACTTCTGTGAAGATCATTTTTATTAAATTCCTACTATTCTGACCTGATCGACGGCTAAAATAGTTTTTTCTATCCCATTGGTTTTATAATATTAAAATATTTTTTGTAATAATAAATATTGTAATAATATTATTATAATATAATTATTAAAATAATATTATGATTTTTATAAGGATATATTGGGCTGTTTTGGGTGGATGTGTTTTTGTCAAAAGACAAACTTAAAAGGAGGATGGGTGGATTCAAATTTAAAAAATGTGCTGTTTTATCTGGGGACTGATGGCTTGACCTTAAAAAGGAATTTTTTAAAAAAAAAGGAAGTCAAATTTTTATGGGCCGAGCGGCCCCTCCCTGTCCCTTCCTGTGCGAGCTGCCCACGTGGCCTTCTTCCCTGCCGAAACCCTCAGCCGGCCATCTGGCATTCCTCTCAGCCACAGTGGCTCCTCCCGCACCCCCCTCCATGACTCGGTGCCTCGACAATAGCTAACCAGCACCAACACCACAACCCACCCCATGCGACACTCTTGTCCGACCACTCCTCTCCCCTCCAACACCTCCATCCCACCTAACTCGGATACCTGCGGCGACCCTCCTCTCCTCATCCAGCTGCGACACAAGCCACCGCCCATGAACTAGTTTGGAACCCCTAGTCACCCACAGTCACACTCACATGGCGGCCCCAGCCAGATTTTCTGACCCTCCCTCGATATCCCATGCCACTCTTCACAGAACCAGCTGGCCACCCACGCGCATGACCTATCCCTTAGCTAGCTGCCTCTGACCGGCGCCTTGGACCAGCCCCCCACTCCGCAACGAGGCTGGAACCCCTATAAATTTCAATTAAAAAAATATGAGTAAATTTTTAATTCAACTATAATTCCCTCGAGTATAATTTAATGCAAGTTTAATTTTAATTCTACATTTATTTTTTAAATACGCAAGTTAATGTGTATAGACTGGTCATGAACCATTGATCAACCAATGCTTGTTTGGTGCGTGTTTATTTATTTGTTAAATTATTGCATCTTTGTTTGTAATAATTAGTTAATAAATGGAGGTCTATGTATCTTCACTGAGTTATTATATGTATAAGGGCCTACGCTTCCACTTTAGAGTTGTATTTTTACTACCCAGTTCCCATCGCTTGTGAGTGAGTATTTTTGTATAATGAAGATCTAATAAGTGAAACACTTTGCGCCAAGTGATGGAGATACACCAAACAAGAGTTTAATGCCTTGGATGGAAATACACTACAATTCAAGTTGAAAGCGATGTGACTCAAGGTATTATCCCTAGGGTCTAGGTTGGTTCATTATTCACTTAATGAATCATCCATTAGTACCGGCTCATGATCATGTCTACATTTTATTTTTACATGGTTTATTATTTTTGTGTATGTGTAGTTAATGCAAGATCACATAGAAATAATAAACATGTATGAAAGATAAAATAAACACGTGACATGATAGATTTTTCTATTTCTTTCATGGTCAATTATGAGTGTGATCACATAGTACATGCTAAGAAGATAGGAAATGATTTATTTCGTCTCATAAAAATAATAAAACCCTCAAAGAAATATTAAGTCCAAACCGCCTCCCATCATTCAAATTTGGATAAAACCGACTATTTGGGGTGTCAGTCATGCCAAAGCTGAGGGTGTCTGTTACTATCGAGAAGTTATTATGATATTGGTGGGTTTACATTACTAAAAATTTATCAAATAAATTAAAAAATCCAGCTTTCTGTAATTTTAGAGGAAAGATTTTAGTAAATTAAGTTTTGATTTCAGAAGCTGGGACTTCACTCAACAGATCAAAAAACCGTGGGTTAGTGTGGTTGGCTGACCAAAAGTATACCTTAAACCCTCCAAGTAGCGGTGTTTCCAAATCTTGTAGACTATAAGGAGTGGTTCAGGGATCTTTGCCACTAGAATACTCAAGTGACAGAGTATTCTGATTCTAACAGAGAGGGTTCTTAGAATTCGATAAAATAGTGGAAATGAGACAATGTTACAATGGACTTTGTCATGGGGCTACCGAAGACTCCTAGAAGGAACGATGCAATATGGGTTATTGTTGATCGTCTTACCAAGTCAGCACATTTTCTTTCTATAAGAGAAGATCTACCCCTGGAACGTCTAGCAAGACTATACATTAATGAAGTTGTGAGACTTCATGGAGTTCCCCTATCGATTGTTTCTGATCGTGATCCCCGTTTTAATTCAAGATTTTGGAAAAGTCTTCAGAAATCCCTGGATACTGAACTTCATTTGAGCACTGCTTACCACCCTCAGACAGATGGAGAATCAGAACGGACTATTCAAACCTTAGAAGACATGTTGAGATCTTGCTCACTTGACTTTCAGGGTATGTGGGATCAATATTTACCTCTGGTAGAATTTTCCTATAACGATAGCTTCCATTCAAGTATTCAGATGGCACCATATGAAGCGTTATACGGAAAGAGATGTCGTACACCAACCTATTGGGATGAAGTTGGTGAAAGAAAACTTGTAGGCCCAGAACTGGTGGAGGAAACAGTGGAAAAGGTGAAGGTAATCCAAAATCACATCAAAGCAGCTCAAAGTAGGCAGAAGAGCTATGCCGATAATCGAAGGAAGGATTTGGAATTTCAGGTCGGTGATCATGTTTTCCTAAAGGTATCTCCATGGAAGGGAGTCATACGTTTTGGTAAGAAAGGTAAATTGAGTCCCAGGTACATCGGACATTTCGAAATTCTAGAACGAGTTGGGGCTGTAGCTTACCGATTGGCAATGCCGCCAAGTCTCTCCAAAGTTCACGATGTGTTCCACGTATCTCTGTTGAGAAAATACATGCCTGACCCAACGCATGTACTCACCTATGAGGAATTAGAACTGGAACCCGATCTGCCTTATTGTGAAGAGCCCGTCAAGATTCTTGATACAAGAGAACAAGTACTGAGAAACCGGACGACACGTCTGGTAAAAGTTTTGTGGAGAAATCATAAGATGGAAGAGGCAACGTGGGAACCCGAGGAACTTATGATGAAGAACCACCCGAGTCTTTTCATGTGATAAGTATTCTAGAAATTTCGAGGATGAAATTATTTGAAGGAGGGGAGAATGTAACACCCCAAGCTTCTACGGTACGTTTCCCTTCGAATAATGCGATAGCGTGTGTTGTACGCAACCTCGAGTTCTAACACACACCACAACTAATCAAACTAGCCGTTATGAATAGTAATACCTACTTTTTGAAATTATATATATTTTATATTTGAAAATGGACTTCATTTTTGGATTCGGAATATTGAAATTATCCTAGGGTGAAATTTTGGTACTTTTCGGATAACTTTTATATTTTGATGAATAGTGAAAATTACTAAATTTTAATTAAAAACAACTTTTTTAATCAAAATAATTAATAGTGATAAATTGTGAATTTGAGTGGTTTTAAAGTATATTTAGAATATATTTTTACCATTTAATATAATGTTGGTCATTGGACATAATTTTACAATTAAACCGAACATAAACAAGTGTCAATCTTTTGATAGTTATTACCTCTTAAAAACACGCTTTTTGTTTTGACAGCGGGAATTAATTTTAAATTAATTTCTGCCACTTCTGTGTTTTGAATTTAGAAAAATGGATTCAATATTTGGAATCATGATGTCCAAATTGTGTAAATAGGTAACTTTTATTTTTAGACATTTTGAATAATTACTGTGGTAAATATTTTATTTACCATGGTTAAGGGTAAATCCGGTAAATAAGGGTTAAAAGAATAATATTATAATAATACAAAATTACCCTAAAACGTGTCCTAACCTTATTGGTGGACACATAAACGACCATGAGCATCCTTGGGTCAATTTGGGGACCCCTTGGAGCCACTTGTATGTGGTAGGGACACTTTATATTAATAAAGTTAAAATAAAAATAAAAATGGCATAAGCTTACATCTTTTAGAAGAACAATTTTTACATAGGGTTATACATGTTGGATTTTCGATTATAAATATTCATTAGAAAGATAAAATGATTTCCTACATAATGATATTTTATTTATAATTTTTAGACATCAAATAATTTAAATTATTAATGACACAATAATGATGCAATGTTTACCTCATTAATAAATCATTTAAATAAAAAAGATTATAATGATAAAAATATTATCTAAAACCTGTCCAATTATTATTGGTTGATGTTATTTAGAATATTAGTCATCTTATCTTCGACCTCAATGATTTTTGGACCATTATAAACCGAATATAATTATATTATAAAGTAATACTTTCACTCTTTCCTAAAGAGCCCCTCTTCTCCCTTATAAAAGGAGACCACTTCTACTCATTCCTCACACCTCTCAAGCCACTTGGCTCGTCCAAACTCTGCCCAACTAAGCTCCCCACATCCCTCTACTCTTCCTTGAAGCTTCCCCTTAGGCAGAAATAATTTCAAGAAGTCCTTTGGTTCCAACCAAAGTGAGTTACCTAAATTAAAGGTAACGATTTCTATTAAATTATTTTCCTTTATTTTGCTTCTCCAACCCCCAAACTCTTTTTATTTCCTTTCTTTTGTAACAACACCAGTATCCTCAATATACTATGATGTTGTTATAAGAAGGATTCAAACTACACATACACACAACTCCATCTAATGGATGATGAACATAATGTTTCTGTGGATGGCAAACTAACGCCTCACGAAACGATGATTGTTCAAATACATCTTACCGCCTCTCATGGTGGCCATTATGATGGCACTGTAATTAAATATGATATTAATGATATATATTTTATATATAAGCTTCTTTAATTCCATTTTATTTCATACCATTATTCGTTTCATGTTGTATATACATACGATAATTTCATTTGAGGAAGTGCGGACTACCGCCCCCTTAAAATGATATGACTCGTTCATACCACACATGGAACGTATAAAGGATGGTGTTAATGAACTTAAGTAACACATATAAAATATTATATTATACTGGAATAGTAATATACCTATGTATCATTTGGATTCAATTCTTTTAAAATAAAAATTAAATGGAAGTAGCGTTCGTGCGTACGTACGGACTACCGTCTCCACGAACGCGGTGAGATCCATCCTCCATCGTATCCATTCAAGTCTTATTCTCATTTTAGGGTTAAAAATAATGTTAATATCATTCTTATTATGAATAAGATTTAATCTATCCATTACAAACATGTCTTACGTAACCAAACATTTAAGAAGAACGAATCGATTATCACCTGAAACGACGATAATACTAAGATATTATTAATAAAGCAATGTTAAAAGATCATATATGATATCATATTAATGTATATGATTCTTGTATAATTTAATAACAATTATTTCACCATTATACATGAGGTTAACTGACCGCAAAAAAGGAAAAGTACAAGGTAAGGGTTTACTTTACAACCTCTTCATTATCCAAGGTTGTTTATACGTAATAATCTACTGGGATCTCTTTATCATCCACATCCATGTTTCTTAAAAATATATTTCAAAACATTTTTACTATTTACTAGAATATGAGTTAAAGTCATTTATACCCTTTTTGACTTTTATAAGTGGTTTATAAAGGAATCTTTCGGTCGTTTTCAAAACAAGGTCCTTTTTAACCTTTTCGAAAGAATTAAGGTAAGAATGCTTTTTTTAACTTATACGGCGGGTGCGGCTATTTTCTGCCGTTATAAAATCTTCAAAGCTTCCCTTACAAGATTATAAGAATATTTTCAAAGAAAATGTTTTATTTTATATGGATCTTAAATGATTTCAAAATAAAAGGAGATATTTCTTTTAAAAGAATTTTGATTTCATCTATGTCAACATCCTTTGATGGATTTTAAGATTATTTGAAGTTGATTTATTATGATACAAAACTTCTATATTGTATTGAAGGTTTTGTGATATGTTTGACTGTGGATGTGCTATTTTTATACCATTCATAGTTTATGGTGAAAGTATTGACATTTCGTATGCTAGTTTTAATACGAATGTTTATGTTATGTTTAAACCTTTTCATATGGGAATGCATTGGACTTAATAAGTGACGGGTGGAGCCCGCTATAGCTCCTTGATGCATCGGTAGGTCTCATGAGACAAACTAGTGTCTTGGCACAAGGCCTTGACAAAATCTTATTTGTAGTCTTGGCACGAGGCCTTGGCTATGTGGTTATGATAGTATGGTATTATGCATTCCAACATTATGAAAGTGGTTATTGATTTTTTCATGTGATTATTCGATTAGTAGAATATCCATGTGAATAAGTAAATGGAATTATTTCATTTTATTTATGCCATACCATGTTGAAAGTTCATATTTAAAAGGCTTTTGTTTTAGTTATACATTGCCTTAAATGTTTATTCTTATTTATGAAAGTTTCCGCTATATTGTTATCGTTACTGGGCATTTGAGCTCACCCCTTTTCTATGTTTTATTTTTCCCAGGATGTGAAGAAGTAAGTTATGAATGACCTGCAGGGATTTTATGAGGGGTTAATAGTGTGGATTGTGGAAACATTATGTTGTTGTAGTATTTTTT
The DNA here is from genome assembly GCA_963277665.1 of Viscum album. NCBI lineage: Eukaryota > Viridiplantae > Streptophyta > Magnoliopsida > Santalales > Viscaceae > Viscum > Viscum album. Next base: position 632,517,644 of record OY728161.1, read on the forward strand.
CATTTTATGATGTAATGTAAAACTTATGAATATATCTAGTGTTTCCAAGGCTACTAAACCATTCGGTCTTTCGAGATTTGATCTTTCTTGTGATCATGCCAATGTTATGTAATAATGCACCGACTCTGGGTAACTGGGGTCGGGGCGTTACAGTTGGTATCAGAGAAAGTTTAGTACAAACCTTGGAAACTAGATTTAGATAAACTCTGATTAGAGCACGTAGACCTAAGATGAACTTTGAGGATTAGTATAGAAGAACTTCCTAGAATTTTGGTATTGTAGAGATTTTGTGAGTTTTCCGAGAAATACATCCCTGTCTGGATACGAGCAGGTAGAGGCGGCTCTGGCACAAATGTACCTAGGGGTAAAACCCGAAAACACCGCTTTGAGCTAGACTCGAACGGGAACTGGTGCACGACAACGGGCCTTGCTGCACTCTTGGTTACGACACTCCCGGTGGATATGCTTAGGATAACTCTCATTTTCTTTACAAATCATTTTGAAGGGGTTATGAGTATATACATCCTCAAAGAAAACATTCTTATGATTATGGATTATATCCATAAATAGTTCAATTTATGTTAAGTGTTTTATAAGTATAGGATTATGTATTTTGATTCATAAACTAATCTAGTTTATGCCATTGTTTAGAAATGGCGCCTAGTGGAAGAAATGGAAACCGTATCAATGCACGCACTCCATGTAGGGATTGCCCTCCTGCTCAAGATAATTATAGTGGGGATGGTGATGCAACTGGTGCTGATCAGCTAATCACCATACTGGGACAACTTACTCAGGTTATGAATAATAACCTTACCCGTATGGAGCACCCTGATCCGCAGCGTGGAAGATCAATGTTAGATCGATTCATGAGGCAACAAACACCAACGTTCAATGGGAATACAAATCCCTTAGTAGCTGAGAAATAGATATTTTCCCTAAAGAAAATATTTCAGGCTTTGGGGAGCAGTGAAAGGGAAAAAGTTATCATGGCAGTTTACCGCCTCACTGGAGATGCTGATCAATGGTGGTCATTGATTCAAAATACGAAGGAAGATGATGAAGTATCAAATATGGAATGGAGGGAGTTCAAAGATCTGTTTTTAGAAAAATACTTTCCTCGCGACCATCGAGCAGATATGGAAAGGCAATTTCTGAGTCTGAGACAAAAGGAGGATGATAATGTCACAAAGTATGAGGCTAACTTTACAAGGTTAGCGAGGTATGCTGAAGATTATATTCGCAACCCAAGAAGTAAGATTGATCGTTTCTTTGATGGGTTAAAACCATTTCTCCGTCGAGCGTTAGTCTCACAATCCTTTTCATCGTACGAAGACATTGTCTCATGTGCTATCAAGACCGAAAAGGAATTCTCTAAGTCTTATGACTTTAAAGCAAAGCAAGAGAAGAAGAGACCTGCTGATCAATCTGGGAATGGAAATAAGGGGAAGAAAGGAAAGGTTGAATATCCATCATGTGGTAAATGTGGGAAGAAACACCCCGGTACTTGCTTGAAGGGAATGGGAGTCTGTTACAAGTGTGGTGAAAAAGGCCACCAAGCTCATGATTGCAAGGGGAGGAAGAGAATGAAATAACTGTCGGTGAGGAAAGGAATGTTCAAATAGAGGATGTACCTGTTGTGAAAGAATTTGTAGATGTATTTCCGGAAGATTTACCTGGACATCCTCCAGAACGAGAAGTTGAGTTTTCTATTGATTTGATTCCTGGATCAAGGCCTATATCGAAGACCCCTTATAGAATGGCCACTGTAGAGTTAGTCGAACTAAAGAAACAACTAGAGGAATTGAGTAATAAGGTATTTATTCGCCCTAGTGTTTCTCCATGGGGAGCCCCTGTTCTTTTTGTTAAAAAGAAAGATGGATCTATGAGGTCATGTATCGACTACAGGGAGATCAATGCTATAACGATAAAGAACAAGTATCCCCTACCTCATATTGATGATTTATTTGACCAACTGCATGGAGCTCAATACTTTTCAAAGATTGACCTTCGATCTGGATACCATCAGTTGTGTGTGAAGAAGGAAGACATTCCGAAAACAGCATTTCGAACCAGGTACGGGCATTACGAGTTTACTGTAATGCCGTTTGGATTGACTAATGCACCCTCTGTATTCATGGATCTGATGAATAGAGTTTTCAAGGAGTATCTCGATGAATTTGTGGTGGTATTTATTGATGGTATCTTGGTATACTCCAAAACCTACGAAGATCATGAAAATCACTTGCGCATTATCTTGAAGACTCTGATGAGGCATGAATTATATGGGAAGTTTAGCAAGTGTGAATTCTGGCTTCAGGAGATTTCTTTTCTTGGCCATATTGTCTCTAGAGATGGAATCTCTGTTGATCCTTCTAAGACCAAGGCAATCCAAGAATGTCCAGAACCTACGAGTATAACTGAGGTACGTAGTTTTATTGGTTTGGCAGGTTATTATCGACGTTTCGTCCAGAATTTTGCCCGATTGGCTAACCCATTAACGAAGCTCACACGTAAAGGGGTTAAATTTGTTTGGACAAAAGAGTGTGAAGAATGTTTCGAAGAACTGAAGAGAAGATTAGTCAATGCTCCTATATTGACTCTACCATCTGGGAATGATGGGTTCGTTATTTATAGTGATGCATCGAAGAAAGGACTTGGCTGTGTCCTTATGCAGAATGATAGAGTTATTGCCTATGCATCACGACAGTTGAAAATTCATGAACAAAACTATCCTACTCATGATCTCGAGTTAGCAGCAATGATCTTTGCTTTGAAGATATGGAGGCACTACCTCTATGGTGAAAAATGTGAGATTTATACTGATCACAAGAGTTTGAAGTATATTTTCTCACAAAAAGAACTCAACATGAGGCAAAGGAGATGGCTTGAATTACTCAAGGATTATGATTGTACGATACACTACCACCCAGGGAAGGCAAACAAGGTGGCAGATGCTTTGAGTAGAAAAGACCATGGAGTTTTGAACAATATGAGAATTGAAAGGGATCCAATTTTCATGGATCTAGTGAAGATGGACATGGGAATAACCAGGGAAGGTGAAACATCAATGCCTTTTCAAATGGTTGCCAAACCATCTTTACTAGAAAGGATTAAGAGTTCTCAGACCGATGATGAAGAATTCCAAAAAAAAATTAAAGCTGTGAATGATGGGAGATTGAGAGACTTTGTGTATGAAGATGGAATTTTGAAATTCGGGAAGAGACTTTGTGTTCCCAATATACCTGATCTAAAAAGGGAATTGCTGGATGATGCTCATAGTTCCAATTTCTCTATACACCCTGGGAGCACCAAAATGTATAGAGATTTGAAGGAACATTTTTGGTGGGACAACATGAAGAGGGAGATTGCTGATTTTGTGTCAAGATGTATGGTTTGTCAACAAGTGAAAGCTGGAAGGCAACAGCCTGGAGGAGTCATGCAACCTCTTCCCATACCAGAGTGGAAATGGGACAATGTTACGATGGACTTTGTCATGGGGCTACCGAAGACTCCTAGAAGGAACGATGCAATATGGGTTATTGTTGATCGTCTTACCAAGTCAGCACATTTTCTTGCTATAAGAGAAGATCTACCCCTGGAACGTCTAGCAAGACTATACATTAATGAAGTTGTGAGACTTCATGGAGTACCCCTATCGATTGTTTCTGATCGTGATCCCCGTTTTACTTCAAGATTTTGGAAAAGTCTTCAGAAATCCCTGGATACTGAACTTCATTTGAGCACTGCTTACCACCCTCAGACAGATGGACAATTAGAACGGACTATTCAAACCTTAGAAGACATGTTGAGATCTTGCTCACTTGACTTTCAGGGTATGTGGGATCAATATTTACCTCTGGTAGAATTTTCTTATAACAATAGCTTCCATTCAAGTATTCAGATGGAACCATATGAAGCGTTATACGGAAAGAGATGTCGTACACCAACCTGTTGGGATGACGTTGGTGAAAGAAAACTTGTAGGCCCAGAACTGGTGGAGGAAACGGTGGAAAAGGTGAAGGTAATCCAAAATCACATCAAAGCAGCTCAAAGTAGGCAGAAGAGCTATGCCGATAATCGAAGGAAGGATTTGGAATTTCAGGTCGGTGATCATGTTTTCCTAAAGGTATCTCCATGGAAGGGAGTCATACGTTTTGGTAAGAAAGGTAAATTGAGTCCCAGGTACATCGGACCTTTCGAAATTCTAGAACGAATTGGGGCTGTAGCTTACCGATTGGCAATGTCGCCAAGTCTCTCCAAAGTTCACGATGTGTTCCACGTATCTCTGTTGAGAAAATACATGCCTGACCCAACGCATGTACTCACCTATGAGGAATTAGAACTGGAACCCGATCTGTCTTATTGTGAAGAGCCCGTCAAGATTCTTGATACAAGAGAACAAGTACTGAGAAACCGGACGACACGTCTGGTAAAAGTTTTGTGGAGAAATCATAAGATGGAAGAGGCAACGTGGGAACCCGAGGAACTTATGATGAAGAACCACCCGAGTCTTTTCATGTGATAAGTATTCTAGAAATTTCGAGGACGAAATTATTTGAAGGAGGGGAGAATGTAACACCCCAAGCTTCTACGGTACGTTTCCCTTCGAATAATGCGATAGCGTGTGTTGTACGCAACCTCGAGTTCTAACACACACCACAACTAATCAAACTAGCCGTTATGAATAGTAATACCTAATTTTTGAAATTATATATATTTTATATTTGAAAATGGACTTCATTTTTGGATTCGGAATATTGAAATTAGCCTAGGGTGAAATTTTGGTACTTTTCGGATAACTTTTATATTTTGATGAATAGTGAAAATTACTAAATTTTAATTAAAAACAACTTTTTTAATCAAAATAATTAATAGTGATAAATTGTGAATTTGAGTGGTTTTAAAGTATATTTAGAATATATTTTTACCATTTAATATAATGTTGGTCATTGGACATAATTTTACAATTAAACCGAACATAAACAAGTGTCAATCTTTTGATAGTTATTACCTCTTAAAAACACGCATTTTGTTTTGACAGCGAGAATTAATTTTAAATTAATTTCTGCCACTTCTGTGTTTTGAATTTAGAAAAATGGATTCCATATTTGGAATCAGGATGTCCAAATTGTGTAAATAGGTAACTTTTATTTTTAGACATTTTGAATAATTACTGTGGTAAATATTTTATTTACCATGGTTAAGGGTAAATCCGGTAAATAAGGGTTAAAAAAATAATATTATAATAATACAAAATTACCCTAAAACGTGTCCTAACCTTATTGGTGGACACATAACCGACAATGAGCATCCTTGGGTCAATTTGGGGACCCCTTGGAGCCACTTGTATGTGGTAGGGACACTTTATATTAATAAAGTTAAAATAAAAATAAAAATGGCATAAGCTTACATCTTTTAGAAGAACAATTTTTACATAGGGTTATACATGTTGGATTTTAGATTATAAATATTCATTAGAAATATAAAAAGATTTCCTACATAATGATATTTTATTTATAATTTTTAGACATCAAATAATTTAAATTATTAATGACACAATAATGATGCAATGTTTACCTCATTAATAAATCATTTAAATAAATAAGATTATAATGATTAAAATATTATCTAAAACCTGTCCAATTCTTATTGGTTGATGTTATTTAGAATATTAGTCATCTTATCTTCGACCTCAATGATTTTTGGACCATTATAAACCGAATATAATTATATTATAAAGTAATACTTTCACTCTTTCCTAAAGAGCCCCTCTTCTCCCTTATAAAAGGAGACCACTTCTACTCATTCCTCACACCTCTCAAGCCACTTGGCTCGTCCAAACTCTGCCCAACTAAGCTCCCCACATCCCTCTACTACTCCTTGAAGCTTCCCCTTAGGCAGAAATCATTTCAAGAAGTCCTTTGGTTCCAACCAAAGTGAGTTACCTAAATTAAAGGTAACGATTTCTCTTAAATTATTTTCCTTTATTTTGCTTCTCCAACCCCCAAAATCTTTTTATTTCCTTTCTTTTGTAACAACACCAGTATCCTCAATATACTAGGATGTTGTTATAAGAAGGATTCAAACTACACATACACACAACTCCATCTAATGGATGATGAACATAATGTTTCTGTGGATGGAAAACTAACGCCTCACGAAACGATGATTGTTCAAATACATCTTACCGCCTCTCATGGTGGCCATTATGATGGCACTGTAATTAAATATGATATTAATGATATATATTTTATATATAAGCTTCTGTAATTCCATTTTATTTCATACCATTATTCGTTTCATGTTGTATATACATACGATAATTTCATTTGAGGAAGTGCGGACTACCGCCCCCTTAAAATGATATGACTCGTTCATACCACACATGGAACGTATAAAGGATGGTGTTAATGAACTTAAGTAACATATATAAAATATTATATTATACTGGAATAGTAATATACCTATGTTTCATTTGGATTCAATTCTTTTAAAATAAAAATTAAATGGAAGTAGCGTTCGTGCGTACGTACGGACTACCGTCTCCACGAACGCGGTGAGATCCATCTCCATCGTATCCATTCAAGTCTTATTCTCATTTTAGGGTTAAAAATAATGTTAATATCATTCTGATTATGAATAAGATTTAATCTATCCATTACAAACATGTATTACGTAACCAAACATTTAAGAAGAACGAATCGATTATCACCTGAAACGACGATAATACTAAGATATTATTAATAAAGCAATGTTAAAAGATCATATATGATATCATATTAATGTATATGATTCTTGTATAATTTAATAACAATTATTTCACCATTATACAGGAGGTTAACCGACCCCAACAAAGGAAAAGTACAAGGTAAGGGTTTACTTTACAACCTCTTCATTATCCAAGGTTGTTTATACGTAATAATCTACTGGGATCTCTTTATCATCCACATCCATGTTTCTTAAAAATGTATTTCAAAACATTTTTACTATTTACTAGAATATGAGTTAAAGTCATTTATACCCTTTTTGACTTTTATAAGTGGTTTATAAATGAATCTTTCGGTCGTTTTCAAAACAAGGTCCTTTTTAACCTTTTCGAAAGAATTAAGGTAAGAATGCTTTTTTTTAACTTATACGGCGGGTGCGGCTATTTTCCGCCGTTATAAAATCTTCAAAGCTTCCCTTACAAGCTTATAAGAATATTTTCAAAGAAAATGTTTTATTTTAAATGGATCTTAAATGATTTCAAAATAAAAGGAGATATTTCTTTTAAAAGAATTTTGATTTCATCTATGTCAACATCCTTTGATGGATTTTAAGATTATTTGAAGTTGATTTATTATGATAAAAAACTTCTATATTGTATTTAAGGTTTTGTGATATGTTTGACTGTGGATGTGCTATTTTTATACCATTCATAGTTTATGGTGAAAGTATTGACATTTCGTATGCTAGTTTTAATACGAATGTTTATGTTATGTTTAAACCTTTTCATATGGGAATGAATTAGACTTAATAAGTGACGGGTGGAGCCCGCTATAGCTCCTCGATGCATCGGTAGGTCTCATGAGACAAACTAGTGTCTTGACACAAGGCCTTGACAAAATCTTATTTGTAGTCTTGGCACGAGGCCTTGGCTATGTGGTTATGATAGTCTGGAATTATGCATTCCAACATTATGAAAGTGGTTATTGATTTTTGCATGTGATTATTCGATTAGTAGAATATCCATGTGAATAAGTAAATGGAATTATTTCATTTTATTTATGCCATACCATGTTGAAAGTTCATATTTAAAAGTCTTTTGTTTTAGTTATACATTGCCTTAAATGTTTATTCTTATTTATGAAAGTTTCCGCTATATTGTTATCCTTACTGGGCATTTGAGCTCACCCCTTTTCTATGTTTTATTTTTCCCAGGATGTGAAGAAGTAAGTTATGAATGACCTGCAGGGATTTTATGAGGGGTTAATAGTGTGGATTGTGGAAACATTATGTTGTTGTAGTAGTTTTTCATTTTATGATGTAATGTAAAACTTATGAATATATCTAGTGTTTCCAAGGCTACTAAACCATTCGGTCTTTCGAGATTTGATCTTTCTTGTGATCATGCCAATGTTATGTAATAATGCACCGACTCTGGGTAACTGGGGTCGGGGCATTACATATATACATCAAGAAATTGATGTTAATAATGAGGATCAATGATGAAGTCTTACATGTTAAAATGGATCAAAAAAATATAGCATGAAACAATTCATAAACACACATTTTATACATCAAGGTCATGATGTAAGTAGTATAAATCTTGCAACTTGAAGAAACTTTAATTATATATCATGATGTGCTTTTCAAATAAAAACTTTATCCCATAATCATATTAAAAAAAATGATAAATGAATATAATATGAGTCATAGTATGATGGAAACCCATTATGTCATAAGATATGTTTTTATAGGAAAAATGTTTGTTAGGACATAAAGAAACTTGCATCAAGAACAAACACATTGTGCATCTATTATAATTATCCTAATGGTTACTTAGGATATTACATAAATCCCTAAGAAAAGTTATATTCAAGTGATAGACTATAGTTTTATATAAGGGTGCACATATCTACTTGAGATAGTGGGAGCCATATTGACTTGGGTTTAGTCAATACTAGAGATGAACCTGTAGTTGGCATAAGAAGTAGTTCCACAAGCGCATATGGAATAAGGTTTGTTCCAGTGACATACTACGTAAGAAGTATAAAATCATATTGATGATTTTTGTATTCACCGTGGTCAGTGTTATATTATTCCTTGAAAATAATATTTCCTACAAGTAAGTAGTGTATGGAAATTAACCGAGATTGAAAAGACCAGTTAAAATTCAATAAATCGATTCCATGTATCAAAGTGAAAAATGGGATTGTTATTTTGAATACTGCAATGGGTATTTAAGTGAGATGGTACAGGGATGGTATAGATGTAGTACCAATAAGACTCAATTGGTAATACTAGGTTGTTATGCCCAAATCCATTATAATTTTACTTTTCATAGATAATTTCTATGATCATATTATTAAGAATTTGATCTGATGACCATAAATCATGGAAGGTGTCTATACAACGCAACCATAAAGTGATGGTAATGTCACAAAATGCTAGTAATGGTTGCAAGTTACTGATATCCAGTTTAGGATTGAAGTATTCAATGAGATCATAGAATATACATTTGCAATAAATATTTTCCATGTGTCTACTAGAGGTTAGTGGGAGTACCAAGTTTTCCAAGTAAAATATATTCGGAAATATATGGAAAATAGATTGATCTTCAAGTTGGTTAAGAATATTATTCAAGTTATTCTCTAATGATTGACTTAAAGTAGTAACCTAAGTTCTAGGGAACAAGATCTATATAGATAGATATAATAGTTACTTAAACCTATTAAATCATACATATAATGACACAATGTTTAAAAATACAAGCTAGAACGATTCAAGAGAATAATTATTGCTAATTTCACATGGTATAATCTCACTAGGTTGACATGTCCAAGACATGATAAGAGATTAATGTGGTGAGTTAAATTCCATATTCTTTAGTGATGGATTTATCACGTATTCCATGATATATACATGAATTGATATTGTCAGGACATACTTTATAGTAGGTAAATATTATTTATGCCTAGGAGTACTACAAGTTAAGTATTCAAAACTATCTAATTATACTTAGACAAGTACAAAGGATATGTACCTGGTAAGTAGAGAAGAAAGGATACTAGTTTTGAGGGAAAAAACTAGTCTTCCTTAGATCAATGAGATCCAATATCACAGTTAGGATTAGGTGATGAGTGAGTCTATCTCATAAAATCTAGTGGTATCTATACCTATAAATATCGATTACGTTGCAGCTTTTAAGGTAGTTAAGAAGCACTTATATGTAATGATTTTTTCTAGTTCTTAGAATCACACCTTGTAGGTAAAGTATTATCACAATGTAAATTATGATATTTTTACTAGATAATATTTAAAGTTTTGATAGTGGAAAAAGGGATATACTCGGGGATACCATATATTTATAATCTTTACTAAGGAAGATGAGGTTGTAAATTGTAGTATTTCCATACAATGGAATCATGGAAGGACCTGTAGCTATATCCATGACTCAGTAAAAACATGATCTTAATCATGTTAGAAACTAATAAGTTCGATTAGAAAGTTAGATCTAGTGCAAGTGGGAGTGTTGAAATAGTGGGTTCCCTAGACCTAACTATGTAGTACTTTTAATTACCATATCATGTATATAGGTAGCTATATATGATGTTTTATTACCGTTATAGTGTAGATAGTTTTGCATCAACTATTTAATGGTAATGTACATTGATTAATTTTTGTATCAAAAGGTTATAGGAGTTACCAGGCTATAATGAGAACCTAGAGATATTATGAAATTAATCTTAAATACATGTCCAATGGTCCAGATACATCTTATTATTTAGACATAGTAAATGTTTCAATATCAGGTTCTAAGGGCTCATAATCATTGAGACTTCTTCTCATGAAGTTTAGACATGGTAATCTCTAGAGGTGAGATCATGAGGACAAACCCGCCTATAGAAACACCAAATGTTTTGGGTATCATTTGTTGTTCTTATCTATGATCATGTGTAATGACCTCATGAATTGAGATAATTTACAATGTGTGCCATTTGATTGCATACTTTGATGTAAGAAAAAAACACTGATATTGAAATCATGGTGAGGTAGCTTATGTTGGGTGCGTCATTGGTTGCATGAAATTGGTTGAATGATCAAGAAAGGATTTTTATCTTCTTAGTTTAAGAAGTTAAATTTCTTAGGCCATGTTGAACAATATGGTAGTACCTTGATAAGTCCATTTTCATGGTAGTCCATGGTAAATCCATCCAGTTAGATAGTGCGTGTTTGTAGGTTGGTTTTCACAGATGTGAAAATCCTTATATCTTTAGGGGCCATGATGGGTTGCTAAATACCGCTCTTGGTTTGTGAATAGTGTTCACTGCTATCGAGATAAGAGCCTAGAGGGTCACACACAATATCATTTTCAAGAATATTCCCTATTCAATTGAATAATTTTTTTGGACATGGTGGACCCCACCACTAGGTCACAAGATTTTTCCAAGGAGATACGATCAATAATTCAATAAATAAATTCATGTTATTCAAGTTAAGAATAATGTGAATTGAATTTATTTATTTAATGTATTTACAAGTTTTAAAGTAAATACATGAAAAAAATTAATTGAATGAATATTAGTATTCAAGGTTCAATTAATATTTTTCGGAATGATGAGTTGAGTTAAAGACTCCTTTATTATCACATAACATATTTATTATATTGCAAGAAAGTGACAATAATATTTATGACTCAGTTAAGGAGTCACAACATTTTTTATAACATGTTAATTATTCATGGGCTAGGAAGAATTTCTGTAAAATTTAATTACACTCTATATATAGAAGAGGAGAGCCTCCCACTAGAGACTATTCATGATATTTCTCTCTCTTCACATCTTCACACAAAATATAGAGAGAGGCTATAGATCTAGGAGCTCGGATTGAACTATCTCTCATGTGTCTCTAGCAAGGCGATACAGCGATCATCAGAGCATCGAAGGTATAATTAGATATTTGTGAAGGCACTCGAAACTTGATGATCGGTGCTCCCATAGTTTCTTGAAGCATGTGTGGATGATCTAGATAAATTTTGATTTAGATTCTTCAAGAAGAAGTCACCAATGAAAAGTAGACATCGTGCACGGCTTCAGATCTAAACCAGGTGTTTTACGATTTAATATTGTGATTAATCTCTTCCATGCATGATCTTGAGGAAGTAATCAGGCAATGATTCGCTGAAAATAACAAGTTCATGTTGATCATTGGTGAAAAATTTTAGAATCCCTTTTTTGGGGATTCCTCTGTGTGCTTGGTACCTATATGAATTTCAACCTATGATGTTTCATGAGCTATGAGGAAGTGTATGAACAAAGAGGGAGAGTAATTTATCTTTATATAGATTTCAGGTGATAAAAAAATAATGTGTTCCCCTCATGATTTTTTAGATTATCAAAAATATAATGAGTATAGATCATTGACTAAGGGGTAGTTAATTTTTAATTAAAGGAATACCCTATTGAATTATATGAGAAATGGTGATATTGAAGTGAAGTTTATGATTGGTATTCATTATGATAATTAATGTTCTATAAATCATAGAAAAAATACAATTCATCATCCACATAGAAATAAAATTGAAATAGAATATGTCTTTATCAAGGAGTGTAGAGAATGATCTTGATAAGATAGAGTATGTTCTAACTGACCTACACATTACAATAATCTTGAAAAAGACATTACCCAAAGAATAATTTAGAAGACATTGACTCGAACTTGGATTTCAGTCAACTTCCCACACTTAATCAGTGTGGATGTAAGACCCCCTCTCCTCGAGGTATGATGTGTTTTCCACTAATATGATGATCTATGTTATTTACCCTATTTCTAATCACAACAAAGTGACCTTTGAGTTTGTTGACAAAGGGGGATAAGTTGTGGCTATAAAAGGGGAGAAAATTTCTTAGTCAAGACAGTGGGATAAACTAATAGGGGGAGCAGTGAAGTAGGGGGAGTTTTAATTATGAAGATTCTAAATATGTTCGATCAAAGGTTATATATCACGTCAGATGAGGTTCATGATGAAAGCAGTTGAGTGGTTTTAAAATGAAGTGTTTCATTGATGAACTTTGCATGATACTCCTGTTTCTAACACCAAGCATGGTTCATATGAGCTTAGAGTATGTGTTGAGTAAATCTATGATCTCTATCGGAATAACTGGAAGAAAATTATTTTATTAGGATATGGAATAAGATTTAACATGGTATCAAAATGTGAATAAATTTCAATAATACCAAAGGGAAAGATTTTTTTTGGAAAAAATACCGCATGACAGTGCTTTTCGGTTGATTTTATTTATTGATAAGGCTTGAGGTTGTTGAAAAAGACTAGTTTTCAAAAAAGGAATGAAGAGTTAGGGGGGAATTTTTGATCACACACAAAGTGCAAGTTTTTGATATCACGCAAGGTAAAACTATTTGATCTCTCATAAAGTGTGTGTGTATGATCTCACAAAAGGGTGAACTATATGATCTATTAAAAATAATAAATGTATGATATCACATAATGTAGAACTGTTTGATATTTTGAAAAGTGTGAATGTATGATCTCTCACATTGAAGAAATGTTTGATCTCATGAAAAGCTTGAATATATGATCTCATGCTAGGGTATGATGTGTGATCTTTTAGGGCATGAATGTTGAAAAAATATCATGAAGTGTGAATGTATGAACTGATCTCGCATTGAGATCTCATGAAGTGCATGATTGTCTTTAAATCTCATGATGAGATCTTGTACAAAGATCATGACTGTATTTGGATCTCATTAGGGGATATCATGAATCATTCATGATTTTCTTTGGATCTCATGATGGATTATGAAAATTAATAGGAGAAAAAATCATCGACCATGACAAGATTGAATTTTGATCTCGTTCTAGGAGGTTTTTGGAGCATGTGATGCTGATGGAAATGACGATAGTCTGTAATTAGTGGAGTTATGGTGGTGGATTTTTGCCTACAAATACCACCTAACTAATCCTTAAATACGGAAGAAATTTTTCTTAAAAGATTTATATGAAGAAATATCTGAGAAGGAGGTTCAAAGAGAGATATCATGAAGGAGGTTCATAGAGAGATCCCATGAAGGAATATATGATATTTACATCACGTATGTGTCACACATGATCTAAAAAAAAGTCTTTCACAAGGCACGATAGGTGACTCACATGAGGATCTCTCATAAGGGTATGCGTCGGGATCTCATGCAAGGTTGCTTGCAAGGATCTCATACAAGGGTATGCATTGGGATCTCATGAAAGGGGACTCCTGCTAGTATCTCGCACAAGGGGTTACACACTAGGATCTCATGCAAGGGTACATGCTGGGATCTCGTACAAGGGTTTACGAGCAAGGATCTCATACAAGGGTACATGCCAGGATCTCGTGCATGGGGTTATATGCCAAGGTCTCAAATAGGGGCATCACACTAGAATCTTGGACATAGATATACATGCCTACATTACAATGCAGGAAATATCATTTTCATATCTGAATTTAGAATAAGAAGAAGGAGATAGGGGATCTGCACCATTCAACAAATACTCACCAAAGGAGTTTATTCACTGCTAAATTCAAGGCTGTGAAAATAAGACTTGACATATCTTGAATATCTTTCTAATGTATAGGTAATTTATATTTCTATAGTAAAGAGAAGTTTGTTCTGGGTGTCTATAAAGTGGAAGTGTCACATCCAAGTGTTTTCAAAAAAGTGAAGAAGCATCCCATAAAGAATATAAATAGAGAATCTATATGTAGTTGAAGATGAATTCATTATTGATAATGAAGAGAACTAGATATCCGTAAATTATGTTTGAATCCTTTCTCGAGCAGTCAATGAAGGAAGAGGAAGAATGTGATACTTTCCACTGGTAGTGATCCACATAAAGAGAGAATGAGGGAGTGACCCTTAGTAATGAGTGATCTCTCCATAATTTCATTAAAGGTAGTGATCCTGGGAATAAAAGTGATCTAGCCAAAACCTTTAATTCACATTGAACCATAGTAAATTCAGTAAATCATCACATCTCCATTGTATACTTCTTGGAAATTGCCCAGTGAGGGTGAAATAAGTAAGAATATTTGTGTTCATGTTCTTGCTTTCCTAATTTAATATTTTTGAATCATCTTTAGATTAAGTTGGAAAGGATAAGATAAATATTAACACTAAAGAACAAATGTGACCCTTATAATATAGACATCAAGATCTAGTGGGGTAATAAAAATATAGAAAATAATATCTATACCCCAATTTACCCCTTCTTAGGTTATCTAGGCCTGTGTTGGACCTAACAATTACAATATATACCACTCTACCACTAACATGATACCTTTTGGGGCCCTGTATGGGATACCCTACAAGTCACCCTTGTGATGGATAGAGATCATATATGTATCTCTTATGGGTCTAGAGTTGGTGAATATGATTAAAGAGAAGGTCTATATCATCTATGAGTAGATGAGTAAAACCTCAAGAAGGCATAAATCTTACACATATTACTATAATAAGCCAGTGGATCTTGATTAGTGAGACCATGTTTTCCTGAGAGTCTTCCCACAATGAAAATTACGTAGGTTTGGATGGGGAGGCAATCCATCCCCAAGCTTCATCAAGATTTTTGATATCATTTAGAGGTTTGTTGAGGTTTCTTACCACCTTTCCCTACCCCCAAATATGGAGTAGGTGCACGACATCTTTAATATGTCACAACTGAGGAGATATGCACATGACCCTACACACATTATCGATCAATGTGAACTGGATATTTAGGGTGGAGCCACCTTTGGAGAGAATCCAATGGAGATTGAGGATCGATAGGAGAGGACCCTGATTGGATGGACCATCCCCTTGGTTTGTGTGTTGGGGTAGCATGAGAATATGTAAGAGAGCTCCTAGGAGTGGGAGAGCTAAGTGCAGACTTAGTATCCTAATTTTTTTTTGTTTTGCTTTTTGGGGATAAAAATATTGAATGAGGGAATGATGCAGGGAACTAATTTTATCCTTATAAGACTTTGAAATATTTCTACATATATTTTTAGATCCAGGCTCTAGGATGACATGAAATTCTGAGGTCTGGTGTGACTAGAATTAATTTTATAAAAATATAAAATATATTTTATATTTCATGCACATTGTTTCTTAATGAAAATGGGGTTACTCTTAAACAAAAGCTTTGATCAGAAATTTGGGACCACAGTTTAGTCTATAAGATGTTTTTTACCATAAGCGCAACCTAAAATAGGTGGGAATATGATGTTCAGATATCTCTCTTGTTGGCAGTATGTTCAGTGGATAAATTAATTAATTAAATTAATTAATTAATTAAATTAATAAATTAATTTGTTTATATTAAAATAAATTTATACAAGAATTTTAATATGGATAAACCTCTAAGGTCATCATTATAAACCCTGAGAGGATTCTAGAGCTTCTTCCCCTCCTTCCATTGGTGAATCACCTCAGAAGATGATGAAACACTAGATCGGAGCATATTGGGATGCAAGGAATGGAATGAATTCCTTTCATCATTGGTGAGAATGTTATTCGATGATGAAAGGTTCAATATCTTGGTAGGGTTCATTAACTTATGTATTAAATCCATTTTGATTAAATTTATTAAGAAGATTGATCCCTTTCTTTGATCTGCACCAATTTTGGTCTGAGCATGCACCCATGGTTAGAATTTTAATTTGTTAATCTTGTTTTCTAACTTTGATATCCCCATTCTTGATGGTTTCCCAATAACACTTGTCCAATGATTTTTAAACATATGAAATTGTGAATTTATCCTTCAATTGTCTTCATGTTCTTCACTAGTATAGCCCCGTAGTCCCAGTTTGACGTTGTTGAGTGGTACCAATCCTGATCGGATCCCTGGAATCGTGATAGATCGACGTATGTGGGATGGATCGATTAATCAGGGAAATATATGGGATGTTTGTGGGTCATGGAAGATTTTTTTTGTTGATTTGATATCAAACCTCTGAATACAGAATGTGTGACGACTTGCAGTGCCTATGTTGTAACTGCCATGGGTTGATGAAATCAATTTCCATCTAACAAATGGCTAAAAATGATGAATCAAGACTAGATCCACTAATTTTAGATGGAAATGAGGAGAGATCTATGATAGAGACGACCGATTAAAATCATGGAATGTGGATATGGAAAACTATGAAATACTTTACTACACACCATGTACTGTGATGAACACATGGTACACACCCGAACGACGTCCCGTGGTCCTGAGCCTCGGCCCCGAAAACAGTTGGGCGCATCACACCATTGCGATCCCCTTGGATTAGCACGTCAAATTAACTGCCTACTTGCGTGGAACTGATATTCAGAGAAAAAGATACATTCCTTCATACCACACATGAGAGGTCCTTCATGGGACCCTCATCTCGGTCCTGAAGCGCAATGAATGGATCGCACCGTTGAGATCCTCCCGAAAAAGTACACAAGATTGACTATCCACTTGTCCGAAACGGACACCCGGTGATAAAGATAGAAATCACTGCCAACTCCCAAAATGACCATCATGGGGCCTACACCATCATGCATAATTAAACCAGGAGGATTGCGCCATTGCAATGCCCTCGAAAAAACATCCAAAAACGACTGCTCGCACGCCCCAAACGGACATCCGATGAGAAAGTTGCTAAACGCTGCTCGCAGCTTAAAAGATGATCCATGGGGCCCATGTATCATCTCTGGTTTCAATGCCTGAAACCCCATTATAAATATTCTTCTCGACTCTAGGGTCTCCATGCCTTTGACTGCACCCAAATCGGACTCCAGACGTGCTCGCACCATCCGAAACAAAATCTCGAGAGTGCGCTAAATAGTGTTTAGCGGACGCTTTGCATCGCCGAGCCCCCATCTCGGAAATTATAAATTCCTGAAACCATCTCAAAACCTTCATCTCGACTCCAGGAACACGTCGCCGTAGACGACATATGAATCTGATACCTGGTCTGCGTTCTAGAGGCGTTTTAATTTTTAATGGACCGAAACAGGTGGCCTGGGCCGGTTCAGCCGGCCCACTCTATCCCTGAGCCAGCGGTCCGCGGTTTACCACGCATACCGCCCCACTTCACCTAGACTGGAAGAGCGGGTCCGGATCTATTCCCACGGGACCCGCGAGACGCGGGTCCCTGTCCACCGGCCGGGGTCGCTGACCCCGGTCTTGCGCATCATGCAGACCGGCAAGCCGATCGGCCCGTGTGCCTTGCCTCCCGCAGGCGCCTGCCGATGAACCCCGGATGCCCCGCCGCCATGCCGACCACCTGAAGCCGCAACCACCACCACCGCTGAAGCTGGGCTGCCTCACGTCGCCGCCAGAGCTCCACCCTTACCCCGAAAAAACTCCATTTTGACAGGGAAACTTCTACAGGCCACCCGAGGCTCCTCAAAACTTGGATTTTCGATCCGAAAAATGCGTTGGGAAGCCCGAATCAGCCTCTTCGCAACCAAAAACTTTTCTCAAAAATCTGAAAGAATAAAGACACTATATTTTCCATTGAAATAGGGGTTCAGGATTTAAAACTCAAAACGAACATCGCCTACCTGCGAGGGCGTAGCCCGGAGCTTCGCCGCATGTGCCGCTACCGCACCCGCCACTCGATGCCGCCTTGATCGGAGGAGGGAGGTAGAGGAGGATGGAAGTTCTTGGGTGAGAGGGGGTTTCACCAAGGGAGAAGGAGGGGAATAAGGAGGTGGGTTTGTCTTATGTAAGGAAAAAAAAGAATTAAAAATTTTAATTAATTTTTAATCACTCACCCGAAGACCCGCGTCCATAACTCTTGACGGGGTTGAGGTTATACATCCCCTTGGGTAAACACCACCTCCCAAGCACAACGATGGTCTTAGAAGTTTAATCCGAGGCCCCATCAAAAAGTTATAAAACTCAACTACCGAGGCCGCTAAATTACGAAAACGCCCCTGGGGGCATTTTTCACAGAAGACCCACGCCCGTGAAAGTTACACCCCTCCTAGGGTAAAAGGAACGCTCCAGACTCAAAGGTGCCCTCAATTTTCCAATATGAGCCACTATTTAAAAGATAATTGTGTTTAACCATTAAACGAATAAATTAATTATTTTATTTATCCATTTAATGTTCCGTCAACGGGCGAGGGGTCCCAACATCCCGCGCCAACATGTTCTATGTCGTTCCTAGGGTAAAAAACCAATTTCGGACCCATCCTTGTACTCAAATTTCTGATCCGGATCTCCATTTAGGAGTTATCCCATTTATTTTTTGTGCCCAGTGTGAAAGCACTGAGAACTTAATTCCAGCCACACCAGGGCTCGAAATCGTACGCCGTCTAAAGGTTCTGCTCTGGAATAACATCAAGAAAATTCCAAAGTATTTTATAGCAAAAACCGGGTTCTTACATAATTCCCTCCTTCAATATTTTCGTCCCCAAAAATCAAAACCAGGGAACAACTCGGGGTACTAAGCTCACAACTGGCTCTTTCGTACCCTGAAGGACTCATGCACAGTTCTGTGCCACCGCACATTGACCAAAGTATTTGATCGGTTCACGCAAGGTTTTCCCTTACCGATGATTTGCATAGGAGCACACACACATCTCCTCACGTAAGCCACATGAGAGACTACATGCACCCTCTCCACAATTTGGGGTTAGGGCAAGGCGGTAGGGAACCTCTCCATCCCTTCGCACAGTCTCAAACAGCCCGAAGGACCATTGGGATAGCTCACCTCCCCGGTCAAATTTCTACATCGCACGCTGCGACTGGAATCAACGTTTGGACCTGGGACAAAGCCCGATGATTCCTTCCTTCAGAATATCCATATGTTGAAACACCCAAGGATATCTGATCATGCAAGGTTTCACAGTCGATGTACCATGACCAAGAATCTGTTACACACTCTAAAGGTGAAGGAGTCTCCACCATCGACTAAAGAAAAAGTTTCCACGCCTTCTATTCCACTAACATAGGGTTACACCGACGCCCCGCGTCACCCTGGTAACAACCCAAACAAGGAGCAGGGAGAAAAAGAATTTCACACATAGAGTCTAAAAATTTCACTGCAATAAGTAGAAGAGCTGTAAAGCGTATCTCTTGTCACTTCATGCTCCGCAGGATCGTAGAAATCCAAAGCTCGCGGCTGTCCGCGGTCCCCACTTTCAGCTCCCAGAGCCTAATGTGGACCACTTGGTGGTGATGGGAAGACCTCGTAAAGTTGTCCCCCACAACCAGATCCTCCCGCTCCTCTGCTAGCACCACCTCTCTGGGCGCTACTCTGATCACGACGCTGCCTCTGCTGTGGTGGTACACCTGCTGCCTGCCCGATATTCTCCGTATGCCTGGTCGGGCAGTCCCGCGCTAGGTGACCTCGCCCATCAAAAGCATAACAACGAATCTCTCCGGGCTTCACTGGTGCCCTACGACGCCACTGTGGTGTACGACCACACCCCTGAGTCCGGTTATCAGAAATCCACCTTTGTTGAGGTTCTGTCAGCCGACGCCCGCTAGCTGCGACAGATGTCTCGGATCTATCGAGCCTACTGCCCCCACCAACTGTAGAGCGTGACAAGAAGCTCTCAGTCACCAGTGCCTGCTCTAGCACCTCGGAATAAGTGGGAATGCACAAGGGTACTATGATGGAACAAATCTCTCTGTGGAGACCCTGCTCAAACTTTCGTGCTCGGAAGCTGCCGTCATGGACCAAGTCCGGGTAAAAACGAGCATGGTCTGAAAAACTATTCACATACTCAGTCACCATCATCCCTCCTTGCTGAAACTTCAGGAGCTCCTGGATCCAAACCGAGCATAAGAAGGAGGGGTACAACCTCTCATGGAACAACAGCTAAAAGTCTCCCCACGAAAGCGATGACTCATCAAGAAACTGAGTCACTAGATTCCACCAACGCCCATATGCTCCATGGAAAAGGATGGAGGCCAAAGCCACCATAAGATTTGCCAGTATCTGTACATGCCTGAAGAGGTGAACCACTGTATCGATCCAAACCTCCACTGTCTGAGGGTCTGGCTCACCACTGAACCTCAGCGGTGTCTGTCGCTGGAACTCATAGAGCGTGCTCAACCTACGCTCATGCTCAGTCTACTCTGCTGAAGCTGTCTGCTGATCAACAGGTGGGGGTGCTGCTACCGGACCACCCGGAGAAAGGGACTCGCATGATAGGTCTTGGAATGAGGCCTCGTCACTCACATGGTCGTCTTCACAAACCAAAGATGGTTTCCTGGCTGGCTGTCTTCGTGGAGACATCCTGAATGTTATCAAGGAGTGCCGTAATCAGATGAACATATATGTATATAACAATGACAAAAATGGGGAGATGACTCAAGAAGTACAGTCAATGACTCAATCCTATGTGATGCACAAACCAATTTTCCCTGCAACGGGTGTCTCAGCATGCCGAGTTGACAAGCGGTTTATCAGGGTCCTCGTGAATGAATACATCGGCCGCCACACCATCACTAGAATCCCTAGCCTGTGAGCCGCTCTCAAGACATGTTGACCCCATTCCCCTAAATCCCAACCAATTTCTTTTTAGGGACGTCCGAACAATGTCCCAAGGAAAGAACCACCTCTGATACCACTTTTTCATGACCCGACCCTACCCAGGCTCAGGCTGCAACTACCCCAAGCCCACCACCATAGGCCAGGGGCTGACGACAAGCGCCAGAGGCAAAACAACTCGGGGAGGATTTTTCCTGAGTACCTGTACACACCCATGCGGCCCACTCAATACAGAAGTGCAGAGTAAAAGGAAATGTAAATTACTAACTACTATAAACAACCACAAAAGTGCATCGACCTCTAAATAGTACAAAGTAAATGCTGAAGGTAAACTGAAAAGAAAAAGGGCAAAACACCCGCCCAACCAGAAAAGTGCCACAACCCGACAACAGGTAAACAAAAATACAACAGATGGGAGGGTCCCTCACCTGGAACCCGAGTACAACCACCGTACGTGGTCCAAGCTCTTGAACTCCTAAGATCCTCTGACTTCACGACCAACCTGTCTGTCGTCTGCAAGTGCAAACTAAGTGCAGGCAAAGCCCAAGCAGGGGTGAGTATAAAAATACTCAGTAGGATGCCCCGAAGGATCGAGGGAGAAACAAAGGAGGTACTGAAGAGGTTAGCAGTAGATCGAACAGGGAAAAGTAAAGGAGTACAACTGAGAGTGCAGTAAAGAGTACAACTCAACCCAACTAGAGGAAGGAAGTAGACTCATCCAAACACAAGGAGCTAAAATCGGTGAGAAGATGAAATTCTTGTAGAGTCTTCGCTACCTATAGCAGGAGAGTAGACTCATCCAACCACGAGAAGCTAGACACAGAAAGCACATGACATACCCCATGCGTCTTCGCCTCTCCTGGAAGGAGAGTAACCAAAACCCAAGGATTGGGTACTGGAACAAGGTATATACATATTCATATGATCAAACAAGAAGCCCGAAAAAGATTGTAATGGGATCTCCATCCCGTAGCTCAGCCCAAGAAAGTGAGTAGCCAACAGTCCCAGAAGTAAACACCATCGATGCCCAGTATCCGTATGTCTTCCCTGAACTTCAAGTCAAGGGGTTTAAATCAATGCACCTTGACACTATCCACTTTGGGCGGCACTGAATCACCCACACAGTTTTAGGTTGCATCACAAGGACATGTCTTAGTGGGGAAAGTGCCCCTCGTACTTGAGAGTTCTGGGGGAGCATCAAGCCACAACTCGTCACTATCACACAGTCAAGAGGTCTTCTAAAAGTCGACGGGTTACCACTACCCAGCCCTGCGAAAGGGTAATTTTATGGAGGGAGACCTGGATCTGCTCTAGCCATCCCAGCTGAATGGTACCCCACTGGCCATCCCTACTGGATGGTACACCACTGGACATCCCTGCTGGATGGTACCTCACTGGCCATACCTGCTGGATGGTACTGCACTATCCATCCCTACTGGATGGTACACCACTGGTAACTGGAACACGTAGTGGGAAACACGTCACGATAGATCATAGAAGGAAGATATGATCTCGATACACAGTTAGGGAGTCTGCGCCCAGGGCTCACTGGGGGATCCGTACCCTACTGGAATCAACCTCCTGGGAAGAGGATCGGTGCCCGCGTAATGTGTTGGTCACACCGATACCCAAATAACCCTACCGGGAAACACGAAGGGACATGAGGATCTCCCCGGGACTCTCAGGGTGATACATGCTCCAATCCACTGAGTCTACTGTCGAAACGGACCGAGGAAACTCACTCCATAAAGTGTAAAAACACCCACACTGTACGAACTCATGTAGTTGTAAATGATGTCGCAGTCTGGTGAAAGGGACAAAACATTGTAAACCCCCTCAGCTGAAAGAACAGGGGAACCAAAACAACTCTTCAATTCAAACCATCGAGAATAGAACCAGGGGACCCACTCAACCCTACTAGTCGAAACCATCGAGAATAGGAGGACCCTCTACGTCACGAGAGGTCAAAGGTATGTAAAGTAGAACATGACACACGCATGGGGCCCTCATGACATGTGGCCCAAACTCAACTCCAAACCAAGTGAACAAATGTTCTTAGGTACGAACTACAACATGTACCTCTAAGCATTCATGGATACTCCCAGAGTATAACACATCTCTAGCCCAAAGGCTATCATGCACACGACACCCAACGTCAACACGAAGGGAGAAAATTTAATTTCACCAACATTCTTTCTCCATGGCCCTAGCATGGCCAACCATATATCTTTAGACATCAACTTCACTCACACGAGAGTGAACGCGATCTCACACCAAGGGTTCGCTTCCGAACACAGCAAGAAGAACCACCACCAGTGCACCTTTCATATTTCCACATTTAATGAGATCTTGAAAGAGACTTCGCACATCCAAACGGATCGCACCATTGTAATCCTCATGGAAAAATATGCGAGATCAACTATTTACTCACCTCCAATAGAAATATGACGTAAAAGTCATCTGACACCACTTTACGCCCGAACGACGTCCCGTGGTCCCGAGCCTTGGCCCCGAAAATAGTCGGGGCGCATCACACCATTGCGGTCCCCTCGGATTAGCACGTCAAATTAACTGCCTACTTACATGGAATAGATATTCGGAGAAAAAGATGCATTTCTCCATACCGCACATGAGCGGTCCTTCGCGGGAACCACATCTTGGTCCCGAAGCGCAATGAACAGATCACACTATTGCGATCCTCTTGAAAAGGTACACTAGTTTGACTATCCACTTATCTGAAACGAACACCTTTGATAAAGATAGAAATCACTACCAACTCCCAAAATGACCCTCATGGGTCTTACACCATCATACAAAGTTAAAGCAGGCAGATTGAGACATTGTAATTCCCTCAGAAAAACATCCAAAAATGACTACTCGCACACCCCGAAAGGACATCCGATGAGAAAGTTGGTAAACGCTACTCGTAGCTTAAAAGACGGGCCATGGGTCTCACATATCAAATCTGGTTTCAATACCTAAAAACCCTTTGTAAATCTTTTTCTCGACGCTAGGGTATCCAGGCCTCTAATTGCGCCCAAATCAGACTCCAGACGCGCTCGCGCCATCCGAAACAAAATCTCGACAGTGCGCTAAATAGTGTTTAGCAGACACTTTGCGTCGCCGATCCCCCCGTCTCAGAAATTATAAATTCCCGAAACCATCTCAAAACCTTTGTCTCGATTCCAGGAACACGTCACCGAAGATGGAACGTGAATCTGATAGCTGGTCTGTGTTCTAGAGGTGTTTTAATTTTTAATGGACAGAAGCAGGTGGCTCGGGCCGGTTCCGCCGGCCCACCCTGTGCCTGAGCTGGTGGTCCACGGTTCACCGTGCGGACCGCCCCACTTTTCCTGGACTAGAAGAGCTGGTCCGACTCTCTTCCCACAGGACCCGCAAGATGCGGGTCCCTGTCCACTGGCCGGGGTCGCCGACCCCGGTCTTGCGCGTCACGCCAACCAGTAAGCCGGTCGGCCCGCCTGCCTCGCCTCCCGCAGGCGCATGCCGACGAACCTCGGGTGACCCACCATCATGCTGACTACCTGAAGCTACAACCACCGCCGCCGCTGAAGCTGGGCCGCCGCACGCCGCCACCGGAGCTCCACCCTGCCGCTGGAAAAACTCTATTTTGACAGGGAAACTTCCACAGGCCACCCAAGGCTCCTCGGAACTCGGATTTTCGATACGAAAAAAT
Source organism: Viscum album (assembly GCA_963277665.1). NCBI lineage: Eukaryota > Viridiplantae > Streptophyta > Magnoliopsida > Santalales > Viscaceae > Viscum > Viscum album. The sequence goes on from OY728161.1 coordinate 632,542,559, forward strand.
GCGTTGGGAAGATCGAATCAGCCTCTTCGCAAACACAGCCTTCGCTAAACAATATGAAAGAATAACTACACTATATTTTCCATTGAAAGAGGGGTTCAGGTTTTAAAACTCAAAACGAACATCGCCTACCTGTGAGGGCGTAGCCCAGAGCTTCGCCGCACGTGCAGCTACCGCACGTGCCGCTGCCGCACCCGCCACTCGATGACGCCTTGATCGGAGGAGGGAGGTAGAGGAGGATGGAAGTTATTGGGTGAGAGGGGGTTTCACCAGAAGATAATGAGGGGAAGAAGGAGGTGGGTTTGGTTTAATTAAGGAAAAAAAGAATTAAAAATTTTAATTAATTTTTAATCACTCACCCGAAGACACGCGTCCAAAACTCTTGACAGGGTCGAGGTTAAGCCTCCCTTTGGGTAAACACCACCTCTTGAGAACAATGGTGGTCTCAAAATTTTAATCCGAGGCCCTGTCCAAAAGTTATATAACTCAACGACTGAGGCCGCTAAATTATGAAAACGCCCATGGTGTCCTTTTTCATAGAAGACCCGCGCCCGCGAAAGTTACACCCCTCCTAGGGTAAACGACATGATCCGGACTCAACTGCACCCTCGGTTTTCTAATCCGAGCCACCATTTAAGAGATACTAGAATTTAACCATTAAATGAATAAATTAAATATTTTATTTATCCATTTAAAGTTCCGTCAACGGGTGAGGGGTCCCAACGTCCCGCGCCGACATGTTCTATGTCGTTCCTAGGGTAAAAACCCAATTTTGGACCCATCTGTGCACTCAGATTTCTTATCCGGATCTCCGTTTAGGAGTTATCCCATTTATTTTGCATGCCCAGTGTGAATGCACTGAAAATTTAATTCTGTCCACACCGGGGCTCAGAATCGTACGCCGTCTGAAGGCGCTGCTCAGGTTTAACATCAAGAAAATTCCAAAGTATTTTATAGAAAAAACCGGGTTCTTATATATTGAGTATTTATATCTCTAGGATGCATGATGATAGAGGATATCTAATTCTATTTACATCAATATTCAATGCAATTGAGTCTGTCTCCTACTTATATTGTGGGAGGCTCAAATACTAAGAAAGAGTTCCTTAGCCCTTGGAAATAAAACATCCACTAAATAACAAATAAATAAATAGTTATGATGAAATAACTACTTCATAAATATTATTTATATTTTTTCACATAATTTTAATATAAAATAAATATATTATGTGACAAACCTGAGTCAATAACGCGAATCATAATTCTTACTAATATTAAATGAACCTTTAGTATTAAAATAATATTTGTTTGTATAATATATTTTCCCACATATTCACTTAAATACCTTGTGAATACATTTAATAAATAAATTAAACCCAATTATTCTATAATTTAATAGAAATTAATTTATTTATTTTTTGATGATTGTTAATACTTGGATAACTCTCAAACCCTATAGTGGGTCCCACCATGTTCTATATACCAATTCATCAGAATAGGTAAGATTCTTGAATATTATTTTATGGGTGACCCTTTAGGACCTTACCTTGATAGTAGTGAATACTATTCATAAACCAAGAGTAGAGTCTAGGATCCCATCAAGGCCCTTAAATAGATAAGGAATACTCATAACAACAATAACCGTCCTACGAACATGCACTATATAATATAACATATTTGTCTCTTGATATATCATAATGTAGGATTCAAAATCATGTCATAAACCTTTCTTTATATATTATTTGTTGATATAACTATATAGAATTACCTTAGACTTCCTTGGAAAAGAATTTATAAAGGCATTACCATATTGATCAACTACATCCAATATATCACTTCCTCAAATCGAAAGTAAAAAAATCTGTCTTGACCATTCAATCAATGCCATACCACCAATGATTCACATAACACAAGGTACCTCTCTATGACTTCATTGTCATGGTTTTTGGATTGTATCAAAGTACATGATCAAATGGTACACATTGATAATGATCTCAATTTAGGAGACTAATACACATGTCTATAGATAGGAATAATGAATGAAACCAAAACATGTGGTGTTACTATTGGAATACCTTTCCTCAGGATCTTACCTATCTAAGATCACCAAGTGAGAACTTCATGAGAATAAGTCTCAATGATTATGCACCTCCAACACCAGATAGTCATACATAAACTGTATCTAGTCAGTATAATGTATCTAGACCATAATACATTTGTTTAAAATTAATTTCATTGTATCTTGAGGTTCTCATTATATCCTGGGAACTACTATAACCTTTTGATATAATAATTAATCTATGTGAAATACTATTTAAATAGTGGATGAAAAATAGCAACACTTTAATGGTAAGTTTACATCATGTATAAATCACTATATATATGGTATGGTAATAAAAAAGTTCTGATCAAGTTGGGTTTAGGGAACCCACTATTACAACAGTAAATCTCTGACTCACACTATACATTTTTCTAGACCCAACCAATTTTTAACTAGAAATCGATTGTAAATCCTCATTCAGTTCTTATTCCTTCATATCGACTTCTAGGGATAATCTAGTTGATTTATAGTTACCTTGAACATCTAGACTCCAATCCCAATAAATCCTTGGTCATTAAACTTTGGAGATAAAAATTTAGGGTCTCGTTCTTCATTCCTATCTAGATCTCCCTAATTTATCTCATATAGAAACATTGATCGATGCTATAATACCCAGATCTATGGGTTAATATTTTTGTTAATGAGATATTATAGGATTTTGAAATAGGAATAGAAGGAAGCGATCTAACTAGTGGAATCTTATTTGAGATCTCTTGCCAATTAACTTAAAATAGGTGGGTTTTCCATCTTTCAAATTTTATTGGAACTCAAAGTCTTTTAGGGTTTTAAAATATTTATCATCTATTTTTCAATGGATTTTTATCTAGTAAAAACTATGATGATAATTCTCTTTCTGGTTGGATTTGAAATTTGACTGTGTGCATTTCCCCAATGGCTTGTTAAATTGATTAAAAGGATTTTCTTGAATGAATGATGATTTTTTTGCACATGAGCCTCAACCCAGTTGGTGAGGTATCCTTAAGTGCATCTAAAAGACCCTGGTTCAAAACCATATAGAAGAATATTTCCGGGTACTCTAGTAGTACTATAGTAGGTATTGTAGCAGGACTGTACACTATGCGGGTACTATAGCAGGCACTATAGTAGGTACTATTTGGTATTGTAGGAGTTGGAACTATTCACCTTGGGCCACCGGTTTGGTCTTGGAGTCCTTAAGGATTTCAGGACACCGAGGTCTTCGGGTCAGTAGGGATTTCAGGCCACCTTTAAGGACTTTGGGATACCTTAAGGCCTTTGGGCCACATGTAGTTTCCCCAGACACACTACAAAAAAGGAGCTGCCCTAGAAGAGGATTCAGAGTAGGTCCACTCACCAAAGCAGAACCAAATAGATTTGTCAGAATGAGAGGGTATGGGTATGCCATCGAGACCAGCCTGTTCTTGACTGGGAAGCCTATCCAGATGGCCATGCAAAGCTGGAGAGCTACTATAACGATGCAGATGCTGGGGATGGGCAGTTCCTTGTAGACATTCTAGTTGAATTACTTAAGACCTTCAGGTCATGTAATCTCCTAATACTACGGTCCATGTAATCTCTGAGCCTAAGGTCCTGGTAAGAGTTCCCCCTTATCCCTTGAAAGGGGGTTTATCTAAAATTAATAAAAATTAATGTAATGAATGATGATTTTGTCATATGTTTTTGCATAAAAAGTTGTGGCTTATGTCTTGAAAATAAATATTTGGTTTGTCTTTATGATTTCATTGTATGAGGCCACATTGAAACAGAATTGGTACTTGATGTCAAATTGAAAGGCACAAGGGGAAATATAACACCAAGCAATGACTTGGTGGAGTATGTACCACTACTCGTGAGTATAGAGGTTCATTCAACATTCATGTGTATGTGTGAGTGAACATGGTTGATTATGACTATTTGGAAAATTTATGAACATATTTTTCTTTTGAAATAGAAATTTATATGATTAAAATACTTTTGGAAAACCTATACATATGAGATATTTAATATGGTCCGAACTATTTATTGGTTTGATATTATTTTTTATAATTTTAAATCCAATAAGCTAACCTGTTTATGGTCTTAGTGGAATGTGAGAATAATATTCGGGGTTTCCAACTGGGTATGATTACTCACTACCTACATATGCACTTTAGTGCTTACATAGATATTATTTTCCATGATACAAGAAAGAGATTAATTTATTAATTTTCTAGAAGCACTCCTTTATGTCACTGTCATAGTGGGTAGAGTTGGATCATGGAGTTGGTTTATGTCTTGTTCTGGAGTAGTTCCACCTTGGTACTCAGGTCTTTTTTTGTTTTAGGTCTTTAGTTTCTATCACTTATTATTCCACTATTACTCTAATATTTTTCTCTGTTTTATTGTTTATTGATGGATTGGTCACTTTCATTATAGTTGGGTTTTGGTGCATGCATCATTTATATATATGTTCTTGGTTTTAAATTATCTATATACTATTATATTCATATTTATTAAAGGTTAAAATACCCCCCTTACGTTTCTTGTGTTTAAACTGTTGGAATTTATTACCAGCCTTGGGTGTTTGTGGAATGTCACATAAGGTTAGTGGAACCCCATCTCTTCACAAGCTAATTAGTTGGGTTGGGTTGTTAATTTTTTTTTGAAAAATAAATATATTTTGATTTAATGTTTTATTTATTAATATGTGAAATCATGTTTTAAAATGATTGATTAACTTTAATGATGGAAATTTTATAAAGGAAGTGTAAATATAGAAATTTTTATTTGACCTTTTTGTGCTGAGTATAGTGAAATATTTAGAATAAAGAAGTTTCAAATGAATAATTTCTTTTTTAATGTTGTCTTAAAGTCATTTTATTGAATTATTGTAGTGAAAAACAAGATGAGGAAATGGAATTATTGTTTGATTTTTTAATATGGTAGAATTATGTATACGAAATTTTTATGGTATAAGAAGAGGCATTTTTATAGTTTGTTTTTTTGAAAGTTGGTATATTTGGGTATAATTGTTGATGTAAACATTTTAGAGATTATGATGTTATTGTTGGTGGTTTTTTGATATGATATTGTGGTGGGGTTATTGTGGTCGGTGTGTTATAGTTTTCTAATAATATTAAATAATAATTAAATTAATTAAAGAATTGAATAAAGTGAGATGGGAATGGGCTGTGATGAATACTACAACATTTAATTACTTTAATAAAAGTGGTGGTTTAAATATGTAGTAAATGAAAGTGAATGATAAAATATATTGAAATAATTAACTGGTTTATGTGGAATGAGTAAATCTTGAATTAATGAAATTAATGAATTAATGTTGTTAATAAATGATCAATGTAGAAGTAGTAACAAAATAAAAATGGGAATAAGCTATTTTATGGTCGTGTGGATTTATTTTTAACATGCTTAGTAGTTGTTATTGTGTGGTAGTGACCATATGGTGATGATATGTGGTTTTAGAGGTTTTTGTTTGGAAGTTAACCCTACACTAGGCTTCTGTACTATTATATAACCATTTTAGGTTTTTTTATTTCTGAAGAATAAAAATAAATATTTTATAACATTACTTAAGCCTATATAATCTTTTGGGTCCTGGGTGTACCCTCAATATCCAGGATGTGGGTGATATAGATGACTAACTACTCCCCCAATCACCCTCTCTCCTCTAAAATTAATGTAGTGATTCAGTTATATGGGTGTGAGGTGATATTTGGAAGTGGATATTTGGTATCAGTTTTGAAAAATGTGGATGTGGTTGTGGTTATATGGTTGTTCCTATAACGTTATTGTGTGGTTTTTGATGTGATGTGGTTGATGAGAGTTGTTGCATGATCTCTCAAAATTTTTATGATTTTACTAAGTGAATCACATAGGATAACATAGTTTATTCTATTAAGGATGAATTAAATTAAATACCCCTTAATTGGGTTGAAGAAATAAAGTAAAAAAATTCAATATGGGACAAAATAAAAGGTGTTTGTTGAGTGATTTCAGAACAAAATAAGGTGATCAAGATTTTTTTTTTAAATACACATATATGATAGGATTTAATCAACATAATCCACCCCTTCATTATTTATTAATCATTATACCTTATTTTTAAATCTATTTAATTACTATCCACTAATATTTTCAACCCCTATCCCTAGGGATATTAAAACTACCACAAAGATAGGAATAAATGAACCCTAAGATAACTTTGGGACATCAAATCATGGTTCCCTACTTTGATTTAGTCCCAAATAAAAATTATGATTAGTGGAAAAATAGGTAAGAATATGCACCATATAAATAAAAATCATTTGAGAATTTGGATTATATTTAAACCATATAATTCTATCCCATGTTGATTATATTTGGCGATTAAAGTTTCGCTCTAATGACTTACACATAACCAAACTCACAATACAAGTGATTATCAATCATGTTACTTAGAAATTCAAACTCAATTATTATCTCAAAATTTATTAATTTTAGTGTGTACATGGATTCAAAACAAATAAGTTAAGGTATTAGGAGTTAGCCTTACTACTAATGGGAACTACTCTTCCACAGGAAGAGTTTTCACCATGTAGATGATTTGTTTAAGAGATGGATTGAAAGGTTAAATCTAAATCGCACACACACTCTTAGATTTATTCCTAAATAAAAAAATTAAAATAGAATTATAAATAAGTTTTATTAAAGTGAAGGTGAGATTAGAATCAAAAAATAAATTTATAAAGAATGAGAAGGAGAAGATGAGTGCCTTCTTGGAAGAGATCTTGGTCACAAGCCTTCCTTATTCCTAATGGTAATATAGGTGGAAAGGAACCAATTTTTTGTGACACACAAGCCTTAATACATTTAAAACCCTCAATAAATTAGAATAAAACAAATAATAGAGTGAAGGGGGTCTTGGATTTCACATTTTGATAAGGGTACTGGAAGAATTCATCCTCAATATTTTTCTCCCACTTGCACCACCTTTTTAACTAATTTAACATATAAAACAACTATCCATATAGTTGAATAAAATTATTAAAAATTATTCCTTTAAAATATTTAAAAATTGTCACTCAATCTAAGAATGAATGAAAAATTTATTTCTCAAATGGTGAGGTTCGGTGGATTTTGTCGAGTCAAGTCCTACTTCAAATTTATGGCCAATTTTCATCCTCACAACATGGGATCTAGCTAACATGATCCTAATGAAAATAGAATCCCAATTATTATAGAATTATTAAATAATATTTTAAGTGAAAATTTCTCATAATGAAGTTTTTATGATAAAAAAAAAAGTGCGAATTCAAAAGGGTAAAAATATAATTTTCAGTGAATTTTAAAATTAAAGCTCCAAAAAAACTTTTCCACTAAATTTTCAAATAAAGAAAAATGTGGAGAGATTATATAAATTATTATTAAAAATTTATTAAATATAAATATGGTTTTTCAAGTCCCTAACACTTCCACTATTACATTACTTATAAAATTTACATGTTTTGTATTCTAAATTTTGATGATAATATATAATGTTGACATTTCTCAATCTATGATAGCAATTCAAGAAAAAAATAATCACATAAAGAAGTCAATATTAATAAATTTAAATGTTATTCTATCATTAATTTTATTGAAAAACATATAGTGAGATTAATGACACCAACTAAGGATAAATAAGTTACAAGTCTAATATGCCACTAATTCCCCACATATGTGTGTGTTATAACCATTTAAAGCTTGTATATTAACCATTTATTTAGTATATTTATTTTAAATAAAACCTTTATTCTTACCTAGTTATTTTATACTGAACCCATTCTTTATCCTTTGTAATAAAATTTTAAAACCCCCTCGGTTAATCATACCTTGAAGTCAAACCTTATCATCCCAACATAAATATCCCCATATGTTGTACATTTCATCATTACCCTATTTACTAATAATTTTTTTTGAATATTTTTTGAGGGTGTAAAACATTCCAATATCAGGTACACATGAATAAATTAATTTAGTATAGTAATGAAATTAGTCAAAAGAGAAATGAATGTATGGAAAAACCATTCTTGTAAGTTGAAAAAATTACTTAACCTATTTATTTGTTCAATTGTGTAAAAACAATTACCAATAATGGTTTCATGTTAAGTTATTTATAGAAATAAAATGACATAGTTTTTCTATAAAAGTATTACAAAGAATGGTTCCAAAATATTAAAGGTTTTATAAAGACACAGTCAGTCATATCTTTGAAAAATATCAATTTCCAGTAAAATCAACCACCATTGATGAAAAATTGTCTATGATTAACATGATACCAATGAGATTAAAAAATAAAACTTTAATTTTCAATAAGTTCTGTGGATTTAATGATCACATTGCATGTTTTTTTAGTTTTTTTAGTATTTTCAGTATTTTTTATTTTTGAAAATAATAACAATTAAAAAAACACAAAAAAAAAAAGAAAAATCTTAAAGAAGATACCCAAATGTCATCACTACCCACACTTAAAATGTTAAAATATATTTAATGTGGTTCTATGAAATGATATATGCACATAAAATAAAGAATTTAATTTAAAAAAAACACAAAAGAGAGGGCATGTGGGATAACCTGATGTTCTCAAGTGATGATAGGGTTATTCAATGTGATGACATCAATTGAATGTGTGGGGAATCCCTCAATGTAGTACTTCAACTACTACCCATTAACTATAATACTTATTTCTGTGGACTCTTGTGTGAAATAAACTACACCATAAGGAAAAAAATGAGATATAACATATGAGACTAACCATATAAAACAAAACTTAAAAGATATCAGATTGAGTTATGAAATGTGGAGAAAGACTTTGTATCCTATTGAAACTACCTTTGTTGGATCATTGTATCATGAAATTATTTTGATCTTTCTTTATAGAGACCTGAGTTCTCATATGATGAAAATAAATGAAAAGATGAAATAATTTAGAAAAATTATCCAGTTAGGGGACCTGAAAATTGGAGTTTTGAATATTATCCTGTAGTTTATAAAACATCATCCATGCACTTTCTCCAATCATTTTTATTCAGTTTCACAAATTTCTCCAATATTTGCTTCAAATCATGATTTGAAAGTACAACATAACTATTTTCTTGGGGGTGGGTGGAAATTTTATGCATCTCCCTATACTTCCAAAGGAGGGAATCTAATATATAGTTGTACAAGTATCAGTACCCCAAACATATAAAAAATATAATCCTTGAAAAAATACACTAAAACATGAGAACAATCAATACTATTGTCTTTAGACTCCACCCATTTTATAACAAAATCAATAATAACCAGAATATACAAGAAACCAAATTATCTAAGAAGAAACCCATAAAATTAGTTTTCCATATATAAAAAATCTCACAAAATAATATGTTTTTTTGAAGAATATTTTATCTCCTAGAAATGTTATCAGTATGTTGGTAGCGTGAGAATGAGTTACAAAATATATGGGCATCATGGAAAAATATAGGATAATATAATATATATTTTAAGGCTTTAATAATCATCTTTTGGAGTCTAAAGTTTCTTCCACAAGCACATATATGAACAAAATGAAAAACAGACTCAAACACATGATCAGAAACACTTCTCCTAATGACTTGGTTTCTACAAATGATCCAAGGTAAGGATCATACCACACATAAAAACTCGACACACTCTTTAATTTTTCAACATAGAATTTATTTAGGTTTTATGTAATTTCAAATTCAACCAATTAATTTACTCAGTCATTATGATAAGTATGTGTACATGGGATGACAAGAGATACTCATCAGGAAAAGTGTCCCCAAGTGGTACCTGGTATGGGGTATTATGCTGTGACATGTGAGTAATACCTATTATATTGTTGGGAACTAAGTTCTATGACTCATATATCTCAATGTAAAACACTTGAAGAATGGGAGTACAATGAATATGTCTCATATGTTCATCTAGATTCTTCAAGAGGCACCTCAAAGTTGCATGGTCCGAGAAAACATCCACTTTAAATCCAAATAAATAAGAATGGAATTTATATAAAGTAGATATGATATTTAGAAAATAATTTTAAATAATTTTTTAGTTTTCTTTGGTTAAATCCAATATCCTCAAATCAGGGAAAATCACATGTGAATTCCCATCTAGCCTCAAATATAAGACTGCTCTAACTGTGAAGTTTAAGGCATTACATATAAGATCAAATGAGAACTCCCACTGTGGGGGACATATGATCAGTGGAGTCGTGATACTTTTATTTATAACATCAAAGGAAACCCTATAATAATCATCAAACACAAAACCAAAATCCTTATAAAGTGATCTTAACAAGGGTAGAGAAATCTTACAAAAATATTTGATGAAGAATCGATAAAAACCTGTATATCCTAGGAAATATCTAACATCAGAAATGTATATAAGATATGAAAATGATGAAATAATATCTAATATAGATATATCACTATTTCAAATCAGGATTTTAACATCTCTAGTAAAAAGGATTTATCAGCACTATAGAAGCACTGATAATGTCAGCAATGTTAAATGGTTATCTTTAACTGTGCTTATAAAAAGCGTTGATAAAGCCCCCCTTTAACAGTGGTAAAAATCAATGATGAAGGGGGAATTTATCGATTATTTTTTAGCACTAATAAAGGGGCCCTTATTAGAATATTTTTTAGTACTATTAATGACCACCTTTATCAGTGTTTTTTAGCGCCGTTGAAGGCCCCCTTTAACAACACTAAAAAAAGAAGTGATAAAGACCTCCCTAATAAAGGATATATTTTTTTGTTCACACCCCACATTTTTATCAATGATTCCCTCCCCCCATATTAGCATTCCCCCACCTCTTTATTAGTTCTTTAGATAATCCCACCCTCCCATGCGTTCCCCCACCTCTAGTCAGTTTAGAACCCGAGACCTCCAATTTATACACAAGAACCTTTTCCACTCCCCTATATTGTTCTGATTTACATTTTATGATATGTCTATATATTTATAGATATTTAATTATATTTTTATCCATATATATATTTTTTTATATATATGTGTATATATATATTTAAATACATATATAAAATACGTTTTTGTGTGTGTTTATTAATACATACAAAAATCCCTATATCACACATATATATTTGTGTATATATAAATATAATTATAAATGTTTATATTTATTTATAAATATTATATATTAATATTTATATACATATATTATAATATATAGATAAATATATATCTGTTTTTCAATAAACACACACACATACACATATATAAACATTATATATACATTAATTGTATAGGCATATAAATTTTAATAAAATTTTATTAAAAAAACGGATATTATTTTTTATTTATATAAGGATTATATATTGGGAAATATATTTTATATGTAAATAAGTTTAAATATTTATTTATAAAATTAAAATTTTATATGTGACTATATAAAAAATATGTATATATTGTTATATATTTGATTATAAATAATAGTATAGTTCTAAAAATGATAAAATTTCAAAAACAATATCAATAAAAATGTAATACATGGGAATAAATTCATTCTCCACCAAAAATGGGCAAAAAGACCCCCTTAAATGGGGCTAAAATCCCATCGAATGCTAAAAAAATAGGACACCCAACTAAAAACTCAGTTTTGGAGGCCTTCAGGGCCTATTTTAGACTAAAAAAACAATGAACACACTACCTCTTGTAAACACAGTGACGATCTCATCATAACCTTCAATTTGATATGTGGTAGAGCCCAAATCGACACCAATATCAAAATTTATGGTCATTTGATGTTCAAGTTATGTTTTGAACTTGTTCTAGATATTTTATTAATTTTTTGGTTTTTTATCTTCAAATTGTTATTAAATGACTATTAATTGATAATAATTAGAAAATTATTAATTAAAATATTTTTTAATTATTTTATAAGCCATTTTCACTAAATATATTATATATTATGTGTAAATGAATATTTAGCCTTATTTAACACATATTTAAAAATTATATATTCTATTTATATCAATAAAAATATATTTATATATTTATATATTATTTTTAATGAAATATATATATTATTCTAAAATATACCCTTTATCAACACTAGTAAAAAAGCGATGATAAAGGGTATATTTTTTTTTAAAATTAATATTTCATTTTAAGCACTGATAAAAAGCACTAATAAATACCACCTTTTATCATTATTTTTTACAAGTGATGATAAAGGACCCCCTTTATCAGTTATTGTTTAGATTCACTAATAATTTCCCCCTTTTATTAGTGTTTTTTATGAGCACAGATCAGGGGGATTTATCAGCGCTTTTTTACAAGTGATGATAAAGGGCACCCTTGAAAAGTTATTTTTAATACTGTTAAAGACCCCTTTAAGAGTGATAAATAATTATTCTTAATGATCTTGTTTTAAAGCTCTTTTTCTAGCACTGATAAAGGGGGGTTTTAGAAGTGCTTTTAGCTATCACTGTTAAAACTTCTGTGTTGGATAAACCTAGTTTTTTAGTAGTGTATCAACCTCTATTCCATGTTTTGACACCACATATCCTAGGATAATGTCACACTTTACCCTAAAATGACATTTATCAATGTTTTAAACTAGAATCAATGAAATTATGAAACATATTACCCAACCTTAAGAGACACTCATCAAATTTGGAACCATAAATGGTAAAATAATCCCAAAAATAACTCCATGAAAGTTGTAATAAAATCATAAAAATACTCACCATACATCTCTGTAAGGTACCTAAGATGTTATAAAGTCTAAATATAATCCTCTCGTAAGAAAATATTCCAAATAATAAAGTGAACATCATATTATCCTAATCCTCTAGGGCATTAGAATCTTTTAAATATCTCAAGAATCCATCCAAGAAATAATAGCGTGTTCTACCAGCAAGTCTCTCAAGTACTAATCAATTAATGGGTGGGGAAAATAGCCCTTGTTGTTGGATTGATTTAGTTTCCAATAATCAATACACTCTCATCAACTATCATCACCCTAATATTAACTAACTCATCCTGATCATTTCTAACAACAGTAACATTAATTTTCTTAAGCACACCTTGAACAGGTAAAACCCACTAAGAATCACAAATAGGGTAAATGATACCTGCCTCAAACAATTTTTCAACTTAGTTTGTAACAACTTCCAAAGAGTAGGATTATGTTTTATTTGTGGATTCCTCATCAATTTAACCCTACCCTCCAAAATTATCTTATACATGAAAATTGAGGATAAAATATAAGAAATTTCATCCAAGGTCCCCCCAATTACCCTGATATTCTCCCTAAAAATATTTTAATGTTTTCCTCATGTATATGAAGAATTTTATTATCCCTGATAATGTGTATTCTCTCACCACTCTATAAGTATGATTATTTTATATTTCGTGTAAATAGATTGAGTTCTAATGTTATTGGGTGGTTTATGGATGAAGGTATTGAAGGAACTAAAATATTCTCATGTTTAAAATCAATATAAATATATAGATCATTAAAATAAGAGAATAATTTTTCAATCCCATCAACATAGTCAACAACCATATAATAAAATAACACCCCATATCCTAAACAACCCATAATTACTTGATTTATAATATGGATTTCAATTTATTTCATATACAAGATATTTTTGGTTTATATTTTAAGATAATTAAGTAAAAAATTATACAACAGAGTGGATATTTCCACACAACGTCTATTTTTTCCATAAAAAATATCTTTATAAAGGTTCACTTTCTTTGTTCAAGGTAACTATCATATCTTCAACTCTGACTTTATTTGTGTTTCTACCCATTCTTATGCCCCATGAAAAATCATTTGAAAGTGTGGGAGGAGAAAAAAATCTCATTAAGGGACATAATATAAAGGAAAATTATTATTCCATTTTTAAAACAAAATAACCCATAAAAAATTTTCCCTTTCTTAATAAACATATGATCTCAAATATCCATTTATTTGTACATAAAAAAATCTAATTTATTAATATATTTCATGAAACATTTCATATGTAAATCAAAATGGAGAAATAATAATAATAAGGGTTTCTTTTAAATAATTAAAACTCATGAATACCTCTCATTGAAAATAAATCCTTTCACCTTTATAAAAAAAGTCAAAAAATTTCCTTAAAAACATAATCTCATTTTCATACCTTTTGAAATCAAAATATTTTCTTTATAAACTATTATAATCCTTGCATGTAGGTACCTTGGGACATTATACTTACATTCAACATTAAAAAATCCCTTATAATGAAATCACCTAACCAGATAACTCCCATATCTCTTCAGAGTAACCTATAACCAATAAACTTCATCACTTTACCCAATTCATTAGAGATATATATCAAATTAACCAATTATAAGAGCTATTTAGGGATCAAATTTCATTCATATAAAATTTACAATAACCATTGAATGAATAAAACACATATATCATTCACTTTAATCCTAAAACCCATTTGAATTGGTATTCAACTTGTAAGTAAAAACACCTTCATTTATCTCATAAAGATTAGAAAAAGTGTCTGTTTCATTAGATTTTTTAAACTAAACATTCACAAAATATTGAGAGAAATATTTTCTTTGAAATTAAATAGTGAAAATTTTAAATCAATTTTGATAATGAATAATTTTTATGATGAATTGAAAAATCTGCCAAGCCGTATACGTTAAAAAAATATTCCCATTTCACTTTGGTAAAAAACATCAAAATGACTCATTTATTAAATATATAAAATATTACTTATTTAAACCATTAAAAATAAAGTAAAAATTAGTTGAAAATAACATTATTTACTTTGGATATGGTATGGTTCCCCAGGTTTGGAAGACAAGATTCCCAAAATCTATAATGATTCAGTTATTCCGTCATTACATGCTTTAACATCGAGTTGAACATTTTTGTTTCCTATTTGAAGATTGGGGGTTGAAAATTTATTTTGGGGGGTTCAAGTATGGTTTCTCAATAATTCACATAGTGTACACCATTTTCATCTCTAATGGAAAATCCCAATGGATCCCACATCCATAACAGGGTACAGACCTGATTTCCAAAGGTAGGCAGTTATTTGGGATTTAAATCCCAATGAAATTTAGGAAATCACATTAGTCTAGAGGATGAGAGGTCAGGATCATGATATCCTCTTTGGGAGAAATATTTCCTATTTTGGGACTCTCTTATAGATTTATGATATGTTCGTGAATCTCTTCTAGATACCAATATGAGACTGGTTACCCTAATAAAGTTTTTGGGTTTTAAATACTCCCATGTGCAAAGGGGTTTCTATTAATGATACCATATATATATATATATATATATATCTAATTTTTACCCTTTATTTCCTATTATTTCATATCAATGGGTAGATGTTTATATTTTTAATCCGTATAACTAGGCACTCTATAGTTTATTACAATCATGGGAGGTCGTTGGTGTTTTGAGGATGAGATTGAACCTTTATGAGGTGTCTTATGTATATTATGTATAATAGGAATAAAAACCCACATATTTCATTTAAGTATAATTCTTCTATTTTAATATCACATGGAAAATACATATATGAGGGTACTTAGGCATCAAGTATGGAGATCGAGCCTAAAGAAGGTGTCCTACATATCCTTCTCATAATAATAATGAGATCCATCATAGTTTGACCTCTCCTCAACCCTTTGATGGGTGGTAACAAATAATTAATGCCTGTAATGGTTATTAATCAAGGATTTACCAATATAAAAATGAATTTAGGACTTACACCAAGGTGGATACGATTTTATGGGGGAAATCATATCATGTCACTGAATGAGGCTTATACATTGAGGTTTCTCTGGATGATGGAAATTTATGATGCTAGTGATATGATCATTACAAATCCAAAATCCCACATGATTCATGATCAGTGTGAGAAATTAAGGATAATAAGTGATTATACTCACCACATTTGCATATGGGACTTATGCACTAAGGGGGCCCTAATGGGGTGTTTGATACATATCTTGGGGATTAGGAAGGAGTCCTATATATCCTATTTGGACAGAAATTAGAGTCCTCACTATAAAAAATGGTGTATATACAAGTGTATCTACTGGAAATTTTATCATGTAAAGGGGGTCTATCTGATATGCTTGACATGTTAGAGGGTCTATGTCTAACATGGTTGACATGTTGAGGATGTCCGATGGACATGTATGAGGTATCTATCTAAAATATCTGAGGATGTATGGAAATTTTCTAGTTGACTTCCTGACATGTCTGAGGATATCTGGTGGATATGTTTGATGTGTCTATAAAAAATGTTTGGGTTGTTTGACAGACATGTTTGAGGTGTATTCCCCGTGATCCATCTGAATTATCTGAGGGCCACCACATGACTAGACTGACATATCCAAGGCACTTCTCATGATTTAAGCATACATTTCAAAGTTTTGCAACATGATTTATTTTAATTATTTGAGGATCCTTTATGTGATCAATGAAGAACCATCCAAGGGTGTATCATTATCAAGACTGACATGTTGGAGGACTTCCACAAGATCTGGCTAACATGTATGGAGGACTTTTTGTTGCTTGGATGATATGTCCGAAGGACTTAATGTGACTTGGATAACATTTCCAGAGGACTTTTCATGACTTGGATGACATGACCTGGTGCCGTCACATGATTTGGATGACATGTTTGGAGGACTTCACATGACTTGGTTAATATGTCTGAGTGTTTTCTCATGATTTGGATAGGTCAGGGTATGTGCATGATGCCTTTGCATAAAAATAATCCTATCTATCTTTATGTAAGGCTTCCATCTTTTTTAGAATTTATCACATAAATACCTTAATGTTTTTCCATCATTGGCCTATTGAGACATCACATGACCATGTCAGTATAAAAAAATCTTTTGAATAATCTAGCTAGCGCACAAAAAATACTTCATGTGATCAATAGGGTGATCACACGAAGCATATATACATGCCACATAATCTCTTAATTCATTACCTATGTTTACCTAGGGGAAGAACCTTAAGATTTTGTGCCTTTCCACTTTGAGAAGTCCTATCTCCACCTCTTCACTCCAATGTGTGTGTGTTTTTTTGTGATTATTATGAGGAATTTATATTCTGTGATAGCCAAGTTCTACACCACTTTTCATGGAACATATATCATAGATATGGGCTTGAGTTAGTGGAGCATCACGTGTTTTGTATGAACTTGCTGTGGGTCATCCATGGAGTCATCTTTGTGTCACATGATAAATAGGGACCGTGAGATCAATCATTCGTCACCATATTTATTAGACCCATGTCTTCTCAAAGGGATTTCACATAATCCAATCACATGTAAAAGGGCCTTAGAAGGATTTTGATGACTTTTTAGGGAGTCTTCATGAGATCAGGTTACTTTTCAAAGAGGCTTTTGCATGATCAAGGGAGACTTTTCTAAGGCCCTTTGTGAGATCAGGTTGTCTTTTTGGAGGGAATTCACCTGAAAATTAGCATAAATATCCTTCTCATAAGGGTTAATCATTTTCTAAACTATATTTTATAGGGCCTATGGTTCTCATCCATCAATTTTATATCATGGAGTCGCATAATAAAATGGACATGTCTGAGAACCTTCATATGATGGAGGTGACATGTCTAATGACATTTTCACAATGAGGCCATCAGGTCGGCATGCATTTTGTGTGATCAATGGACTAGTCATGAAAATCACATCCACCGTTCGCATGAAAAATACTGTAACTTCCTTTTTTATGAGTATTGTGAATTTTCTATCATTTTATATTATATTCACCATGATCTTTGACTTTTTACCATTGGTTGTCTATCAAGGAGTCATATGATCAATATTAGAGTTCACGATGGTGTGTGAGCATTGCCATGGATGGTTGATTCACTTGTCTATGGATATGAATGTGCATCACATGATCGAATGGATGCATCCAAGGGCCTTTTTATAATAAATTTGGAATACCCAAAGGATTACACATGGAATGGATGACATGATGGTAGGGATATCCCATGATCATATCACTAATCATGTGATTGATATGGCCCCTTAACATGAAAATCAACATAACTTCCATCACATGAATCTTCTTCCTTTTTGATCTTTTATTTTTTAAGGTACTTTGGGTGATTATCAAGCCTATATAGATTGACATGTCGTACGATCATATGAACTCATCTATAATCCTTCACATGATTATGATGGATTTTCATAGGTTATTCACATGATCATGAATATATCCCATGTAGTTTATGTCTTTTTCGCATGATGTTCACACAGTCATGCAATCATGTGTCTTCTTAGGGTTACGTGATCTACATAACCTAGCCACATGTTCTCTATATATCCATGATGCTCCTTTTTTCCTTTTGTGGAGAAAATAATACCTTTGCTTCGGGTATTTATTCAATCCTAAAATTGTCGATGCTCATTTGGAGGGAATTAAAAAATGACCCCCTTAGAAACGAGGTCCTAAGGGACAAGGACTTGGTTATGAGGAATATAAATACCCACCTAAGTCTTTTGGTATTCTAATGGTCAGTGTTCTTAGTGGATTTTGGTCCTCTAGGTGACCTTTGGTATTCCACGAGGTTCCCTTTAAATAGGGGATCATGAGGACTTCTCATTCCACCAACGACTCAGACCTCTAGAGCTCTCATTATTTATTTTTTAACACATAACTTCTTCACAAGAACTCATCACAAGAATTGATAATACGATTTGATCGCGTGATCTCACTACATCAACTCCTCATATGAATGAATTGATTAACCGATCCATGACTTTGTAAATAAGTAATTTATTGAGTCTATGCTGCATATCTTTAGCTATGGGGATATATTGTGTTCTTCTAGTGGAACAATTATTATTTTTCATGTGATCACTTTATCATTGTGTGACTATCAAGACCTCCATATAGTCAGCCGATCATGAGGAAAGTATTTCATGTGATTGTGAGGTGTTACGTTGGTCACACGATTTGCGAGACCTATGATGGGTCATGAAATGATGAACCCTTATATGGGTCATGTTATTATCATGACATTTACCATTTTTCATAGTTAATTTAACTGATTCCCATTTTAGTATTTAACTCCTTATGTATGGTTAATACTCTTGTACATATGGCTTTCAGTTCACAGATGTCTCCTAATTCAGATAGCTATAGGGACATTATTTATAGGAATCGCAATGATGACCCTTGGTTCTAGGTATTTTCTAACAATGAGGGTTTTAATGGGATTCTTCCAACTAGACTTTAAAACTACCCTATGTTTCACAAACCACCTTTCTTTGGATTCAGTCTTCTGGATGATGCTTCCATTCCTTCTCCAAAATATAATCTTCCATATCACTGGTTTTTTCTTATCTTGATTACATTCAAATATATATTCTTGAAGACAATCAATTGATTATTGTTGGGTCCACTAGGTTAGATACCCTGGGGGGGGGGGGGGTGAATCAGGGTATGAAAAATTAAAACAACTGCCCCTATTGATCTTGTTTCATTATTATAAAAAACTCCATTGTCTCTCCTTCCTATTGTAGAGTATGAATAACTATTAAAGAAAGCATAGAATAATTTTTTTGCTTGGTTCACCCTCACTGGGCTACATCCAAGGAGCATACGCCGACAATGTGTCAATGTACAAAATCCACTAAAATTGCATTGCTATTTACAAGTTCGGAGTGGACTCACTACCCCTCATGGTTTACAACCACTCACAGTATGAAGTATCACTACTCTCTCAACTGAAGTGTTCTCACTACTTCTTCATAAGATCCAATAATAGTTTAAAGACTCGTAGGTTCCTTCATTATCACAAATTAATGCATATTTATTTGTATGTATATGTTCTATTGACGTCCAACTTGAACCCGCAGATGAATCTCACTTAGCACCAAAGGTACCAGGAAATTATCCGAATTTCGTGCAGCCCTAGAATGACCAGAGCTCTTCTCCAAGCCTGATGTGCTTGTGTCACCAAAATACTTGCACAAAAATCCCTTCTTCAACACATAACTTGGGTGAATTACAACCTTTCACACCTAAACCAATATTGGCAAGAAACTATCAAGTGGAGCGCTTCTATAATCCTGGTGTGCAAGTGTCACCTAACCACTTGGGAGACACTCCCTCTGCCAACTCAGAACTTGGGTGACCTACACCATTTAATTCCCAAATAAAAATTGGCATGCAACAATCAATTGGCATGTAAATTTTGAATATCTTTATACTTGGATGACCAAACCACCACTTACACGCCCAAACCAACTTGTGCGAATGGAGATCAAATTTTCTCTAAGTGTTGAGCTTCTCTAAAAATGAGGAGGGTAGCCATTTATTTATAGAAATTTGGGGCACCCTGATAACCACATGAAAGTCTTCTCTCGGCGCACATGCCTCCCTAGTCTCTGTCGCCCTAGTTAACTTGTGTGCCCAAACAAAAACTTGGGTTCCCCTCTTTCCTTTTCTATATTTTGATGTTCTGTTCTTTTTGTACCACCTCTAGATCACTTATTACTTTTTAGAGGTTCTTCTTCCAATAAAGGATTGTCAACAACATCTCTTGAACTTGAGAACTCACCATGTAAACTCTTTTTCAAAAAATTGAGCATCGTGGTCTGCTTTGTCAACAAACACATCATAGAGGCCCACTTTTTCAAAAAACACAATCATCTAAAAAATACTTCAATGATATCTTCAGGGATTTTTACCAAAAATTTTGGAACCACTATAGAGGATATCCTATACATTTTCTAACTCCCATCTTGGTCTTGATGTATGTGATCTCTCCCATCTACAAATTTCTCAGAGTTGGTCATACATACATATCTCCTCTTTGAACAATCTTATAAGTAGATGATGTTGACAGTGGGACTTGTGTCATGATGGTTACTTAAATGACAAATGGTAATGGACATTATTAGTGAGGCAGAGTTTTTCAGAATTATCTAATCTTTTATAGGCTATCCATCTTTATGAGGTGACATGGACTTCCCAGTTTTTCATGTACCTTCAATCGGAACTCCTGAGAGAGATTATCATCCATTGGTGTCCTAGTACTAAATCCTTTCATCTATTCCATGTTGAATTAAGGGTAAACTTGTGGTATGTTTATCATTTGGGAGGGATACCTCCTCTTGTGGAGATGTTTGATGACTTTCTTTATACTGCAGATGTTTGGGATGATGAGGAACAAACTCCAATCTTTGAATAAGACATTATCACTATTGTGATGGAGATATTAAAGAAGGATCTAAACCAACACTTTCTTGTTTCATTCAAGTAATGGATCAACATGTTAATTTATCATAGTTAGAATCATCCAACCACTATACCCCCCATCGATGTCCTTATTGACAAGTCAGATACAACACATGCTGTTGTTGGTCCATTTCAGAAGCTGAAGAGAATGCCTCATAGGGATATTGGGTGATACCTAAGGTACCCCCAAGCCTCCAGTTTTTGGGGTTTTAGCTATGTTTTTAAATGGATGTATTTTATTAGTAAAGTGAACATGCTTGGGAATTCGAGTAGGTATATTGTTGATGGAGGTTTGATTGTAAGTGGGGAAACCTCTTGATCTAGCCATGCTGGCTCTTACCTGTCTTTATCAACTCATTCTTCATATCCAACAAGGAAACATACAATAATAGATTTGTGGCCTTTTCCAATTATTATTTGGATGGATAAAAGAGGATTTCTTATGTTAAAAATATCATAAAACTACTGATATTCCTCATGATTCATTCCTTCCCAGGATGCTGAACATTTTTGGGGTCAAGGAAATGCCATTAGGTCCCAATGAGGATATTGATATGTTGATCCTATATGACCATTTCATCTTCATTCCCTATCCTTCACTGACCTAGCTAATTGTAAATAATAGAAGTGGATCTCTTTATGAGAGGTTGTATAAAGTCTCTCTCCATTATGGGGTTCTAAAAACTCATATAGAAAAGATGATTATTTGTATTCCATATTCTCGTTACTTATTTTCTTGTCAGTTTTACTATATTCAGAAAGTTTCCCCTATCTTCTTAGCTGGCATGTGGGGATAATGGAATCCAAGGCACATTAACCAATTTTGGCTTATGCTGGCATGTGAAGATATAAATTCTAGAATCATTATTCCACCTATAAAATCCCCTATCTTCCTATATCATGACTATACCTAGGATTGGATGGAATATTACAAGAGTAGTATATTGAACCAACTAATCCATCAGGTGGAAAAGTACTGAGATTCTCTGATTACCTTATTTGTGGCAGTAATGGAGTTGATTCAAGTCTCAGGGGAGCCTTCAAGTAAGTGCTCTATACATTGTGTTAAACTTAACATTAGCATGATAAGGTTTATTTAAGAGGCCTACCCTTTAGTGATAGTTCCATATGATGTACTGGTTGGGGGAGAAATTCTTGAGACTCCTTCTCTTCTTCCTCACCGGCTCAAACGATCCCCCCTTTAATAGAATTGACACCACAAAGGATAATTTTGAAGCAAATATACATCATTATTATGGATAATCCCTATTATAACATTCATCACTAAGAATATTTTCTTTGTTATTTCTTTCATAAGTTGGGAGTTAATGGATTAAACTATATAATATTGTATGATATCATGATATAGAATGTCCTGACTTGGTAAAAATTTCCACAAACAAGAGGGAATTGTGTTTTTTTGATGAAAAGACTCCTATGGTTGAATTAATAAGAGAATATTTAGAGGTTCTTGAATAGAGACACAAAATGGTCTCTCAATAGCATGTCCAGATGGATGACTTAACTGCGAAAATAGCAGAACAATAAGTGATCAAATCTCACACAAGGTCCCATATTTTGATGTCATTGTCCATATTAGTGACCACCCATAAATGAGGTAAAGATTTATCTTCTTTTATTTATAATCTTAATCCTCAAGTGGTGATTGAAGAAATAGAGTCGGTGGCACTTCATTGCTCAATTGAAACTCTCTCCAGACTCTATATGATTTAGAAAACTCAGTTGATCAGATTTTATTGTAATCCAGTTACAATTGTTTTTGTATGGAACCTTGGAGAGACTCTATAACATGGATATTATTCCCTCCTCTATAAATTACCAATGAAAAATATTATGGAATTTATATTTCATTGTCCATGGAACCATGGAGAGGCTCCAGAATATGGAGATTCCTCCCTCCTCTATACATTATCAAGGAACAAATCTTATAGACTATAAATAATATTATTAGGATTTATTTCATTCAATATGTGTATGGAATATATTTTAATTTATATTATATGGATCATAAAATATACCCATGCTTTTTATAATACCAATAAAACTAAAATGCCTAGATTTGAATGCTTGAATCAAATCAAATTTCTCTTGAGAATTGCTGATGAATGGCTACTAACATGGGATTCTTCCTTGATGTATTTGCTTCCATTGTTCTAGGATCACCTAGTTTGAAAGGATAATTTGGGAAAATATATCATGGAGGGAAATTTCCCTATTTTTTTCCTTAATCAATGGACCAAGAGAGCATAACATGATTTTTTATATAGAAAATAATGATCCCTACAATCTTTGTATCTCTTTTTTACTACCTAATATCTTGTCTATGATTCATATAGGGAAGGCTTATTGGTAGTGGTCTTGGATTTTTCTCAAACCACCCTTTTATAAGGTTTTCACCTGGAAAGTTTTCTTAATTTTCCATTTTATAAGTGCTTAATATTGCCAAGATCACACAAAGTGCATGTCCTGTGAGTAGATGATCAACTTTTTTCCAGGGTTCCATTTTTATGTTTTCAACCCGGTGAGCATTGAATATATTTCAACTAGATAGTTAAGGTATTGTAATCTAGACCACTTCTATAGTTTAGGGTCTTTTAGCTCATACATTAATTTTTTTTTATTTTAGGGTCTTTTAGCTCAGGCCATCTATTATTTTAGTTTAGGATATTTTAGGTTGGACCATCTATTGATATTGTTTATAGTATTTTATCTTGGGCCATCCATTTCTTTAGTTCAGATTCTTTTAGCATTTTACTTCTATTACTATAGTTTAGGGTCATTTATCATGGATCTTCTATTGCTGTAGTTTAGGTTCTTTTAGTTCAGAGATTTTATTGCTATTGTTTAGGGTATTTTAGCTCATAACTTCAATTATTATAGTTTTAGGTCTTATAGATTGGACCATTTTATACTATAGTTTAAGGTATTATAGGTTAAACCATTTAGTTCTATAGTTTAAGGTCTTCTAGATTAGTCCATTTAGCATTTTTAGTGAAGGATGAGTATTTATAAAGGGTTTAAGAACCCTACATCCTTGATGGTATTATGATTAATGAGTGTCTATTAAGGGTTATGATACCCTAATTCTTAATTTATATTCAAAATAATGGATGTTCATAAAGGGTTATGGCACTCTGTGTTCTTGTAGAAAACATGATGGATGAATATCCGTAATGGGTTGTTACACCCTTCATCCTCACTAAGTTTTGATTTGATGCATATTGAAGTATTAGTGATGTTGAGTCCCCTTGGATGTTTGGAATATGGGTTCTTTAAATAACCTATCTAGACGATTGAATCATTGAATATGGACTAGGGAAGACATACTGGGGATGACCATGAAACACCCTAAGGTTTTGAGTTCCACTATGATGTTGCTGGGGATTAAGAGGATTAGAGTTTCTTTACTCTAGGGGGATATGCCCCTAGTTTATGGGTCAGATAACCCTATTCATGGTCCCATATGAATTACATGTGTGGTTAAGCAGATGAGATCCTTGCACTTTTCCAAGGTGCATGAAATATTTTTGAAGATTCAAAATTTTGGATGATGAAGTGAGGTATAGAGAGAAGAAATATCCAAGAAGGGTTCCGACACCCTAGGGTAGTTTAGTTTCTTGTTGGGAATCTCATCCCTACTCCAGGGGGCTTCGATTCATGTGATGTGGACCATCAAATGTTTTGGGAATATAATATTACATTCCTACTTTGAGAAAGGATATAATAAATGGAATTGTAACCTTGAGGATAATTAATCTTCTTGAATAGTCTTGTTATGGAGATTTTAAATCATGGTATAGGAATACTCAGTCAGATGAAGGTTGAAAACAGTGGGTATAGGTCAATCATTGATAACAGAAGAAGTACATATTACTTGTAGTTAGGATAATTACTTATGGGTTTAAGGGGGGCCTCTCCTCCATGAACAAACATCCTATTTTCACAATATCTTTAGAATTGTGTCAATTCTCCAGAAAATTCTAGTAGGGTCCTTTTATATTATCTAGTCCCTATTACCTGCTTGTTAATGGGGAGAACCTGGAGAAATAACTCAAGGATATGGGGTTCAAGGAGAAGGGTATCAACTCAAGTAATTGGTTGTGTAATATCAGGATTCAAAGACATGAAGGTGATTTATGGAAAATGTATTATTCAATAAGGGTTTGAGCACCCTAAAATTTTTGTTGATGCCTAGTTAACACATTATCATGGAGAGTAAATCTAAAAAAACATTACACTAACTTTTTCCTAGACCATGGGGTCTAGTGAGAATAGATCAACATTTAATAGGGATACAAGGTGGTCCCCATGAGCTTTATTCCATGTTTATTTACACTTTAAATTTTTCGTAAGCTATATAAATAAAGATTATAGAGAGTGGATACTTGAATTTTTCTCAGACATCCCTCTATGGGTTTTCATCCTAATAAGTTTTATGAGTCTTTCATTAGCTGTTTAGGCTCTTGTGATTTTGACCATCAAAGGATGAAGTTTATGATCATATAACTTTGACCAAAGTTCATGTAGTTTAAGGTCATTAGGAACATAGTCCTAGTATTAGGGGGTGTTACATGATAGACTAATTAGTATTCTGAGGGTTAAGAGTACTCCAAAATTAATTCGGGTGGGAGATGAAAATGTTTTAAATCATGGATCAAGGTTCTCAGTTCATGATTAATGATGTGGGAAAATCATACTAAAGACGACTGTGAATCACTTTTAGGCGAGGAGATTCAATGAGATGATATGAGGGATCACAAGGATTTGAAGGCCCTTCCTATAGGTCCATTATTCATTTGGTTGATGGGTATGAGGTAATTATATAGATCCAACTCTTACATAGTCAAATAAAGAGGTCTTTTATTATCTCCAAGGGCCATAGAGTTTTGTGAAAATATGATATTCACAATAAAAAAGTGTTATATATGGATTTTGGTTCTTAAAAGATAATGGAAGAACCCCATACTCTAGTTGACTAAGGTCAGGCTCTTATGGTCCTTTGATAAATAATGATGATGGGTGATGATCCATACATTTTAACATCTTATAGTGGGGAAATATACATAGTGTAGTTAAAAATCATGCGATAAGGACATTTTACTTATAGTTTAATGTCATTAATTATGGATGTAGGAACCAAAAAAAAATGGAAAATATCATTGGTGAAACTTTTCACTAGTTGTGGGAATTTAGGTATAGGAAAAAACCTCTATCCATTCATAGGACTATTAATGGGTAGCCATATGCTAGATACCTTCTTGTAGATATTTGTCTCATTCACAAGAAATCCATACATATATCTAACTCATACATAGGAAGAGAAAGTATGTCTGTCTTGGACCTCTTTAAATAGAGTTATATGCAATTTTTATGGTTGGGATTCTTTGTGGTTCCCTATGCATATTTTATGGGTAGGAATCATTCCATAATCAGATCCTTTAAGAATATGATTCCATATAGATTTGACTTGTATACATGGGAGAGGGGAATTCTATCTTCTTCCTTAGTGAGTCCTGACATCACGGTCAACTAAGGATTCCTATACACAATTTAGTATCATACATAGAAATAGGAAATTTCCATATTTCATTATTGTATGGAGGTGAAAGATTGAGTCCTAGAAAAAATTCATGGATAGGATGGACGGATCTAATGAATTTTAGGGCTTTCAAGACAAACCATTTATCATGATGTTTATTGTCATACAACATAGGATGTAGCATTGAGAGGAGTTATTAACTCGGAGCAATTGGGTCTTCATAGAAGATTCATACCAAAAAATGGAAAGGTATAAATATATGATGTCATAAACTTACTTTCACAATGGTTATGATTAAAAAATATGTAATATAGAGGGTATATGAATTTTCTTGAATATTTAGGTTATGGGAAGTGCTAATCATGAGACAAGAATATCTGAGTTAAATGGTGGTGGAAATAGGTGGGTACATGTCAACCATTTGTAATGAAATAATACCATATTCCACACAGTCAATATAATAAATTCTGTGTTTAAGGGGGGTCACTCCTATAGGTCCAAAACATCTACTAAGTGCAAGCTTTGAGGAATTACGTTATTCACGATCAAATCCTAGTGGTGTCACTTTAGATTAAACCATTTCTATTACTGGTTTTATATAGGGGGAACCAAGATAAAAATATCCCAAAGTCCATGTGGTTCCAAGATAAGGATATAAACTCTAGGGAATGGTTGGTAATAACTTAGATATTAAATATATAAAGTTGATTTATAGAGAACATAAGATTCAAGAAGGGTTAGAGAACCCTAAATGATATGCTAGCATGTATTGAACAAAGTTTCATTGAAAAGGGACAAGATATGTGATTTTTGAGTATGCAATAACCATAGCGGATTATCTATTCAATGTGAATACCTCTTTTTGTTTAGTTTAACATCATGTGACTATGATGTTGTTGTACAATTTAGAATCATGGGACTAGGATGTTTTTCAACTGGGTATGAAATGGAGGATATTGGTGTCACTAAATATCCTATAGTATGGGAATATGGCTATATGTATTCCTACTTTTAGAGAATACCTTGCACAGGTCTGACCCATAGAAAATGGAAGGGGCATTTTTATCCTTTTGATCATGGATGGAACTAGGATTTGTGGTCCAAGTGTCACTACATATCATATGGTAAAAATAATCAATCCACACATAGTTTTTATATAAATACAATGTAGTTTAGAGTCTTGATTATAGGAGTTCAAATATGAAGGCATAAACTATTTATTGATTCTTGATCCCTCTTAAACATGGTGAAAATGAAAGATATTTATCTGGGGAAATTTTTTGAAAATGGGGCTTCCAAATGGATTTTAAAGCCTAAGGAAGTTAGGTCTTCATGGGGGATACATACCCTGAAGTGAAAGGGTACAAGCATTCAATGTCATAACCTTTCTTTGATAATTCTTACGCTTCACAGATGAGTAAAATTGAGGGTATCTGAATCCAATTGAATAGTTGGGTTATAGGGAGTGTAAATCATAACCCAAGAATATCTGAGTTAACTAGAGGTTGAACTCATTGGGTACATGTCAACAAATGATAATGGAATAAGCCCATATTCCATGTAATTAGTATAATAAATCTTAGTTTTAAGGGGAGACTCTCCTCTAAGACCAAACATCCTCTAGGAATAAGTACTTTTTCATTGTGTTAATTCTTAGAGAATCCTAGTGGAATCATTTTGGATTATCCATTCCCTACTAATAGTTTTCTATAGGTAAGAACAAGGATCAAGGGATCCCAAGGTCTACGAGGTTCCAAGATAAGAATATCATCTCAAGGAATTGGTTGGTATCAACTCAGGTATAGAAGATATGAAGTTGTTTCAAGGAGAACGTAATATTCAAGAAGGGTTTGAGCACCCTAAAGGCCATGTCAGCCTATGTTGAACACATTTCGAGGTGAAGGGGTAAAAAATGAATTTCAGGAATATACGATCATCTGAGGCATGATGCATTTATCATGAAGATCTCTTGTCATGTAGTTTAAGACCATGCAACTAAGACATTGTCGCATGGTTTAATGTCTTGTGAATAGAACGTGGTTGTTCAGTTTAACATCACATGACTAGGACACGGTTCCCTATCCAAGACATGCATTGGAAAAGGACATTCATTGGTCATGCTGGTCATATTAGTTTTCCAAGTTCCCCAAGATCATATAAGTCATACTCTATATGAGAAATAAGGGATAACTATGCAGTTGATTAAGAAGCATGTGAGTACATGACGGAGAATATGTGAGGGTGTTCACAATTTATTGTGGAATGTGACCTCTATACAGATTGGAATCTCATGGATGGACATGATTGGGAGTGATGATAACTCATGGATGGTCCTAGAATAGAGGATCCATGCATCATTACATATCCTGTGATACTAGGAATCAAGATACATGTAGTTCCTAGATAGTTCCCTGCACAAGTCAAACTCATGTGTAGGGAGGGGTGTGTGTTTTATACATATTGTGGACAAACCCAGAATTTGTGATCTAGGCATCAATAAAAATCATGTAATTGTAGGAATCAAGCGGAAAATAGTTCCTAAATGAAAAAAATCTCCACACAGGTTCGACCTATACATAGAAGGGTGGGGGGTCTTTTATATTGTTTCTAGACCTAGGATTTGAGATCCAAGAACTAGTACATATCCTGTAATAGAAGGAATCACGAAACACATAGTTATTGAATGAAAAACTATCAATATAGGTATGACCCTCACATAGAGGGGGAGTTTGTTTCCATTTATATCATGGATGGACCTAGGATTTGATATCTGGGCATCACTACATATACTATGATAGCATGAATCAAGAAACATATAGTTCTTGAACAAAAAACTCTCTACATAGGTTTGAATGATATATAGAAGGGGAAATTTTTTTTGTTTATATTTCAGATGTACCTATGATTTGAGATCCGTGCATTACAAGATATCCTTTGATAGAAGGAATCAAGTCATACATAATTCTTAAATAGAAAACTCTCTATGAAAGTCTAAACCATATGAAAAGTGGGATTTTTTTTTCTGATTTATATTATAGATGGACCTAGGATTTGAGATTTGAATGTCACTATACTTCATGTGAAAGAAAAAATCAAGACACATGTCATTCTTAAACAAAGAACTGTATATGACGGTTTGGACCATAAGTAGAGGGGGGATTATTTATTTATTTATATTATATCTTGACCTAGGATATGAGATCTTAGAGTCACTAAGTATCTTGTGATAGTAGGAATCAATATACATATAGTTCTTGAATAGAAAGATTCCCTATATGGATCTGAATCACACACAAGGATGAGAGTACTTTATTTTTATTTTACCTCGATCTAGATCACGTGCTGTGAACTATCCTTGAAGTTACTTTATCTATAAATTTTAATGTCATGTGGTAAAGAAACATTATTTGTAGTTTAATTTCATGTGGAAATGATGTCTTCTATGTACTTTAACATCATGTGGTAATGATGAAAGATGTAGTGAAATTTAAAGTATTTCTACCTAGACTTGGGATTCCATTTAGTTTAATGTCTTACTACTAGTACTTGGGTTGTTGATGGTAGCTATATAAATTACATTTTAAGAAACCTTTCATTGTTAGAGGGTGTAACACATTCCACATTCATTATGAACAATGAGTAAGCTCCATTGGAATAGAACATATGTATTATGTAAGGTCCTTTCCATTTGGGTTCCATCTTTGGAGGTTTCTTTTATGGTATCATTGGGATTTTGAGACCCAATAATAATTCTCCTGGTAGTAATGATCATAGAAAAACCTTTTTATTGATGGTTTTCTTGATCCGATTCATATGAACTTCATGGTTGTACAGTGTGTAAAACCATTTCTCATCGATCCATTCTAACTCATCCATCTTCTTTTGCGATTTCAAGTCATATGATAGTTTTCCACATATAGTTATATGGAGAAATGGAAACTGTACTTCAATTGGAAACACTTCTTCAATTCCACACACCGACTAATATGGATTCACTTGTGTGGCCATGAAAGTGGAGGTATGGTAGGACCATAAAGAAAGAAGGAGCTTATCTGACTAGGAATTATTTTCCTTGTCCACCATTTTATAGAGTATATTTGATAGATTCTTTTTGAAGGCATCTATTTTTCCATTTTCTAATGCATGATATCATGATGAATGTTTGGATTCAATGTTATAATCCTGGTATAATTTCTTTAATTTGGGAGAATAGAAGTTGGTGCCCTTGTCTTTCAATATCATGTTAGGGACATTGAATCTAGTGATGATATTGTACTTTATGATGTTAATAATATTCTTGATCCCTAATTCCTTGAGGGGTATTGCATCAGATCATTTGGAAAGGAATTTGATAGCAATAAGGATGTACCTAAACTAATTTGTTGGGGATGGGGGATATGGCCCCCCAATTTCCATTCCCCATACAAAAATGACAAGGAATATTTACTTATAGTTATAAACTTTGGGGATTTATGGATGAAGTTTTCATGAAATTTTAATGCATGAAATATCATAGTGAATTCCACATAGTCCGTTATAATTGTTTTCAAGTAGTAAACAAGCATCATAATTTTATAGGAGAGTCTAGTCCTGTGTTGATGAGTGCTGCAGGAACTTACACAGACTTCTTCCATGTTGGTGCTAATCTCTCCCTATACTATGGATATGAGGAGGATTCCATAAAATCCTCATTTTTAGAGGGATGTTTCTCATTTAGACCATCCCAAAGGTTAATGTTCACTACTTTACATTGAGTCTTTTCCCCTTTGGATCAATCTAATGGGAGGGTACCATTTTGAAAGTAATTGATTATGGTATCCATCCATCTAGGGGTGAATATCAGTACATTATTCTCTAGGGAAGTGTTGATCAAATTGATTTCCTCTATGTCATAGATGATGAATTATGATACAACTTTGGTGTGTGATATGAAAAAATACCTTTTCCTGATCAAGGTTTGCCTACACTATAGTTGAATTATCAAATGCATCAGTGTGAGTATTTTTTTATCAAGGTTCATGATGTAATATTGGTTCAAAAGTGAATTATTTCATTAGTCCAATGACATTACTTATGATAGGGTACAATTATTTCCTTTTAATGGAATTATCTTAATTGATTTTTTTGATCTCTAGCTTCAAATATCTTTTTATGTTCAAGTGTCTATCTATAGTTGTAGGGGTAGTTCCAAGCAGACAATGAGGTCTTTGTAATGACCCAAATCCAGAGCCACTCAACTGGCGCCCCATACCCAGTTCGCCACATGACCTCAAGAGCATTTCCCCAAACACCAGAGGCTGCTGACTAGAAGCAAGGACCTTGATGAGTCAGTGGGGAAACTATGCCCTCATTTGGTAAAGTATGCAATGGAAGGAAATAATAAACAATTGCGGAAGCAGTAAACTGCACACGACAATTGAACTAAATAGCAAAAGAGATGTATAATATAATAATGATGCGGTATAACACATGTTTCTATGGAAAGTAGTAAACAAAAAAACATGATGAACCATAACTTAAACCCAAGTAGAAAAAGTAAACAATAAACTCCAGCAGCATCGCAAGAATAAGCTCGGTCCCATGCTCTCCAGCTCTAACCAGCAATCAAGCACCTGAGGTAGAAGGGCCACAATCCCTATCCACACTTGCAACCATATAACCTGTTTGGGATGAAAAGAAGGACCCAAACAGGGTGTGAGACTAATCCCAACAGGCAACCACCAAAAGATCTGTTCCCTACTGTTAGTGAGAAATATAGAAAAAGAAATATAAATAAATGAAGCAGAGAAACATGGAACACTAAAGTAAACAATCCTACAATTCTCCATTCACATTTATTTGTTAAGTTAATTCAATCATTTAATCATTAACCAAAGAATCTATCAAAAGCTCTGTAGTCCAAAGGCATAGAAAGTAACACAACATGTATCTCAACAGACTACCTAAACTACAAGCAGTACAAACCCAATCTTGTTCTTTGGCTTGGTGGACTCATCACAAACAACCAAAAATATTTATTACACTGACCCTCTGGGTGGATCACGTGGGCAGGCCCTTATGGTCAAGCATTCGAACAAAGGAAAATACACTCTGAGGAATCACTCAACGTCAATTCCCCCTATGGTATTGCAGTGATACTACAGACTCTCTGAGGAAGAACTTACGTCTAATTCCCCCTTTAGTCTCGATTCGATAATTATTAGACCCTCTGAGAGAGCAGAAAGTCAATCCACCTTATGGTCTCGTAATGTTAATAATTAAACAGGCCCTCTGAGGAAGAACTCAACGTCAATTCCCCCTATGGTCTAACTACACCAGGTTCCCGCAACCCTGAGTAAAAGTAATCGTACGTAAACGATTCGTAGCAGCCCTAAGTATGTTCAGCAACTACTTGGCTAATAGCTATAATGCAATAAAAGAATTTAAATAGTAGACAACACATGCAATCATTCATACCAAGGAAAAATATTAATGCAACAAGGTTTGCCTCATAGGCAACCTAAGCCAAACAGTGGTAAACAACCAAAACGAAGGAAAACACCCATGGGGTGATCCTTGAACATGCTAACAAGAAAACATTAGTCATCAAATAGCCTCAAGCACACAATAAATCTAAGGTAGATAAATAAAACAGGTTCAAAACCCTAAACCGAGATATACGATACATGGATATCTGACACTTTTTTACAAAAACTCAAGGACATTCAACGTAGGGCATCAAACCACCTACCTAGATCCTCGTAAATTGATATAATTGAACCTTGTCCTATGAATTGGCCTAGAACAGAGTAGATCTGCAAAAACATCTAAAACGTTCAAACTCAGATAACTCAGATGAGAGGAAGAAATAGGAAATGAGGCCAAATAATAACCAAGAACTCACCGCTGCGATTATATTGCAACCGAAGGTGTTCGATTCAGAGAATCAGTGACAGATCAGTGGCTCGGAGAAGATTTGGCCTCCTCGGATGCCCTGTATGGAATTTTGTGGAGAAGAAGACGAAAACATGGTTAAGACGTGACCCCGGTCCGATTAATGAAATAAAAATAAAAGTACACGGCGTGTACTTTTAGAGTACATGACATGTACTTTGGTTTTATGTACTTCGCTTTAAGTGCTCTCCACATCACCCCACACGGCCGTGTGTGTGGCCTGTACATGGCCTCGCACGGCGTCAAAGTACACGGTGTGTACTTATAAAGTACATAGCGTGTACTCTGAAAATTTTCATGTTTCCCCCTTTTTCTCAAAAATGACCAGAAAAGGAAAAACATACCTCAAAGGAAGGTCCAGGTTCTTACAAACTCCCCCCCCATAAATAAATTCATCCCCAAATTTCCTAACGAGGCGTAGAAGAAGAACCCTCAAACAACTCCGGCCACTATGATCGCATGTCGGCCTCCCTTTCCCAAGTCTCATCCTGTACACGACCGTGATGCCATAACACCCATAACAGAGGGATAGATAGACCATGAAGTACCTTTGCACTACGATCAAAAATCCTGATAGGATGCTCCTTGAACAATGTATCCTGCTCCAGCTCAACCTCCTTGGGTTGAAAAACATGAGACGAGTATGAGAAATACCGCTGAAGCTGAGAAACATGGAAGACGTCGTGCATATCCTGATACCTCCAAGGTAACTGCAACCTGTAAGCAACCAGACTGACTCTCTCTAGAACCTCAAATGGCCCGACGTATCTCGGTGAAACCTTTCCCTATCTCCTAATCCTCTTATGTCCCAACCTCGAGGTAACATCCAAGAAAACCTGATCTCCAACCTTGAACTGTAAAGGTCATCTCCACTGATCAGCATAAGATTTCAGCTGAGACTGTGCAGTATCCATCCTCTTCCAAATCAACTCCACCTGCTCTGTGGTCTCCTGAACAAGACGAGGTCCTAGCACAACTTCCTCTTCTACCTCCAGCCAACACAAGGGTGATTGGCATGGACTACCGTACAAATCCTCGTAAGGTTCCATATGAATAGTTGCTTGAAAACTATCATTATAGGAAAAATCCACTAGAGGTATATGTTTCTACCATGAACCTAAAAAATCAAGGACGCATGCTCATAGCATGTCATCCAGCACCTGAATCGTGCGCTCTGACTGGAAATCTGTCTAGGGATGGTAATCTGTACTCAGAAGTACCTGTGCACCCAAAGCCCTCTGTAGCCCCTTCCAAAAATGATAAGTAAAGCAGGTGTCCCTATCCGAAATGATAGATCTCGGAACCCCATGAAAGCGCACAATATCCTGAATGTACAACCTCCCAAGCTCATCCACACCGAAGGTCTCCTTTATCGGTAAGAAATGTGCAACCTTCGCGAGCCTGTCCACTACAACCCAAACCACATCATTCCCTCGAGGTGATCTCGGTAACCCTGTCATGAAGT
Organism: Viscum album; assembly: GCA_963277665.1. Lineage (NCBI taxonomy): Eukaryota > Viridiplantae > Streptophyta > Magnoliopsida > Santalales > Viscaceae > Viscum > Viscum album. The sequence goes on from OY728161.1 coordinate 632,577,884, forward strand.
CCATCGCGACATCATTCCATTTCCACTCAGGAATGGGTAACTGCTGTAGAAGCCCTGCTGGTCGCTGATGCTCTTCCTTCACCTGCTGACAGGTGGAGCACCGCATAACAAAACTATCCACATCCTTCTTCATACCTGGCCACCAATACCGATGACGTAAGTCTCGATACATATTTGTGAAACCAGGATGAACTACCCAAGATGAAGCATGAAACTCTCGCATCAGATCCTCACGTATGTCTGCTAAAACCCATACGCGACCATGATAAAGTAACACCTCATCATCATCCACTGTCCACCCTGGAGTAGGGTCTCCATCTGACACACCCTCCCATAAGACTAGGCCTTCTGGGTATGATAGCTGCCCCATTCGAAATAGATATAGAAGAGTGGAGGTAATAGCTATAGAAGAAAGAACCGTCTGTCCCTGTCGGTCATGCACCTCCAAATGCATCTCAGAGAACATAGCAATAAGCTGCCACTCACTGCTGGCCTCCCGAACTACCTGTAACTGAGTTCTCCTTCTCAGTGCTTCTGTTACAGCATTGCCTTTCCCATGTGTATAAGAAAGCTCAAAGTTGAAAGACTATAGGTACTCGACCCACCTACACTGTATCATATTTAAGTCACGATGCATGAAGATATACTTGAGGCTCTTGTGGTCAGTATATACCACGAAATTCTCTCCCAAAAGACAGTATCTCCAACAACGCAAAGCATGAACAACAGAAGCCAAATCCAGGTCGTGCGTAGGATAGTTCTTCTCATGTGGCCTCAACTGCTGAGATCCATATGCAACAACACAATCCTCCTGTATAAGTAATACTTCAAGCCCGATGCCAGATGAATCATAGAAAAATGTATAACTCTTGCCCGGCTCTGGTAAAACTAAAATCAGTGCTGAAGTCAATCTCCCCTTCAACTCCTGAAAGGCTGAATCACAGGCTTCTAAATAAACGTACTTCACACCTTTCTTAGTCAAGCCCATCAACGACACTGCCAAGCACAAGAAGTCCTGTATAAACCGCCTGTAGTATCCATCCAGTCCTAAGAAACTCCGTACCTTGAAGACATTTTTCGGTTGCTCCCAGGTAACTACCACTATCACCTTCTCTGGGTCTAATTATACTCCTGTATCTAAGATGAAATGACCTAGGAAGTGAATCTCAACCATCCAGAACTGGCACTTAGAGAGATTAACATATAACTGATTCTCTCTCAGTGTACTCAATACGATCTCAATATGGGTAGCATGGTCGTGTCAGGTGTGAGAGTACACCAAGATATCATCCATGAAAACTACCACGAAGGAATCCAAGTAAGGATGGAAAACTCTGTTCATCAGTTCCATGAAGACTACTAGAATGTTAGTGAGACCGAACGGTATAACCAAATACTCGTACAGACCATACCTGCTCTGGAAAGCTGTAAGAGGTATATCCGATGGTCTGACGTGAAACCGATGATAGTAGGCTCTCAAGTAGGTCTTCGAGAACACCTTGGCTCCTTGAAGCTGATAAACAAGATCATCAATCCTCGGTAAGGGATACTGGTTCTTGATCGTTAACTATTTCAGCTTCTGATAATCCACAAAAATCTGTGAATTACCATCCTCCTTCTTCGCAAACAAAACAGGTGAACCCCAAGGGGAAGTACTGGGTCAGATAAAACCCTTTGCCTGAAACTCCTCCAACTGCTTCTTGAGATCTTTCAACTCAGGAATAACCTTCCAATAAGGAGGTATGGATACCGGTGATGATCCTGGCATAAGCTCAATAGGGAAGTCTACCTCATGCTCTGGAGGAAACCCTGAAAAGTCTTCTGGAAAGATATCTGGAAAAAGATCAACCACTGGAGGATAATCCATATGAGAAGTCCCCTGATCTTCTAGATATAAACAAGAAATCTAGGCTGTAACACCACCCAACCCATGATGCTCTGGTCCAGCTCTACTTTCCTGGACGTCCCATTCACCCTTGTGAAGAAAGAATCTGCCCTATGGTGACGTGAAACTCACCCTGCGGTGATAGCAATCGACAAGGGCCTAAAAAGGAACTAGCCAGTACATTCTGAGAAATAGATCATAACCTGTCATCTCTAGGACATAAAGATCCCAAAAGAAGTGATACCCACCAACCTCAAGGGGGAACTCCTTGCACTGATGCACACTAGCAGTTATAAGTCCCAAGGGAGTGTCTAGTGTCATCATATCCTCGGAAGTAAAGATAGTAAGTCTAAGGCTCTCCACATTGTGAACCAAAATAAATCTATGAGAATATCCTCTGTTGAAAAGTGCAGAAGATAAAACTGAGGCTACCAAGATCGTACCTCACACTGTGGAAGGTCCAGGATCCTACTCCTGATGAATCTGCTCCACCTCAAACATCTGGCCAGTACCGCGACCCTATGCAGTAGCCTAGGATCCCTGAGCTGATCCTCCCTGAGCCTAACCACCGTGTCCACGACCTCTACCATGGACTGAACGGCCTATAGAACTCCAGCCCCCAGTCTGCTACGGAACTGGTAAACCTGCTCCTATACACGGAGTCGAAACTGATCCTCCTTCGCTAGCCAATGGAAGAAGAACCTTGCAAAACCGCTGAAGATGACCCATCTTACCGCAAGATCGGAACTCTACTGGGTCCCTTGGGAACTGGGTCTTTTTCTTCCCATCCTTCCCACACTAGTAGCACACAACCTTGCTACCTGAAGGAACATATCGCTTCCTCGAGTCACCTTATGTAGACTCTCGGTGGCGCTTCCTGCTGTCAGTAGAAAGAGTACTGAATCTGAATGCTGAACCACCCTAGATTACTGCTCTAGTATATCTCAGATTCCTCTCCGTGATCAAATCCTGGTTGACTATCAAAGAAATAGAGTTCAACTGGAAGACGTTCACCTGTGATATGATCTCTGGTCTGAGGCCCTCCTTGAACTTCCTTTAAAAAAACAGCACGTCATTCCCCAGAACGGGAGTGAAACACTGTAACTCAGTGAAACAGGAGGAATACTCCATAATAGATAGAGTACCCTGATACAGATTCATGAACTCTCTAGCTCTGTTAGCCCTTAGTGTTTCCAGGTAAAAGTAATCGTAGAACGTACGCTGAAACTCCTCCCAAGCAACTATCTGCTGGCACCCTGCTTGAGGAACTAAGTCCCACCATCTCTTGCAGGAATCTTGCATCATGTAAGTCGTGAGCTTCACACTTCTGTCTAGGGGTCTCTCGAGATGATCAAAGATAGAAACCATTATTTCAAACCAAGATTCAACAGCCTGAGGTCCTTCATCCCCAGAGAACGTGGGAGGATGATGCTGCTGGAAGACTCGCGTAAGCTCTTCCATAGACTGGGCAGGTTGCTGAGCTCCCTGAAAGATCTATATGAACCTCATGAATCCCTCACAGAACTGTGCATCCACACCAGTATCCGGGATAACTGCCTGTGCCATATCTGGCGTACAATCATCGTCAGATCCTTGACGTGCAACGGGAGGACGTCTTGGCGGCATGACTCTGCAAGGTCAAAAGCACACCTTTATTAACAACGAGCACAGTTGCAAATTCAAAGGAGAAAAAATGGAACAGAAGAGGAAAACTTTTAAAACTGGAAAACATAGTTACACAACATGTAATTCTCACACATGACGTGTTCCAGAAAGATTTTAATTGGGCGTGTACACTATCCAACCTGGCTGTGTAAACCCCAACTACACAACATGTTCTTTTAATATACACGGTGTGTACTGTCCGTTTTCCTGCTTCCCTGTTACTCCTACACGACTAAGTCACACGGACTGTCCCAGCCTAAGACTACATGACATGTATATCCACTACACGGCTTGTCCTTAAGGTTTTTCCCCTGTCCATGTTGTTATTCACACAGACTGGTACACATGACCCAACTACATGGCGTGTCAACAACATACACGGTGTGTTGTCACTAAGATTTTCCAACCCATGTATTCAACTACATGGCTGGGCCATACAGACCATTACTACACGGCGTGTCAACATGGTACATGGCGTGTTGTTCTTGAGATTTTACAGCCCATGTATTCAACTACACGGTTGGATCACATGGAAGAAGAGTACACGACGTGTAACTGTGAAAAGTAGTTCTTCCCAAACAGAAGAACACATGACGTGTGTTCATAAGGACACATGCCATGTTATCTGGGTTTCTAGGCATTAGGCATACAAAACTCCCCAAAACCACTGAAAAAAATTTAAAACCAGCACCTATGTGTCAAATTACGATCCGCGGGGGCCCATACTCCTCACGAATCAAATATTGACATCATAACAATGCATATAACAAGTAAACAGTTTGATAATCCCATGATCCGCCAAATTATGATCCTCAAGGGTCCATAACACCTATAAGACCAAAGATTGGCATCCATTCTAAATAAGCTGTAAAATAAACAACACCCTATCAACACAACAGGTATTTTTATCACAACAACTATCACTACAACATGCATAATCTATCACGACATATATCACAACAGCATGCAATTTATAATGCACCCTATATGGCATAGTAAAATTAATGACATGTGATTTTTTAACCAGTGCCTATATGATGCATGAGATGGAATACCCTCATCCCATCGGGTTGCAACAAAATAGAACCACAATCATATAAACTGTAACTGCACAAAACAAGTTCATGACCCAACGGTGAAATATAATCAACTGTAACACTTGAAAAAACTAAAAATTGCAATTATGAGGTAATATAGATTTTCCATGTACAAGGGTTAATTACTCCCGGGCACAATTAAGTACCAACTACCCATCTCTTCCTATCCCTGTATATTTTCTCCAAACAGTAAGGAAAAGAGAAAAGAAGGAAGACTCCTCTGATGCCACTTTGTAACAACCCGAATCCAGAGCCACTCAACTGGCGCCCGGTATCCGGTTCACCACATGACCTCAAGAACGTTTCCCCAAACACCAGAGGCTGCCTACTATCAGCGAGGGCCTTGATGAGTCAGTGGGGAAACTATGCCCTCATTTGGTAAAGTATGTAGCAGAAGGAAATAATAAACAATAGAGGAAGCAGTAAACAACACACGACAACCAAACTAAATAGCGGAAGCGATGTATAATATAATAATGATGTGGCATGACACATGTTTCTTTGGAAAAAAGCAAACAAAAAAACATGCTGAACCACAACTGAAACCCAATTAGAAAAAGTAAACAGTAAACTCCAGTAGCATCGCAAGCCTAAGCTCGGTCCCATGCTCTCCAGCTCTAAACAGCAATAAAGAACCTAAGGTAGAAGGGCCACAATCCCTATCCACACTTGCAACCATATAACCTGTTTGGGCCGAAAAGCAGGACCCAAACAGGGCATGAGACTAATCCCAGTAGGCAACCACCAAAAGAGTTGTGCCCTACTGTCAGTGAGCAATATAGAGAAAGTAATAGAAATAAATGCAGCAGAGAAACAAGGCACACTAAATTAAAAAATCCCAAAATTCTCCATTCACATTTATTTATTAATTTAATTCAATCATTTAATCATCAACCAAAGAATCTAGAAAAATCTCTATAGTCCAAAGGAATAGAAAGTAACACAATAGGTATCTCAACAAACTACCTAAACTACAAGAAGTACAAACCCAAGATTGTTCTTTGGCTTGGTGGACTCGTCACAACCAACCAACAATATTTATTACCCTGACCCTCTGGGTGGCTCATGTGGGCTGGCCCTTATGTTCAAGCATTCGAACAAAGGCAAAGACACTCTGAGGAAACACTCAACGTCAATTCCCCCTATGTTATTGTAGTGATACTATAGACTCTCTGAGGAAGCACTTACGTCTAATTCCTCCTTTAGTCTCGATTAGATAATTATCAGACCCTCTGAGAGAGCACAAAATCAATCCCCCTTATGGTCTCTTAATGGTAATAATTAAACAGGCCCTCTGAGGAAGCACTAAACGTTAATTCCCCCTATGGTCTAATTACACCAGGTTCCCGCAACCCTGAGTAAAAGCAATCATACGTAAACGATTTGTAGTAGCCCTAAGTATGTTCAACAAATACTTGGCTAATAGCTACAACGCAACAAAATAATTTAAACAACAGGAAAAAATGAAATCATTCATACCAAGGCAAAAAATTAATGCAACAAGGTTTCCCTCATAGGCAACCTAATCCAAATGGCGGTAAACAGCCAAAATGAAGGAAAACACCATTGGAGTGATCCTTGAACATGCTAACAAGAAAACATTATTCATCTAATAGCCTCAAGCACACAAGAAATCTAAGGCAGATAAATAAAACATGTTCAAAACCCTAACCCGAGATACTCGATACATGGATATCCGAAACTTTTTCAGAAAAACTCAAGGACATTCAATGTAGGGCATCAAACCACCTACCTCGATCCTCGTAGATTTATATACTTGAACCTCATCCTGTGAATTGGCATAGAATGGAGTAGATCTACAAAAACATCTAAAACGTTCAACCTCAGATAACTCACACGAGAGGAAGAAATAGGAAACGAGGCCAAAGAAGAACCAAGAACTCACCGCTGTGATTCTATTGCAAACGACGGTGTTCGATTCAGAGAATCAGTGATGGATAGGTGGCTAGGAGAATATTCGGCATCCTAGGACGCCTTGTACGAAATTAGGCGGAGAAGAAGACGAAAACATGGTTAAGACGCGACACCGGTCCGATTAATGAAATAAAAAGAAAATCACACAGTGTGTACTTTTAGATTACACGGCGTGTACTTGGGTTTTCCGTACTCCACTTTAAGCGGTCTCTACATCACCCCACACGGCCGTGTGTGTGGCCCAACCACGGCCAGCACACGGCCTCGCGCAACGTCGAAGTACACGGCGTGTACTTATAATGTACACGGCGTGTACTTATAATGTACACGGCGTGTACTCTAAAATTTTTCAGGTTTTCCCCTTTTTATCAAAAATGAACAGAAAAGGAAAAACATACCTAAAAGGAAGGTCTGGGTTCTTATAGTCTTGGTATTCTAACTCATTATTAGTGAAACCATCAGATAGTGATAAAGATTATGGTAAAATTTCATTGTCCAGGGGAAACCAACACAATCCCTAGACCAACCTAGTTGAGATTTGGGTTTTCCATACTATTTAAAATAATAATCTTAGAGGCACCATAAAAATACATTTACCACATTTGAGGAGTGTCATGGGTATAGAAAACATCTGCTAATGGAAGTTTGGTTTCCACTGGTGTGATTTCTTGGGTAGGATGTTCTGCAAGAAAATCATCCAGGGATTTTTTTTACTTCCTTCTATAACGCGAACTGGATGTCATATTTTTGAATAATAACCACCCATTAGGCCAAGTTACTTGTCAACATATGGCATCCAAGGGTGTACTTGAGCATGTCAATATGAGAGATGAAGTGGACTTTGTGATGTTGTAAGTAATTTCTCAGATTTTTTACTACAAAGATGAGTGTAAGGAATCTATTCTCAATATCATAATACTATGTCTCAGTACCTAGAATCATTCAACTGAGATAATAAAGGATTTTTTCATTCCACCCATAAATTTTTTATGTGTGGAGAGAACATAGAGACCATTCCATGGATGCCACGTACAATATAATTGGATTTACTTCCACTGATGGCATTAAAACTACTGGGTTTATTATGTACTAATCAAGATTCTCAAATCCTTTTTGGAAGTACTCATACTATTGGAAGGTGACTACCTTCTATATTAACATGGTGAAGGGGAAATATTTTCCAGCTAGGCTAGATATTAAATTCTGAATATAAGTGAGGTCACCTTGAATCCCCATCATTTATTTAAGATTATGAAGGGGTGACATTTCTAGTAATTCACTAGTATTTTCTAGATTGAAATTGATACTAGAGTGACATACCATAAAGCCAAGGAATTTCTAAAATAACACTTCAAATGATTCATCTTCAAACTGTGATACTACAACTTGCTGAATATTGTTTTAATATTCAGTATGTGATCACATTGTTATTGAGATTTGACTACTAGGTCATTAAAATGACATTCTGTTATTCATCCCAAGTGGTTATTAAAGGTATTATTCTTGGTGCATTGGTAAGTAGATCCATCATTATTTTATTCAAATGAAATGAATTGATAATAAAATATCTCTTGAGGTGCTCTGAAGGTGGTGGATTCATCATATTTAGGGGCCAAATTTATCTAATTATACCACAAATACCCATCTAGAAAGGAAAGGTCTTGGAAGATAGAATTTGTATTGATCAAAAGTTCTATGATCGTGATTGGAAAATATTCCTTTAGGCAGTGTCTATCAAAGCCCCTGAAATCAATGCAAACCCCGATCTACCCATTTATTTCTTGATAGGGACAATATTGGTGAGTGATTTTGGGTACTTTTCTTCCAGTAAAAAGTTTTCTTTAATCAATTTTTAAATTTTTGATTCTACATTATTAGCATGATAGGGTTTCATCCTCTTGGAAACTTTCTTGAATCCTTGATGGTTATTGAGTAATCCTAGGTTATGCGTAGCCACATCGAGGTTTTTATTGGGAATTTCAATATAATTTCAAGTGAATACATATTGATGCTACTTTAGAAATGAAATATAAATATACTTCTCCTAAAGATTCATGGAGGGACTAATCAATGTAGGGTACATGTCTTCTTATGCTCTTATATTCACCTACATGATCCCATCATTGGTGGTAGAGATACCTTCTTCAAATATGGGAGGATCATTCATGAGGTTATCATATTCTTCTTACATCTTTATGTATGTGGAATCATTTTCAAACATGATGGGTAATCCAAGGGAATACTTATGAAAGTTGAGGTAAGAGAGGGCATGTGAATAGACATTTCTATCATGAACTGTAGGAGTCATCATAGAGAGATTCTGAGGATGATTGTTTTCTTTTATACTACCATCATGGGTAAGAGGAGCCTAGACATCCTATGTTGTAGAGAATGCCTTGGGGGAATCATCAATTATATTTTTGATGTCGTGAGGGAATTTTAGGATCCTGATAGAGCACTAGACTAATCCCCCTTTTAAAAAATCAACTTGAGATGATGTGACTACTATCACATGGATATGAACTAATGAAGTTTGTAGTTCCTAATGACTTACTAGGATTAAGTCTGATGCCTCAATCAGTTTTATGATTAACACATAATCATTTTCAAGAATACTCAAGGGATTCATAGGGTTGGTCCCCAAGCCATTTGAGGCTAAAACCAACATATCATTATCCATCACTAGTTTTTCCCTCCATTCTTTTATAAATATGCCTTGGTATATATGGATTCAAAAGACTTGAAGGGGGTGTTCTCACTATATAGTGTTATGAATTTACCATCGATGGTGTATTTAAAGCATTGATAAAATTTTAAAGGCATTTATATGTAGATATGAAGCCAAGGTCTTCCAAGAAGGACATTTTATTCAATGTATTTATGGATATCCATAAACTAAGTGTTATATTTGATATCCCCAAATCGATCCTTGAGCTTGATCTTCTTGAGAGGTCTTTTCTCAATATTATTATACCATTTAATGGTTATCTTTGTCGAAGATAAGCACCCCTAGAAATATACCAAATAAAGGAGGGTCTGTATATGGATGAGGTTGATCCTTAAACCATTTTCAAATAGATCCCTTCATTTGTCAACATTATTGAGTTTGTTTAAAACATACATAGTTCTGATATTTCCTAGCATAACTTTTTCTTGATACTGTTATATGAATGAGATGGTGATATAAAATCATGATGTAATTTTATCAACTTGGTAAACCTTAGTTGTAGATAATTCTATAAAGAACATTTTTTTTGGATTTGTAGGGACTTGATGAGTGCCTATTTGGGTTCTTTTGAAACATGGAGAGTATCCAAGATTGGGAGTTTGATTGAAACACACATAAACTATTTCAAACTGTCATATTTTTATTACAGAGGCCTATGATTCCCATGTTGGGGTTGATCCATATTCCATGGCTCAAGAGTTATGGTATTTTATGTGGACAGGACTAGTGATTGAGTAGAGGTTGATAGAGGATCTACTACTAGTGGTGTAGGTCATGACTGTCTTCCCCTTTTTTCTGGGATGATCAGACAATTTCACCCCCACCATTAAATATTGTAAAATAATTGGGATTGGATGACCACTAGAGGGATATGAGGAATCTATGTGATTCTGTTGGGATTTCTTTAGTGTTTCCCATGGGTCTCAGCTGAATGTATATACTCTAAGTGGATGTGAATGAAATATTATATTTGACCATTCCTGCTCCATCCCTTTTATCCTCAAATTCTGCATCCTTGGCCTCCATCTCTTTGGTTGGGTATTGGGAACTCATTATTTGAGGCATATTCATCATTGGATAAGGAATCTATTAATTGAAATTTATTAATAGAACACAAAATGATATCTTCATCCGATTAGGGTTAAATTTGGTGGGACAGTTCCTATTATCTTGATGTTTTAGGAAAGAATTTTTCAAGAGTCAGAGCTTGTGTGGAAGTAGAATATGGCTCTTTATCTTGTGTCTTTTACTGTATCTAATGACTATTTTTTTCCTTCAGGAGGTGTATTCAGTATCAGCTTCATAGGTGATGTGATAATTTTTGGTTTGCGAAGCTATTCTCTAGGGGTATTATGATCTCAATCAATTGTATTCTATGTCTTATAGTTATCGAATTTATATCCATGCCTAGCTAGAACTTCTTGCTAGTCACCCTCTAATTCTGGTTGGGTGATGGTTACAAAATTTACAAGTGCTAGAGAATTATCTAGTATCACCTACCTAGAATTAACCATGTTTTGGAGCCTGTATTTGAATATGAATCAATCCTAGATGGTGTGACCCAACCTCATATGGAAAGGTTAGTAGTCAGGATGACCAGTGAGGTTGGGATCGTTGGATTTGATGAAGAAGATCTTCCCATCCAAGAACAGATCCTTCTGGAAAGTTGATGTACCCAATGAAGGATGTACCTATCAGAGTTTGTACAAAGAAATATTAGTTTGGTTACCTCCTGCTAATCTTAAGAGCCCATAATTAGGCTAAATCAGGACATGAAGTGCATGAGATACCATTCTAGATCTCTAATTCACTTAAAGGTTAATAAAATTGGATTAATAATATTGGGTGTTGTAAAAGTGTCATTAACTCATTTAGGATGTCACTTCTTTTTGAGATGCTTGGGTGCACACATCCCTTCCATGAATTCCATTAGTACAACCATGGATTCAATATAATTGAGGATTTTTAGAGGTGCCACCATCTCGACCCTTTCCCTTTTATTGGGAGTGGGAGAGGCTTGGTGAGGTGGCCCCATTATCATATCCCACTGATTCTCAATTTGTGCAGGTCTAAATAATTATCCTGAGAGGGGAGAGGCTGTCACCGCAATGGAGGGAAGTATTGATCATCCTTGAATTAATAATTTATATAGACTATTTTACTAGATCCAACACCTACATGATACTCAAATGACACTCTTATAGGTGTATTGGATCTCTCCAGATATATGAGAGGTGGGATATTCATTTATGTTTGAAGATGATGCCCAATGGGAATGTTTTCCCCCAAATATTTCCTCATTGATCTGTATGATTTTTTGTATCTCTTTCTCACACTATTCCAACCATTCCTCTATCGAGAGAATTAGGGATCCTTTTTTGGTGAGGTGGATGTAGACACACCTTTCCATTTATCCTTGGTAGTGTTCTACCATAGAGATGGAAATTAATCATTCAAAGGTGCCAGGTTTGGACTCCTTCTCCAATTCCATATACATGTAGTTTTAGTTGGTGGATCCAAATCAATTACCTCTCAAGGAATTGTTTCTATATTACATCCCTTTCCATTTATTTCTTGGTCTACATCATTTGTTGTGTTTATGCTGATGATGTTCACTAAGGTGTATCAAGAAATGACAATTATCCCATTACTCTCCACATAATAGGGTGATTCTACATCACTTAATCCTCCTTAAAGGGTTTCATTAGGGTTAGTTCTCTAACCCATGGCCATATTGAACCATTTTTGGATTATTCCCCTTATGGGGTTTGACCACTTTTTTTGTGTTCCTCTTATCTTAGTATGTGATTAGTTACCTTAGTGGATTTTATGGTCATGCTTGCTGAATGAGACCCAAATAGAAAAGGTGCGTCTCATTGAGGGAGGAATGGATTAGATACTAGAAATCAATATTTACCTCCCAACCAAGAGAAGTATAATTCCTTTTAAGGTGATGATAATGATAAAAATTCCCACAAACCTATGGGTTGGGGACAATTCAAGTTTGCTATTGGTACTTACAGATCTTATTATTGAGGATTTTTTGATTACAGTCGAGGATCTAATGTCTCCTTAGATGAGAATTGAGATATATATTCCCTCAACCCTATGATATTGGGTGGATCTAGAATTTTTTATGATTTTCCTAGGACCGTCTTAAGGTGTGATAAAATTGGTGGTGGTGATTGAGATAAAAATCCACTTGACCCTAGGGAATGGGGTTGGTTTGAAACTACCACTAATATTTCCTAGACATTTTTAGGATTTGATTACCTAAGGGGTGGAGATAGTGGTATAAATTTCCCCATCCCTGTGGGATGGGTTCACTCCTAGACGACTGCTATAGAGGCTACTATTGCGATCCATTTAATTTGGCATAATTGTGCTCATGTCTGAGTCGAGTGCAATGAATGCTTATGAAAGGAATCATTTTCAACAAGATTTGGTCAGGTTGTCCAAAACTTCATCTTCCATGTTTGAAATTAATTTCTATTTTTTGAGGGGACTATATTAGGAGTCTGTTGGTGGACCTCTCCCTCTATTCATGACATATTTTAATCTTCAATGCAGGGGGATCTTACTGTATTGACCAACTGTACCATGTGTTACCCAATTCCCTAATATATCCTATAGAAATAACATTACATGATTCCATATATGGGGATTTATTCTATTTTGAGGATTCTATAATGTCAATTTATCTATACTTTCCCTATCATTAGATACATATACCATAGGAGGCATTAGAAATCAGTTGCCAAAGAGTTGTGGTACAATGGTGGAAAGTTTGATATATATATTTTCAGTGTTCTTTTACAGTCATGGGACCATGTCATAGAGATAGAAGCCAGGTCCATTTGACAACAGAGTATGTGTATGTTTTTTAGGTGACCCTCACTTCCTAGATAGTGCAATTTTATAGCCTTTAAACACTAAAGATTCACCCACATGTTCTAGAATAGGTAAGGCATGCATTACTTCTATAACTCATTTGATATCTCATAGTCAGAAGTGGCGATGGGCCAGAACATTATTGGGAGGTTTTTTCCTGATAAATCTCTCCATATATCCATATTAGCCACTTCCTCATCAGAATTATATGCCTCCACTTGGTCAGAAAATATAGGTTTCTTATCTAGGTCACCTACTGACCATGGTGAAGTGCTTTTGATTGTTGAAGGGGAAATTTATACGAATAAACCGAATGTTTCAAGAACCACCCTATATGAAGGTGTCTGAATTTTGAGGACCTCTCTATATGAAGAAGTTTGGAAAGGGGAGGATTTCCTTTTCTGGTATATAAATTACCATGGGGAGGTTTTCCACAGTAGATTTTAGGAGCAGAGTCCATATGATCCATCTTCACACTACATTGAGGAAGACTACTGAGGTACTGATCACCTTATACTTAAATTTAAGAGTTTAAGGGCCCTTTATTTGTTGCAGATACATGTTGAACAATCTCAAGAAAACTGACATTGAGTAGATCAGGGATATGAGCCTCATTCTATGTTGTTAACTGAATATTTAATCCTTCCTTTTGAAGTTGAGAAGGGATATGAGCCTACTTCCTGACAATTAATGGAATATATTGATAACCATATGGTTTTGTGGGTTAATGAGTGTACTATTGAGAATCTATAGGAGTGTGTTGGTGAGATTTTATATTATCGATAGTAATATGAGCCTACATGTGGGTGGTTGTTAGAATATACTAGTCAATCCTGGATGACGAGGGGGTATGAGTTCTATTAAAATATGAATTCCCGGTCAGAACATGCTGACATAACTCCAAAATGGGAGAATGGATATGAGCCTCCTCCGGTATATCCTTTTAAGTATTATAGTGTAGTCATTTATTGGTGTATGTAGGGATATGATCCGGACTTCTGTGAGCTACTAGAATATGCCAGGAAGCTTCATTAATAGGTATATAATTCCACTCTGAGGATATTTACATATGTTACTGATAAAACTTGGTTAGATTTGGGATATGATCACTATCCCATGACTTTGGAGTATTCCACTAGTCTTTTTTGATAGGAATCTGTGCCTATCCCAAGGCATGTACCAAACTAAGCCAGTAAGCTCTAATCAGAATGGGGATATGAGCCTGGTCTGGTGCCTTTGGATTATTCCATTGTAATTTTTCAATAGGAATGTGCACAAATACTAAGGCATGTTCCAAAATGAGTTGGCGGGACATAGTCAAAATGGGGACATGATCATGATCATATAATGATGGGATTTATGTACGGGGGAAGGGATAATAATCCTCATGGATGGGAGAAAAAATGTGAAATTTCTATAGGGTAACCATATATTTGTATTGATTATGATGATATGACGATCTAGATATCAAGATAGGAATATGTGTCTATACCTATATCTATATCAGTGCTAGAATATGCTGATAAAGTTCATATGTTATTGATAAAATTTAGAGACACTTTAGAAAAGTGTGTGCATGAATTTAGGCCTACACATTATCTATCTCCAAGATGTACTAGAAGAGGTATTAAATTGAAGTGGATATATAATCCCACTCTTATCATCATTATTCCATCAGAATATAATGATGGGATTTATGTACGGGGGAAGGGATATTTTCCTCCCCCATGCTTGTTGTAGAAATATGTGTGAATACTTGATCCTAGTGAGCATGGATAAGAGCATACTCACTGGACACCACCAGAATGTGCTGATAGGATTTTTTAGTGAAAGTAGGTATATGATCCCAATACCATTTACTCAACTATTTCATTTCTTGGAAATACCTCCTTGGTATCTGTGCAAAAGTGTCTAGGGTTAATTTTTTTGAGTGATGATCTTAGTAAGAGACTGAGGGGAACTGACATGATGATGGTGGTGATGATAGTTAATATAATCCCTCATAGGAAGGTCCTGAACAAGGATGGAGCTGTAGTCAACTCCTTGATCCACCTACCTAAGATATTAAAGGTGTGGATTTCTGCACTTTGAGGATAAGCTTCTGAATTGATTTGGGGTGGTGACAGATACCACTGGTTTCATTGAATCTTTCCCTAATTGAGACATAATTTTCAGATTCATCATCTTGATACCTCTACATGAATCCTCGAGTGTTGGGATCATACCACATCAGCTTTATTTCTAAACTATCACATTTTCTACCTAAAACTAAAGGAATTGGGTGGGTGATGTTTTTTTGTGACCTGATAAGGTCACTACTATAGTTTTTATTCTATAACATTCACTTGATGAAGACATGATCTCGAGTTTGTTAAAGTAGAATCTATAGTCACAAAGATAACAAGGAATAAGGTTGTCGATCAGTGGATCATTGCAAATGTAAAACATGCTCAATCATCTATGCACAGGTAACATTATTTCCATTTCTTGTTCTCATTTTGTCCAATTTTCTTAAGTAGTATTTTCATTTCAAGAAAGTCTTATTTCATGGGAACTCCAATTATGTTTTATTATTGAAGGATTTCACATCAGACATACCTTTTTTAACCATGGGACATAAAAAAATGTATTGATTTATGGTCAGCTGATTATTTTTATTATTTAAGATATTCACATCGAGTTTACCATTTTTTACCTTTAAATGTGGTCTGGTACCACAAGTTTTGGATACCAGATGCCTGAAACCTATAATGATTCAGTTATTATGTCATTACATGTTTTCAAACTTTTTTCACCATTTTTTTTCCAATTTTAAGACTAGGGACTGGTGATTGATTATGGGGGGGGGGGGGGGTTCAATTATGGTTTCACAATCATTTACACCAGGTTTACCATTTTCATCTATCATTGAAACTCCCAATAGATCCCAAATCCATAAAAATGATAGTTTTTATTTCAAAAGATAGGAATTCATTTCGTGTTTTATGCCCAATAACAATTAGGAACTCACACTGGTCAATAGGATGTGAGTTTGGGCTCATTACATCTTCTGGGGAGAATATTCGAGGACCCTCTTATAGATTTAATATATGCTCATGAATCTCTTCTAGATCCAGATACGAGACTGGTTACCCTATTAAAATTATTGGGTGTTGAATCATTTTATTTGTAAAGGGAGTTCTATTAATGGATACCATATGTATTTATGAAAGGTTCTCCATTAGTTTCTTGTTATTTCTTAACAATGGGTAGCTATTTATATTTTGAAGCCATATAACTAGGAACTCTGGTTTTTATTTCTATCTAGGAAGGCAATTGGTGTTTTGAGTATGGTATTGAAGCTTTATGACATGTATTATATATCCTGTGTATAATATGAATTTAAACCCACATAGTTTATTTATGTCCAAGACATAAAATCTAACATCATGGAGAAAGGACATATATGAGGGAACTTAGGAATCAGGTATAGAGATCGATCCTTAATAAGGGATACATTTTATTGTACTCAAAACAGGAATCAAATTGATCATAGTTTAATCGGTCATCACACCACTGATGGGTAGAAATAGATAATTAATTCCCATGAGGGTTATTACCCTAGGGTTAACCAATACATGAATTCCAACAAGACTTACACTATGGTGGATGACCCTGTAGGGGGAAATTATGTCATGTCACTATATAGGGATCACACATCGAGGTTTCCCTAGCTAAGGTAAATTTGTGATACTACTTGTATGATTGTTTCAAATCCTTAAGCCCATGTGATACATTCTTTGTGTGATAACAAAGGGATATCAAGTGATCAACCTCACCATATATGGGTATGGGACTTATGCTATAGGGAGTCCCTAATGGGGTGTTTGATATAGAGATCAAGCCTTGTAAAGGATTTGTATATATCCTGTTTGAATATGAATCATAATACTCATAGTTAAAAATTGTGTAAGTTCAAGTGTGTCTTACGGACAAGGTTATTGTGCCCCAGGGTATCTTCCTAACATGCTTGACTTATCGTTGTCTCTATTCTTGACTTGGTTGAAATGTCCGGAATATCTGGAGGACATGTATGGGCCATCTAACTAACATGTCTCAGGATATTTGGTCATGTCTTGGTCATCTTCCTAACATTTCTAAGGATGTATGGAAAATATGCCAGATGTATCTTCCATTTATGTACTAATTGTTTGGAATACATTCATGTGGTGTCTACTACATGATCTAGATAACTTTTCTAGGGGCCAACACATGAAAAGGTTGACATGCACAAGGTTCTTTACATAATTAAAGTAGACATATTAGTGGTTTTCTGCACGATTCAATTAAATTTTCCATGGATACATTGTGTGATCAATGTCAACATGTATAAGGGTGTCACATGATCAGGGAGACATGTTAGAGAATTTCCACATGATCTGGCTGATATGTTTGTATGAATTCAAATAGATTGGTTGATATTCCCAGAACACTTCATGTGACTTGGATAACTTATCTAAAGGACTTTTAATGATTTTTCTGACATGCCCAAGTACTGTAACATGATTTGGATGACATGTCTGGAGGAAATCACTTGACTCAGATGACATTTTTGGGTGTTGTCACATGATCTTTATAGGCCACGAGAAGTGCATTATTCCTTCACATAAAAATAAATTCATCCTTATTTTCCTATGTATTATAAATTTTTCATCAATTGTCACATAAATGCCTCAATTTTTGTTAGGAACTAGCTTGCTGAGACCTCATGTGTCCATGTCAATACATGGAAAATCGTTTACATAATGTCAATGGTACACCAAAATTCCTTCATGTGATCAATATGGTGATCATGTGATGCATATATACATACTGCATAATCCCTTATGTCATTCACTGGGTTTACCTAGTGGAAGAACCTTGCAATTGCTTGGGTTTCCATTCCATGAACTTTTCTCCCATCTCTGCACTCATGTATGTGTGTGTTTTTTATACTCAGGTGGAGAAATTTATAGGTCTTACCACCCTCATTATACACCACCTTTCATGGAACATATATTACATATATGAACTTGATTCGGTGAAGCATTACGAGTTTCACGTGAACTTACCATAGGCCACCCATGGTGTCATATTTATGTCTCATGATAAATATCAACCACGAGATCACTCTATCATTACCATATTTATTGGAACCATGAATTTTCATAGATATTTCACATAATCAAATCAACATGTCAATGTTCCTTCGCAAGACCAGGGTGACATGTTATGGAGTCTTCACGAGATCAGGATGCCTATCAAATAAGATTTTGCATATTTGATGGAAACTTGTCTAGGGTCCTTTGTGAGATCAAGTTGGCTCCTCAGAGGGTCTTCACATGAAAATAGTGAAACTCTTCTTTGAATAAGGGTAAAAGTTTTTCTAGTTTTTATTTTTTAAAGACTATGGTGCTATCTTATTTATTTTCTATCATGGAATTGTGTGATCAAATGGACATTTTTGACATCCTTCGTATCATGGAGGTGACATGTCTGGAAGACTTTGCGTGATGAGGCCATCATGTTAGTGGGGATTTTTATTTATAAATAGACTAATCATGATAATTACATCCAAACTTCACATGAAAAACAACATAACTTCATTCCACTTGAGGATTCTATCTAATCTATCTTTTTCTCTATTATTTTCCAAGACCTTTGACTTATACCCATTGGTTTTCCGTTAGGGAATCACATGATCAATACTAGATCTCACAGAGACATGCAATAATTGTCATGGACAATCAATATACATGTATCGGTATCCTAAGGGGAATCACATGACCGAATGGATTTTTCCATGGGCCTTCGCATAAATAAGGTGGCATACCCAAAGGCTTTCACGCAGTATGGCTGACATGCTTCTAGGGATCTCGTGTGATCATTGATCTGATCATGTGATTCATATGAGCCATTTATTTAATAATAAACAAAACTTCCATCATATTGATTATATACCTTTTTCATATTTTATTTTATAAGGGATTTTGGGTGATTTTTAGGAAACTTTTGGTTGACATGTCGCATGATCATAGGAACTCATCTGACATCCTTCCATGATCATGAGGGCTTTCAGAGGGGAATTGTGGTATCATGAATAGATAAAATGAAGTGAATGAATAATTCATTTGATTTTACTAGGGTCATGATATTTCTTGTATTCTTGGGGGTCACATGATCCACATAACCTAGCCTCATGATCTTCATCTTTCCATGTTTCTCCTTCCTTTTGTAGAGAAAATAATACCTATGATTCAAGCATTTTTTTGATCCAAAAATTTTCAATTCTCATTTATTGGGTTTCAAAAAACATTTAAAATAATTTAAATTATAAATAATAACATTTTAAATAACATGGAAATGTAAAAAAATATTGGAAAGTAATACTTTAAAATAAAGTTTTTATGAAAATCCCCTTATAATATATCTTGTCTTGATTTTTATGTTCTCTAACCCTTGAATAATAAGGTTATATTAGTTTTATAATTTCTTTAGAAATTTTTTGATGTTTATTTAATCATAATTATTCCTTTTATTTAATCTATTACCATTTTTTATTGAAATGATTAAGTTCATGTTGGATGTTTTGGGGTTGTTCAGTTTATAACCTCAAAACCACATGGGTGCATTGATTGTGGTCAAAGGGTTTATGGTTAAGTTATCTAATTAATTTTAAAAATATAATTTTTTTTCATATTTATACATTAGATAAACTTTTAAAATCAACCATGTAAGGTGGTTATGGAAAATGATCCATGCCATTTCACAGAGATGGTAGTCTATATGTATGCCTGAACCCCATTGTCATTTTTTTTCTAATAGGTGGAAAAGAAATAAAGTAGATAAGATTTAGTTTTATAGAATCATAAATATGTTATAAATTTTATAAATATTCATTTTATCCATCCATATTACAATCCTTATAAGGTGAAAATGAGAAATTAATCACATAATTTTGTGGAGGTGGTATTCTACACGTTCGCACGAGTGACATTATCAATTTCCAAAGGATGGAATGAGTAAGAAGGTATGTAATATACTATATTTAAAGAATCATAATGATGGCATAAATGTAATTTATATTTATTTTCTAGATCACTATCACCATCAATATAATCCAGTGATAAAAAACAAAATACATTGCTTCATGGAGGTTGTATTCCCGGCGTACACACAAGTAACATTTTCATTTATGATAAGATGGAAAATGAGATGAAAATGGGTTTTAATATAATCATAATAAAATTAATGTATATTTAAGACACCATTTATATTATTATATCATGGTTTAAGAATATTTGAAGGAGGTATAAAAAGAGATAAATTTGGAATAGGTTGGTTAGGACTTATAACTTCTCCTTAGATATCTCCCTTTTGATTACACCTTAAACCTTATAGGATTTATCTTTTAAAAAGAAAAATACCAATAGTATGTAAGGAGGAATGTTTGGGAGTGGTTTGTGTAGGTATTTTTAAATCTAGAATTCTCAAAATGTGTGAGTAATGGTGGAGAGGAGGTGCCCTTTTATAAGTGAAGGGAGTGGGAAACTTATAATTTTTCTAAATTTTTTAATATTATTAAGTCTTAATATTGGGAAGGTGGATAAAAAAATATGAAATTTATATGATAAGGTGATAAGGGTAGAAATACAATCATATAATAATAATTAATATAATATTTTGTGGCCTTATCACTTATTCTTACCATTATTAACTCGATTTAAGCTTTACCACGGTAACACATTTTTACCATAGTTACTATTCATAACAACCAAAAATGAAATTGAAATCATTAATAAATTTGAAACTATTAATTCCAAATATGTATTATATTTCCCAATATTAAATATGTATCAGTGGTAGAAAATACTTTTAATATAATGTGTAAAATGAAACAGAAAACAGTTTTTAGAAAAATTCATTTTTAGCCTAAAAATAAACTTATAACAAAATAAAATATAATTTTGATTCATAAATAATGATTTAGATTATATTTAATAAAATGTATCTTATGTTAATTTAATACAAAATCCAAGACATAATGTGAGTTTAAAATTAGTCATTTAATGAAATGAATTGAAAGATTTGAAAAAATTAGCATTTTTCACTATTCAATCAAAAATCAATCTTTTTAGAAAAATCCCAAAAATTCATCCTAAGTTGTATTTGATATTTTGATTCAAAGAAATAATGTTTTTTCATCAAATTAAAATTTTAAAATTAGGAAAATTATCTTTTAAATAAAACCATGCAATTTATGGAATAACTATTTTGGAGAAAAAACTATTTCTATGTTGACTGAAAACTTTTATAAAAATATTTATAAAAATATGATAAATATAAATCCATAAAATTAATAATTATAAATCAAAATAATTATTTATTTCCATTATTTCATGGGTTTTCATTTTCACCCCCTTAGTAAATTACATCCTCACAATTTTATTAATTATTTTATCAAGTAAGGGTATTTTTCCCACATAAAAATTTCTGATTACCATGTTTCTCCGTCAATCATTTAATTATTCCCTAAAATATTTACAAATATAATCACATTATTATATAGTACCTTCTATATATGATCCAAATTCTAAACTGTATTTTATTTATAAGAGATATTCTCCTCTTACTATACCACTTTAGGACTCAAAACATGATATGCATCAGGTATATACTTTTTGATCAACAAAACATGAAATACACCATTTAACTTAGATAAAATTAGTGGAAAAGGTACTCTATAAGAAACTTACATAACATTTTTATATAATTATATATGGACTAGTAAACCTTATACATAACTTTTCTTTTCCACAAAAGTATATAATAATTTTCTATGGAGATACTTTAAGAAAAACATGACCACCTACCTTAAATGATACATATTTCCTACTATGATATTCATAAGTCTTGTTACTACTATGAGATATCCTCGTGTGTCAGCTAATCATATTTACATTCCCAACCTTATGTTATTTGAATTTTTATCCCCATAATTTCCACTCACTGACTCTGTCCCAACTTGCTAGAGTCAGACATCTTTTTCCATTTAATGCCTCAAAAGGTTCCCAATATATAATTGAATGAAAAAAACAATTATAATAAAATTAAAATACATAAATATGATTATAATAAATTATTTTATAATCCAATAAGTAATCTTGAAGTATATCCTCTAAATTCTGAATTTTACACTCCGATGGTCCATCAGGTTAAGGATGAAAAGCTGTACTAAAATTTAATTTAGTGCCCATCAAATTAAAAGGTATTTTCCAAAAATTTTATATAAAACTTAGATCAATATAGAACCATAATATTCTAAAAGAAAATTATATTCCATAGCATATATGACACACAACACTGAGCCTAAACAAAACCCAAAATATTATTATATGTCTGTTTTAATCTAGATGTTGAATTAGTGGGTAGAAATAGTATTAAATAAATGATGATATATATACATATATATAAAGTATATAATCAATAAAAATTCATCTATTATTTCTTATAAAATAACTACTCAATTTTTGGTAAAGGTATTTTATGCTTTAGAAATACGTTTTCTTTAAATATGATTTTGTTTCTTTTTGAGATAAAATATTACAGTTAATTTCTATAAATTATATAAATTTTATTTTATAAAAATAATATAATTTTTGAAATTAACATATCAAAATTATATTTTTTTGTAATTTATTGGATTTTTCGAAAAAATTCTATTTTCTAGTGAATAGAGAAAACACTGTTTTTTTATCAAAAATTATATTTTTGTTTCAATAGATTAAAAAGTTAATTTTTATTTTATAATGGATTGAAAGTTAAATTAGTTCTCTTATATTATTAAAAACCAATTTTATTCATTGGAGTTAGTTTTATTATTTATTTTGGGTGAAATATATTTTATACATATAAAAACATTTTAAAAATATCTATTTCTTTTTCTAAAAAAATGTTTCATCGCATTTTGTGTGATTATTTTAAAATTAATTCCTTCTAGTTTTAGTAATTTAATTGGATAAAATGGATTCCATATTTGGAATCATAATTTTCAAAATTTTTAAACAGTCCCCTTTTATTTTTAGGCCTTATGAATTGTAACTATGGTAAAATTTATCACCTTGATAAAGGAAAAATCTGGTTACTCTAGGTTAAAACTAAGTGATAAGGCCATAATATTTCTTAATAATTATTATTGGATGAATATAATTCTAACCTTATCATTTTATGCTCAAAATATATTTTGTTATGGATATTTTCCATGAAAATGACATAATTATTATTTAACGTAAAGAAAGTTACAAAGTGTCACTCTCTTAGTTTTAAATACCTATTAAATGTCTAAATTAAAGAAAAATAATTTTATGAATGAATATAAATGTCTATTTTGAGATTTTAGAAATTATATTCATGATATAAATTTATTTATAATTTTTAGAAATTATATAATTACCTTAATTGCATGTGAAAAACTAATACAATATTTATTAAATTAACAGAAAAATAAATAAATGAGTTTAAAAACATTAAAAGTGATATAATTTGAATGATTTAATATTTAACATGAATTTAATAGATCTATGTGGTTTATTATGAATTTTTTAATGCATGATATTTGAATTTTCTGTTTGTCTTGATGCATTTAAATCTAAATTAAATGAATAATGGAAGAAATTATGTTAGCGATTTTTTATAATATATAATAATTGAATAAATAATTTAAAATTCATAAAAATATTATATTCAGACAAATTAATTGGATATGTTTTTGAAAATATACTATGGTCTATTTATGGGTCATTTTTAGTAATATTATTAACCCTTAAAGGGTAGGAAACTTTAATATTACAGTAATTGTGAAAAGGGTTAACAAGGGTTTAAAACTAAATGATAAGGGTGAAAACATATCCCAAACATATAAAAATTTTATTTAATGAGATTATTTAATATTTTAATCATATTATATTCCAATATTATCACATTTTTTCAATTTTTAAATAAAAATTTATTTATAATAATTTAATATTTCAATAAATTCCATGAATGCCCCTCACCTCAATTATAAATGGACCCCTCTCATTTATCTTAATTACACCACATTTAGTCTTATATATAACCCAAAACCTATAAATTTATATTCTAAACATCACTATCCACATTATAGAGGTTTTGGAATCCTAAAAATACTAACCGTAGATCCTTAAAAGGAGATCCAAAGGAGTTATTCCAAAGAAGAGGTAATCACCTAAATCGATCACTTTCTTTTTTTACTTATTCCTTTTTGTCCACTAAATATATGGTACTAATATTAAAAATGAAGAATAATTATTCTAAATATACTAAAATGTTATCATTTTTATTAAACCATCTTTATCCACTCTCTTCTCATCAAATATGGAGTGAAAGTGTCGCTCATGTGTACTTACGACTTACCGTCTCCACATAGTGATACAATTAATTTTTCATTACCATTTTTTATGGATGGTAATTATAATGGTTTTAATGATTATATAAGATATTTATAACATAACTATAATTATATATTTATAATATAACATCTATCTTATTACCTTCCAAACCGTTGAGAAACAATTACGCCACTCGTGCGTACGTGTGGACTACCACCTCCATGAAGCGATGTGATTCATTTTTCATTTATATTTTAAATGAATGATAATGAGGATATATTTTATGAATATATATAATTAAAATTATATAATAATTATTCTTCAAATGTGAATAATTTTATAAATTTATTTTGTTCAATCTACCAAAAAATAGAAACAACGTTCATGCGTACGTACGACCTACTCTCTCCATGAACAGTGTAGTTCATTTTTCTATATATAAATTTTATGGACTAATATAAATTCATATATAATATATATTTATTATTTTTATTTAATTATTAAATTTATGGATAATATTTAAACTTTATAAGAGTATAAATACAAAAACTACCGAACTAAAATATACATAAATGGAAAGCAGTTATTACCCAAAATAATTATTTTAACAAAGAATTGTTAATAAAAAGATGATAAATGATTATAATTAAGTAATATATGGTGTTATATATATGATTATAGTTCTTTAATATATGTTTAATAAATTTATGTTTATTATAAAATAGGTTTTTACACATACCAAGTAAGTCAAACCTAAGGTAAAGGTTTCTCATCTCACTTTTACTTCTGTGTGACATTTTCCATATTCACCACTTGTTTATTTTGTTTGGTATATATAATGACTCTTTGATATATTATATCATGAATATATTTATCCTTATGATATTTAAAGTTTAATTTTAATATATATTTTTCCATTATTCCTTGAATTCTAAAGTTACCAAAGTGGTAAGGGTTTATATCACAATTTCATCCATATTTAGTTTTTTTATAATTAAGTCTCCACTTGGGAATATTTCTCTTCCATGTCTATGTTTTAATTTTTTTTTTCAAAAATGTTTTTTCTAATTTTCTATTATTTTTAAAAGTCATTTTCACCCATGTTTGACTTTTACAAAATTGTTTTAAAGGAATCTTCCTATTATTTTATAAAGGTTGTATATTTTTGAATTTTCTTAAAAATGTGTGAAAGGAATGTTTTTTAACTTATATAGAATGAATAGATTTTCCCACCATCATGAATAATATTTTATTTAGATCTTACACAATTTTTTTAAAGAAACATATTTCTTACATATTTGTGATGTTTTTTAAGTTAGTGATTTCAAAGTGAAAAGAGTATTTTCCCAAAGAATTTTCAAATGACAATTTTAAATTATTTTCATCTATGTCAAAATACTTTTGAATATTACGATTTTATGAGGTTATTATCTTAAGATACCATCCACTATATTTTTATGGATGGTTTATGATTAGTTTGACTTGGGAAAGTTTTGATAATCTATATGCTTATTCTTCCAATATAGAAAATTATTTATTTTTCCAAAATGTTGATTAAATTATGTTATTAATTAATATTAAGAATGAATTATAATTATTAAGTGATTCGTGGGGCCCTAAATTACATATCCCCTTGATGAATCAGTAGGTATCATGAGATAAACTATCTTGGGTATTTGGTTGAGGCCTTACCCATTTATATAAGATGACTTGGAATGTGTCCTTGGTGGTACAAATGTGTTGAAACGAGTCCTTGATGGTATATATATTGGAATGGGGCCTTGATATTATATATGTCATGGAATGAGGCCTCTCAGTAATGTTTAGATGTCCAATATTATACATTCCAATATTATAAAATTAGTTATTGATGTAAATGTGACTGATTGATTAGTTTTTATATCCATGGATAAGTTTTTATATCTTGTAATTATTTTTATATCTTTATTATATTATCATTTTTTTACAACCATACTATTCATGCCTTATTTAGCTTCTACTCTATGAACTACCTTAATGAGCATCTGAACTCACCCTTTTTATGTTTCTTTTCTCCAGGATAGCAATGAGTGTATTATGATTGATATATAGGGTTTTTATATAAGAAATAATTATTTCCTGAAATATAATTCTATTTTTTATTTTATGCTTTCAAATTTACTGTGAAATTAAAGTATGTATCTATTTTTTAAAGACCAATAAACTATTCTATACTTTGGGATGTGATTTCTTGTATCTAGTTCCAATGTAATAAAGTAACCATCATCTGCATGATACTAGAGTTGAGGTATTTATAGTTGGTATGAGATAAATTTTAGTATAGACCTTGAGAAATAGATTCCCAAAAACATATATTAGATAACTTAACCGTATAATGGAATTTGAGAATAATCTTAAAGAAACAATTCTTACGATTATGAGATTAGGTATACATAAATTTCCTAATTTATGTTAAGTGTTTTACTAGTTTATAAAATATATATTATGATTCATAATGTTATGATATAATATAGTTTATGCCATTATTTTGAAGTGGTTCCTTGAATAAGTAATGGAAACTATATCAGTGTGTGTAATCTGTGTAGGGATTCCCCTTCTAGGAAAGATAATAAAGATAGAGTTGGAGCTACAACTAGATATGAAAAAATTATAACTATATTAGGCATGATGACTTATATTTTGATAAATAACCTCACTGATATGGATTATCTAACTTATCCACAATACGATGTAAAAATATTAGACTGATTCACGCATCAATAACCTCTATCACTCAATAAGACTACAAATCCATTTATAGTAGAGTAATGGATAAGTTCCATTGAGAATATATTTCTCACTTTGGGAACTAATAAAAGGGATATGGTTTTCATTGAATTATAGAATATTTTAGAGGATAAAGATCAATGGTTCAAAACACTAAGGATGTGAAGGAAATCACGAGTATGGAATGGGTGGATTTTATGGAAATTTTATGGGAAAAAAATTATCTTCGTGAACAACGAGTGGATATGGGGAGAAAATTATTGAGTCCAAGATTAAAGGAAGAGGAAAATGTTTCTAAGTATTAAGATAACTTTACAAGGTTGTCCAAGAATACTAAAAATTCCATACATTATTCAAAGAGAAATATTAACTATTTCTTTGATGGGATTAATACAATCCTTCAAAGAGAACTAGTTAACCAAAAATTTTAATTATATGAGGATATATTACCATGTACTATTAAAACAAAGAGTGAATTATCCAAGTCTTATGGCCTTGAAGTATAGTAAGAGAAGAAAATGATGAAAAATAAAAATATGGATTAAGGGAAGAAGGGACAAATCATTTTCCCAGGATAGTTGTGGGAACAAACACCCTTGTAATTTCTTAAAGGAAATAGAAGTTTTCTTCATGTGTGGACAGAAAGAGAATTAGGTGCATGGATGCAATGTTAAGAAAGATACCTATAAAGTTCAGTGTTTCAACTATAGGGATATGGATAACTATGAAAATGAATTCCCAAAGCATTAATGGGATATACCTCATAATAAACAAAGGGATCAAGGTAAAGTTTATTATTATACTATAAATGAAGTTGAATGATTAAAGTACTTGTGTATTTTGGATTCAATAATTATGTTGTTGAAATAATTCATCAACGATATTATAGTTTTAATAATTACGAAACATATAAGTATTGTACTACAATAGTTTTTCTGTAAATATTTGAATGTATATGAGTAATGATACTGATAACTAAAAAAAGTGATTAGTGGAAAGGTAATATTTGTTGAGAATGCTTGAATAAGGGAAATATAACACTTAAAGTGTTCTGATGTTTAGTTAATAATGTTTATTTGGGATAAAGAGAATATTTACATTGAAAAATTTAATTGTGTGATACTAGTGACCTTGAAAATGGTTCGTGATTTGATGAAAAATAAATATATGATGGAGTTTTCTATATTTTTTGATTTATGGGATATGTTGAATAAAGAAAAATTTAATGGTGATTCAGGTTATTAGTATATGAGATCAAGGAATTTAAATGTTTGGAATTTGACATTATAAACTACTTTTTTATTCTTGGGATAAATTTTTGATCAAATTTTTGGGTTTTGAATACTGTTGGAAATATTTTGGAGGAGTCTTAAGGTTAAATACTTATGGGATGGATATAGTTGAACTTTAAATATTATTGTTATAGGTTAAAGTATGATTTATTATATTGGATAACCTGTGATAACCATTTTAGTTTTGGAAAATAATTAGAGGATGAAGTAATTACTTATGGATCTTATGATTCAATAAAATTGATTCAGGAATAAACAATAACAACAAAAACAACAACAACAAAAATTTATCTCAAATATCAATTTATTTGCATAAGAGATAAAGTAGAAATTGATTGAAGCACAACCAAAGTATGATATTGTGATTATGTCCTATAAAAAATCAAGTAAATTTATTTCCTTGAGATATTTATCTAGATATTAAAATAATACTTATACTTTAGAAAAAATGACCTTAAAATAGAAAAATTATGCTTCCAATTTTCTTACCGAGAAATCAATGATCTTTTATCCCATTAGAAATTTACATTTTTGTGATGGTTAATTTTATCATGAATATATTCTCTATCACTAAATATTAATCCTTGTTTATAATTTTTCTCTTCCATGTCTATATTTTACTTCCCAATAATGTTCTTCTATTTGGAACCCTTGTTTTGTGGTGACCATCATACTTCCCTTTCCCAAATTTTAAGTGGAAGTATTATTAAACCTCTTTATGATGTGGGTTTCCACAAAGGAATTTTCAAATGAAAACCGTTGATAAAAATTTAAAATTTTTAGGGATAAATTTATTTATGTGGGGAGAATGTAACACCCTGATATTTTTAAAGTACACCATGTTCGATAGCATATACAACACAAAACACCGAGCCTAAACATACCACAAAATATTATTATATAACCCTTATACACAATGCATTGAATTGGAAGGTATAAATAGTATTAAATGAATTATGAAATATATATATAAAAGAAAAATTAAATCAAATTTCGTTTATTAATTATTAGAAAATAATTACTCAATTTTCAGTAAATTTATTTTATATTTTGTAATTCCTCTATCTTCAAAAATGATTTTTTGGATTTTTATGAAAAAAGATTATAATTAATTTCCAGAAATTATATAAAATTTATTTAATAAAAATAATATAATTTTTTAAATCATAATATTAAAATTATCTTAGTATGAATTTCTTGTATTTTTCTAAAAGGATTGCTTTTATGACCAAAATTGAAAATACCATTTTTTATCAAAAACTATATTTTTGGTTCAAGAATTTACAAAGTTACCTTTTATTTTAAAATTATTTATATGTAAATTTAGTTCCCTTATTTTATTAATATCCAAATTTGTTCATTTAAATCAATTTTTTGATTTAATTTTATATAAAAATATTTTTATACAAAAAAGACATTTTTTATAAAAAGCTGTATTTTTTCTAAAAAGCGGTTTCATCATATTTTGTGTAATTATTTAAAAATTAATTTCTACCAATTATTGTTAATATAATTAGATAAAATGGATTAAATATTTGAAATTATGAGGTTCAAATTTTTTAAATTGGCAACTTTTATTTTTTGGGATTATGAATAGTAACTGTGCTAAAATTTATCGCCTCAGTAAAGGGTAAATTTGGATAATATAGGTTAAAAATAAGTTATAAGTCCATAATTTTTCATTATAATTATTATTGGATGAGTTTAATTCAAACCTTATCATCTTAGGCTCAAAATATATCTGTTTGACAAACATGTTTCCCTGAAAATTACAAATTTAATATTTAAAGCAAAGAAAGTTACAAAATGTCACACTCTTATTCTTAAATATATCTTATATGTCCACATATAGAAAAGAGAATGTTATGAACGAATATAAATATCTATTTTGATATTAAGGAAATATTTTCATGATATAAATTTACTTCTTATTTTTAGAAATTATATAATTACCATAAATTCTCGTGCAATGCTAATACACTTTTTATTTAATTTATAGGAAAATAAAATAAATAATTTTAAAAATAGTAAAAGTGATATAATTTGAATGATTTAACATTTAACAAAACTTTTATAGATCTATTCTACATGTTATATATGTGTGAAAGCATTATGTTTGAAATCCACATTTGTCTTGATATATTTAAAGTCAAATTAAATGAATGGTGTTAAAGATAACGTAAAGGATATTTTATAATAAATAATATTTTATTAAATGATTTAAAATAAATAAAAATATTATATTTAGCCAAATTAATGAGATATTGATTTAAAAATCAACCACGATCCATTTATGGCTCATTTTTAAAAACATTATTAGCCCTTATGGTTTAGGAAATATTAATATTATGATAATTGTCAAAAGGGTTAATAGGGGGTTAAAACTAAATGATAAGGATAAAAAGAAACCCAAAACTTGTAAAATTTTTATTTAATGAGATTTTTCAGACTAAAATAATATTAAATTATAATACTATGAATTTTCATCCATTCTGACCTCAAAATTAATTTATATTATTTTAATGTTTGAAGAAATTCTAAGAATTCCCCTACGATCAATTATAAAAGGAAACCTCTCCTTTTTATTATTTATTAAATTTTTAGCCTTCTAGCTCAAAAAAACCATTAAATTTATATTACAAACAAAAAAATTCAAATTTTAGAGGTTATGGAATCTCCAAAAGAACAACCCTATATCCTTAATAGGATATCCAACAGAGTTCTTGCAGAGAAGAGGTAATCGCTTTAACCGATCACATTTTTTTACTTCTTATTTTACCTCCACTAAATCTATGTTATTTATCAAAAAATGGTATCATAAGTATAAATAATATTCTTAAATATTATAATTATAATTAAAATTAATTCTATTTTATATTTCCCAATAAATGGGAAGTGAAAGTATCGCTCGTGCAGGCGTGCGACATAACGTCTCTACGTAGCGACGCAATTCATTTTTCATTACCATATTTTATGGATGAGATTAATAACGGTTTTAATGTTTTTAAATTATATTTATAATATAATTATACTTCAATAATGATAATATAACATCTACCTTCTTACCTTCCAAATCTTTGGGAAATGATAATGTTGCTCGTGCGTATGTGTGGACAACCACCTTTATAAATCGATGTGATTCATTTTTAATTTATATTTTACATAGTTGATATTGAGGATGGATTTTATGAATATATATTATTTAAATGATATAATAGTTATTCTATAAATGTGACTACTTATCTAACTTTTTTTTTTCCATCCATCGAAAAATGGAAAAAACATTCATGCATACATACGACCTACCGTCTCTAGGAACATTATAGTTCATTTTTTTTATTTCTAAATTTTATGGATTACAATAATTAAAAATATACTTAATATATATGTTTTTTATATAATTATTAAATTTATGGAGATGATTTAAACTTTATAAAAGTACAAATACTAAAACTATCTATGTAAAACATAAATAAAAAATTAAGCAGTTATTACATGAAATAATGATTTAAATAAATAATTGTTAATAAACAGGTGATAAAAGATTATAAGTACGTCATATAATGTATTATACATATGAGTATTTTTATTTCATAGATTTATTATAATTTTATATTCATTATATAAGATTTTTGGACATATATTTAGAAATTAAAACATGAGGTTTAGGTTTCACATCTCAATTTTACTTCTATGAGACATATGTCATATTCACCATTTATTTATTTTTTGCATTGTATATACTTATACTTTGATATGTTATATAATTAATATATTTATCTTATTGTTTTTATAGTTTCATTTAAATTTATTTATATCATGGGTATTTTAACTCAAAAGTTACCAAAGTGGTAATGGTTTCACAGTCTCATCATTATTTGAGATTTTTTTATATTTAAGTGTCCCCAAGGGAATATTTATCTAACATGCCCATGTTTTCTAAAAATGGTTTAAAAAATGTTTTTACTATTCTCCTATGATTTTTAAAATTCATTTTCAATCTATTTTGAATTTTATAAAATGGTTTAAAAGGAATATTCTAGCCGTTTTCCGAGAAAGGTATATTTTTGAATTTTCTTAAAAAAGTGTGAAAGGAATATTTTTTAACTTAGATGAATTGATTTTTTTTCCACTATAGTAAATAATATTTTATTTTAATATTTCTTTAAAATTTATCTAGATTATTTTCAAAGGAAATGTTTTCATTCACAATGCTGATGTTTTTAAATAAGTGATTTCAAATTTAAAACGACATTTCACCAAGAATTTTTCAATGAAAATTTTAAGGTATTTTCATATATGTCAAAATACTTATTTTGAATATTATGATTTACTAAGTTTATTTTCTTATGATTCCATACAATGTATTTTCATGGAATTTTTATGATCAGTTTGGCTATGGAAAGTATTGATGTTATGTATCCTAATTATTCCAATATAGATAGTTTTTTATTTTTAAGTAACGATGATTAAGTTTTGTTATTTATTATTATGAGAAATGAATTAGTATTATTAAGTAATGGGTGGTTCCTAGAATTACATAGCCCTTTGATGCATCGATATGTATCATGAGACACTATATATTGTTTATTTTTCTATGTCCTTACCCATTTATGTAATACGCGAGACCTTGATGGTATAGATATATTAGAATAAGGCCTTAACAGTATATATGTCATTTCATGAGGCCTTAAATATACATATATATATCTTATAATAAGACCTTAGAGATATATTCATATATCTAATATTACGAGTTCTTCCATTATGAAATCAATTATTGATGTCCATGTGATTATTTGATTAGATTTTATATCCATAGATAATTTTCTATCTCTTGTAATTATTTATATGTCATTATTTGATTATCATTTATTTCCTTCCATACTATTCATTCCTTATTTAGATTACATTGTATTCACACCCTTACTGATCATCTAATATCACAGTTTTTTATGTTTATTTTCCCTAGGATACCATGAATTGTATTATGATTGATATGTAGGGTTATTTTAGATGAGATAATGATTCACTCAAAGAAAATGCTATGTTGTATTTTATGTTTTCAAATGTAATGTGAAACTCAAGTATGTATCTAGTTTTTCCACACAATTAAACTATTCAGTACTTTGGAAAGTGATTTATTATATCTAGTGCCAATGTAATAAAGTAACCACCAGATCTAGGATTCTATGGCCGGGGTATTTACAATCACAATAAAATAAAATGGAGAGGGGAACTCTTTGTAACCTAACTATCTCTTTAAGATAAATTCTTGAAATATGATCCAAGTATATAGTATCTAGTATAGATAGAAAATGAATAGATTCAGTCAAATAGTTAAAAATAACCCAAATAACACTATTACATCAAGATATCTTTGGTAATCCCAACATACAATCCATTAATTTATTATCCCAATTATATTCAATCACTAGGAAAGGATGAATCTTCCTCCTTTGTAGTTTTTACTCTACTTTAACCTATTGAAAATTCAAACATTTCATGGTAAAATTAACTATATATTTCTTCATATATTCCTAAAAAAATATTCTCTAAGGTATCTTTATATATTAGTGATGCCATGATGAAAAAAATATAGAGACCTATGAGCTTCAATTTACAATTATTTTTTCAAATAGGAATTAATCAGCACACACAACCTCTTTCTAAATATGATAACACCTTCTTAATGAACATTAAACATAGGAAATTTATCCTTATAGAATGATTCTATACTTTATTTCAAACCAGGATCTCTCTTCTGGTCCTCCTTAATTATTTCCAACAAAGTTGACTACAATGATACATGATCCAAGAAAGAATAAGTATTTATATACACAATTTCTATGGGAAAATTCATTAAATCATTAATTAAAGGACCATTTTCCAGTATTAACAAAGTTAGTGATGCATTATCTTTTTAACTCAATACATCAATAATCTTTTTTCCTTTACTTGAATAATGGTTAATTGAGAAATTATAATCCTTAATATGTTATATCCATCTTATTTTTCTTATGTTCACCTCTTTTTTAGTGAATATATACTTTAATCATTTTCGATCACTTTCTATTTCACACTACACCCATATAAATCACACCCCTATATTTTTAAAGAAACAAATAATGCACCCAAATTAAGGTAATGTGTTAGATATTTCTTCTCATGGGGTTTCTATTGATGGGATGAATATGTGACAACCCAATCTTTCCAAATCAGGAAAAAACAAATTTCATTAAAAGAACAATCAATGTTAATAAAAAACTCACCATTTTTGTTGGAAAGGACAAAATTAGAGAATTAAAAAAATCTGATTTTCAATTCCCAAAAACATCCATCACATTATTTTGTCTATTTGAAATTAAAATCCATTTCATGTAACTTAGTTAGTGGGGTATAAAATTGATAAAATTTATCAAAAAATAGTAATTAGTAAAAATATAATCCAATAAAATTTTGAATATCTGTGACTTTTGTAGGACCTGGACACTCTTCAACCACTTTTATTTTTATAGGATTAATAATTATTCCATCTTAAGAAACAATATTCCCAAAAAAATGAACATGTTATATCCAAAATTAACATTTCTAAATTTTCTATTCAACTTTTTTTTCAATGTTATCGAAATAATACTTTGTTGTATCTCTTGATCCTTATAGATTTTAGAGTATACCAGTATATCATAGTTAAACACAACAATTTTTTTCCAAATAATCATGGAACACTCTATTCATTAAATAGATAAATACAATAGGTGAATTTATTAAATCTAAAGGAATAACCACAAACCCATATTGACTACACCTAGTATAGAAATCCATCCTCAAAATGTATTCCTCCTTCACCTCTAGATATTGATACCTAGACTTGATATTAATCTTCAAACAATATGGTGTACCCTATAGCTAATCAAACAAGTCATTAATACAAGGAAACATATTCTTATTCTTAATAGTGATTCTTTTGAGTGATCTATAATCAATTCAAAACCTCCTAGAACCAACATTATTTTAAAAAAAAATAAGATAACTGCATAGTTAAGTTCTAGGGTGGATGAAACCCTTGTTTAGAAACTCCTATAATTGAATTTTTGATTTGACCAACTCAAATAAATCCATTCAATAGTGTGGTTTTGAAATTAGATTTGAATAGTGCACTAAGTCAAAACAATAGATATATTAATAAATAATAACACCACATCATATTATACATTCAGATACTCATTTACCACTAGAACATAATAAATTTGAATAGTTTCTTTCTGCTCAATAATATATGAAAAATAAATTTCACTAATATTTTTTATCAGTTTCTTAGTATTTTGATTTGTTATAAAAGGTATGAATACATTCTTATCTACAAATAAAGACTCATTTTAAAAATTTAATTCTTCATATTAGCAATATATTTTAGCATGATCAATTAAAATCTAATTCATACCTCGAATAACATAAAACTATACAATTCTAAAGACAACAAGGTTTGCAGAAAAAATATTCCATAGATGGTAATAAGATGATTTTTTATAAATTCCTTTTACCTTTATACTACCTGTAAAAGTTTTTACAAAGATTCAAAACTTCATTTATTGAGATGATAATTACATTTTTCGGGAAAATTTCCAAGATATAAAAGAATTTATGGATCCTAAATCAAAAAATGCATTGACATAACCCAATGAAAAATTAATGTACCTATCACCACATTATTTTAGGATATCATATCGATAGTAGAGGTAGTAAAAGACTTTTTTTCACCTTTCAATTTATGAACTTGATGATTTTCACATTGATTAAATAACTTTGGACTTGAATTATCATTATGTTCCAACCTCATTATAATTTGAACATTTCACTTCCTACTTTCATTACCATTTTGACCATTTCCATTTATCTTTTCTTTATATTCAAAAGACATGTGTCTAGGATTTCTGAATTGGTAACACTTATTATATCTCATAAGACATTATCCAGAATGTTTCTTTTCCATAATTATCACTGGAGTGAAATTAAATTTTCTTACCTTTGGTTTCTTCAATGAACTCTTCTCCATTGCCTACCACCTTGATCACTTATTATCCTTATTATTGTAAAAGTATACAAAATCCATCTCAACTTTCTCATCACACTTCAAAATTTACTCATAACTTCCTAACTCATGAGTAACAAGATCGATTAAAAAACTAAGCTTCAATCATAAGTAAAATAGATCAATTTTAATATTATAGTCTAGGGTAAAATTCAATGCATACCTAAACAATTTTGTAAAATTAGCCTTATTGGTGGAAACAACATCCTCTTCAATTTTTATCATTCCCAAGAATTTAATTTCTATTCAACGTTTAATAACTTTAGTAAAATAAATTTCATGGAAGACATATTTAAATACCATCCATTATATGGTATTAATTTCTCACTTTTAGTTAGTATTTTTAATCAAATAACACTATCTATCAACTTCACCTTCAAAATGATAAATAAAAATGGTTAAGTTTTAATATTTTGAACAGTCAAAAGATTCAAATATATTTTCCAGATGAGTAATCCATCCTTTATCTTTTACTAGTTGTGAAGATAAAAAAAATCTAAAGGTTTCTATGTCATAAAATTATCCAATATAGACATGTTACTCTATGAATGATTTATTAGTTCTATTTCATGAGTTATTTCGTTAATATACTACCTTAATAGAGTTAACAATTCTATAAAATAATATGTTTAAAAAATTACAGGTTACTGATTTAGAAGGTTATTATCCCATTGATTTCCATCTACCTCATATGTCCTATTTCTTTAGTGTAAAACCATTATGAATAGGCATGTATTAGATTAAGAAACATGGAAATATTTAACAACTATATCATTATGATACAACCATAAATTATAGTATCTTTAAATTGTCTTTTAACATTTTCTTAACCTCAACATTTATCTAAACGTTTTCTCTAATATTAACTATAACACCCCATATCATAAATAACCCATAATCACATGATTTATAACAATGGTCTCAATTTCTTATATACCATGATAGTTTTGGTTTAGGGTTTCATAAAATTAAGTAAAAATATATATAAAAAAGTGTCAATTTAAATACAATATCCATTTTCCTCACAAAATAGGTTCTTTATAAAGACACACATTCTTCATTCATAGTAACTCCCATATCTAGAAATTTGAATTTGTTTAAATTTCCACCCATCCTTATTCCTTATAATTTTTTTTGAAAACATGGATTGAGAAAAAAATCTCAAGAATATTCAAAATGAAAATAAACTTATTAGTCTATTTTTAAATCTAAAAAATTCCATTGAAAAGTTTAGTTTTTCACAATAAATATTTGATCTCAAATATCTGTTTATTTTTCCATGAAAATAACATAATTCCTAATAGGTTTCATGAAACATTTAATATGAAAATAATAAAGAAAAAATCATAATCATATGTTTTTTGGAATATGTTTTATCTCATGAATACCTTTCCTTGAAAAATAATCATTGAAACATTTTTAAAAAAGGTCATAAACTTTCTTTAAAAACAAAAGCTCATTTTCTTACATTTTTCAATAAAAATATTTCTTTATAAACAACTGAAATCATATCATGTAGGTACATTAAGAAATTATCCTCACATTCACCCTACTAAGGAACATTATAATGGAATAACCTAATTAAATAATTACTATATCTCTTCAGAGAAACCTATAAATAGTAAAATCCATCACTTTACCCAATACATTAGAGAGCTATATTGGGACCACCCATCATCAGTGTTATTTTGGGCTCACCCATCATTCATATAAAATTTACAAGAACAAGAGAATGAATAAAACACACTTATCTCTTAATTTAATCATAAAACCCATTTTAAGTATCATTCATGTCCATAATCAATAACAATTCAAATTATCTTATAAAGAATAGAAAAATAATCCATTTCCTTAGAAACACTTTTTAAAACTAAAAATTCACGAAATATTGAGGGAAATACTTTCTTTGAAGAAAACCATAGAAAATTGTAAAGTAATATTGATAATTAATAATGAATATAATGGTGGAAAAAATAAGTTAATTTGTACATTTTATAAAAATATTTTTTTTTCACTTTAGTAAAAAAGCATAAAAATGAACTGTTGAGTAATTTTTTTAAAGATTCATTTTTAAACCATTAGAAATAACGTCAAAATTAGTTGAAAATGAAATTTAATTATTTAAATATAAATAAAAAAACTCTCAAAATATTTTAATGAAAATTTATTTGGAATAATAAGATTTGAAAGGAATACATTAAAATAAGGTTTTAAAGAAAAATCCCTTACTTATATTCTTTCTAGCTTCATACATTATCTAACTGCTAAATAATGAAATTATTCTAGTTTTATAGTTACTTAAAAACCAATTTCATGTTAATTTCAATATCATTATTCCTTTTATTTCATTTATAAACATGTTTTATGTATTTACTAAAGTGGTTTATTTCACATTGGACATTTTGGGGTCATTCAATTTGTAACCTCAAAACCACATTGATTTGGTGACTATGGTCAAAGGGTTTATGGGTAAAATATCTCCAAAATATAAAAAATATGATATTTATAATATTTATAAATTATATGAACTTTAAAAAACAACAATTTAAGGTGGTTATGGAAAATGAAACATGTCATTCCATGTATATGGTAGCCCATACATACCCATGAATATCCTTTTAAAATTTTTCTAACAGGTGAAAAAGCAGAAATTAGATAATATTTTAATTTTATATAATCATAAATATGTTATAAATTTTATATTTATCCATTAGTTCTATCCCTATGACAATCCTTATAAGGTTAAAATGAAAAATTAATCACATCCCTCTATGGAGGTGGTATTCCACACGTACGCACGAGCGACATTATCAATTTTTAAAAGATAGAAAGTGTAAGAAGGTAAAGAATATATTATATTTAAAGAATCATAATTATGTCATAAATATTATATATATTCATTTTTAAATCATTATAATCATCCATATTATTTGGTGATAAAAAATGAAACACATCGTTTCATGAAGGTGGTATTCCACACATATGAATGAGAGAAATTTTCATTTATCATAGGGAGAAAGAGATTAAAAGGTTTTTAACATAATCATAATAAAATTATATTATATTTAAAACAATGATGTTGTTATTTCATCCTGTTTTAGGAATATTTTAAGGAGTTAAAAGAATAAATAAACTAATTTTTTTTTTCGGTTAGGACTTATACCTATTCCTTAGATATCTCTCTTTGGGTTACACCTTAAGCCTTCTAGAATTGGTATTTTAAGAATACCAGGACCTATATGAAATGTATATGGATGTTTTAGAGAGGTTTGGGTAGGTTTTAGATGAACTAGAGTTCTCAAAATATGTGAGGAAGGGAATAGGGGAGGTTCCCTTTTAT
Source organism: Viscum album (assembly GCA_963277665.1). Taxonomy (NCBI): domain Eukaryota; kingdom Viridiplantae; phylum Streptophyta; class Magnoliopsida; order Santalales; family Viscaceae; genus Viscum; species Viscum album. The sequence continues at coordinate 632,618,001 of OY728161.1, forward strand.
AAGTGAGGGGAGTGGCACACTAGTAATTTTTCTTAAACTTTTAATATTATAAAGTCATAATCTAGATAAAGTGGATAAAAATATATTCTATTTTTAATATATGGTGATAAGTTTCTAAATAAAATCATGAAATAAAATTAAGATAATATTTTTTGGCCTTATGAGTTAATTTTTACCTAAATTAATTCGATTTAACCTTTATCACAGTGACACATTTTTAGCATGGTTACTATTTAGAATGACCACAACTAAAATTGACATCATTAATAAATTTAAAACTAATGATTAAAAATACGGAATCAAAATCCAAGATTCAATTTATATAAGTTTCAGAAATTACTCTTAATACAAATACGTATAACATAGTGAAGAAACTTTTTTAGAAAAATGTGTTTTTAATCCTAAAAATAATCTTATATATTTAATATTGATTAACAAAAAATTATGAATATTATTTGTAATAAAATATATATTATTTTACATTAAAACCAAATCCAAAATATATTTTTACTTTTAAATTACTTTATTTAATGAAAAGAAATGATAGTTTTGTAAAAGTTAGTATTTTCACTATTCACTAAGAAATCAGTTTTTTTAGAAAATAAAAAAAATTCATCCTAAGTTACATATGATATATTAATTCCAAAAAACAATTAATTTATTTTTATAAAATTAAATTTATAAAATACAAAAAAAATCTTTTAAATAAAACCATGTAATTCTTGGTAAAATAATTTAGTTAAATAATACCATTGATTTTTCGATTGAAAACTATTATAAAATTATTTATAAATCTATGATGAATATAAATCTATAAAATGAATACTTATAAATCATGTGATTTATTTATTTCCAGGATTACCTTGGTTTTGACACATAATTTTAAATAAAATTCTAATAATCAAAATATAAATCCATATTAAAATCATAACCTAGAGATATGTGCTCATAAAAAATATGCGTGTAAATACTATGAGACATAAAACTACACCCAATGTTTATAATCATCCTAATAATAGAGAAATAAAAATATAATGTATTTTGAAAAGATTTGTGAATGTGGGATATAGAAAAATCATAATTATCCTCTGAGGGATACTTAATGGAGTCTATAATATGAAATCTCACAACTTCATTAGCAAACTACATGGAAGGTTTACCCTTATAGACATTTATGATCATTTGGGAAGTTTTGAGGAAGAGAATATATAAGATAAAGGAATAATGAAAATATACCTGATCACCCACCATATTAATCATATTGAATTATATAGGAAATATTATATATATTATCCAAACTAGAACATGCTCAAGGGCCTACAAAATATGTTGTAACCCTATTTTCTAATTACACAATCACTCTTGCTAGCTTCAACTCACCAATTTAAAAATAATATAAAATAGTGTGAGGATTCAAATTTATGGAATATATAAAATTACATAATGCATTAGAAAATTACAAATACCCTATGGTTAATGGTATAGTAAATGTCCTAGGGCCCTTACACTTTATAGGCATTGCTTGAGTGGGAGTAATGAGTTCCAACACATTCCATAAAAAATTGATAGGATTGTTTCCCTTAACCCCTCTTATATTGGTACAAATGTCACTAGTATAAAAAATATTTATCATATCATGTTTTTAAAATTAGTTATTTATAAATGATGTGAAAAAACATGCTAGTTTTTTTGGGTCATTTATTATATAAACAACGTTAAATTTAAATGTTTTTAATTTTATACAATATTTACCTATAAAATGATGTAAAATATTAGGTTTATCATGTCAGGTTTAAGATAACCGATATTTAAAAATTATTTACAAAGTCAGTTAATTGAAACTGAAATGATTTTTTTTCATGCTAGTTATTAAATAAAAAATGTGATTAAACTTTTACAATTTTATTTAAAGTTAGGTAGACTCATTTAAATTTCTTTATTTATTATGAAAGAATTATTTTTTCTCTTAGGATGAATCCCTAACCCTATTTTATTTGGTCTGATGGAATCTAATTTTGAATTAACATCTTTATACACCCTCAGGTTTCATTGGCCTCATCATTTTTTTTAATATTACTCTACTAATCTCTAAAGTAATCCTAAAACATTATTGATCATTTATTAGTCATTTGGCCTCTATATTATTCCTTTAATAATTTATTATCTATAAATGTTTTTACATTTTCTGGGTTTCAGTTCGATTTTATTCCTTTTTTATGTTATTAGAACCCCTAATTTTGTTAAACGCCAAATTTTTTACCCCCTTCCCTCATCATTTCTATTGAATAAGAACTCTATTATAATCCATAACCATTTTAAGGATAAATATCAGGTCTAAATTTATATCCTATTTTATTAACTTTTTTCCCACTTGAGTAATCAAAGTAAACTCTTTTTGATTTATCATGTATTTGAATTTTTAGTTTAATCAAAATATTTTCTACAAAAAATTTATTTTACATTACATTTTAAAATTCGATATGTTTCCAAATTTTTTCACTTCTATTTAGTTTTATTTACCTTTTTAATGATTTTAACTATTATTTATTTATTTTATTTATATTTTATTCTATTATATATATATTTTTTAACATTATTTTATCTATAAATTATTTTTTATGTAATCTGATATTTGGTTAAAAACTACTGCAAAAATTTGATTTTTTCAGGTGTAGGTGGCACAAACTAGGGAATAAATAAGGTTTTACCCTTATTTCAGGTTAGAATTATAAAACCACAAGTTTCCAAACATAGAAAACTAAAAAATAATATTCTGAGATCCAATAATAGATTATAACAATTCATTGAATCTTATTAGGAGTAAAGTATGAATCTAGACTTCTATTTTTAAGCATTACTTTAATTTTAGTTCCATATGAATGCCAACTTCTCAGTCATGGCATATTATAATTTTAATAATAACTTTAACACTTAACTTATCACTCAATTATGAATTTTCATTAGGTTTATATATCCACTCTTTAACTAGATTCTTAGTAGAATAATTATCCATTACAAAATTGTCTTCCCTTATTACAATCTTCATAATTGATCTTCTTTTTAATCATATTCGACATATATAAATAAATATCAAGGTAAATTATAATCATTTTCATTAGAAACACTCCTCGGTGAAAAATGAATATGAAATTTCATTTATTTAATAAAAATTCACATTTCGTAACCAATAATTTCACAATAAAACATATATTAGTGTATTTAATATCCTATTTCCTTTAGTGTGGTTAGATATAAATTTTTTCATTTTATTACTTTACAAAATTGTTCTATTTTTTCAATGAAATATTTCTTTTCATTGGATGAAGAATATAATAATAAAATCTAAAAGTTATATTTATTGGAAATTATATCATCAAATTTTAATATTTTCTTACAAAATTTTTGATTATTCACTTATATTTGTGTTTGACATTTAATTTGAGTTACTATTAATTTAAGAAATTTTTTCTCAGGTAGTGTCTTAACTCCAACCTCCAGCTTGTTTTGATAAAAATTACTACTTCTTATAATAATTCTATACTTAATCTACTTTCTTTAACAACTTCATTCTAGTAAATAATAATCATATACTATTATTAATTTTTTTTAAATTTAAATTCAATGAAACATTCACATGATATTTCTAGATATTTAGTCCCTATTCTAAGGCTTTCATTTATTCTTTATTTTCCCATAAGACACTATTTTATACTCTAGTGATGTAAATTTATTTATTTTATTTTCTATTTTATTTTATAATCATTCTAATTAATATTCCATTTCATCTAGAATTTTATTATCTTCTTTGACCTTATATTCACTATCACTAAAAATCATAACAAAATTTTACCGATGAATAAAACCTTAAGTGTGTATTATTGATTATCATCAAAATAATCTATTATTACCCTTATAAAAACTTTTATCACTACCTTATTATTTCAAAAATTTATTTGTTTTTGATATTTTTTATATATAATACTAAGTCAATGTTTTATTTCTACTCTTCAAAAAATTGATGAATATGAGGGAGGTGTTTATGATTTTTTGTAATTTTCTAAAAAAAATGTTCGAAACAATGAAATATTTTTATGTTCATGCCTAAAATTTATAAATATGAAGAAGTTGAAAAGTATAGAGAAAAAAGATAATTTAATTTTTCATTTTTTAATCCGATTTATAGCCCTTATATTTGGAAGGGTAAAAATAAGAATAATTTTAGATCTATTAATTATGATGCTTTGCAAGATGATATGTATGATCAATTTGAAGAAATGGTTCATGATATTGAAGTAGATGAAATTGAGAAATAAATGAAAATTGATCATATATATTGTGAAACTGAAAAACCATTGTATTTAGGTAGTATGTAATTTATCACTTTATCATTGGTGTTAATATTGATCAACTTTAAAGAAAATAATGGATGTAGTGATAAGATTTTTACAGAGTTTCTACAATTTTTAAAAGACATTATTCTTAAATAAAATGATCTTCCATATTCACATTATAAAGAGAATAAAATATTATGACCAATGTGATTGGGGAATAAAAAATACATGATTTACCTAATGACTATGTTCTGTATAGTAATGAATAATAATTTCTGTTAGGGTGTCCAAAATGTGTGACATCATGGTATTAGTTGAAAAAAAAATCATAGGATGATCTAGCTGTTACAGATACCCCTACCAATGGATTTTGGTATCTTCCTATAATTCATCATTTGAAATGTTTATTTTCAAATTAAAATGATGAAAAAAGGTTAATATGAAATATGCATGAGTGGATATGTTATAGAAAATTATAGCCTCGAGCTGATTTTTCACAGTAGGAGAAAATCGACTAACAATTTCCTACATTTGAAAATGAATTTAGAAATCTTAGAATTGAACTATGCTTGGATATAATAAATCCATATCAAATCCTTAATAACACACATAGTTCATGGCCTATTTTCTTGGTAATTTACAACTTATCTCTGGAATTTTGTATGAAGTAAAAATATGACATATTGAGTTAAATGATATTTGGACCAAAATAAATAAAAAAATAATATTTATATTTTATTTTCACTATTAATTAATGATTATAAGCTTTTATGGGAGGAAGGTATTAAGGTGTATGCTTATTATAAAATGTAATATTTTAAAATTAAAGAAATTATTGTGTTCACTATAAATGATTTCTTAGCATATGGAAAGTTGTCCAAATACATAATTAAGGGGAATAAAGATTTTCTAATTTGTGAATAAAAATCATCATATTATTAACTACAACATGGGAGAAAAATAGTATACATGGGTCCTTGATGGTTTCTATTTATGGATCACTCATATAAAATATTAAAAAAGAAATTAAATGACTCAAAATAATTTGATATTTCTCCAAAACCATTGTCCATTGATTAGTATTTTGAGACGGTGAAAACAATTAACATGATATTTTTAAAGACTAAAAAATATGGTAATGATTGAAATATTTGGAAGAAAAGGACAATATTTTTTGAGATACCATATTGAAGATATCATGAGGTCAAAAATAACATTGATGTCTTTGATATGGAGAAGAATATATGTGATAGTTTGATTGGAAAATTGTTAGATATTAAAGTAAAGACTAATGATGGTTTGAATGTAAGATTGGATTTACTATCAATGTGAATATGTTTGGTGTTATCTCCCAATCCTAATGAAAGTTGAAAATTCCTTCCCCCGACTTGACATACATTATCTAAGAGGGATAAATTTATCTTTTTGAGTGTCTTTATGATGTCAAAGTGCCACAAGGTTATTCTTCAAATGTAAAAAATATTTTGTCTTTAAAGGATTTAAATTTGATAGTTATGAAATATCATTATTGACATATCATGATGCAATAACTCCTACCAGTTAATTTTGATGAAATATTTCCCATCCATTTCGGAGTGACTACTATGAAGGCGTGTTATTTTATCAATTAATTTTTTTTATAAGATGATTGATCTGAATGCTTTGAAAAATTTATAGAGATAATTGGTTTCTATAATTTGTTAATTGGAGATATATTTTCATCCATATTTTTTAATATCATGGTGCGTTTAATGGTTCATTTGGTGTGATAAATAAAGTTTTTTAGACCTATATATCTACGTTGGATGTATCCTTTTGAAAGGTATATGAAGATATTGAAGGGGGGTATTTTAAGAATCAATATCAACCTAAATCCTTTATTATTGATATGTATATTTTTTAGTATATTATAAAGTTTCTTACAATCTACTTATCTACACTGTAGCATATCAGTTTTCCTATATATTTCCATAAATGAGTCAATTACCAGGAAAAAAGGATCCATGGATTCAAAGTAAAATATTTAATAAGTGAACAGATTAATAAGGTAAATTTATAAATATTGAATAACATAAATGATTCTCATACAAATATAAAATTGAATATTTGTAATATCCCATTTTGATTTTTAGGTTTTCTTTGTCATTTAGTTTTTTTTCAGGATTTTGTGTAGAAATTGGACCATTTACTATCTGATAGATGTTAGACATTATTTAAATATATTACATGTCATTTAATGTTTACTAGGTTTATGACATAATTTTTTTGTAGGGTGTGAAAGTTTACATGCCATGTATTTTTAATTCCTAACATGTAATGGAAAATTCATATTTTAATAAAATGTGATTCTTTTCTTGGAATTTTGAACCATTGTGAATTACACAATATATAATGGGATTATATTCCATGTAATTCTCATGAGTTATAATATTACGTGTGATTCATGGATGATTTTAATTTCACTCAACATACAACCATACCTTGCATGACCCACATCCTTACTTATGTGATTTTGTCTCCTCTAAACCCTTTACTTAGCAGATCTAAGTGGTGTTGGCCTCATTCAACCTTCTATAGGAAAGTGGATCTTCTCTTGTGTGGTTTGTTTTCATATCTCATTATATTCTTCTTATATTTTAATATATCATCATGTATTTTATGGATCTAGACCCCTTTTGGTTTTATCTTGATTATAGGATATGTTCTTAGATCTCCCACGCCTTCATTCATTGTTTCAGAGTCCAATTGTGGGTGTTGTTTTCATCATATTTGATTAAAGGTTGGTGGTTTAATGATTTTTTTACCTAAAAATGAAAGTTAAAATTTCTCTACTAAATTTAATTGAGTTTTTAATTTGATTTAAAAACATTTAATTATTATTATTTGGTTATTTATTTGAAAGAGATATGGAAATTTATAAAACCCCAATTTTAAAAGAATTGAAATTTTGGGGTGTGTTTTTTTAGAAAATGATGGATTGATTCTAGAAATCATTTTGATGAAAATTATTTGATGTTTATCTTGAGAAAAATTATTAAATTGAAATATTATTTAAAATGGTATGAAATGATGAAAACTAATGGTTTGATTTTAAAATGAGAAGGCATGTTGAAAATTGAAATTGGGAAATCATATTTTAAAGCATTTTTAAATGATTAATTTATAATTTGTTCGATTTTTATTTTACCTTAAGTGGGAGTGGATGTTATTTTCCCTTAAGTGGGAGTGGATTTAATTTTTTATTAAGTGGTAGTGTATGTAAGTTCTTCTTAAGTGGGATCAGATATAATTTTCCATTAAGCAAGAGAGGATGAAATTTTAATTTAAGTGTGGGTGGAGTTTCTTTGTTTGTGATTACTTCTATTGATTTATGGAACCATTTTATTTGTTCCAACTTATTTATAAAAGTATATTTTATATAAAATTTTTATTGAAGTCTGTTTGAAAGTTTTTTGATATATTTTCCATCTATTTTAATGGAATTATATTTTGTTTTAAATATAAAAAGGAAATTCCAGGCCCTTTTTTTTTAAAATTGATAGCAAATTTGGTTTACTGTTTTTGGACTTGATTATGGAAGTCATGGTAAGAACCTACTTATATTTATAATTTAAAACTTATATTTTAATTTTTTTGATTGTAAATTTTATTATTCTAGGCCTTAGGAAATGAAAATCACATCTTGAAAGAGGTTTATGTTCTTGATCATTTGGCTTAGAGTTATGGAGGTGATCGGTGGAGATGTTATGAACTTGTTTCATGTGATTTTTGAGTTTTATATTTCTAGTTATTGAGTACAATATGATGTATTGGTTTGGGTTTTTGTTTTACCGATTTGGTTTTTAGTAATTTCTCTATTTTGGAGTGTTATGCATACCAACTTTTATCTTTTAACTTCTACTTTTTGTGTGGAAAAAGTTTGTTCGCTCATTTATCTTGTATGATGCCAAGTTCTAGTAACCAACCCATGGGGATTGGGAACACCCTTAAATATTTGTCATATATGACTTGAATATTAGGGTACCAGGGTATCTGGGATTGTTCAAGGAAAAGTATCACAAGAGGTTCATGTTAGGTATCTTTCCTTGATTTTAGTATGCAGTTTGGGATGTCTTGATGAAACTTAGGAGGTAGTTGTTGGTGAGTTCCTAGACCAATCTCACTGAAAATATCCTTAAGTCACCACAGGTGTTTAGGGAAAATTTTATTGATGAATAATTGTAACTAATTATTGTATTTTAACTTCTTTTTATTTAGGTGTGTTCAAATCAAAATCTTGGAATATTATATGATGGAATTGATATTCTTACTATGATTTTATTAGTTGTTGTTTTGAGTAATATTTTTGATGTTTTCAATGTTTTCTACTAATTTTTTATGTCATAATTTCATCTATAATTCATTTGAATAGGATCCAGGGGAAGCTACTGGTGAACCACAATGATTGTATCCTCCCATAGACTAGAATCTTATTAATATTATTGTTTGTTTTATCCAATCTATGGGATAAGCACCGACACCCTTTCCCATTTAAGATCTAATTGAGGGACATCAGATTGATTAATCCCAAAATCATTCTTAGGACTTACTTCACTAGAATCCACCAGTGTTCAAAGGCTCTAATAATTATAAAGAGTATGAGGATTGGATGAGAAGGATAAATCTTCTATTTTATTTCTATGAAATACCTAATTCAATTAAGTTGAAATTTTCCAACTTCAAGCTAAAGATACCTTGTAGTACATGGTGGGATTAGATGGTAACAGTGAATAAGCATGAGGTTTCATATTGTAATTAATTTAGATTTATTTTCACTAATAAGTTCTATCCAAAGTCTATGGTACTTACTAAGTATATGGAGTTTTTTAGCCTCTAACAGGATAACATGACCGTGATGGAGTACGTGAATCACTTTTCTGAGCTTGTGTGTTTTTAACCTACTATTTTATAGAATGAAAATATGATGAATTTATGGTTGGTATGGGTATTAAAATGTATTTCCATTCATAGGACTTCTTACTAAACCTTGATTTTTATGCTAGCATGATTGATAGGGTATCGATGGTTGATCTTGATTTGGATTATAAGTTAGTGTTGTAAAGAGTTACATTTTATCCCAGTGGTAGTTATATGAGTTACATTAGAGGAAAGTGGAATAAAAATGAGTCTAATGGTGGTTATAGATAGCAGGAATCCTCTAGAACTCTTGTAGTTCTTAGAATAAGTCCTTTAACTTTCTTCCAATGTAGAAAGGTGGGGTATTTGAAACATGTTTGTAATGAGGAACCAAAGATATTATATTCTTGTGGTCACTCAGAAAACCTACATAAATTATTCTATTTATTTTCCACTCATAGTGTAATCAGATCATTATCACCAAAATTTACTATGGTGTAATCAGATGTTTTGATATCTAAGGGGTTACAGCTGTAGACATTTGAAATAAAACATCTTCATGCAATGGAAGAGTCTCTAGAGGAATCTGATATAGGTCCAATGACTGTGAGAGGTATCATCACAATAGATTCATATTTAGTGGCTTTTTTATTTGATGCTGATGCAAATCATTCATTTGTATCTACTTGTATTATGGAATTGGTAAATATTTCGATGGATATTTTGTCTTATGTGATGGATATTACTATTCCTCTTGAAACAAAGAGAGAGTATGATCTCCATTGTTTATCTTATGTTTTATCTTTAATAGAAATCGAGATTACCTAATATTTTCTAGTTCTATACATGATACCTATTGATTTTATCTTCTATATGGATTGAATCATTGATGATAAGGCCCAAAATAACTATTATCTTTGACCTGTGTCATTTACTATATCTGATGGGGTGACCCATATCTTTCAGAGAGAATGAGACTCAAGGTCGAGTAGAGCCAAAACTTTTTATCTAGAGTTTTGGAAATTAATATCATGGTTTTATTATTATTTTGAGTGGGATTTTTTATCAATGATCTCCCTCAAGTCTTCATTGAGTTTCCCTATGTGTTTCCTTTGAATTTATCTTGTTTTACTCAGGTAAGAGAGGTAGTGTTTTCTATTGATTCAGTACTCGAGTAGTTAGATTGTATATATAAATTCTTACCGTATAGCACCAGTTAAACAAAAAGAGTTGAAGTCTCTATTTTATGATCACTTGGAAAAAGTATTCATGATTATATGTTTTTCAGTTTGGATAGCGCCCATTTTCTTTTCAAATAAAGCTGATAGAACACTTCACCTTTGTGTTTATTATTAGAAACTCAACAAAGTTATGGTAAATATAAATTGTCTATTTCCTCAAATAGATGATCTATTTGAAATTTTTTAATGGAATAAGTTGTTCTCAATTATTTATCTTCAATCTGGTTATCAATAGTTGAGAATAAAAAAATTTCATTCAGAAACCCATCTTCTGGAGTAGGTATGGCCATTATTAATATCTTGTTATTACCTTTGGTATAACCAATGACTCTACAGTCTTTATGTAACTGATGAATAGGTTATTCCATGGGTATCTTTATATTTTCATTGTAGTGTTCTTGAATGAATTTTTTTTACTCTAAGTCCAAGTAGGATCATATGCATCATTTAAGAGGGGTTTTGGAAATGTTGAGTTATGAATGACTCTGTTTCAAGAAATCAAAATGTGATTTCTGGATTCTAGAACTGATGTAATTGGGACATTAGAGTCATAACATGGTATTTTAGCTGATCCTAATAAGGTGAAGGTTGTTTTGACATGGGAGAAACCATGTAATTTTTTTTGATATTCATATATTCTTGTGTCTAGCAGGATATTACCATCACTTTGTAAGGGATTTATCGAAGATGAATTCTCCAATGACCACTCTCACTTGGAAGGGAACAAAGTTTTATTTGAATGATAAATTTCAATGTTATTTTGTTTATATGAAATTTATTTTGACTTATGTACCAGTGTTAACTCTTCAAAAGGCTGAGAAAGGCTATGTGGTCTTATGTGGCGCATTAGGTTAGGGTTTGGGATGTGTTCTTATGTTGGGTGATCACATGGTATCCTTTGGATCTTGGAAGCTTAAGACACACATGAATAACCATCCAAACCATTATTTTGAACTCACATCTATGATTTATTCCCATAATTGTTTGTATCATTACCTTTTTGGAGAAAAGTTTACTATTTGTGTTGAAAAAGAAAGTTTGAGTTATATCTTCTCTAAAAAAGATCTAAATCTTTGTCAGAGGTGTTGGGTGGAGTACGTGTATTATTTTGATTTTAAAATCATAGATACCCTAAAGAAAGGTATTGTCATCATTGATTCCTTGATTAGGAAACTTCTTACCCAGGTTGAGAAAGAATAATCATAGGAGAGGAATTTTTTGGTTCTTTTTGCACAATTGAAAATAGGAATAAAAAAAGTAGGGGCTGAGGTTGTCTTAGCTAGTGTTTAGTTAACCTTCACTATTCTTGAGATGATTCATTAGGAATAATAGATTTATCTTGAATTATGTGGAATTTGTGACTCTATTTAAGGTAGGATGATTATCGGTGAGTGGATGTTCTCTTACGAAGGCATCCTATGTTTTCAGAATTAGTTTATTGTGACTTTGTCTGTGAGGAAAGCTGTGATGGGGGATTTCCCAAATTCCAAAAGGGAAGTGCACCCTAGAACTAAAAATATGTTTTATAAGATACAATAACGATTATAGTGGCCATTTATGAGGTGGTACATCACTGACTTTGTTTCATGTTTCTATACATGTTAGCAGGTCAAGGCCAAGCACCCGAGAACTTCGAGTCCACTTCCATCTACCATATATAGTCTTTGATAGAGATCCCTGTTTTACCTCTCTCTTTTTGAGAGGCCTCTAGGAGGCACTGATATTTTAGGTTCATTTTAGTATGACATACCATCCATAGATATATGGTTAGAATGAGATATATATAAATATTATTGGGGATATGATATGATCCCACATTATTGTCGTTTTAATCTTGGGATAAACATTTAGGGATGGTAGTGTCTTCTTTTAAAAATAGCTACAATTTTGTAATTATAATGGATCATTTTGAGGACTTGTATAGGATGCCTTGTAAATATCTGTTATATTGGTTAGAGATCGGAGAAACTTCCTTGGTCAGACAATGTTTAGTTCAAGATATGACATAAATGATTAATTTGATTCATCAGATAATTTTGACAACAGAAAGAAAATATAAATCCTATTATGATCAACAAAAAAACCATTGGATTTATTTATTGGTGACAAAATTTTCTTTAGAGTTTCACCTCAATTGGGTAACCGATGGAATGTGAGGAAATGAGAACCTGTTCCTCAATTGGTGGGACCTTTTGAGGTTATTGAGAAATTGGGAGAGTTCATTATAGTTTATCACTTCTACCATAATTGATGTTGATGAATAGCGTGTTCAATGTATCACAATTTTAGAAGAATCCTTCTAAGACATAACATGTATTGAGTTGGGAAGATCTTTATATTGAACCTAGTTTATCTATGACTGAGCATCCATTCAATATTGTTGATTATGAGACCAAGGTACTTATTGGGAAGATGATAACATTGGTTTGTGTGATAGAGAATCATGGTTCTGATTCTACTAAGAGTTGGGAGTGTGATGAATTGATGAGAGAGAAGTTTCCTCATCACTTTGACATATAAACTTCTTGATAGGATTAACAGGGATATAAATTTTTAATTGTGGATAGTTTGTAACATGCCTTTATTCTTTTCAGGTATTCCTTATCCTTTTGTTTTTGTTTTTGGGATTTTATGCACAAAGTAGGAGGTTTACAATCTTCTGGATGATTATACGCTGTGTAATGGTATTACAAGTCATGTAATGTTTTCCACACATATTCCATGATGTTTTTATAGGGTGTGAAGTTCTATATTCTATGGACTTATAATTCATGATTTTTAAGGGAAAATAATATTTTAATGAAATGGTGATGATTTTCTTGGCATTTTCAGCCTTCATGGATTCTATGACTTGTAAAGGGATTATATTTTTTATAATTCTCATGAGTTTTATTTTTAAGTGTTATCTATGGTTTATTTTAATTTAACTCTAAATTTAACCCTCCCTCACACAACCCATATCCTTAGGCGATTTTGTCTCCTCAAAACCCTTTCTTTAGAGGATCAAAGCAATATTGACCTTGTTCAATATGCTTTATTGGATCTTTTCTCGTGTGGTTTCCTTTGGTCTATCTTTCTATCCTATATAGAGTTTGATATATTATCATTTAATTAATGTATTTAGAATCCTTTTGGCTCGATCATGATTATATTTTATGTTCCTAGATCCTTCATGCCTTCGTTCTTTATTAGTGAGTCCCATTAGAGGTGTTGTTTTCACTTTTTTTTTATTAATGATATGTGGTTCCCTGATTATTTTCCATATAATTGAAGCAAAAAATTAGTTTTCTAGATTTAATTTAGTTTTAATTGATCTTAAAACATGGAATCTTGATTATTTTATTCTTCATTTTAAAGAGATATGGATGTTGATAAAAACCCCAATTTCAATGGAATTGAAATTTTGGGATGGATTTATAGAAAATGATGAATTTATTTTTGAAATAATTTTAATGAAAATGATTTTATGGTGATATTAAGAAAAATGAGTAAATAAAAAGATGTTTTTAAATGGTATTAAATGATGAAAACTAATGGGTTGGTTTTGAAACGAGAAGTCATGTCGAAAATTGAAATTGGAAAATCTTATTTTATAGTGTTTTAAAATGATTTATTTACATTTTATTTGATTTAATTTTCCATTAAGTGGGAGTGGATGTAATTTTTCCTTAAGTGGGAATGGATTTAATTTTCCCTAAATTTGGAGAGGATAAAATTTTACCTTAAGTAGTAGTGTATTTGTCTGGTTTGTTACACCTACCATTGATTTATGGGACTGTTTTATTCACTACTACTGATTTATATAAACTGTTTTATATAAAATTTTCATTTAGGAATATTTGAAATTAGTTTTATATATATTCCTTATATTTTAATGAAAAACTGTTTTTTAAATATTAAAATAAAATAAAATTATTTGTTTTTTTAAATTGATATCATATCTGGTTTATCATTTTTGGCATTGATTATGGAACACTTAGTGAGATCTTACTGGGATTTATGTCTCACACCATACCTTTGCCTTTAGGAATTTTCAGATTTTATTATTCCTAGCCTAATCAAAGGAATATCTCCTCTTGGAGGTGGTGGATGTTCTTTATCCTTTTGCTTGGAGTGACGAATGTGACCAGTAGAGATGTTATCCACCTGTTTCATGGAATGTTTGAGTTTATATTTCTAGTTGTTGATTACTTTTATGATCTACAGGTTTGGGGTTTTCTTTTACCTGATTGGTTTCTAGTACCTTCTCTCTTTGGAGTACTGAACATAATAACTTATATATGTTATATTCAAATATTTTTTCGTAAAAATTCAACCCCTATTTTATATTATATGATTCTAGGTGCTTGTCACCAACCCATGCGGATCAGTAGTGCCCTTCCAGATATATTAGATCTAGATTGGGTATTAGGGTACTAAGGTATCTAGGATGGTTCATGGCAATATTAATGTGTTGAAACAATGTTATCCAAATAAGTATGATATGTGTATTTTTAATGATCATAACATTTTTTACATGGCTTAAAGAGACATTTATTGGTAGATCAGATGGATTGGAAACATTGAGATGGATATTGGATGGTCTAAGTTTAAAATTGATTACATGGTTTGATAATTACGTTAATGGAAATACATTTCATATAAAAGTTCAGGACAAAATAATAGTGTATTGGTGTTCATAGAAGCAATTTATTTTTTAACTTCTGAAGAAAAAACACAATACCTACATAAATTGTATATTATGGAGTCATTGAAGAAATATGAGAGGTTGATTACATTAAATTTTATGTTCTAATTTTTAACTAAGAATCATTTATTGGTAACAAGAGTTTCATACATGATGAATTTTGAATGACACCAGTAAATATGAATTGATTGGAATACCCAACCGATCCTTTTATCATGGAAACACATTCAAAAAAAATTTCCATGTTCATGATCAATATGATAAGTAGTGGTCTTTTTTTTACATGTAAAAAATAGTATGTTTTGATGATAAAATTTAAGAAGTTTTTTATTTATGTGAGATCCTTACTTCAATTGAAATATTAATAGATAATATTATCGAGCACATCGTAGAAATGGTTTTTTACATATGGAACAATCATGATAAAGGAATTTGGGAAATCAATCCTTTATAATATTTCTAATATTAGACACAACATATTTTTATTTCTTGTTTACTTTTTAAAATTTCACACTTTTTTAGATATTTTAGTTTTATTTTAATTATTAAAACACATATTATAACTAATAAGTTAGTTTTCTTCTTATATTAGTTTAGTTTAGTTTTGTTCACCATGTTTACCCTTCTGTAACTTATCTATTTATTGATTCTATTAAACAAAAATTATTTTAAAGACTGTATGTTAAACAAAAACAAAAATATTGTATTAAATAGTATATTCAAAAAACATTCTTTGTGGTTTAAAAATGGTTTATTAGGTTAGATAATTTTACTATTCACACACCATTTTTGTAATTGTTTTCATATTTTTATGTCTTTTCATCTCCCATTAATTTTTTTAGTATTTTAATTATCTACTATGAGAAATTTGAAAAACAATTTGGTCATTTTAGTTTACTTTTGGTTGGATAATTTTTCACACACCATTTTTGGATTGTTTTCTTTCATTTATGTCATTTCATATCTCATTAATGTTGTTATCATTTTAGTTAACTATAATAAATATGATTTTTTTAGTTTAGTTTACTTTTTTGTTTGATAAATTTTTATTTTTTATTTATATTTTTATATAAAAGTTGGATTTGTATATTTATGTACCAATTATTTGTTGTTTTGATTTAGAGTATAATGAAAGATCAATCATCAGATCCACCATATACTTTTGGAGAGGATCATACACATACCTATGGGGTGGAATGTATAAATGCTCCTGTGGATGAGCCACCTCATCTATCTTTACAAGAGACATCTATTCCATGGGTAAAAAAGAGCTCAAGGGTTGGTAAATGTGAGAGCACATGTTTACAAAACAGTTATCAGTTAACCATATCCAGGAACAAACGATAGCAGTATAATTTTATGATAATGATATTACAATAGGTCCTAATTCAAAACAATTAAAGTCTTTTTATTACAGTACATGATAAAATAAAAGTTTGTATTTTGATTGTTGATTGGAGAGGAGTTGAAAAATGAAAATATCTCACTTATAAAAGACCATTTTGCTAATATTTTTTGTTATTATTTTACATATCAAGAAATATTTATAGTAATATATATTTTTCAATTTTTTATTAGATGATATATGATATTCATGATACTGGAGGAGTCATGAGGAAATTCTTATCATGAGATGCTAAGAGATGGAGGGATTTTAAATCCACCCTCACATCAAATTTAATTTTTGGGACTATACAACATTGTAAACCATTTTATATATATCCATTTATAGATGAAGATACATGGAAGATTTTTTTGGAAAGTAGATTATGAGCTTCATTTTTGGTAAGTGAAAAGTGAAAATTTAGAAGTGTTTTTATATTAATGATTTATTTATTCCTAATTTATAGTAATCAAGGAGATCTCATCAGAAGATCCAATATAGAAATGTAAACCCTCATACTTAATCTCAGGGAGGGTATAAGTTACTGTAAGAACAAATGATAGTTGAAAAATGTCAAAAACTGAGAGGTTAGTCTTCAAGCTTCATATAGGTTCACCCTCCTCCCCCTGATAGACATGAAAAATGGAAGAGGGACCAGATGA
Source organism: Viscum album (assembly GCA_963277665.1). Lineage (NCBI taxonomy): Eukaryota > Viridiplantae > Streptophyta > Magnoliopsida > Santalales > Viscaceae > Viscum > Viscum album. The sequence continues at coordinate 632,635,202 of OY728161.1, forward strand.
GAAAAAGGTACGAAAAAGTCTAGTGTTGTATCTAAGAGGATAAAAAGATGTTTAATTTATTTATATATTTAATTTAAATAAATTATTTATATATTATGATTCACTACAAATTTTTTCAAATATTCTATATAGGAATCTATTGAGGGGAAGATCACACAAGGGGTCCTCATAGCTGAGGGTAGGAAGGATATTTTAGCTACAAATTTTGGAAATCTCGAACACTAGAGTCATATATGAGGACACCTGGTAGAAATATCAATAGAAAAGTGTTTCCACACTTTGAAGCTTCTTCAATGGAATATGTTTACAAAAAATATAATCTTTAGAAGATACAATTCAGGATATTTGTGTGACAATAGAGGATAGGATTAGAGCTTTGGTACAATCAATGTTTGAAGACATGTAAAAATAATTTTAGGTTGCTAGTCCCATTCCTTCTACTTTGACTTCTGATCCCACTCCAACAACTTATCATACTAAACCTTTTCCTTCAGACACCACTCTAATTACTTATCCTACTCTGATACCCCCCTCTTCTTCAACTTCCCAAATATTTTTATTCATATTTTGATAATCACTAACACCATATTGTTTTATATTGGATGATATATTATATTGGAAATACCATTCATCATCAGTGGATATATATAAAGAATCATAGGTTCATTATAAGTTATATTATAGATATATTATCAATAATAACATTTCTTACAGATATGATTAGTAGAGTTAGACAAAGTATCATCCATTTTTATTTTGGCCTTCAAGAATTGATTGATAGATTACAAAAGAGGTATGTGTATATTATATCTTTTATTTTAATTTTCTATTAAATTTATTTTAACATCTAAAAGTTTATATATTTATCTATTTTTTATGTTAACACTTTGAAGGTAAATAAATAAAATATAGGCAATAAAAAATAAAAAGTTTTACGACTTCAGATACAACTTATACCAGCCTTGAGATATTTTCAAAATATTCAATTTTTTTGATGGATGTTTATAAGATTACAAAAGAAGATGGACTTTGTGGGTGTGAAATGAAACTGACTATTTTAAAAAAAGATATCATGGTGATTATAAATGGATATGAATTTGGAATCAACATGATGAAAGTTTATTTCATGTTATTCGATTAAAATTATTATTTCTATTTTTAAATTTATTTAATATTTATACTTATGTTTTGTTTATATTAGTTATATTTATTAAATTTTTATGAAACATGAAACAATAGTTATATATGGTTTTATGGACCCACATTTTTTTTCAAATATTCATAGGTTAATGAGTGATGTATAAAGAGAAATTTTTATTTTTGAAAGACTTCAAAAAATGCATTTATTCAGTGCTGGATGATTCTTTATCTTCAAGGTCATGAAACATATATCTCAAGTGTTATAATTATATTAAGATAATAACCAATAAAATTTAATTTTCTAATATATCAATATCCATTGGATTTTGGGTTTTTTTTTCTAAGGGAGAAGATACTTTACTGACAATTCTCTCTTCATGGTGAACTGTGATAAAATTTTATGACTATATTAAAAACATATGTTTGAATATTTTAATACTTTTATATATTAAATTAAATTTAAATTTATTTTATTCATATTATTTTTGATTAGGGAATGAAATTTATTTAGAGATAAAATAAGTAATAAGAGTTCCAAGATCATATATGTTAAATAAAAGGTGACTATTTATTTACAAATAATAATTTTTGGATGTAGTAGTTAAAATGCTATTTTGAATAGGAAAAATATTTTAAATTGAAATTTCATAAAAAGGAGTGGAATGTAGAAAATATGTTTTAAGATTTATATTTGAAACAATTTTAATAGAGATAGTTATGAAGTTCCATAATGTTATATTTTTTTATAAAACGTTCCTTTATATTTTTATTAATTTTAATCAGAATACATGTTAATGAATCCTTTTAATTTGAATCTTTTTTATGAACCTCAACCTTATTCTAAAAAATTTCTAAGTCACTATAATATACACTGTCCTGATTAGGTTTTAGTTCATTTGTAATATACATTGTAAACATGAAAATTCAAATTGTAATTTTTTTATGTTATGATATTTTAATTTTGTTTCTGCTATTCATATTCTTTCTATTCTTATATTTCCTTTTTTTTTGTTGTTGACTATTTTAGGATAGGAATAAATAATAGAATTTTATTTTTTAAAAAATATTTCTCACATCAGTTATAAAATAACCGAGGTCAAAAATGTAAAAACCACATTTACCATATTGATTTTATCAAAAAATGACATGGTAAATATTGTGATTACATTTTTTAGATTTATTATAAAATAAAAAAATGAAAAAATTCCACCTCAATTTGTTTATAATGTCTATTTATTTAACCAATGTTCAGAAATTATTTTCAACATTTCCTGCAATACCATAACATACTAATCGATGTAAAAAATCAAAACAATAATCTATGTGAAGAATCCTTTTTTGAACTAGTGTGTATTTTAATTATATATTATACCTTACGACACATGGGGATTTTCATTGATCCTCAGTAAATATTATCTTTTTTTTCATAAGAATGTATCATACTGTCCACCCTATGGCCCATCAATCAAGGAAGCCACTAACAAAAAATATTCTCCTATTATCGATTTATATTATATAGATAATAGAATAGTAAATAAAATCAAATATAGTTGGGGTTTTATAAAATTCATATGATATATATGTATATAAATGAAAATGAAAAAAGTGTACAACAAAAATACTGGCCAAAATATGTAAGTAAAAAAAATATTCTTGTTATCCTTAAGAGTTTACAATGATTCTATCCTGATTTTTTAAAATATAATTCCATTATCATACTCAATGAAGTGATCAAGATCTATTAAATGACACCCTCCTTCTATAATTTTAATCATCCCACATCAATACCTCTGCATTTAGGATAAATCGCTCCCACTTCATTACCACAATGCTACTCCACCATATGCAACATTATAAGAACAAGGAAGAGGAATAAAGATAAATAAAAAAATAATTCAAAAACAGGGAAATCGTAGAGACCACACACTATAATATGTTTAACCACTATTTAAATTATTATAATTAAATAATGAAATAAATTTAGGTTCAAAATCTCAAAGCATTACCACTTCCTCCCTCAAACAACATCGAGGATTAATTCTCCATAATAATGGATATAGGATAAGTACAATGGGGAAAGAAAAAATAGAAACAAAAGGAATATATAAATAGAAAACTAATATATATAAAATTTATAAATTAATTGTAAAGAAAAAACCCTTGTTTGAAAATGAATTGGCTAACTCCTTTGAATATAAGTGAAGTATATATTTATAAGGAAGAGGGTGACTGATTTTCACTCAATTTTGTTTTATTTTAAAGTTTATGTGTATTTTATTTAGAAATAATGAATGAATATAATACCATGTTCTTTTATAAAGTTGTTTCTATATGTATTTTTTATTCTCCCTATAAATTTTAGCTTTATTTTCCACATATATTAACATTTATGACAAGATTATTAAAGAATACCTTTTTTTTAGCTTGGTGGACTCTTGGAATTCCTATACTTTGGATTACCATGACTTTATGACATTAAAATCAGTTATAATCAGGTGCATATACAGTTAATGAAATTATTCATTGGACTCTTATGTATCTTAATATAAAATTCAATCTCATCTTAACATTCCATTTTTGTGAGATGGGCTCATATTTGAAATTTATCAGAACTGGGCACTAATTCCGTAGCTCAAATTTCATGCTTCTTTTGGGCCTCATATTTTTTGGATTCAGATCAAGGTTTAATTGAATGAAATGAATGTCATCAATTCTGAATGCCTAAAAAATATAATTTCACAATTTGAACCATTTTACAAAAATTATTTTAGAATTACAAAAATGATAAGTGTAAGAACCCGGTTCTAATTTTTGAGGTACGAGTTTCTTATTTTCTATTTTACTTAAGTGTTTTTGAGAAAATAAAGAAAATGGGGGAAAATCCTAAATTTTGGGACTACACGTCATGTAATTTTCCACAAGATGTGTACTTTTGGCCGTGTGGGATGAGTACACAGGGCGTGTAGCCATGTCGATGATGAAAGGTGTAAAAACCAACTACACACCGTGTAATGGTCCTTTACATGCCGTGTAGGTAGTCGGAAGATGAAAAAATAAGGAGGTGGAAGCAGCCGCCAGCTACGCGACAGTACAAGCCATGTAGTCAAGAATACAGGCCGTGTTCGCATGTCGACGGATGAACAGTTTGGCGGTGCCGTAAGATGAACGATTAAATGTGGGGAGTACAAGCCGTGTAGTCAAAAGTACACGCCGTGTACTTTGTTTTTTTCGCATAAAATGGGTAGTAGTGAACCCTGTTCACAAGATTGGCTTAGAAATAGATGGGAGCTTGGGAGAGGACAACCGAACCTTCGTGGATCTCCAGATCGAGCATCGGGAATCCGTTTCTGCTTCCGTCGATCTCGTTGGAACCGCACGGGTAAGCCCTCCCATATTCATGCATCGTTCTTGAAATTTATTCCTCTAATGGAAGTTATTTGAGGTTTAAATTGAATTATTTTACTCAGATCTACAACTTCCTTTGACGTTTCAGAAGGCGTCGTTTGGGTATATCTATCACGGGTGATCGAGGAAGGTGGCTTGGTGTTTAAATTTCAACTGTTGTGCGTTTGTGTGTTTTTTGTGCTACAAACCCATTTTGGGGTGTCGTGTGGCTGAGGCCTTGGTGGTTTAAATACCTATAATTGTATGGGTAATTAAATGTGATTATAAACTGTTGTTTGGGATCACTTCTTGGATCCAAGACCACCCTGGGGGTGCGTTCTTCTGTTTAACCATTTGGCCAGGATACCCGAGGGTATTCCATTGTAGTAATGTTTATTAAATTTCCTTGAGATGAATTTTATGTAAATTGTTTATTTACATGTTGGGCATGGCCTGGTTACTTGCGCTTGAGGGAAGTGTTCTTTTAGCCTGAGGGCACTGATTGTTTAGCTTGAGGGAAAGGTACTGCTTAGCATGAGGGCAACATCCTATTTCGCCTGAGGGAAACTTTTCGTATGCCTGAGGGAAGTGACTTCTGTTCCTGAGGGCGAATCTTCGTACGCCTGATGGAAATATCTGTTATGCCTGAGAGAAAGATTCTGATTACCTGAGGTTAATCCTGAGGGTGTGGTTATATTATCCTGAGGGCAAGGTTCTGATTAGCCCAAGGGCTTAGTTATGAGGAACATTGAATGTTATTAAATTGAACTACTAAATGAATATTAAAATGGAAATAACTGGTAAAGTTAGTTACTTTTGAGTACTTCTTAGTTTATTGCATTTACTTTTGCACACTGTTGTTTCATGTTTACACATAGTTGAGCACGAGCCTTTGGTGGGTGCCTACTGAGATTATTTCTCACACCCTGTTTGGGTCATTATTTTCGGCCCAAACTGATTATATTTCTGTAGGTATGAATAAGGGAAAGGGTCCTTATACAGGTACTTGATTGCTACTAAGGAGTAGAGGAGCATGAGACCAGGATTAGGATCGCGATGCTACCGAATGTTTTGTTTTGGTTTTGCTGTACTCTATATTGTACTGTACTGTACTGTTTTGTAACATGTTCTGGCTCTTTTCTTAGAACTTAAGACATGTTGCATCATCATCTATATAACTATTGGTTATCTTTTACTACAATTGTTTATTTTAAATGTGTATGGTTGATTGCTTCTTCTATTTATGTATGCTTTCTATTTTATTCCGCTGCGCTACACTTTGAAAAATGAGGGCATAGTTTCCCCACTATCAGACCTGGGCCCTCGCTGCTAGTCGGCAGCCTCTGGCGTTTGGGGAAATGCGCTTGAGGTCACATGGAGAACCGGGTTCGGGGACCCGTTGAGTGGAACCCGGAACCGGGATGTTACAAAGTGGTATCAGAGGAGTTCTTTTCTTTTACTTACAATTTGGATCCTTAGTCAAGGATTGGATGAGAACGGTAGTTGGTAATAAGCTGTTCCCGGGTGTAGCTAACCCGTGTACAGGGAAAAGCCAATTTACCTCCTGTTGCAATTTTTTTTGATTTTTCAATTTTACAGTTGAATTGATTTTCACCGAAGGGTGACACACTTGTATTATTCTATTTATATTTTATTCATGGGTTCTATTTAGTTACAACCTGATGAGATGAGGGTATGCCATATCACGCATCATTTAGTAACATGCTAGAAATCACATGCCATGCATAGTTCCATGCCATGTAGGTGCATTAGAAATTGCATGTTGTTGTGATAGTTGTTATTCTAGAAAAGCATGTTGTTGTGATAGTTGCTTTGATAAATACCTGCTATGTGATAGGGTAATTTGGTATGAGTCTGTTGATAGAATGGACGCCAAACTTTGGTTTTTGGGGAGTATGGGCCCCCATTGACCGTAATTTGGTGGATCATTGACTGTTTATTTTGTTATAACACATATAAGATGTAAAAATTTCATTCGCGGGGAGTATTGTCCCTCACGAATTGGAATTTGGCACTTAGGTGTTGTTTTTCAGTATTTTCCGGGTTCCAGAGAAGTTTCTAAGGCATACTATTCCGAAACCCAGTATACACGCCATGTGGTACCTTAAACACGCTGTGTATGTTCTTCTGTTCGGGAAGAAAAGAAAACTTTTGAGTACACGCTGTGTACCCTAAGTACACGCCATGTAGTCTCTTCCCGTGTAACAGACCGTGTGGGCGGGGACATGGGGAAGGAAAATTATTGGGGCGAACACGTCGTGTACCGGATGTACACGCCATGTAGTGTTGACCCGGGATCTGCCCGTGTAACTAACAACACAGACGAAGGATAACTTAGGACATACACACCGTGTCCATTATGGAACACGCCATGTAGTCTGACCTGGGATACGACCGTGTAACTAACAACACGAGCCAGTGTAATCCTTTTGTGTACACACCGTGTCCATCAGAAACACGCTGTGTAGTGTGAGCCGTGTATCCGGCTATGTAACTAACAACACGGGTTGGAAAAGCTCGTCAAGAACACGCCGTGTACCTGTGGGACATGCCGTGTAGTCTTGTCTGAGGATAGACCGTGTGGCTGGGAAACGAGGTAGTGTACACGCCATGTGCGGGTGTGACACGCCGGGTAGTCGGTCATGTCACAAACGACACAGGCAGTTGGAAAATTACAGCATACACTCCATGTGGATTATATATATGCCATGTAGTTTTTTTCAATGGGAGTCGTGTGGATTGGCCATGTAGAAGGACCTGGGCAGGGGAAAAGAAGTCAGGTACACGTGCCGTGTAATCGGAAATACACACCTTGTAGTCTTATTGTGCAATATTACATGCCTTCTTCCTTTTATTCCCTTTTGGTCCCTTCTTTTTCAGTCTTTGATAATCTGATCTAAAGTGTGTGTTTGACCTTGTAGTTTCATGCCACCGAGACGTTCATGCGTTGTTCTCCAGGAGAGCGGCAACGAGAATACTCTAGAGATGGTAGGCCATGGGCTACCAGTGGATCCTCCAGCTAAGCCAGATGCGGTGCCAGCTGTTTTACCGAACAGAGGCGCGGAGGCGCAGTTCTGTGAAGGCTTTATGTGGTTCATGAAAACCTTTCATTTAGCACCACCGACTTCCACATCTATGGCCGAGCTGATTCGTGTCTTGCAACAGTAGCATCCACCTACGTTCTCAAAGGATGGCGGACCATAGGCTGTGGGGTCTTGGATGGGGTCGATGGAGACTATTTTGGATCACCTAGAGACACCTCCAGGGTGGAGGGTCAAGATCGCGACTTATATGCTAAGTGATTATTCCAAGAGGTGGTGGGACATTACCACCCAGTCATAGCATCATAGAGACATGGCGTGGGAAGATTTTCAGGTAGTCTTCTATGATTTCTTCTTCCCAGAGATGCTGAGGGAAGATCGAGCTCGAGAGTTCATGAACCTACAACAGGGTGCTATGTCAGTGATGGATTACTCTGCTCGTTTCACCGAGCTTCAACGTTTTTCACCTATTCTGGTGGGTGATGAGACGTTGAGAGCCAGACACTTTGAGGATGTTCTTCGATATGAAATCCGAGCACTAGTGAAAGTTTTCAGGTTGCCTTCAGTACATGATATTGTGAACCAGGCACTGATTATAGAGAGTAACCTGCAGGAAGCTAGTGGTGTGGTCCAGGGCGGTTGGGCACCTGTTTCTGGTACTATTTCTACTGGGAAGAGGAAGCGACAGATGAGTTTCTCTCACGGTGGCAGTACTAGCAAGGCGATTACTTTTGGTGGCCCAGTCGTGTGCTACCAGTGTGGTAAGAAGGGGCACAAGAGACCGTAGTGTCCACGAGACCTAGTGGAGTGCCGAGCTTACGGAAAGATGGGTCATCTACAATGTTGTTTTAGGGCGTTTCCATCCGTGGATAGTGTGAGGGGTTCTATGCAGACTCCGCGTGCGGGAACAGGACTAGTGGTTTCTTACCAGTCGAGAAACTGGAATACACTAGAGCATGAAGGCAGAGATTGTGGTCGTGGCCATGGTAGCCAGAAACCAGGATCTCAGAGGTAGTAGGGTGGGACAACTCAGGGTAGCCAGGCTGTGTCACAGGGCTGCGACACTGGGCAGACATATGCAGTGAAATAGACCCAGCAGGAGCAGGATCTCGGACCTTCTACTGTAAGAGGTACTATTCTAGTAGCTTCTGTCTTATCTTCTGTAGTTTTCGATATGGGTGCTACGCATAGTTTCATATCTGTGCCCATTGTGGAGAGCCTTGGGCTCTGTGTTTCTTATTCTTCTTCTTCTTCTGCTTTTATGACGTTAGACACTCTGTTGGGAACTAGAACGGCTAGTGTGCGTCAGTTCAAGGAGTTCCCCCTTGAGGTTTGAGGGAGTCATTTTCTTTGGGACCTCTATGTCTTATAGATGACGAGCTATGATGTCATTCTCAGGATGGACTGGTTGGTTCCCCTTCGATCCTTTTTGGATTGCTATCATCGTAGGGTGAGTTTCACATCACCATAGGGCGGAGAGTTTCTATACAATGGTGAGTAGGATGTTCAGGTGAGTCGACCTGGACCAGAGCATCATGGGTGAGGTGGTATCACAGCCCAGATTATGAGTGTATATCTGGATGATCAGGGGACTTTTCAGAAGGATTTCCCTATAGTGGTTGATGATTTCAAGGATGTCTTTCCGGATGATTTTTCAGGTCTTCCTTCGGAGCGTGAGGTAGATTTATCTATTGAGCTTGTGCCAGGAGCAGCGCCGGTGTCCATTCCTCCTTATAGGATGGCCACGCCTGAGTTGCAGGAGCTCAAGAGGTATTTAGAGGAGTTATAGGCAAAGAGTTTCATCTGACCTCATACTTCTTCTTGGGGTTATCCGGTCCTTTTCACGAAGAAGGTGGACGGTACTCTCAGACTCTGTGTGGATTATCGGAAGTTGAACCAGCTGATGGTCAAGAACTGATATCCCTTGCCAAGGATTGATGATCTTTTTGATCAACTTCGTGGAGCACGGGTGTTCTCGAAGATTGTCCTGAGATCAGGATATCATCAGCTGCGCGTGAGACCATCAGATATACCTCTCAAAGCTTTCAGGAGCAGGTATGGTCTATACGAGTATATGGTTATGCCGTTCGGACTCACGAATACGCCAGCAGTTTTCAAGGCTCTGATGAATTGCGTGTTCCATCCTTATATATATTCTTTTGTGGTAGTATTTGTGGATGATATCTTAGTGTACTCTCACACACGATAAGACCATGCCACCCATATTGAGATCGTATTGAGTACACTGAGAGAGCATTGACTATATGCTAAGTTCTCAAACTGCCACTTTTGGATGGACCAGATTCACTTCCTAGGTTATATCATCTCAGAGGAAGGAGTTGTAGTAGACCCAGAGAAGGTGAGAGAAATAGTTTCATGGGAGTATCCCAAGAAAGTATTTGAGATATGAAGTTTCTTGGGGATGGATGGTTACTACAGACGCTTCATACATGACTTATCCCACTTAGCAGCGTCGTTGATGGGTTTGACTAAGAAGGGTGTGAAGTTTGTCTGGTCAGAAGCTTGCGAGACATCCTTTCAGGAGTTGAATGGAAAGTTGACATCAGCACTGATCTTGATACTCCCAGAGAAGGGGAATAGCTATACAGTTTACTGTGATGCATCAGGGATTGGACTGGGAGCTGTGTTGATGTAGGGCAACTGAGTTGTTGCATACGAGTCTCGACAGTTGAGGCCACATGAGAGGAATTACCCGACGCATGATCTCGAGTTGCCTGCAGTTCATGCGTTGCGTTGTTGGAGACATTATCTCTTGGGAGAACATTTTGTGGTGTTCACGGACCACAAAAGTATCAAGTACATCTTTATCCAATGTGACTTGAACCTGATACAGAGAAGGTGGGTTGAATACCTTTAGTCCTTTGATTTTGAGCTTGCCTATACACCTGGTAAAGGTAATGCAGTAGCTTATGCACTAAGCAGGAAGAATCAGATACAGGTAGTGCAGGAGGCCAGTGGTGATTGTAATCTTATGGATTTGTTCTCTGAGATGCATTTGGAGGTGCACGACAGTCAGGGGAAGACCTATATTTCATCTTTAGCTGTGACTTCTACCCTCCTGGATAGAGTGAGGATGAGACAGTTATCAGATTCAGAAGGCCTAGTTCTACGGGAGTCGGTGACCAGTGAGGACCCTTCTCCTGGTTGGATGATAGGCGATGATGAAGTTTTGCGTTTCCATGGATGAGTGTGGGTTCTAGGGGACATACGCAAGGAGCTGATGCGGGAGTTTCATGCTTCATCTTGGATAGTTCATCCGGGGGTTACCAAGATGTACAGAGACTTGAGACGTCAGTATTGGTGGCCGGGAATGAAGAGGGATGTAACAGGTTTTGTTACGAGGTTTTCCACCTGTCAGCAGGTGAAGGCGGAGCATCAGAGGCCAGTCGGACTGTTACAACAGTTACCTATCCCAGAGTGGAAATGGTATGATGTCGCGATGGACTTCGTGACTGGATTGCCGAGGTCACCTCGAGGCAGTGATTCCATGTGGGTTGTTGTGGGCAGACTCATGAAGGTAGCTCACTTTTTTCCGATCAGGGAGACCTTCGGAGTTGACGAGCTCAAGAAGTTGTATATTCGAGAGGTCTTACGTCTTCATGGGGTCCCTAGTTCCATTGTTTCAGATAGGGACACCCATTTTACATCTCATTTCTGGTAGAGTTTTCAGAGGGCACTGTGTACATAGGTGTTTTTGAGCACAGCTTAGCACCCTCAGACCGATGGTCAGTCAGATCGTACGATACAAGTGCTTGAGGACATGCTGCGTGCATGCATCCTAGACTTTGGGGGCTCTTGGGAGAAGCATATACCCCTAGTCGAGTTTTCCTATAATAATAGTTTTCTCGAAACTATTGAGATGACACCTTACAAGGCTTTATATGGTAGGCCATGCCGATCACCCTTGTGCGGGTTAGAGGTAGGTGAGACAGCTTTAATGGGACCAAGTCTCATGTAGGAGACTTCTTGAGCATGTCCAGTTGATTCAAAAGCAGATGGAAACCGCACAGTCTCATTAGAAACTTAATGATGATCGTCGCAGATGACCCTTGGAGTTCATGGTTGGGGATCATGTTTTCTTACGTGTTTCACTGAGGTTTGGACACAGGCGGATCAAGAGACAGGGTAAACTTTCACCGAGGTTTGTGGGGGCATTTGAGATTATGGAGAGAGTCAGACTGGTTGCCTATCGGTTGCAATTACCACAGAGGTACCAAGCCATGCACGACGTCTTCCATGTATCTCAGTTGCACCGCTATCATTCAGACCCATCTCACGTCTTTCAGCCCGATGAGGTTAAGCTTGAGGCAGATGCGTCCTTTGAGGAGCATCCGATTCATATCATTGATAAGAGCACGAAGGTTCTCCGAGGCTAGTTAGTTCCTCTCGTACTGGTGCTATGGCAGCATGGCTGAGTGCATGACGAAACCTAGGAGCGGGAGACCGACGTAGGTGCTCAGTGGCTGGATTTATTCCTGGCTATATCTTCACCACCCTTGGAAGGGAAATTCGGGGACGAATTTCTTTAAGGGGGGAAGTTTTTAAGAACCCGGTTCTTATTTTTGAGGTACGAGTTTCTTTTGTTCTCTTTTCCTTAAGTGTTTTTGAGAAAATAAAGAAAATGGGGAAAAATCCTAAATTTTGGGACTACACTCCGTTTACTTTTCCACACTCCATGTACTTTTGGCCGTGTGGGATGAGTACACAGGTCGTGTAGCCATGTCGGTGATTAAAGGTGTAAAAACCGACTACACGCCGTGTAGTGGTCCTTTACACACCGTGTAGGCAGTCGGCAGACGAAACAGTAAGGCAGTGGAAGCAGCTGCCAGTTGGGCGACAATACAAGCTATGTAGTCAAGAATACACGCCCTGTACGCATGTCGACATATGAACCGTTTGGCGGTGCCGCCAGAGGAACAGTTAATTGAGGGGAGTACACACCGTGTACTTTGTTTTTTCCTCTTAAAATGGGCAGTAGCCAACCCTGTTCACAGGATTGGCTTAGAACCGGATGGGAGCTCGAGAGAGGACAACCGAAATTTCGTGGATCTCCAGATCGAGCGTCGGGAATCAGTTTCCGCTTCCGTCGATCACGTTTGAACCGCACAAGTAAGCCCTCCCATCTCCTTGCGTCGTTATTGTCAATTATTATTCTAATGGATGTTATTTGAGGTTGAATGAGAATTATTTTACTCAGATCTACAACATCCTTGGATGTTTCAGAAGGCGTCGTTCTGGTATATCGATCACGAGTGATCGAGGTAGGTGGCTTGGTGTTTAAATTCCAACTGTTGTGCATTTGTGTGTGTTTTTATGCTACAAACCCATGTTGGGGTGTCATGTGGCTAATTCCTTGGCAGTTTAAATACCTAGAATTGTATAGGTAATTAAATGTGATAATAAACTATTGTTTGGGATCACTGCTTAGATCGAGGACCACCCCAGGGGTGCGTTCTTCTGTTTAGCCGTTTGACCAGGATACCCGAGGGTATGCCATTGTAGTAATGTTTATTAAATTTCCTTGAGATGAATTTTATGTAAATTTTTTATTTACATGTTGGCCATGGCCCGGTTACTTGCACCTGAGGGCAGTGTTCTTTTAGCCTGAGGGCACTGATTGTTTAGCCTGAGGGAAAGGTACTGCTTAGCCTGAGGGAAACATCCTATTTCTCCTGAGAGCAAATTTTCGTATGCCTGAGGGCAGTGACTTCTGTGCCTAAGGGTGAAACTTCCTACGCCTGAGGGAAATATCTGTTATGCCTGAGGGAAAGATTCTGATTACCTGAGGGTAAGACTGAGGGCGTGGTTATATTAGCCTGATGGCAAGGTTCTGATTAGCCCGAGGGATTAGTTCTGAGGAACATTGAATGTTATTAAATTGAACTACTAAATGAATATTAAAATGGAAATAACTGGTAAAGTTAGTTACTTTTGAGTACTGCTTAGTTTATTGAATTTACTTTTGCACACTGCTGTTTCATGTTTACACACAATTGAGCACGGGCCTTTAGTGGTGCCTACTGAGATTATTTCTCACACCCTGTTTGGGTCATGCTTTTCGGCCCAAAAAGATTACATTTCTGCAGGTGTGAATAAGGGAAAGGGTCCTTATACAGGTACTTGATTGCTGTAGAGAAGTAGAGGATCATGGGACCGGGCTTAGGCTCGCGATGCTACCAGCTATTTTGTTTTGGTTTTGCTGTACTCTGTATTGTACTGTACTGTACTATTTTGTAAGATGTTCTGGCTGTTTTCTTATAACTTAAGACATGTTGCATCATCATCTATATAACTGTTGGTTATCTTTTACCGTAGTTGTTTATTTTAAATGTGTATGGTTTATTGCTTCCTCTGTTGCTGTATGCTTTCTATTTTATTTCCCTGCGCTACACTTTGACAAATGAGGGCATAGTTTCCCCACTATCAGACCTGGGCCCTCGCTACAAGTCGGCAACCTCTAGCGTTTGTGGAAATGCGATTGAGGTCACATGGCGAACCAGGTTTGGGGCACCCATTGAGTGGCACCCGGAACCGGGACGTTACAATAAGAAACATTTAAAAATTGAAAATTAATCCATTAAAAAATTAAGCTCAAATTATACCAAAAACATAAAATTCTGACAATTAACCCAAAAATTTCCTATTTTTGTGTGTCAAGGAATTGATATTATAGTGTAAAATGTATGAAAATTTGAGATTCATCACCTTGGAATCTTATTAATATCCTCAAGAAGTGGGATGTTGATCTTAATTATATTGAATGCATCAAACACTTATTATTACATTTCCTCCTATACCATATTATTATTTTATATCACTCTACTTGGAAATGGAATTTATCTATATGGTATCTCCTCAAGATTGTTTCCCTTTTCTTTTTTTACTTTGTTTTCTCCTCGATTCAGGGTGATTCTAAAATCACACTCAGTGGGGGTGAATCCTGATAAACTATTAGGAACCGTTCCCTCTCCCATTATCTCCCAAATTATCAATGTGATGGTGTTGACACCCAATTTTCAGTTTAGAGTAGTTTAGGGGGAAATATTTACAATGTTCTTACTTATCATTTTTTGTGGGTGTTGGAAATATGACTCATTTATGTCTTCATCTCCCTCAATTATGTATTTTCACTTAGAACAATTTTTTTTTAAAAATATAAATAATCTAAAAATATAACTTTGATTAAGAGTGAACTTATTTATATTGAATTGTTAAATCTTGGGAATTAAAAATACTTTTGGATTATTTAAAACACTATTAGAAAGGGGTGGAAGTTGGATATTTATTGAAAACAGGTCCTTTTTTATTGTCCATAGACATAACTCAAGTCCAGATTATATTTCCATCATTGGAGTTATATTGGTGTGAATGGATCATAATTATTTTTGAGGGGTGGTTATTGTTACTAAAATGAAATCCATGGTTATATAGCCAAGATATCATATGTCTCTTTTAATTTTGGGATACAATTTTTTGGAAGGTGGGGTATGGTGAAAATGAAAAAAATATTTACTGGAGTGAGTGGATATGCATTTTCATCCAAGGATATATATCATAGAAAAATTCACAATTAGTCAAACATAGTATAAATTAAATGATTTTTAAGAGAAGGTGGACCAACCAGATGCACCCCCTAAATTTCCATTGTACCTAAATCATCAAATTTTTTAGAATTTCTATGTCATCTTTTCAATCAATCCTTGAAAAAACTTTAGGTTTTTTCAAAAAATTCCCCCTACTTTAACATCCACCTTATCCCTCTCCATAGGAGTGAGACCTTATTATAAGTATTGTATAAAGAGTTTCTCACTAATTTGATGATATGTGTAGCTTAAAAATAAATTATTGAATTGATCCCAGTAATCATAAATCAACTCTCTTTCTTCTTTCTTGATTCAAGAGATCTAATTTTGAATTATTGTGGTCCTTTACACTAGAAATAATCTCAATAAAAAAGTGTTTTCAAATCATTTTAATTTGTAAAATCTTTATTTTTTTGGTAATAAATCTAGAATTTTTGGTTTAAGAAAGTGATAATGGGAATTTTAATAATATGATTTGGTATTTATAAATATTCCTTGGTTTTATGGTTAAGAAAAACACATTGAATTCTTTTAAATGTTTTTTTGGATCCTCACTAGAGAGACCATGGAATTAAAAAACATTGTGAATTAATCTTGGATTTATCTGAATGAATGATTTGAGTGTTGGACATGAAATTTATGTTGGTTGATAGTTAATATCAGGTGCATATGACACCCTATTGTTTTATAAATTTCATTTCCATTTGTATCCATTTTATTAGATTCTGTTTTTGATTTATATAAGTTATAAAAAACACTACTGTATGAATAATGGAAATAAAAAAGTATTTGAATTTATAGATTTTATTATCCAATCCCTAAATAATTATTCAAAATTGGGTTCTAATATAAAAGGAACACCAGGGATTAATGGTGTCATAAATTAGTGAATAAAATGGAAGAAAAGAAGTGGATCATAATATCATCAAATGAGGTTTCAATTGATGGTCCCAAAAAGAATTGGCGAGGAAGGAAGAATAGAAAATAATAGGAAGAAGAATAAAATAAACAAAATAATATTGAAAGAGAGAAATTACCTTAAGATGGATTGAGGAAAAACAACTTTCCTCTTTAAAAAAATACCAATTTGTTGTGCATTGTCTTGTGTGATCTAAAAATATTTATGATTTTCAC
The DNA here is from genome assembly GCA_963277665.1 of Viscum album. Taxonomy (NCBI): domain Eukaryota; kingdom Viridiplantae; phylum Streptophyta; class Magnoliopsida; order Santalales; family Viscaceae; genus Viscum; species Viscum album. Next base: position 632,651,526 of record OY728161.1, read on the forward strand.
TAAGTGTAAGATAGGGGAAAACCTAGGTCATTATATTCTGGGGGAAGTGAATTAAACAATCTTTAATATATTTTAATAAAAAATAAAATAAATAAAAGATCGAACAAAATATAGGGGGTCTGTAAATTATTTTAGGAATAACATAAGGTGAGAATAAAACAATTTATTTAAAAACACCTATACGACAATACATCATCAATATAATATTACATTTAATTATTCATTCATCATCATACCTAATTTTTAAAATCATTTAATTATGATCCCCTAATCTTATCAACCCCCCAAAACCTACAGAAGTCAACACAACCACAAATATAGGAAGAAATAAACCCTAGGTTAAATTAAGGTTATCTAATCGTAACACCCCACTTTGATTACAATACCAAATACAACTTGTAGTCAGTGGAAAATTAGAAAATAATATTCACCCAATAAATGAGAATTATTTTATTTTATGGATTATATTTTAATCCCAAAATTCTATTCAAATATTATTAGATTTGTAAATTAAATTTCCACTATTACGATTCAAACACGACCAGCCTTGTAGTCCAAGTGATTATCAGTAAAGTTCATTATAAATTCAAACTCAATTAATTGATCAAAATGTATGAAATATTTTGTGGTAATGGATTAAAAACATATAATTTTATGGAGTACTAATTACTTATTCTATGAACTATAATTACTCTTCTTTGGGATAAGTCGTCATCGTAAAGACGGTTTGTATAAGCAAATGTTTGTAAGGTTAAAACCCAATATTATATCAACTCATAGATACTAGCCCTAATAATAAAAATAAATAGATATAAAATAAAAAAATAATTATTTTTTATTATATTAGAAGTGTGATTAAAATAATAGAAGAAAAGAAATAAGAAGTATACGAATATTATGGAAGCCTTATTAGAAGATATCCTTTCATTGAGAATTACTTATTTTAAAAGGTTAGAGAGATATAAATAATCCACTATATTTGGAAAAAACCCCTTAATTCCTAAAATAACCAATACATGTCTAAAAAAAATAATATAAATAGATTGAATTAGGTGTAAGTTTCCAAATTCCAATAAGTTCACATGAAATATTTTACTTAAAAAAGTTACTTCTACTAGAGTAGCCTTTTAAACTGAATTAACATGTGAAATAGATGTCTTTATAGTTTAAATAAACCCTAGAAAAAAATATGTTGGTGAGTTATATTATATTAATTCCAATCCATATTTTATTTCATGAACAGTTTTCACTATTCCAATTTGAGATATAGCTATCATAGTTTAAATAAAAAATGTATCTAATTTTTTTTAAAATTATACTATAAAATTTCAATTCAAAATTCGAATGCATTAATATTTTATGATAAAAACACTAGAGTGAATTCAAAAGGGAAAAAACAAAAAATTTATTGAATTTTCAAGTTGAATCTCCAAATAAAAATTTAATTTAAATATTTAAACAAAACTCAATATGGGTTATAATATAAATTATTATCAACAGAACATTAAATTAACACATGGTTTATAAATAGTATGTTATTTTTTTATATTATTTGGGTGTGTATATGTGGGAGGTATAAGAGTTACATGGAATTTTTGTTTTTAATAAGTGTTTTACTAGATCGGTGGGGAAGTTTGTGCGGGGTATGGTATTGGTATTTTTTCTTAATTACTATATTATTTTACTTTTATATGGATTTTTCACATGATCCTATAACAACCCCAACTATAGTAACCCAGAGTTAATGGTTATTTTATTAAAATGGATGAACATACATAGATAATAATACATAGGATGATATAGTTTAGTAGTCTTAAGAAATTATATACATAAATGAACATTTCATTACATGGGATACTTAAAATAAATCAAATGAATAAATGAAAACTTTATTAATTATACATACTTATCCTTATGTCACATGTGTTAATCGTTAGGGTTTCTTAGGGAAATGAAAACTATATAAAGAGTAAAGATTAGGTTCTTATTAATCGATATCATAAGAAAATGTTAACATGATATAAACATGAAATAAAAAATATGGAATTCATAAATAATAAAAGTATGCCATAATAAATGACAACATGAGAATAACACATCCATAGATAAGATAAAAATGGAAATAAAATAACACATGGATAATAAGAACTAAACCATAGTGATTTAATGTATAATTCTTGACACAATATCCATATTATCAATTCCTTCACCAATACATCATACAAAAAATTGGTAGACATATAAGAAATACTTAAGTTATTCTGTCTAATGAGGCCTAAAAACACATAAAGAGGCTTCATAATTACAAGCCTCACCCATATCATAACAAGTCCAATGTATCCATCTTATAAGGAGAATCAATAAACAATAAAAGATATAATGTTTCATAAGGAACCTCTTACATAATATTGGATAAGTAATCATTAATTTTCTATATTAAAATAATGGATATATGAATTTCCAATATTTCACCATTTAATAGAAAAATGTAGCTATCTTGGTGAACATGCATCAATAAAATAAGAAACTATAGGTTATTCACAATGGAATAGAAAGCATCATTATCAAATAGATAATAATAGAGTAGTAGACTAAAACCATTTCATTATGTAAGAATGTAAATAGGAAATAGTTATTGAATAAACTATTTCCCAATGGTTGGAGGCCAAAGTGAAAATAAAAAAATCACCTCTTAAAATTGGAAGTATGTGGCACACATATTTAATACCAATTAAAGATGTAAACTTTTCTTAAGGAAAAAATTACAAGTCAAGATTCTTTGATGAAAAAATAGAACTTGTTAAAAAAAATAGTTTAACCCACTTAAGACTCGATAGATGCTCCAAAAGCCACATCATAATTATGCTTTATTATATAAATGCAAACTATTATAAATAATAGATCTATAATACCATATATTCATGGAATACATAGGTATTTGGATAGTGTATTTTATGAGTAATAGAATGCTTATGTATTATAATGTATTATGAAGGTGATATTATTGGATATGAACTAATAATAAGTATCATATTATATGATATCACCTGAATTATAGCATAATATATGATGTGAATATGCCTCTATATTAGAATACTACTAATTTCTATCACAGAGTATGATAGGATGATGATATGGGATATCAAGTGCATGGATTCTTCCATATCTCCCTCATGGTTTTATTTGACTATGAATCAATGGGTTGATTAATTTATGGATATATATATGATAAAATCATTTAAATGATCAATTATTATTAATCCCCAATATACATATATTATGGTAACATATTTTGGTTATCATGTAATGAAATCCAAAATATGAATCACTTCATTAATTAAATGAGGCCTATATAATATACATGATCCTCCTATTGGGTTTGTGTGAAACAATGTGATTGTATAATATTATTAATGCACATATAAAACTGTATATTCTTTCTTGTTCACCATTATTCTTTGTAAATAAAATGATATGACACCTTTAGTGTTCAAGGGTCCTCTCATAGAGTATGAAGATCCATTGGGCTAGTGTACCTCATATAAAGGTGAACGTTTATAGGCTATTTATAGGTGATTATAATCAAATATACTCAACAAATAATGGTGTATATGGATCATAATTCATTTGATATAAAAATACTAAATTTTTATATTCTTTATACTACATTATTATTTGAACATGATGGGTCATGAATATTTATGTGTTTCTTCCACTATGTTGATCATGAAATGATAATCTAAAACACATATGTGGTATCAGATACATCTTCATCAATTAATCAACATGTTTATTTACTATTTTCATGGAAAACATGAATTTCATAATCTTTTTGAGACTATATCATTGCATATGATATGAAGTGTTAAAATTGAATCCACAATGTTTCCGGATTAATTTTTCATACATTACATTATAGGACAATGCAATGTGTTTTTCTTAGTCATAGGAAGTGACTGATACGTATCATAAATAATGATAGATTTAAAACCCATGGTTTTTATCTGTACTATAGGATATGATATAGGTGATATAATAATCTACGATAAAACCCAAGGTTTCATGAAAACATGGCATCAGATCATAATTGTGATATTGGAGATATTTCTAATTATGATTCACCTCTATGTTAGAGTCTCTGAGCTCCATATATAAAATATTTTCCTTTTCAAAATTTACTATCTTATGTATAGTTTAATTAATACATAAGAGTTAATAAATTTTTACGATAAACTCTATTTCATAAGGGTTACTCGATATATAAATTCCACTCAACTGTGTATAGGAGTTTTTCATTATATAAAGAAATAAAAAACTAATACCTAAGGGTACTATGCATAAGAAAATTTTATTTACCATAAAATTGAATCCTGATATGTAAGGGTTCCATTTTAGATTATCCTGTATTACGATATATAATACCCATTTAATAATAATAAAATATAATATGAACCAAAAAATGATTAAAATTTAATATTTTGGATAAAAATTTTAATATTTTATATACTTTTTATAAAGGATAAGTGTTAGGCATTGTATATAAAATATTTTTATGACTAAAAAAATGAAATGCCAATATTAATATCTCATGTCTTTAAAATAAATGAAATATTTATTTATTCTTTTATTCATGTATATAAATTTTTTATATAGTTTTAATATTATGTCAGGTTTAATATATAAATTCATAATTATGTATTGTTATGAATGCATAGAAGAAGAAAACATGGGAAATAAATATTTTATGGATATAATAGTTATGGATTTTATATACCTATGGTGTATATTAAATGGGTGAAACTCATATATAAGGACTTATAGTTTATATTTAAAGTATTTATATTGAAATTATAGGTTTTATTTACGGAATGATTATAAATTACAAAACAAGTCCAAATATAAAATCATTTACATCTAAATTTATTATTTGTTTATAGTTATTAATTGAATTTTCTCAAATTAAAGGCCTTATTTGAAGAAATTATTTAAAAAACACTAAAAGGAGTTTTTATGTTTGATTTGATCAAGGTTAAAATAATAATTAATATATTATATTTTTATTATTTAAATATATTACATTTTATAAATTTAAATACAACATGTTTCTATTTAATGTAATATCATATTTTAAAAGTAAGTACCATATAATGAATAATATGACAGGTTCATATTAAGAAATGAATATAAAGTGTTTATTTTAATAATTATTGAATGTCTACAATGAATATCTAAATTATTTAGTTTATATTTTCATATTTATTTATTAATTTTTCAAAGAGTGTTTATCTCATGTTCAAATTTTAAATTTCCAATTCCCTGCTTTATTCCTAGATATAATTTTTTATATTATGATTTTTTATACTTTAGTTTAAATGTTTCAAACTAATAATAAGTTATTATACATTCATTTAAAGAGTTACATTCTAGGTATGATAATTCCAAAAAACTTTTTTTATATTAAAATAAAAATACTTTATAGTTAAGTGAGAACCGTACAAAGAAAAGAATCAGCATGGGGTTAGTGGGGCCCCTAATAAAATCCTTTATTGAAAGAATGATCCAATCCTATGTATGATAATGAATTTTGTTTTCATCTACCTTAAATTGGGTTTGAAATTAATTTTGTTATCTTAATTTTAGTTATTGAATAAGGTATATATATATATACACTATTTTTTACACTTATTAGAGAATTGATTTCACATTTTAAAAAAGAATCCACAGTTTGAGGAACTTTGGGTCATAATTCTGACTATTTTGGAAGCTTATTCTCTATTCTAGAAAAGTGAGGGTCAAATATCTATTGTTCCAGGATTAGTTCTAAAGTTATTTTTAATTATATATAATTCTAAACTATTAAATAAAAATTTTATGTACCTTATTCATTTGATTAATTTGGATATATGTAAATATGCTTGGATTCTATTTTTTGGTGATTAACACAAACTAGGAGTTGTGTAATGTGTTACACACCAATATGTTTCAAAAATTTTGGTTTGGTGGGAAGAATAAAGTTCCAAAATAAATTATTAATGACATGTATACATGTAAAGGTAGTAACAAGATATAATATGGTGAGATTAAATCTCTTTTAAAAATCCTAAATGTTTGATTCCTTTTAAAGAAAACACATGTCAATTACATGATCATTCCTATAGACAGGTTCTTCCATTATAGGGTGTCCATGGATTATATTGTGTTTGATATATTGGAAATGGAAAACCATATGAGATATATAACCAAATATTACTATGATATTTAGGTTATTCTTAATTGAGAAACCCTAAGAGTTAAAATACTAGAGAAATAGAGTTGGGTATATAAATTTTGATGTATTGAATAAAATTTTATCCACTCACCTATCCAAGAGTAATATATAATATGATTGGGATGATTCCCCACATAAATAATTGTGTATAAGGAGCAAATATATTGTAGAGTCATTAAACAGATAGTTATGGATCAAATCCAGATAAAGTTTATCATGAGTATAAATGGGGTCATCATTTTAGGGGGAGTTGTTTCCCACAAGGTTGTGAAATTCTCCCATCAGATTCATGGTAGGGACTAATCAACTTGCTTCTAGGTGTAATATGTGGCAAGAAATGAGTCCTAGATGGGTAAAGGGGTAGTTTATAATGTTATTAATAAGTTATCTTTGATCACTCATTATCATGATGCCTTTTATATATGGGTGGGACACTTAGGAAATATAAAACCAAGTGGGGTGGTTGTTGAATGAATCATGTGAAACCAAATTGGTGGAAATACTCATCCTTTACTAAATTGGAACCATATATCAAAGACAACTTTTAATACATTGATTAATGTTGAGAGGGATATTGTTTCAACAAATATTTTGAATCACTCCCCTCCTATTCTTTACAGGGACTAACTGCCCTATTTTTGGTTGTAATATTATATAAATAAATGAGTACCTCATTGGGTGATGGGGTTATTTTGATTAAATTAATAAGTCAATTTATATTTCCCCCTAACATGATAACTTTTAAATATGATTAGGATTCCTAGGAATGAAAAAATTATGTGGGGTGGTTCTTAGAGTTTACAAAATAATGTGTAGCAGTATTGGTGTATGGATTCACCATTGTTTGAATTTAATTTTCCTTGTATTTATTTATTAATTTTTTTGAATTTTTTTTGAATTTATTTAAAACTTGATTTAATATCATTGGAAGTGTTTGATAAGTTTTTTAGATGATTATACATGGATGGATGTGGCTTCTAAAAGTTCTAAAGTCATTTCTGAAAAATGAAACAACGGATAAAATTTAAATAGTATCTAGTGTAAATATTGTGAACCTATCATAAGGATTTTATCGCTAATAATAAATATTTATTTTTTAGTGTAACAATTTGGAATTAATCTTAACACTTTAAGACTTTGAGTGTAAGTATTTGGTGGTGGTCAAAAGGCTTCAAGTCTCTGAGTGTAAACCTTTTAAGCAGAAAAATAAGTCATTAATTAAAAATATATACTTCATCATAATCCATCAATTGTAATACGACCTCGAGTGACCAACATAATGCTTCAATACTTTGGAAAATTTGAGTTTCTACTTGGTGAGAAAATCGAGTTTCCAGAAATTGAATTTTCTAATGAAATAAAACTTCATGATGAGAGAACCAATAGTCAATGAACAAAAAACCACATCTAAAACATGATTCAAGTTGATTCATTCTATATTTTGAAAATTATAATAATCATTAATATCTTTTAAAATATCCAAACTATAATATTTGAAAAGTTACTTTGTTTCTCAAAGTGGAAGCTATTCAAGAAGAATATCTAGATATTATATCTAGAATTTTATTATAGGAATTTTGTGTTGGTGTTAGGATCCTAAATAAACCACAAAATTATTAGTCATATAAGATGATTTTGTGATATGATCTTTATAATAAAATTTAATTAATATTGTTTATTACATGTGTTATTTAAAATAAGATAGAATATTAAGACTGATCTAGTTGATTTAAGAAGCGAAAATTGAAGAAGATGAGTTAGTCAACTAGTGCTATTGTATCTTAAGCAGGATGAAGAAGATGATACACTGGGTACGACATGAAAGGTAAATTTTTTCATTAGATATAATGTAATGTGAAGAGAAACTTCATTCAAATTACTTTATTTTGAAGTGAAAAGAGAGTAGTGAGAAACAAAAAATGGGAATTCTATAATGGTGATTTTTGCTGAAACCCATCAAATTATTCCTAGTTTACCTTTTATGTTCAATGAATTAAATGGGATACATTAAATTCTATATAATGGAATTAATTTTGAGAATATTTATGTTATTTTTTTTCAATATGGTAGAGTGAGAAAGAATGTTGTGCGATTCATAAAGGTAAGGATTTGAGATAGAGTGAGAAAGTTATTGAGAAGTAGTGAGCCTAGTGTGAGTAGTTTTTATTTTAAAATATATATTTATTAGAGTAATAATAATCTACTTATTGAGTTCATATATTTAGAGTATATAATTATATTTATATCTGGTGTTTTAAAAAGTTATCATACCATCCTGAATCATCTGAAGGTCCATGGGGACAATCTTCATCAATTGCTGAAGAAACATAGAGCTTCAAGTGATATTTCTCATTTATTACAAATCATTATAACCAATAGGATTCTATTTAAGTTAAAAATTTATGTTTATGAACTTGAATATAATATTATACTATTCATATACACTTATATTTTATTATAAGAATCTTGTGAATAATTAGTGGATTAGTAGGAGTCAAACATGGCATGGAGTAGGAACCCACATTCGGTCTGAACCTTGTAACTTCTCCCATGCCTAGAATTATTTACTTGTTAATTAAATATGATTAAGACTTGGTAAAATATTTTAGTGTATTGTGTCTTAATTTTTAATATATGGGTTTTTTAATCAAATTAAATTGTAAAAGACAATCACTACTAATTCATCTCACCCTTTTCAGTGGTGCATTATTTCTTGGGGAACTTCAAGTTATAGGATAAAAACATGTTCCCTATGTCAGATCCATTAGCTACTTGAAATGAATAATATTAATTATATTAATAATAATGGTTTTCCAAACATCTATGGAAAGAACAAACATGCATATAATACTTGGACGATTCTATTTATTTTATTACTTGGCCTTGAAGTTTTTGATGTAGTTATAGATGGTTTACGCTAATATTAGAGAATATAAAAATGATATTTACTAATAACAGAAACTTATAGACTTATGGGAAGGAAATAAATGTGATTATTATGTCTCTATCTAATAATTTCCACACAAATGTGGTGGTAATGAAAATTTTGAAGGATATATATGATAAGTTTGATGGAATATTTGAAGGAAACATCAAAGTTAAATAAGCAAAGTTAAAAATATATAAGAGTTAATTCTATGATATCAAAATTACTAAAGATGAAATCATTTATGACTTATCTATAAGGGTGAATATAATTATTAGAAAAATAATAGGATTTGGTGAGAATATGGATGAATCCACTATCATTATGAAGTTGATGAAAAGCCTTATAGATAAGTTTGATTCTAATATTTCATCTCAATATGATAGATAAGATATCACTTTTTATGAACTATAAAAAATTCTTATTACATACAAAATGAGATAGGATCGAATGTTTAATAATAAATCCAAGGATGAAATGGAATTTAAAGCTATGAGAAAGATGAATCTTAAATATTAATCTGCTATAGAACCCATTGATCCTACCAGTGTAAAGATCTTAACTTTTATAAAATAAATTATTTTTTTAAATGATTAAATGAGTTATTAAGATATCAAGTTATAGAAAACACATGAACAAATTTGGTTATTTTGGACCATTATATGGTATGTTATTTTTAAAATACCATTAATAATCATAATTGTTTGTAACATAGACATTGTATAATGACCATTAAGATTAGTATATTAAGGGTTATGATAAAGTACATTTAACATAGATAAATGGACCCAAGACATCGACTAGTAGGATCATACCCTATGAATCCCATCAATCAATGTTTTTGAGGAAGATAACATCATTATTATTTACCATTGACCAAGTCCAATATGAGATTCAATAACTAAATCATCAGTGAAACCATTTATTGGTGATGTTTAAGCTTATACATAACATGACCCAAAACGTGTTCCCTGAACCACACCATGAAAATCTCACCATCGCACATCTTACATTTATGGATTTTTCTGGTGTAATAAAGGTCTATGTATGTAGACTTTACCAATATAGATTTGGAATTTTTTTTCTAATTAAACCATGATTATATTTATCCCTTTTAATAATACTTTTTAAATGATTAAATAATGAGTTTGATAAAAACTAAATTTTGATATGATGATACACAAATTATATATTTGGGAAATATATAGTTTCAATAAAGAAACCCTTTTTGATAAATTTAATAATTTTTGATATAAATAATATTTTTATAAAATATTATTTCTAAATAATATTTATTAAATATAAATTATATTATAATTTTATGAAGTCAAATGTAATTGTTATAGGGGAAAAAATCTGTTGTTGTAAAAAAACTAGTATTTTTTAATAAATGGGAATTTTTTGATTTAAACATAAAAATATCATATTTAAATAATTATTTTGGTAAAATAAATAATATTTTTTAAATTAGTATGTTGAGATTATCCAATTTTTATTTTTTCTTAATTTTATGGGATAGTCAAATTTTTGGGTAAAAATTAAATATGGAATAATTATATAGTATGTATTATGACATCATAAAATACCATAAGTGCTGTAATTAATTATATAAAGAGTTTTCATGTCAAAAATTATGTTTCAACTTTAAAATAATGTGTTTTTAAGTTAATTTTGTAATTCTATAAACCCTTAATGAATCCTCAAAAACATGTTTTATATTTTTACGTTTTAAAATAAATTCTTTATATGAATGAACCACTTCCAAATCACTAAGGGAGTTATTATTATCTGATCGGTTATTATAATTATTAAATAATGAAAAACAATCCTATTTCTCAGAATCCATGGGAAAAAACCATGAGAAGGTTTGTGGTTTTTATTACTTTATCATATAGAATACAAAACATATGTTTGTAAATTAATAATGAATTACCCTATCTTTTCCTATATAATCCCATCCAACCACCCATTACTCTTCAATCAAAACAATTTGAGAATGCATTTATTCTTCAATTACCTCTATATATCCCTTCCAAGGTTCCCCAATTCTCTTAATAATATCATCTGAGCTCTTAGAAGCATCTTCTCAAGGTAAGGCATCCTTTCATTCCCCTCTTTTTTCAAGAAACTTATTTTTTCATACCTTTTGATTTATAATTTTTCAAGTTGGGATATGTTTTTACACGTCCTTATTAATTTCTTTATGATTAAAAAGTAATTATAGATCCTTTTATCTCTCGTTAAACTCTTCAACGAACCTTTATGTACACTTGTTATGATGTGGAAATTATCATGCGCTTTTCCATGACAAACATTTTTGTAGGGAATACTAATCTCTATTTAAACTGAAGGTTATTCTAATAGATGTAAATTTTATTAATTTATTGGGAATTTACATGTATGAAACATATAATCCTTAATAGTGGGTTTAAAATATATGAAATATATTCTTATACTGTATGATCTATGTGGCACAATTATGCATGTACATGATATGAAAGTGAAAGGTGGTTTCTGAATTATATAGACCTCCACTGAATGGAGTAATGTTTTCTATCTCATGAGATGCCATGTATGGTGCATGATAGGTTATTATAATAACATTATTTTATGTTGTCTTAGTGGTTAGAATTGACTTTTGTTTATGACTGTATGTTTTATATTGTTGTAACATTCCTATGTTTCCTTTATGTTATCATGTTATATCATGACTCATTGATAAAGATTATGATTCTAAACCCTCTTAGGCTACCTTGATATACCTACTTGGTCAAATGTATTTCTTTAACTTATGCTACATTTTTCTATTCCTTTACCCAGATTTATAGCTCTCCTCTTTCTTATGTACACCCCCAGGTTATCCCATGTAGTTTTGGACGGTCCAAGGAATATAAGGGCATGTTTTAGAGTTTTTAAATAATAATGTCATACCCATGTTTCAATTAAATGTTTGTGTACCTAATTTACCAAATAAAGTAGGACTTAGGATCTTTCAGGGTTGTATTCTGTGTATCTTTCTATAGTAAATCATGAAATAAAATGTAATCAAATATGGGTTTTCATAGTTGTTATTATAGAAAAGACTAGTTATTTTTGGGGATTAGGATTAGAGAACATTATTGAAATCTTTTTGGATAATTATAAACGTAGTAAAACATCCATAAATTATGGTAATGTATATAGTGAGTGTTTTATAAGAAAACACATCCTTTTCTGGATACTAAAAGTGGATGTGGATCCATCATAGTTATAAATAGAGGTAATGACCCCAAAAATGTTGAATTGGGCTTCACTCAATCATCATATAATGCATGAAAAAGATGAATTACTATACACCTAATTTGAAAATCTTAATGGACATGCTTTAGTAAATTCACAAGTTCATTATGAACCATTATTAAAGGGACAAAAATTACTATAAGACTTTATCGTAGGAAATAGATAATAGATAACCTATATTGAAACATAGAAATTAATAGGTTAAGGAATATATTTAATTTATGATTTTTACCTTTAATATTCGAATTTTATATTTTATATGTTCAATGGGTTGACAATTCTCATCCTAAAGTAATTTTTTGATGAAATAAATGATTAGAAATAGAATCAAATAGTGAATTATTGGCTTATCTTCTATTCACGAACTTAAAATTTCTTATGTGAATATATTTAAATGTATTAATTTATATCATGAAAGTTTAGTAGACCTATTCCAACACCACAAAAAAATATTGAAGTAGAGCTATCTGTAAAAATGAAAAACAGGGAAATTATTTAATAACAATTATATAACTCCCCATATCAAAATTTGTGGGATGAATTTCCCAAAAAACAGTGTGATATACACTTTAGTGGAATTAGATGATATTATAGGCATGAATTTTCTTTCCTTGTATAGATCCCACATAAATTGGATAGATAAGGAAATAAATCTCTATATCCAAATTTCCCTCTGATTCTATACAAGTACAATGAGGATAATAAATCACCTTTAGAATCACCATATAAAGCATGTATATTATTACCTTGTGAGCAACCATATCTAGATCAAATTATTGAGACTAAATAAAACATCATCCTTGAAGACATTCCCATTAAAAAGAAATTTGTTCATGTTTTTCCTTATTTTTTTCCAGTCTTCCTCCTAGCCATGATTTTGAGTTCTCAATTGAGCTCATACCTAGAGATTTACTAATATTCAAGACTCCATATGGAATAACCATTATTGAACATGAAGAGTTAAAGAAATAATTATAGGATAAGTTGTATAAAAGGTTTATATTCTCATGTGATTCACCATGTGGTTCCCCGGTCCTCTTCATCAAGAAGAAGGATGGGTAAATGCAACTATGCATTGATTATCATTATATTAACAAGATAATGATAAAGAAAAAGTATCCTATTCCATGGATTGATGAATTGTTTGATCAGATACATGGAGCCCATTACTTCTATTAGGTGGATCTTTGGTTGGGATATTATCAATTAAAGGTAAAGAAGGTAGATATACCTTGTACTACTTTTCATACATGGCGTAACACCCTGACATTTACCTCCATATCTAAAATGGAGTGCCACATGACCTCATGCACATATCTTCGTATGTAAGAGGCTGTTGACTAACAAAGAGGGTCTAAGTCCATCAATGGGAATTCTATACTCTTAGTATAATTTAATAGGATCAATAATAAATAATAAAAAATATAAAAAATGAATGAAAATAATAATTAATAAAGTTAGAGTACACACATAAATATAAATATTGAATACAAATAAATAAGCTCCCAATATGGAAATCTAAACAAAGTGATAAGTTAAGGTAAATAAATAAATAAAATAGTGGGCCCTCTAGACTCTATCATGGTCTACTACTAGCTTCATATTCCTCTATTCAACTATCCCCCACATGTCCCTTTCCATCACTAGTTTAATAGTCACGAAATCTATATGCACACCAAAATTTTTGAGTAGGTTGTGAGTACAAGACTTAGTAGGACACCACTAATCCTTCATTAACTTGATGTGATAATGTAAAATAGTGTATTCCATAATAATTAAAAATTATTAAAAATAATAAACATATAATAAAAAATTGAGGGGTCATGCACTAACCAATCCTCCAAAAACCTCTAGTCATACCAACTTCAATTCTATTCCAAAAAATGTATTGTATGTCAGTAAGAGTTAAAACCATTTATAAGGATATTGGTGTGTAAATTTGAATCCAAAAATCATCAAGTGATTAACATAAACATAATCCACAAGTCATCATGTAATACACATAATCTACATGACATAGAGTATTTTCAACTTACTCAGAATCCTAAAGGAATCGAGTAATATTCAGAATCCACAAAGCATATAGTGTCATCCATCTACTCAAAATCCAAATGGAATCAAATGGATATCATGTTACAAGGATATCATGCACTGACTTCATCATTTCCAAATTCCATGAGTTCACCCCTAAAGTAGTTATCATTCCATGATGGCCACCTGTGGTGAATACAACATAAAAATCCGATAATGGAAAAAATTACAAGGAATAGCATGGTAATATCCATAACACACATCTTGAGAAAATATAGAATCATCATATAACAAATTTTTTTTATCAAAAACCATCATATAATGCAGTTTTCTTAAAATTATCATGGAATAAAGTCATATGGTGTCATGAGCTACACACAACCAACAAATGATCATAAGTCAGGCATGTATATCAAATATTCCAACACAATAATCATGCCATGGAAACATCTGTAATGAGATCCCAAGAAGGTAAATAAAACCCTACCTAAAAGGTTTTTACATAAATGATAAGGATAAATCACCCAGTGTGGTTCCAAATCAAGATTGGAAGCCTCAACAGTCAAGAAAACTTCATCTTGGGCCTTATTATTATGCTTGTTGATAGGTCAATGCTCATGTTTTTTCTAAGTCTCCTATAATATAAACCATCTATTTTATTTCAATAAGAAATAAAATGTTACATGTGATGATAATTTTGTGTTTAATGTAAAATTCCAAATTATCATTTTAGGCCAATCATGTGTTAGAAATTTTTCCCTCAAGAAAAATTTTCTTTTGATAACTTCTTATAAATTATCATTTAATTATTATCTCACAATAATTTGTTATAAATTATCCTTTAATTATTATCTTTGATAAATTTTCATAAATTATCCTTTGACTATCCTTATTAATTATCCATTTATAATTATCTTATAATAATTTCTATTAAATTATCATTTGATAATTATATAATATTATCTTCAAATAATATTGTGAAATTATCCTTTTATAATTTTTGGTAATTATCATTTTATAATCCTTGAAAATTAACTTTTGAGAAATTTTCCATATTTATATTTTGATAATATTTATTTTTTAGGTTATCCTTTAATAATTTTATGGAATTATATTTTAATTATTATTTATAATAACAATTTATAATTCCTTATAATTATGATTTGATATTTTTTTAATAAATTACCCTTTGATTATTCTGTGGAATTAGGCCTTGATAATTTAGGGTTTTATCATTTTAAATTAAATTCACCTCATTTTCCCATAATCTAGTTATTAATGGAAAAAAATAAAACAAAACCAACCTAATTTCCACATATGCACAATTCCCCAATGGAAGAAGGAAGAAGATATTGTGCACCCATAACTGGAAAGAGGAACTGGTATCTGTTCAATGAGTTTTTCTAATCCTATACAAGGGAGTTCTAGCGTCTCTCAGACTGACAAGGTCAACTAATGGTAAAATTTAGATAATTTATGTATTTTATAATTATCTACATATTCATAAACCCCCAAAATTTAATACCCTATTTTTATATGTGATTCAATCAAAAAATTAAGCTGGGGTGTTTAATTCTTCCCCATTAAGGACTCGAAAATTGCAATGTATCCAAACAATTGAATTCTAGAGGTTTTAGATCAAACTGAGGGTGGAAATGGTGGTTGTATCATGGGTATTTGGAAGAAGAAACAACAACAACAACAACAACAACAATAATAATAAAAATAATTAACAACACTAAAATAGTTAAGGGTAAAAAATTACCCATGCGATGCAACTAAACACCCAACAGACACAAACGTTATGTCACACCTAGGGTAAAACCCAAATTACGGACATAATGAAAATTTCATATCTCTCATAAGAGACACCGTTCGAGAGATAATTAAAGTTTTCAATAAAAATTTATAATAAAAATAAAAAATATATTACCCTCATGTGTGATTTAACCAAATTACTAACACTTACAAAGGTTATATCATGCCTAGGGTAAAACCTGCATTCCAGAACTAATGGAAGTCTCATATTTCATATTTAAGACACCATATAATAGATATTATATTATTTGGAAAAACTATGGGAATGTGATATTATATATTTAATATTTTTTTATAATAATACCGAGGCTCTATGGGCCTCATAATTCCACAATAAAATGCCCCTACAACCACAAATATTTCATAGAATATTCCATGGTGTTAACAAGGATTGTACCCTCACACAAACACTTTAAAACAAATATATCACTTAAAGAGGTATTTTTTATTGAAAAATTACATTCTCAAATAAAAGGGGGTTTCATTAACATTTAAAAAATTGTAGATATTTCAATTCTAACCCTATATAAACTTATTATAAATAAGAAGAAACTCTTGTGGTCTTGCTCGAATAACGTAGGCCACTGAGCTCAAACATCAAACTGATTCACTTACATATCCTCTTAGATCCGTCCATGCTACCATCAATCTGAAAAAGTGGTAATTTACTCCCTCATAGTACCTTCTCACTCTGGTATATAATTTTCATCACACACTCATCATAAAATGCTTCGTGATCTAGCTTAATATCCTTATATTGGATAACATTCACAGTATCGGGTACATACATCCAGATACATTGCGCATGCCTTTATAATATGGAGGACGTTACAAATGGTATTAAAATACCACAATCCATTTGAATATCATGAAAGATCCAACAAACCATGGTTCTATGTTTCATTTCATTCTCATATGTCTGTGGCTTAACTGAGGAGTCACACTAAAGAAAAATTTATCGCCCACACCAAACTCTAATCTTATTCTCCTAGGGTTGATATATGATCTATTCATGCTCTGAGTGGTGATCAAACAATGATGAATCAGATGTACTCTCTTATAGGTCTCCTGAGCCAAACTAGGTCCCACAAAAACTTCCATAGCTCACTCATTCCAATATAGCAGTGATCGACATGGTTTTCTATAAAGTGCCTCATAAAGTTCCAATAGAATCAATACATGGAAACAGTTTTTTTACACACACTCACCCAAGTCTATTTGATCATACCATACTCCACCAATGTCAATAATGAAAGATAAAATTATATCTTTCAATATTAGTATCTTGTGCTCAAACTATCCATCTCTCTGAGGATGGTACACTGTGTTTAATAAGAACTGATTCCCTTAGGACTTTTGTAATCCCTTCCAAATCCATGATGTAAAAAGTGCATCTATATATGAAATAATTCTCTAGGGAAATCCATTTATTAATATGTTATCATGAATATAGATATTTCCTTTCCCATACACTGAGTGAGTCTCTTAGATCAGTAAAAGTAGAAAATTTTCATTAGTAGATTGACATTCATCGAGATAGCATCATGAATTCTCAAGGTCCTAGGTAACCCCATAAAAAAGTCCACTGTAAAATACTCCCACTTCCAAATGGGAATTATAAGTGGCTGGAGAAACCCACGAGGATACAAGTGATCTATCTTTACCCTCTTGAGGTACATAATCTATAATCAAATCCTCTATGATTGAATCATAAACTATTACTCACCCATATACCATGATAACAGATTCATTGTATAATGACCATTTGAGTATTGGGTCACCTCCATCTAGGTGCTCCACACATCATAAAAAATCTAGGTATTACTCTTTCTAGCCTTTAATAGGTCTATAAATGTTGATGTGATCACTAAAGGGGCATAAGTCAACGATCCCTGATCTAAAAAGTCATCCATACTCCAGTCATTAGAAAAGCTAACTAAGAATCACTAATCCTATGAAGGACTCTCGCCAAGATCCTGCTCCTCCAGTGTCATCCATCTAAGACTGTTTTTGATCATGGCACCTTTCCATGGTACATAATCCATATCAAAGTGAAAACTTTATAGATACTCAACCCAATTACTATATTTCAGGTTCAAGCCACACAACGTGAAGATAAAAAAAATATCTTATGGTTCATAGAAACAAATAAATATCTCATTGAAGTGATAGTGTGACCAACAATTTAGATCATGGAACACAAATACAAGCTCAAAGTCATGAGTTGGGTAGACCCTAATGGTGGGTAATAGATTACGTGACCCATAAGCTACCACATTCTCTTTCAATATCAATACCACCCCTACAATAGTTTTTATATATCAGAAAATACTACATTACCAATCCAAGGCCCAGGGAGTGTTAAGACTGAATTCATCTTCAACCTTCTCTTGAGATCAAAGAATGATTCTTCACACAGGTCCGACTAATGGATCTCCATTCCATTATTTGTTAATTCTATTATGGGTGCAGATATTCAAGATATGTATTGAATAAAAAATCAATAATATCATGCTTTTCCTAGGAATATTCTGATCTTGAACTCATTTCAAAGTCATGTCTATGAAAACAATGCCTCTAATTTCTCTGGATATAAGGATATTGTTATATGGGAGAACACATTTCCTAATAACTCCCCCCCTAAAATCTCAGATTCACACTCCGATAATATGGTGTATAGCCAATATGATCGAACCACACTTAATACTATCTCTATCTTCATAACACATTTCTCTTATGTTGGTGAGTAGATTAGGATGTTATCTATGAACACCATGATGAATGAGTCTAGGTATGGGTGTAAGGTCTTGTTCAAGAGATCCATAAACACTATTAACATATCCCTTAGTTAGATCAATATCACCGATTAATCATACAATCCACACCTTCTCCAAAACAACATCTTTAGAATATCCTTCTCTCTAACTCATAACTTTGGATATCCCAATCAGAGTTCAATTTTGGAAAACCATCGGCTCCCCATAACTGATCAAAAATATCATTAATCTTGGGAAATTGATAACTTTTCTTCACCATCACGTAGTTCATATTTCCATAATCAATTAATATTTGATTACTACCATCTTCCTTCTTGGAAAAAACATTGGTGAACCCTAGAGTGAATTACCTAGCATGATAAATCAATTCCACTACATGTTTTCTAGATACACCTTGAGCTCCCTCATCTCGGTTGGCGTCATTCAATATGGGGGTATCGAAATGGGGTAAACACATGGAATGAGATCAATACTTGTTTGACTTTCAATATTTTTGAGATTATACTCATTCAAATATTCCCGCAATGATTTCAACCCATCGATCAACATCTCGAGGGCCTTTGGTTCCCTAGAAGGATGAATAATGATAGAGTTGATTTCGGGAAACATTTTTACTGGATATTTTAACTATAATTACTAGGATATTAACTATGAAAAATTATTCTAGTTGAAGTGACCTTTCTGCCTAAAACATTTAGAAGGTGCGTGAGAATGATCAACTATATTCTCTTACATGTCCAGTGGTAGTGCAGAAGCCTCCTCTCTTGTAGGTGTATTCCAACCTTCTTCCCAAGTAGTCCCAAACGATTATGTTGAGTTGACATCTTCTATGACACAAAAGAAAAAATTTGAATAAGAAACAAAGTTATTAGGATAAAACCTAATCTGTATCTGAGATCACAAACAATTATCTTAGGAGTCTACCCTTAACCCAAGATATACCACTCCTAGCACTAACCCTGGTTTCTTTCCGTTCATGATAGTCATAATCATATATATATAAAAGAAACATGCACAGTTCAATTAATTATTTATAATAAAGATATATCAAAAAACATACCAATAGAAATATATCACCCAAAGAGAAACTGTACAAAAAATATAACACAAATCTAGGAATTAAATTAAAAAACAACTATGAAACATAATAATTGATATATATATTACATGTGAACCTATATTCCTAGCCATGATGCATGAACTTACCCAAAATCTCATAAATCACGTATCAATGTCATGTGAATCACCCAAGCCGAATTTTATCTTTGTTAATAGTAAACATAATCTCCCCACTTTATGGAAACTGAGAGGTCTACTATTAGGGCTAGACAAACATTGTCATAGTTATACTACTGAGTACCAATCATCCCATACCCTATTAAAAATATCCCAAATCAAGGAAACTAGAAGAATAAGTTTGAAAGTCATGGTACTTTGATACTATTTTGTATTATCCCTACCTAAACTGTTGGGTTCAAACTAGAGTTCCACATGACCTCATGGAGACCTCACCACATACAAGACGCTTCCAACTAGTAACAGGGGTCTCAGTCCATCATTGGGGAGACTATACCCTCAATATCATGTAATCGGATCAATAATAAACAATAAAAAATATAATAAATGAATGATAATAATAATAAATAATATTAGAGTATATGGAAAAATATAAATATGGCATACAAATAAATGGTCTCCTAATGTGGAAAGCCAAACTAGAGTATTAATTGTAGGTAAATAGATAAATAATATAGAAGGTCCTTTAGATTCTATCCTAGAACACCAACATCTCCATACTCCTTTTCTTTATTCGTCCACCATAGGGCCCTTCCCTTCACTGGATATCTAGTAATGAAATCTATAAGCACACCAAAATGATTGAGTAGGGTGTGAGTACAAGACTCATTTGGACACCAAAAATGCATCCTTAACCTAATGTACTAATGTATAATAGTTTATGCCATAATAATTATAAATTAATAATATGCATAGATAGAAAATTTAAAATTGACTGGTCCTATGCCAACCAAGACACCATAAACACCTTGTCGTACCAAATTTATATCTATATTAAAAAATTTATAGTATGTTGGTAATAGTATAAGACCACCCACAAGGATATTGGTGTTTCACTAAGAATCCAATAGAAATCAAGTGATTAAAAAACCCAAAATCCATAAGACATCATGTAATACTCTGTATACATAGGGCATTGAGTATTTGTATCCTACTCAAAATACATAAGGCATTGAGTTAGAGTTGGAATGAATAAGGAATTGAGTATTGAACATCTACTCAAAATCCATAAGGCATCGAGTGTAAGAATAGTTATAAGGCTATCATGAAAACTACCATAATCTCCATATTCAATGAGACAAATTCTCATGGAGTAATCATACCAGGATATACACCTACCACATATAAAACAAACCAATCCTCCAAAAGAAAATAAATGATAGGTCATAGCATGGTAATATTCATAACACACATCATGAGAAAATATAATATCATTATATATATAACATGTGAATCAAACATCATCATGGAATCTTGATATCTCAATAATTAACAAAGAAGCAATTCATTTAGTAACACATGCTAAAACCCCCCACATGTGATCAAAAATCAAGAATGGATATCAAATATGCCAAAATAATAATCATACCAAGGAAACATGTGTAATGATATCCCTTGATGTTAAGGAACTTCCCACCTCAATTTCATTGACATCAATGACAAGGATAAAATAACCTGTTTGGTTTCAAATCTGGATTAGAAACCACAACTTTCAAGAACAACTCTTTTCATACCTTATTATTATAGTTTCTAACATGCCATCACTCACAGTTCATCAAAGGATATCATAACGAAAAATTAATATCTTATTTTAATTAGAAATAAAATATTACATGAGATAATACATTATCTATAGTGGATAATTTCAAATTTTCATTTTAGTTCGTTACTTGTATTATCAATTTTCCCCTCAAGAATAATTATCTTTGGATAAATTCTTATAAATTAACCTTTTATAATAATCTCTTGAAAATTTAATATAAATTATCCTTTCATAATTATCTTTTGATAATTTTTTAATAAATTATCCATTGATCATCCTCATAAATTATCCATTGATAATTATCTTATAATTATATTTATTAAACCATCCTTTGGTAATTATATATTATTATCTTATAATAATCTAAATCAATTATTATTTGATAATTCTTAGTAATTATCATTTTATTATCCTTTACAATTATCATTTGATAAATTTACCATATTTATCTTTTGATATTTTTTAGAGATTATAATTTGATAATTCAATGGAATTGCCTTTTGATAATTTTTTTAAAACATTATACATTGGTAATTATATAGAATTATACCCTGATAATTTTGGGTTTTTATAATATGAAATTAAATTCATCCTATTTTCCATATTTTTTAGAAGAAATTGGAAAAGGAAAATATATAATAAAATAAAAACAACATAAATCCCACAAATGTGCAGTGCCCAATGGAAGAAGGAAGAACCCGTTGCACTCATTAAACTGGAAGGAGGAACTGGTATTAGTTTGATGAAGTTTCACCAATCCTATTAAAGGGAGTAATATGGTCTCTTAGATTAACTGGATCAACCAACGATGAAATTCGTATCATTTGAGAATTTCAAAACTGTCCACATATTCTTAAAACCCCCAATTTTAATACCCATATTTTGATTCACGATACAACTTAAACAAAGGTAGAGTTTCTAATTTATACCCATTAAATCTTTGAAAAATGAAATGGATAAAATGGTTGATTTATAGTGGTTTCAGATTGAACCATGTGTGAAAATAGTGGTTTCATCACGGGTTTTTGGAAGAAGGAAATAATAAATAAAAATAAAAAAACTAAGGGTAAACAAATTACTCATGAAATTTTACTAAAAACCCAATGACCATAAAGGATATGTTTCACCTTGGGTAAAACCCACATTCTAAACTTAATGGGGGTCTCTTATTTCTTATACGAGACACCATTCAAGAGATAATTCATTTTTTTGTTAAAAATTATAATAAAAATACTAAATAAATTTCCCTTATGTGTGGTTTAACCGAACACCCAATGCATACCGTGTTTATATCGTGAATAGGGTAAAACCTTCATTTTGGACCTAATGGAGGTCTCAGATTTTCCATCTGAGACCTTGTTTGGGAGATATTATACTATTTTAGAAATTTTTTTTGCACATGATATAATTGTTTCATAATTTTTAAATTAATAATGAGGCTTTATGGTACTTAGATACACTAAAATTACACCTACCTTGAAAAATATTCCATATAATATTCCAAGGTTTTAACAAGGATTCTAGCCTCACTTATAATAATTTAAACAAATATATCATTTATAATGTTATTTTTATTAAAAAACATTATTCTAAAAAAGGGGTTTTCATTAAAATTATAAAAATTAATGATATTACACATTGTATAGGAACTATGAGTTCATAGTTATTTTTTTGGTCTCACTATTGATCCAAAAATCTATTAGACTTCATGAATAGTGTATTTTGGGATTACCTCTAAAAATTTGTGTAGTATTTATAGATGATATTTTTATCTACTAAAAAAGATAAGAGAAACATGAGGATAATTTAAATACTGTACCAAAGAACTTGATAAAGGAAATGTTATATGAAAATTATAGTAAATGTGACTTTCGGTTGGAATAAGTGACTTT
The DNA here is from genome assembly GCA_963277665.1 of Viscum album. Taxonomy (NCBI): domain Eukaryota; kingdom Viridiplantae; phylum Streptophyta; class Magnoliopsida; order Santalales; family Viscaceae; genus Viscum; species Viscum album. The sequence goes on from OY728161.1 coordinate 632,675,356, forward strand.
CTTGGGTAATGTTATCATAATAAAATGGATATCTATTGATCCATTAAAAATAGAGGTAATCACTGGATGTCCCAAACCAACATCTTTAATAGATATCCATATTTTCCTTAGATTAGTTGGGTAGTGTCATAAATTTTTTAGAAAATTATCATGAATGAAATGTATACTAATAAATCTTACTCAAAAGGTGGTGAATTTTATTCGGACTGATGAATGTGATGAAATATTTAAAGATTTAAAGAAGATGATAATCACTACACTTGTGTTAAAATTACCCACCAGTGGGGAAGGATTTGTGATCTACAATGATGCATACAAAGAGGTATTGGGTTGTGTAGTCACGAAATATGATAAAGTGGCAACCTATTCCTCATTCCAATTAATGATCCATAAGAAAAAAATACCCAATTCATGATATAGAATTGTTAGTAGTGATCTTCACGTTAAAGATTTGTTGGCAATATATCTATCGGGAGAAGTCTGACTTATATAAAAATCATAAAATCCTTAAGTATATATTAACAAAAAAGAATATCAATTGTGTTCTAATTAATGTGGATAGATATGCTCAAGTATTATGATTATTCAATCCATTACTATCATGGTAGGGAAAAAAAGTGGTGGATGCTCTGAGTTAAAGGATCCTACAACCCTATCCATGATGAGTATTGAAGGAGATCAAATCATCATGGACGTGAAAAGGATAAATATAGAAATAATAAAAATATATTTATCCTAACATGGTCAAATAATTTATCGACTATATATTATTAAGAAGATCAATGAGGCCTAGAATGATAATGTGTTTCTACAGGAGAAGGTTGAAAATATTTTGGAGTTCAACTTTTCTAAAGATAAATTTATAATGTTTGAAACATCGATATATTTCTCATTAAAACCATAACTGAAAAGAGAACTTTTGGATAATTTTCATAGGTAATCCTTCACTATTAATCTTGGAATCACTATGATGTGTATATATTTGAAGAAAAATTTATGATGGGATAACATGAAGAGGTAGATTATTTAGTTTGTATCTTGATTCTTGGTATGACAACAAGAGAAGGTGGAATGCCATAATTATAAGTGTATGATGCAACCATTTCCTATAGTATATTATAAATGGGAAAACATAACCATGAATTTCATCATAGGACTCCCCAAGAAACCTAAAGGAAATAATCCCATCTGAGTGGTAGTAGATCACCTTACAAAGTCAAAACATTTAATTTCTATCAGGGAAGACTTCTATCCTGACAAAATTGCTAATATATAGATAAGTAAAGTGGTAAGTCCGTATGGAGTTAAACTCTCTATTTTATGTGATTGAGATCAAAAGTTTTCCTTGAGGTTTTCAAATCCTCTAGTAAAAATTGGATACAGAACTAAACTTCAACACTACTTATCACCCAAATATGGATGGTTATTCTGAAATGACTATTAAAACTCTAGGGGACATGTTGAGATCATGTTCAATGGATTTCCAAGGATGTTGGGGGAAACACCATACCCTCGTATAGATAGAATATAATAATAGTTTCCATTAAATAATTGAAATGGAATCTTAAAAGGTTCTATATGGGTATAGGTGTCATACAATGAAGTGATGAGATGATGTTGGAGAAAAGAAGATGATGGGACCTGATCTTATTCTATAAATTTCAAAGAATGTTTAGGAAATTCAACATCATATGAAATATGAATTTTTTTGATATAATATATATCTAGACAATCATTTCCAAAACCCGGAGTATGCGATTGGAGATAATGTGTTCCTTCATATTTCATCATGGAATAAATTCATGAAGTTTGAGAAGAAGGGAAAGCTTAGTCCTAGATACATATTCCCCTTTGGGATCCTGGATCACATCAAAGAGATGACCTATCGAATATCACTCCCACATAACCTATCTCATGTACATGATGTGTTACATGTATCCCTCATGAGGAAGTACATACAAAACCCCTGACATGTACAAAATTCAGAGGTGTTACCATTGGAGAATAATATTTCATATAAGGATCACCCAATGAAGATTTTAGATCATATTGAAAAATTTCTATGAAATAAGTCAACTCACCTGATCAAAGTGTAATGGAGTAATAAAAAGTTTGAGGAAGCGACATGGGAACTAGAAAATGTGATGTAACACAAGTAACCTCATCTATTTTAGTGTATGAAATGAAAATTTTGAGGGTGAAATTTTGTAAGGGGGTATAAAGTAATGCACTGAACATTTATAACTAAAATTATTATTTTTTAAATGAGTAAATTCCATATTAAGAAACGAAGTTATTGAAAACACATTAACTACTATGTTTATTTTGGACCATTATATGGTATGTTAAATTTCAAATACCATTAGTAATCATAAGAAATGATAACTTACCTATTATACAGTGACCATTATGATAAGTATCACTATAAAAAAACTAGGTTTTTCCAGTACTAGGGATTTAACAACACTAACTAGAAGCACTGTTAAAGTCCCCCTTTGTCAGTGATAGAAAAAGAACTATTTAAGAGGGTCTTTGACAATGCTAAAAAAGAGTTTTTAAAAGGGAACATTTATCAGAACTTGTGAAAAAATCACTAACAAAGGCCCACCTTTTAAAGAGATATTAAAAAGGGTTTGATAAAGGGGTAACTTTATTAGTGCTAGTAAAAAATAACTGATAAGGGGGGAGGGGGCTTTATTAGTGATAGTAAAAAAGTAATGATAAATAGACATTTACACTTAATATAAAAGATATTTAGTGAAAATAGATTATAAGATTATTATTTTTTTAATTAATAATTTTCTAATTATCATTGATTGATAGTAATTTAATAAAAATTCAAAGATAAAAAAATAAAAAAATAATAAAAGATCTAAAATAAGTTGAAAACAAAATTCAAATTTCAAACGACCATAACATTTGATCTTGGTGTTCGTTTTGGCTCCATCAAATATTAAATTGAATCTTGTAATGAGGTTTACAGCCTATTAATTTGGGAGACCCTTGTCATAAATGTTTGAGGCCAAATGAGTCCCTAAGGGCCCCCAAAACTAAGTTTTTTGTTGGGGTATCCCTATTTTTGAACATTCTATAGAATTTAAGCCTTATTTAAGGGGATATTATTGTCTTTTTACAGTGGAGAATGAATTTATTCCTAGTCATTTCATTCATATTGATATTATAGGTTTGATGTTTTATTATTTTTCCTAAATTAGTTTTTTTTATAATTAAATACATGCATATTTTCTTATATTTAATTATAAAAAAATCAATTTTATAAATACATATATCAAAATATTTAAATAGAAGTGTATTTTTAAATATATAAAATAAAAACTTATTATTCATTTTTTTCAATGTAAATAATTATCTATTTTATTCACCTTATATAAATGCATTAATATGTATATATATACCTATAAAATTAATGTTTATATAGAAACATGTGTGTTTCAATAATGAAAAAATATATATGTATATTTATATTCTAATATATGTAAATATATATATAATAGAAATTTATTTAAAACAAATATAACCATTTTTTACATTACACACACACACACTCATATATATATAATGTTTATATATAGATATATATGTGTATTAATAAATGGATATATGTTTATATTATATTATAGTATATATAAATTAATATAATATAAAATATACTTAAATAAATGTTATATATATATATATATATCTATCACACATACTCATGTATTTTATAAATGTATTTAAAAATAATTATATAAATACATGACTTAAAAATATATTTTTAAATATATATATAAATAAATATAAATATCATTAAACATACAAAAAAAATATGGTGTAGTGGTAAATGAATTCCATATTTAAAATAGTGGTGCAAGGTTCTAATCTTGGTAGGGCTATAGAAGGCTGGAAATTCTCAAAGTGTGGATAAAGGGGTGGTTGGGTGAAAATCACTAAAAAAAGGGGTGGGGGAGGGGGGTGGTGAGGGGTGAGGGTGTATTACTGTTAAAGGGGTCTTGGAAGTGTTGATAAAGGGGTCAAGATCATATATTTCTGAAAAAATATTATTTTACTCCCTTTAACAATGCTAAAAAAGCCCTTTTCAAGGGCCCCTTCTAGAATGGTAAAAAAACACTGTTAAGATGGTCAACTATAGTGCTAAAAAATTCATGACAAAGAGGTGATTTATCAGCATTTTTTAGAACTAATAAAGCCTAGGGATTTTAACCATTCTCTGGTAGTCATCACTTTTTTAACACTGATAAAGGACTATTCTAGCATTGTTAAAGGCCTCTTTTGTAGTAGTGTATATTAAGGGCTATGAAAAATTCCACTAGACACAAAAAAATGAAGCGATGGCCTCGACCAGTTAGATCATACCTTATGTAGCCTATTTATCCTAGATTTTGAGGTAGATAGCATCACTAGGATTTTTCCTTGAACAAGACCACTTTGAGATTCAACAACTGAATTAAGAGAAAATCCTTTTATTGGAGAAGTTGGAGCTCATCGAGATCATGACCCAAAATATGTTAGGTGAACCACCCCATGGAAATCTCACCATTACCCACCATACCCTTAATGAATTTGATGTTGTAATAAAAGGATATATATCTAGGTCTTAACAATATGAATTTTTAAATTTTATTTTATTAATATAATTATTATATTTATCCCTTTTTAATATTAATTTTTATATTATAAAATAATGAGTTTTATAAAATTTATATTTTGAAACGATTAAATAAATACCATATTTTTGGTAAATATATAGTTTCAGTCAAGAAACTCTTTTTCATTAATTTAATTTTTTTGAAATATTTTATGTTTTAGTAAAATATTATCATTATAAAATATTTATTAATTATAAATGATAATATAATTGTATTAATTCAAATTTAATTTTTATAAGTGTCATAAAACTGTTATTTTAAAAAATGAGAATTTTTCAATAAATGTATATTTTGATTTAAAAGTTTTAATTATCAAATTTAGATAATAAATTTTATAAAATATATATTATTTTTGAAATAATCACATCAAAGTTATCCAATGGTGATTTTTCTATAATTTTCTTAGATATTAGAGTTTTTGGGTAAAAATTAAATACGATAGAGTTATAAAGTGTTTATTATGACATCATAAAATTAAAAAAGTGGTGTAATAAAAAAAATAAAGAGCACCCTTGGAAAAAAATTATGTTTCACCTTTAAAATAATGTGTTTTTAAGCTATTTTATTAATTTCATAAACCCTTAATGAATCATCCAAAACCTATATTACATTTTAAGGGTTTTAAAACAATTCTTTATAAACATGACTCCCTTACACATGAAAAATGGAATAATTTAATTTCTTTTGGTTCTTAAACTTATTAAAATTAAAACTAATCCCCTTTATAATAAACCATGTTAAAAAACCATTAGATGGTTTCTGGTATTGATTACTTTATCATGTAGATTCTAATACCTATGTTTGGAAATTAATAAAGAATTACTCATTTTTTTGCTATATAAACCCACCCACCCTACCATTTATCTTCACTTAAAACCATTGGATAATTAAATTAATCTTCTAATACCTCTATATATCCATCACAAGGTTACCCAAATCTCTTAAGAATCTCATACCAATCTTTTAAAATAATTCTCTCAAGGTAAGAGATCCTCGCATTCTCCTCTATATTAAGGCACATTCTTTATAGAATTCCTTTCGATTTACAAATTTTCAGGTTGGTATATGTTTTTACACATTCCTATTACTATCCTTAGGACTCCTAATTAATTATAGATTCCTTTATCTCTAATTAACCCCTTATATTAGACTTTATGTACACCCATTATGCTGCCTAAATTATCCATAGATTTTACATGCCAAACATTTGTGTGGTGAATAAGAATCTCCATCTAAAGTCATGGGTATTCAACCAGTTGTAACTATACATAATTTATTTGTGATTTACATTTATGTATCCCACACTCCTTAGTGGTGTAATATATCCTTAGGTTGTATGATCTATGTGTCACACTTGGGTGTGTACATGATATGAATGTGATGGGTGGGCCCATAATTATATAGCCATATAATTCATTGGGAAACATTTTTAATCTTATGATATGCCATGTGTGGTGAATAGGAGGTTATTGTAAGCACACTATGTTATGTCTTCTTTATGGTTAACCTTTACTTATGTTTATGATTTCATGTTTAATGTTTCTACCACATTCCAATATTAACTTTATGTTATCTTCTTATATCATGTCTCATTATTCAGTAGTATGATTCTCACCCCACTTATGTTACAATGATATTCCTCTTATCTCACTTGTACTCCTTCACATTATGCTATGTTTTTTATTACATTATTGGGATTTATATGTCACCCCTTTATTATGTATCTCCCAAATTTATCCAATGTATTTTTAGAATATCCAAGGAATATAATGTCATGACCTATCCCTCGGGGCCTGTGACGTGACCACCCCAAGCCCGCCTTCCATAGGCCAGGGGCTATCGACTAGCACCAAAGGCATAATTCTCTAAAATTGGGAAGGCATTACCTTTATAAATAGTAAAAAAACAAAACAGAGAACAAAGATGGAAACGAAACACTACGTAAAACTGTATTAAAAAAGAGTACTGAAAAGTAAAGGGGCCAGAAATACAATCCCAACTGTAAAGTACAAGGAAACTAGAAATACATGTACAAATGAAGAAAGGAAAAATAGCTGTTGGGTCGTCCTCCAGGATTCCTACCTGAAGGGTATGTACAGATAGCTTCCTCGGCACTCCACTTCCGTCAGTCTCCTTTGTGTACCAATTCATCGTAAGGTCCACCTCCGTGTACCGTCTAGTCTTGGTACTCTCAGACTCATTCAGCGATGTCCGTCGTCTACATCCAACACAATTCGGTGCGGACATAACTTGTGTAGGGGTGAGTATAACGATACTCAGTAGGGACCCCAAGACCCTCAAGGTCTCACAAAATCCAACAAGGATAAACCACAAAGTACGAAATCAACAGATAACCCCACTTAAGTATATGCCTACACATATACCTAAGTTATCAAGTAATCCATCTCAATCATGAGGAAAACAAAAAAGTTACCGAATCAGCTCAAACAAGTATACAACTTATGTATAGAGATAGAGATGATTAGTTGTAGCCACTAAATCATCCAATTTGTCGAACCCACATAGGATCCAGGAATAGTAGTCAAAGCTGCCGAACCCACACAGGATCCAAGAATAGTAGTCAGAGCCGTCGAACCCACACAGGATCCAAAAACAGTAGATAAATCTGTCGAACCCACATAGGATCCAGGAATAGTAGTCAGAGCTGTCGAACCCACATAGGATAGAGGAATAATAGTCACAAATTTCGAAACCACACATCATCCAAGAACAGTAGTTAGAGCTTTCAAACCCACACAGGATCCAGGAATAGTAGTAAGAGCTGTCAAACCCACACAGGATCCAGGAACAGTAGTCAGAGCTGTCGAACCCACACAGGATATAGGAACAATAGTCAAAGCTGTTGAACCCACACAGGATCCAGGAATAGTAGTCAGAGCTATCGAACCCACACAGGATCCAGGAAAAGTAGTCAGAGTTGTCGAACCCTCACAGGATCCAGGAACAATAGTTAGAGCTTTCGAACCCACACAGTATCCAGGAACAATAGTCAGAGATGTTGAACCCACACAGGATCCAAGAATATTAGTTAGAGTTGTCAAACCCACACAGGATCCAGGAATAGTAGTCAGAGCACAACTAACCACAGGGTTCCGCACAAACCACGCTTGATTTTAGGAGGGTCTGGTCCTCAATCCAAGTGTCGATACATCAACTGCCATGAAACCCACGAAGAAGTATCCCAAAGGTTCTCCACATCATAGGGGGAAAATCCAAGCAATACGTGTCCAAGACACATAGATGAGATGACCAAGCCATTTTCCAAAAAGTAAACGATGTGTTGAAATAAGGCACACACCATGTCTTTAGACCTCGGGTAATGCCCATGTACAACAGACCGTGTCAAAAGGCTGGTCATGTAGAAAAATAAGTACAAGGTGTGTGGTATGGTTACACGCTGTGTCTACAGACCTTAGGTATTGCCCGTGTATAATGGACCGTGTCATAAGACTGATCATGTAGAAAAGTAAGTACACTATGTGTGGTATGGTTACACGTAGTGTCTACGAAACTGGGGTTGGCTCTGTGTACGATGTCCATGTGCCCGTACACGGCCTCAAACCGTGGTCACCAACCCATGTAATTGGTATATGGGGTAGCCCGTTTCCATGGCCTTGCCTGGCCGTGTGGTGGAGTACATGCTCGTGTACTTCACCCTGTGTCAGTGTATCCCCATAATACATGATGAGTCTCACATAGCCGCCTCTTCCAAGATTTGTGAAGTGTACATTCTGGGTTATAGGGGTCACAAGCTATGTTATGCATGTCTGATGCTTGAAACCCTAGTAGCAGTACGCACGTACTACACTGTGTGTTCTTCGGAAGTGCACGCCGTGTATTCTGGAATTTTCAAGAAATGACGTTTCTGGCCAGTGCACCTCCCGTGATGCCCGTTCTTCATTCTAATGGTCCAATCACCATGAAATTGAAGACTCTAGGTTTCCCTGTTGTTCCGAAGTCACCAACAGTGTTTTCAGGCCTCCAATCGGCTATGAAAACATGTTTTTATTCACCCGCTCGAAGAATGGTCGCAGAATGGTCTTCCTGGTCCTGGTCCGATCCGTCACCTGCTATAGTCGTCACACCTCCATTAGGTCGTCATGATGTTGGGTCTTCAATTTTGGATCGTTGTTTCACACAACAAACCCACAATGATCCATTGTTCAACTCCCATGAAGAACATAGAGAACACACCACAAGAAGTACGACAGAGAAATCGGGCCGTGTTAGTTTGGCCCAGTCCCTCCACATTAGCTTGATAGCAAGCTGTTCAAGAGGAATAAATCAACATGAGGAACAAGAATAATTTTTATCAAATCAAACACACCCCTACCTTTGTATATTGATCATCGACATTGGTGCGAGAAGGAGGACGTTGATTCGTTGTAGATGAAGGCGTCCTACGTCGAAGGAGGTTTCGAGGAAGAAAGTCGAAGATGCTCCTCACCAGCGTTCTTCATTGGAAGAACGCATTCTTCGTTCTTCGTTGATGAGAGATTTTCTCCCTAATCTTTCTCTATTCTCTAAAGTTCCACCAAAATACAAATTCCAACCAAAATAATAGATTATGTTTATCTATTATTTAATCGTTGGCACAAAATTCAAAAAAAAAGTGAAATAAATTAGGATGGATCCACTTAATTAATATGGAGGATTTGGAAAACATTAAGTATTGGGGAGTTAAAGAGTCTCCCCTACACTTAATGGAAGGTGGAGGGTTTCTCCCCATTAATGGGGAATTTCAAGGGGGTTTAACTCCGGGTGGTCCCCACCACAATAAACAAGAAGAGGAGGTTTAGACCTTGGGTGAGCCCGACCACTATAACCTATCATGGGAGGTTAAGGTGTGGTGGTCCCCACCTCCAACTTCCACGTGGAGGTTTTAAACGAAAAAATAAAAATAAAGCTTGACATTTTTATTTTATTCATTCACAAAAAACACAAAAACCATCTTTCACTCTCGACCCACTACCGTCGAGGTGAAAGTATCATTAAGAGAATGCCGGAGTTGCGAGTTCAACGGTGCCCTTGGATTTCAATTCTGAGCACCAGTTCAAAAGTTATAAAAACTCGCTCGTACATTCACTGAACGTACCCGAAAAAAAACTTCAGAAATTTATTCCGGGCACACCGAGCCTCGAAATCATGCACATTAAATTTTCGCGGACTCGTAAAATTTCCATTTAATTAAAAAAATTTACATGGAAATTCCGAGTCTTTATATTCTCCCCACCTAAGGTATCTATGTCCCCGTAAGCCACAACTAATAACTAAAGAAACAAGTGGGGGTACTGAGCATGCATCTGAGCCTCCTGCTCCCATGTACTGTCCTGGAGGTTCCCATGCTACCATCGAATGCGCACCCTAGGTATCATCCATCCACGTTGGACCCGCTCTTCTCAATCCTCAATCTCTACTAGAACCTCAGTAAATGATTCCCCATCATCGACTTCTAACTACCCATGGTCAATGATGTGAGAAGGGTCATGAACGTACTTCCTTAGCTAGGATACATGGAACACGTCGTGCACCCAGTGAAACTGAGGTGGAAGAGCTAAGAGGTATTCCACCACACCAACTCCGTTGAGGACCTAAAAAGACCAAATGAATCTCAGAGATAACTTTCCACCTCGGACAAATCTCCATAAACCTCATTGATGTGAGACCCGTAGAAAGACGTGGTCACCATCCTTAAACTCTAGAGGTCTCCATCTCCTGTCGGCATACGACTTGTGCCTGCTCTATTCAGTCTTCATCTACTCTTGGATGATCGGAACCTCCTCCATGGTATCTCATACCATCTCTGGTCCCACTAGTGCTGACTCCCCAGTGTCAGTCGAGCACAAGGGTGATCTGTAAGGTCACCCATATAACTCCTCAAAAGGTTACATCCCAATGGTAGAGTGATAATTGTTGTTGTATGAAAACTCCACCAAAGGTAATTGATCCTCCCAGCTGTGACCGAAGTCAAGGACACATGAAAAGAGCATGTCCTTGAGGGCCTAAATGGTCCGCTTAGTCTTACCATTCGTTTGGGGATGGAAGGAAGTGTTCAAACGAAGATGCATCCCGAAAGCTTCCTGCAACCCATTCCATAGCAGGGAAGTAAAATGTGCATCACAATAAGAGACAATTGTCGAAGGCACTCCATATATCCATACAATATCTTGCACCTATAGGCATCCCAACCTCTCTACTGAACCTTGCTCTCTGATTGGTAGGAAGTGGGCTGAATTGGTGAGTCGGTCAACGATCACTCAAATCAAGTCATATCGCCTAGATGTATGTGGAAGTCCTGTCACGAAGTCCATGGATATCCCATCCCACTTCCACTCTGGGACCTCTAAAGGTAGAACCAAGCCTTCTAGTAATTGATGCTCCGCCTTCACTTGCTGATGAGTGAGGTATCAAGAGACAACTCAACAAGTGATTTCTTCATTCCCTTCCACCAGTGCTGTCGTCAGAGATCCTGGTACATCTTCGACACTCCTGGATGTACCGCTAGAGGGGATGTGTGGAAATCCCTCAACACTTCCTCCTAATGTGACACTTGTACCATAATACCTCCTCTAAAGAGGATGACATGCTTCCCACCTTCAGTAAATCCATCAGGTGCCTGCCCTGTGGATATCTGAGAACATCGTGTCTCACAGTCAATGTCCCCATGTTGTGCCTACCTAACTCATTGAAGAAATATGGGATTTAATGTAAGTGACTGAAGGAAGGATTATCTATCTCTATCCACAAAGGATATATGTAAAGAAGCCAGCTGCTCTGTTTCCTCACTCAACAAATGTAGGCCAGACCTTCTGTTGAGTGCATAAGCTACCATGTTACCCTTCCCATGAGTATAGACTATCTTAATGTCAACTTCTTCTTCCACGATGGTGAGGTTGGTCGACTCACAAGTGATTGGATGCACCCTCATTTGCATGAGTTTATCTTGTGCTTCCTGGGTTTCCTTTTTTCTAACCAAGGAAAACCCCATCCCAACATTGTAGATAAACCACAACCTATTTTCCTAATACAGTCAATCTAAGTGTGAACTCTGGATGTCAAGTCCAAACCCAAACTAACGCCGTAAGGCCTCAATGCTACCACCAAGAGGTTCCAACCAAAACTCCCACCTCAAGGGCCATATTACACCGTCAATGTAAGTGTAATTATTGAGTCTCATCACAAAGGTATCTCCAGATGTGAGGGTCAAGTCAACGGCTTAACCAGATACTCTATGTCCTGGACAAGATTCATGGAAGGAAGAAATGATTGGTACCTAGGTCTATTGATACATAATCTAGTAGTAGACATAGACTGTACCTCGAATCATTCTTATATCCCTTGGATCACATTCTTTGACCGCATGCAACAACTCTATTCCTCTTTCCTCCAGCTCCCTGAGCCTGGAGGGGTCCACAAAAAAGTGGTGGTTGTAACATGTCGAAAAGTACACCACCAAATGCTACTCTCCTAGCTTGGCTTCCACATCTGCTTCCCTGAAGATTCATCTGTCCCTAAAACCTCTTCTTCCCAAAACATTTTACATGCCCAAGTCTCTGAGACTGGTGCAAGTTTCCTTCTTTCCCACTAGTAACATTCACTGGCTGTATCCGCTCAGCCAAAGAACATTCAACCAAAAAGTTTATATCTAGCACCCTAACATAAGTAGGAATGCATAGAGGAATAATGATAGCTCCAATGTCCTTTAAACACACCTCGGTCCGATGTTAGAGCCCTAAAGCACTGATCATATAGTCTTCATCGAGTACCAGGAAAGATAGGTACGCCTCGATGAATACTCAGCTACCATCATGTTGTCCTACAGAAGCTATTGAAGTTATAGAGAACTGTCAGCCACCTCCTCGAGCTAGTCTTCAGCCGCCTGTGAGTCGGGATCACCTCGTAACCTGAGGGGTATCTGATGCCGAAACACTTGTAAGGAACTAAGCCTACATGTTTCCTCTACCGGTACTGCCGGTTGTAACTACTGACCAATGGGTAGTGACATAGCTGGAACACTACCTGAAGGTACTATCTCGGGAAATGATCCTCATAACGAAGCCTCATCACTAAGTGGACCATCCTCATGGTCACTCACTGAAAAAGACTAGTTGCTAAGATAACCATTTTCTCTACTGGTGTCTCAACTAGATGAGAAACTCTAGCAACCGCCTCCAGCCAGCCCACAACTGTGTGGGAATCTGTCTCGGCTCTAAAACTCAAAGGCCTCTACTGCTGGAACTCATGCAATGCGCTCAGTCGATGTGCACCATCCACCAGTGTGGCTGGTGGTATCTTCTTCCCAATGGGTGGTGGTGCTGCTGGTACACCACCTGAAGGTGCCGATGCCGACATAGTAAGAGGGCCCTGCACCAGAGCCTCGTCGCTCGGTGGGCTATCAGTGTGTACAACTCATAGAACTCTAACTGGCTGTCTGCGTGGAGGAATCATGAAAGAAACATATGATACATAGTCAAAAGATTATACTTGGTGAGCTGACCTGGTGAGATGACTTAAGAAATCACAAAGGAAACTCACAAGAAATCAGTGTTTTTGTGCACTGAGTTGGAAATCAGAAGTCAGGGTTTTGGTGTATGGATACTTCGGCCACCGCACCAACAATGGACTCCCTAAACTGAAAACCGCACTCACTACACTTAACACTATTTCTTCACAGAAAATATCAGAGTCCTATGTTCTACGGTATAACTGACTCCTCTGATACCAATTTGTCACGACCCATCCCCCGGGGCCCATGCCGTGACTACCCCAAGCCTGACTTCCATAGGCCAAGGGCTGGAGACTAGCACCAAAGGCGTAATTCCCTATAGCTGGGAAGGCATTGCCTTTATAAACTGTACAAAATCACAACAGAGCACACAACTAGATACTAAACACTATGTAAAACTATACAAAAAAGAGTATTGAAATGTAAAGGGGCCGGAAATACAAGCCCAACTATAAAGTAAAAGGAAACTGAAAATATATGTACAACTAAAGAAAGGAAAAACAACTGCTGGGTCGTCCTATAGGATCCCTACCTGAAGGGTAGGTACAGATATCCTTCTTAGCACTCCACGCCTATTATTCTTCTCCGTGTACTGATTCATCGTAAGGTCCACCTCTGGGTACCGTCCAGTCCTGGTACTCTCAGCCTCAGTCAGTGTTGTCCGTCGTCTGCATCCAACACAATGAGGTGTGGGCATAACCCGTGTAGGGGTGAGTATAACGATACTCAATAGGGATCCCGATACCCTCAAGGTCTCACAAAATCTGAAAATGATAAACCAAAAATTATAAAATCAACAGATAACCCCCCTTAGGTATATTCCCACACATATACCTATATTTTCAAGTAATCCATCTCAATCACGAGTAAAAGACAAAAGTTACTGACTCAGCTCACAAAGATATACAACTTATGTAGAGAGAGAAAGATGACTAGATGCAGCCACTAAATCATCCATTCTGTCGAACCCACACAGGATCCATGAACAGTAGTCAAAGCTGTCAGACCCACACATGATCCAGGAACAGTAGTCAGAGTTGTCGAACCCACACAGGATCTAGGAATAGTAGTCAAAGATATCGAACCCACACAGGATCCAGGAACAGTTTTACGAGCTGTTGAACCCACACAATATCTAGGAATAGTAGTCACACTTGTCGAACCTACACAGGATCTAGGAACAGTAGTCAGAGCTGTCGAACCCGCATAAGATCCAGGAACAGTAGTCTGAGCTGTTGAACCCACACAGGATCCTGGTACAGTAGTCAGAGCTGTCGAACCCACACAGGATCCAGGAACAGTAGTCAAAGCTGTCAAACCTACACAAGATCCCGGAATAGTAGTCAGATCTTTCGAACCCACAAATGATCCAGGAACAGTAGTCAGAGCTGTCGAACCCACACAGGATCTAGGAATAGTAGTTAGAGCTATCAAACCCACACATGATCTAGGAACAGTAGTTAGAGCTGTTGAACCTAAACATGATCTAGGAATAGTAGTAAGAGCTATCGAACCCACACAGGATCCAGGAACAGTAGCCTGAGCTGTCAAACCCACACATGATCCAGGAACAGTGGTCATAGTGGTCGAACCCACACAGGATCCAGAAACAGTAGTCAGAGCGCATCCAGCCACAGGGTTCCGCACAAACCACTCTTGATTCTGGGAGGGTCTGCTCCTCAAGCCAAGTGTCGATACATCAACTCCCCTGAAGTCCCGTGAATAAGTACCCCAAAGATCTGCCACATCATTGGGGGAAAATCCAAGCAATACGTGTCCAAGACACAGAGATGAGATGACCAAGCCATTTTACAAAAAGTACACGGCGTGTTGGAATAAGGAACACACCGTGTCTTCAGACCTTGGGTACTACCCGTGTACAAATACCTGTGTCGAAAGTCTAGTCATGTAGAAAAGTAAGTACAAGGCATGTGGTATGGTTACACACCGCATCTATAGACCTCGGGTACTACCTGTGAACAAAGGACTATGTCATAAGACTGTTCATGTAGAAAATTAAGTACATGGCATGTGGTATGGTTACATGCCGTGTCTACGAAACTAGGGTCAGCTCTATGTATGCTGGCCATGTGCCCGTACACAGCCTCAACCCATCTTCACCAACCCGTGTAACTGTACATGGGGTAGCCCGTGTCATTTTCCTTCCCTAGACGTGTGGTGGAGTACATGCCCGTGTACTTCACCCCGTGTCCGTGTATCCCCAGAATACATGCTGAGTCTCACGTAGCCACCTCTTCCAAGCTGTGTGAAGTGTACACGCCGTGTTATAGGGGTCACATGCCATGTTATGCACGTCTGACACCCGAAAACCTAACCGTAGTATGCTCATACTACACAGCGTGTTCTTCAGAAGTACACACTGTGTATTCTGAAATTTTCCAGAAACGACGCTTCTGGCCAGCGTGCCTCCCGTGATTCCCATTCTTCATTTTGATGGTCGATCGCCATGAAAATGCATACTATAGGTCACCCCATTATTTTGAATTCACCACCGGTATTTTAGGGCCTCAAATCGGCTCTGAAAACATGTTTTGATTCACCCGATCGAAGAACGGTCAGAGAATGGTCTTCCTTGAAAGCCATACAGAGGAAGGACATGATAGAGAGATGGGAGACCATCACTCTATATAAATCACGATCAGAGAGCTTGCTTAGATACCACATTCCTCCTTCAATGGATGATTCATTTCTTGCACCTGGGAGATTTGACTCCCACCTCTTCTGAAATCAAAAGGCCGATTCGCGAGGACCCGTTGCTGAAAATAACGAAATAAAGTTGAATGATGGGGAACCAACACCTCCATTCGTGGGGAGACACAATGGTGTCTCCTTCCTAGATGTGATTAAAAGCACAGATCTCAGCAATGACCTACCACCAACGAGACCACCTCTTCTCAAGAAGCTGGATAATGGAAATTTCATAGTCGAAGCAGATCCAGAAGTACTTTGTCAACATGAGATGCTCTGCAAATACTCCCTCATGGGCCGCATCTCCTAACTGAAAGGTGACCGTCCTTGGAATATAATAGATCTTAAACCTATAATTTCTCACTGTTGGGGTATATCGAAATGGAAACTTGTTCCCATAGGTCATGGATATTTTCACTTCTAATTCAGTTCTCAATCTGACCTTGAAAAAGTATGGGATACTGGTAGTCTTCATTTAAAACGTGGTCTACTCAGGATTTCTGAATGGAACTATGATTTTAATCCTTACACTCATAGGAACACAATGGCCCAAATATGGGTCAGATTACATGGATTAAACTGGTACTTTTGGCATCCTAAAATTCTTAATTATATTGTGTCTTGCATTGGATTGCCACTCAAAATTGACCAAAGAACACTAAATTCTGATTTGGAACTTTATGCTAGGGTAATGGTTAGGGTTAACCTTACTGCACCTCTTCCTAACTCAATAGGATTATCTGCTAAAGAATATAAAATATAAATTAGGATCGAGTATGAGAAAAAATCACCATTTTGTGAAATTTGAAAAATTATTGGCCACATAATAGAAAATTGCAGGGTGATTGGGAAGAAAGTTGTTCAACCGATAGAAAATGAATGGACAGAAATAAAAAAAGAACAAAAAAGCAACCCAACCAACATTGACATCCATGAATCTTCAAAATGGAAGAATGAGGTATGGGTGAAGAAGTCCACTAAATCAAAAGCTGTAACTTCCTGGGCTGATCTTGTTGAAGAGGATGAAAAAAACCTCTTTAATGAGCTTGAAAACACTGTTATGGAGGTTTTTTGAAATCAACAAGAAAAGGAACTTGTGATGAATGAATCAGGTAACTTATCTATTCCAACTTGTAATACTTTTTCCAATGCTCATAGCTCAATTTATGCTTCCCTGGGCTCAAGAAACATATGTAAGGCATAGGGAAAAGATATTGGGAAACCTGCTGGTTTTATAGTTACAGGAACATACCCACAATAGGAGGAAACGAACTACAGGCCACCATCTCTAGGTTTTCCAACTCTGCATTCATAGGAAGGCTGTGACCCCAAACAGGCGGGCACTCTCCCTGAGTCCAAACAGGTTGTTTCCAAGGGAACAACTTCACTAGACACTGAACAGAAATCCGAGTTGCATACAGGTACATTACCTCATGGAACTGATCCATCCCCTTCAGGTACAAACTCTGACATTAATCCAGTGGGAATAAAATCTAATGACAATATGATGACTGATCACTATGCAAGCTGTTCTGCTTTCCAAGATCATTCTTTACCTGAGACTAAGAAGGTTTTACCAACTACTCTTGAGCATAATACACTCAAACTAAAACCTGACTCAGATGTGGATAATGGTATGAAAATTGATTGTTATGTACAATCAATTGGCATAGAAAATGTCCACCATAAGAGTATTTCACATAATGAAATTCTGGGAAACTCCATGGACCATGCTGTCCCGAGTTTACAGATGAATGCAGAGGGTGCCCTTTCGAATCCTAAGGACTCTTCAACACTGGATTCTGGACAACAACTTGGAAAGAACTCAGGTACATCAACTCATGGACATACCTCAACGGTTCCAGGTACACAATCCCTGCATTCCAGCAATAAAGCAGTAGATTTATCTTATGCCAGTACTATGGATGCAAATGCTGTGAGCTTGAGTACTCAACATGAGGAAAAAAATGAAAACAACAACAACATAAACACTATAAAATCACCTTCAAAAGAGTACTCAAAAAAAGATAGCACAAAGAACCCATCTACCCTTACAAGCAGCCAGGATATGAATAAACTCTAAACAAATTAGATGGTTTACCAGACACAAGGGCTCAAGAAACAAAAAAAGGGGAGTTCTAACTCCAAACCTAGGTATAAATGAAGATAATTTACTGGAATTGTTAGGGTATTTCCAACTCTGACACCATTTCTTTCCTTAAAAGAATGGTTATCACACACTCTCCCATTTTTTTTGCTATTGCTGAACCTAAAATCAGTTTCTCTCCCAAGTTACACCACTTGTGTCAATATGGATATTCCTTTATTAGTTCTACAAAAAATTCCTCTACGGTTGACTCTATTTGGGTCTTTTCGCACTCATCCATTCAAAATGTCAACATCTTTAACATATCGGATCAAGTCCTCACCTATGATTTTTTCCTTGAGAGTACTCGTACTATTTGTTCTTTTGTTTATGACAAGAACAGATATCAAGATAGAAGACCGCTGTGGGATGACCTCACCCTTATAAACAATAGCAATCAGGACCCTTGGTTTTTAATTGGAGACTGCAATGCTATTCTTAATTCTAGTTAGAAAATTGGTCCTTCGCATGCTACGATCTCAACGAGAGAATTCAAAACCACCATCGAAGACAATAACCTTACTGAAATAAATCTAACAGGTGCCAAATACACCTGGAATAGAAAACAATATAATATAGTGGTTGCCTCCAAACTTGATAGAGCCCTCATAAATGCTACTTCCCTAGATAAATGGGATACCATTTCTAGCACCACCCTTCATAAGATGAACTCTGATCATCACCCAATTTTGGTCAATGTTTCAACCAACACTACTAAACGTCCTCTCCCCTTTATATTTAATAATACATGGTTCTACAAAACTAAATGCACTGACATAGTTAAGAACTTTTGGCTTTCCATGACTCATTGCAATGATGCCTTTTCTTGTCCTTCAAAATTAAAATCTCTCAAACAGATTCTCAAAGCTTGGTGTAGCTCTCATGTCAGACAAATGGACAAGGATATTCTCCTCCTTGAGAATGAGTTGGACCAAATTCAAAACCATAGCACAAACTCCAACTTTAGCACTGATCTGAGCCATGGAATCAACATTTCGACAAAACTCAACTCTTTGCTCAGTTTTAATGAAAGAATGAGAAGACATGCTTTTAAAGTTAAAAGGTAATCTGATGCAGGCAGAAACACTAAATTCTATAATTCCCTTCAAAGTGCTCGGAAATCTTGTAGACCTCTTGCCTCTTTAAATGATGGTGACAACATTTTAGATAATGAAAATGATATTTACAACCATATTGTGTCTCATTTTGAATCTTTCTTTAATGGCCTTGATAGAAATAAGGACCTATTACCTGAGATAATTCCGAAGGTGGTTAGCGAAGAAGATAACAACTTTCTTATTATCACCCCTCTTGATCATGAAATCAAAGACACTGTCTTTAGTTTAAAACCTAATAGTGATCTTGGACCTGATGGTTTTAGTAGTGGTTTCTTTCAACACTAATGGGATGTTATTAGCTTTGATTTTTCTAAGCTTGTTAAATCCTTCTTCTCCAATGGTGTCCTCCCTCATGTTCTAAATTCTCAATTTCTCTCTCTAATTCCAAAGGTTGAAAATGCCTCTGAGATCCATTCTTCCAGTCCCATTTCCCTCATTAACACCCTCTATAAAATCATCATGAAAATAATTGCAAGCAGACTCTCTTCGATCACTGAAAAATTAGTTTCTTGGAATCAATTTGGGTTTATTAAAGGTAGATCCATCCAAAATTGCATTGGCCTTGCTTCAGAATGCTTTAACACCTTAAACAAAAGCAACAGAGGTGGTAATATTTCCATCAAACTTGACATTAAAAAAGCTTTCGATAACAAGGGATGGAGTTTTATTTTTAAAGTGCTTCAATATTTTGGATTTAGTGATGCTTTTACCACTACTATCCATTATTTATTTAATTCGGCCTCCATCTCCATTCTAATTAACGGTTCTCCCAGGGGTTATTTCAAATGTACAAAAGGTGTCAGGTAGGGGGAACCTCTTTCTGCCATCCTTTTCTCCATTACAGAGGACTATCTTAGCCGACTACTCACTTATCTGGTTGATCAAAACAAACTCAAACCCATCCATGTTTCGCGTAATATAAACGCTCCTACCCACCTGTTGTATGCTGACGATATCATTCTCTTTCTTCAAGGTGATAATAGAAATATATGCACTCTAAAAAATGCCCTTGCACACTATGAGGATGTATCGGGTCGAATGATTAGCTGGAACAAATCTTATATTTACTTTTAATTTTTTTCCATCTAATAGGAAATGAAACATTATAAATGACTTAGGCATAAAAGAGAGCTCTCAACCTTTCAAGTACCTAGGTGTCATAATCTTTTGGTGAAGACCCAAATCCTGTCATTTCCTTGATATTTCCAATCAAATTAAAAACCAACTTTTCTCTTGGAAAGGTAAATCTCTCTCTATGGAAGGTAGAATCTCTCTGGTCAAATCCACAGTTGTCTCTAAAATGGTTTACTCTATGATGATTTACAATTGGCCTACTAGTCTTATTAAAAAAATGAACAACTCAATCAAAAATTTTGTTTTGACTGGTAGCACTATGGAACAAAAACTTGTCACCATACCCTGGTCTACTTGTTGTCAACTAATTGAGAAAGGAGGTATCAACATAAAAAATATCAAACATTTTAATGAGGCTCTACAAGCTAGGCTCACTTGGAACTTATTCTATAATAACTAGGAGTCTATCGACTTCCTCAAAAAAATATTTCTTCAGAAACTTAAAAAAGGAAATAATTACTTTCTTGCCTCCTCTATTTGTCCATCCTTGAAGAATTCCTTTTCCGCCATCATGAGTAACTCCGGGTGGATGGCCTCCAGAAACTCCTCCCTGAACTTCTGGTTAGATAAATGGACTGGCACTCCTTTAATTTCCATGGTTTCCCTTGACCAAATCCCTCGGAACACCAACCTCTATATTAGGGATGTTCTTAATTCTTGTAATGATCATCTTCCTGCTAACATTATGAATGTCATTGATACCTATCCCTTCTCAAACGCTGACGATTTCTTAGTTTGGAAACCTAATCACAATGGTATGCTTGATTCTAAAAACTTTTACAAACACTTATTTTGTAATTCTGATAATGATTTTTGGTGGATAAAATGTTTTGGCAAACCTTGGATAAAACCCTCAAATTTTAATCTTATCTGGAACCTTTCTCATTACAGAATTCCCACTAATGATCTTCTACAGTCGTCTGATTTTCAACTCTATTCTAAATGCATCCTCTGCAATCAGCACAGAGAAGATGCTAATCATCTATTTCTTTCTTGTTCCACCTCTTATGCTCTTTGGAATTATATTTTTGATATTTTTGACTGCAGATGGTGGATGTATGACTCTAACAAAACTCAATTAAAAATATCTGTGGATCTTAATAGCTCTCAACAAATTAAAAACATCTTTCTTGCTGCTGTCGCTGAACTTAACCACGTGATCTGGTATGATAGAAATTCTATTATTCATAATAAATTCTCACCAAATCTTAATGCAGGTAAAACTCAGATCCTCATTGCCATTCGCGAAGCTGCTTTGATCCAAATGGGTCACTGCAACAACACGATGCAAGACTTTAGCATCCTTCGTCGATTACACATTGCCGAAAACTTTCTCCAACCACACTGCACTTTTTAAGTCTTTTGGCATGAACCTCTTCCAGGATGGATTAAGGTTAATTTGGATGGCGCCTCTAAAGAAAATCCTGGTCCTGCAGGTTATGGAGCTGTCTTCATAAATCACACTGGTCAGATCGTTGGTTGCTTCTATGGAAGCTGTGGCATTGCTCCCTCTCTGGAAGTTGAAGTGATGGGTATGATTCATGCCGTCTCTTTTTCCAAACAACATGGCTGGAACAACATCTGGATTGAGAGTGATTCGACCACTATTGTTCAAGCCGTTTTGAATGGTTTGAATCATCTGGCATGGTCGATCACCACTCTCTGGATGGACTGCATCCGTTCTCTTCACGACACCAACAACATCATCACTCACATTTATCGTGAAGCTAACATGGTTGATGATGGTCTTGCAAACAAAGGAGTCAATAAAGACATTACATAGCTTGATGAACTCCCTGATGACTTACTTCCTTTTCATAATAGAGATTGTAATATGCTTCCGTCTTTTAGAATCTTGTAAATCTTTTATTTTATTTCTATTGTGCCCTGGTTTTCTGGCCAGGCACTATCCATCTTTAAAAAAAAGAATAATGGTCTTCCTGGTCCCGGTCTAATCCATCACCCGCTATCATCGTCACACCTCCGTTAGGTCGTCATATTGTTGGGTTTTCAATTTGGGATCATTTCCTCACAAAACGAACACACAATGATCCATTGTTCAGCTCCCATGATGAACGTGAAGAACACACCACAAGAAGTACGATGGAGAAATCAGGCCATTTTAGTTTGGCCCGGTCCCCCCGCATTAGTTTGATAGCAAGCGGTTCAAGAGGAATAAATCAACATGAGGAACAAGAATAATATTGATCAAATCAAACACACCCCTACCTTTGTACATTGATCGTCGACGTTGGTGTGAGAAGGCGGGCGTCGATTCGCTATAGATGAACAAGTCCTATATCAAAGGAGGTTCTAAGGAAGAAAGTATAAGACTCTCCTCGCTGACATTATTCATTGGAAGAATGCGTTATTCGTTCTTTTTTGGCAAGAGGTTTTCTCCCCAAGATTTATCTCTTCTCCCACATTCCACCAAAAGTAAAATTCCAACCAAAATAATAAATTATGTTTATCTATTATTTAATCGTTGGAACAAAATTCAAAAAAAAGGTGAAATAAATTAGGATGGCTTCACTTAATTAATGTGGAGGATTTGGAAAACATTAAGTTTTGGGGAGTTGAAGGGGATCCCCTACACTTAATGGAAGGTGGAGGGTTTCTCCCCATTAATGGGGAGTTTCAAGGGGGTTTAACCCCGGGTGGTCCCCACCATAATAAATAAGAAGAGGAGGTTTAGACCTCGGGTGGGCCCCACCACCATAACCTCTCATGGGAGGTTAAGGTGTGGTGGTCCCCACCTCCAACTTCCTCATGGAGGTTTTAACCAAAAAATAAAAATAAATATTCACATGTTTATTTTTATTTTATTCATTCACAAAAAACCCAAAAACTATCTTTCACTCTCGACCCACTGCCGTCGAGGTGAAAGTCTCCTTTAGTGAATACCGGTGCTACGAGTTCAATGGTGCTCTCAGATTTCAATTCCGAGCACCAGTTCAAAAGTTATAAAAACCCGCTCATATGTTTAATGAACATACTCGAACAAAACTTCATAAATTGATTCCGAGCACACCGGGCCTGAGAATCTTGCGCCTTAAATTTTCGCGGACTCGTAAAATTCCCATTTAATTGAAAAACATTTACATGGAAATTCCAGGTCTTTACATATAAGGTCAAGTTTCATAGTTTTTAAATAATGATGTTGTACCCATGTTTCAAGTTAATGTTCTATGTACATAATTTACAAAAGAAAATAGGCCTCACCTTCTTATAGGGTTTTATTAAGTGTATCTTTATGTAATAAATAATGAATTACTTTGTAATAAAATATAGTTTATCATGAAATGTAAATATGAAAAATATAATAAATATAAGAAAATATTGTCGCTTATCACAAAGAATCACTCAAAAGGAAGAGAAAGTACAAAGGCATGATTCCACTAAAATTTTACATTTGTGAAGATATTTGGTATATTTACATTAATTTTAAAAAGAATAAAAATGAAGAATATCAGTTTGAGGATGAAATGGTTTTAAATAAGATTTTGGGAAAGAAAAAAAAACAAGACTCAAAATCAAGTGAGAACAAGAAGATGTTTCCAATAATAAGAGGATGATTTTTTTAATAAATGATGAAGAGGAACATGAATATTCTTGATACCAATCGGATAAATAATTTGATTTTTTTTAAAAAAATTAAAGGATCATGTGATGAAACATGAGGAATCATATATAAGTGAAGGTAAAAAATATGTAATAACATGTATAGAACATATGTTGAAATATGAATTGGAGGAAATATTAAAGTATAATGAACAAATTAGGAAATAAATTAAAATATTTAAGGAGTATTAAGATAAAGTTAAAGATCATGATGATTTTACCAAAAAAGAAAGCTAATCATATTAAGAAATTTAAAATTTCAAGACAAAGGTTTTTGAATACCATAAGATTGTGGAAGTTCTTAGGGAGAAACACTAGTTGAGATATTAAAATCGCAACAAGACATAATATAAATATCTAGAATATGAAAAGTAATAGAAGAATTTGAGACGTGATGATGATAGATTTTTAGAGATTAAGGATAAGTCATCAAAGGCTACTGAAAATGAATACTCAAAGCATCTAGTAAAAATCTCATCTTATATATCCTAATCATTTTTACATTCCCATACATGTACCAAATCAAAATCAGATCATATTTGGGACATGAAAATTGATGAGAGACCCCCTCATCCATCTATGGAAGAAAAGAAAATCCCAAGAGACACAACCTCCTTAAGGTGGAATCAAAGTGCATAAATTTTAGGGCAAATCTATCAAAATTTTTAATAGTACTCATATTTTCATAGAAGATCCATATTTAGTGTTTACTATTGGTTCTATGGTATTTTTGGCTATAAAGATTTTTCATACATGAAAAATATGACTTTATAAGGAGGAAGGTATGTATCAATGAGATGTAGCTTTGAGGATAAGATTAGATACTCACCCAAAAGGAAATTAGATATCAGGGATGCTGTTCATCCACCAAAAAAAATTGATTTGAGTGCTTCGATGAAGTTTATGAAATATGTAAAGAACAAGGTCATTAAGTTGAATATTTCATGGCTATAATCTCCTAGAAAACATACCTAAATTGAAAAGGGTAAATGAAAATGTAATTTTACCATGAATAATGATTATTCAAGGTTGAAATCGTTTTGAAGGCTAGAAAGGGAGGAAAACCTTGGATCATAGATAATGGATGTTCATCACATATTTTAGGTGATTAAAAACTCTTGAAGAGTACTAAAGATAATTATAAAGGAGATATGACATTAAAAAATGACATTTAATTGAGAATTATTGGTATCAGTTCAATTCATATTGAATAAAATAGTCTTAATTACAAAGATATTCTTTATATATAAGGGATCAAACACAATATATTGAGTGTAATCAAACTTTTGGATGAATGTAATGAATTTATATTCAATAAAAAATCATGTTTCCTAATAAATTCTAAATAGAGGGGTTTCCACAGAAGATTAGAGAGAATAAGTGGAAATATATTCCAAATTGGCTATCCATCTAACTTTGGAAACTTGAGTTCCAAAAAAGAGAATTATTTTTGGAATATGAGATTTGGGCTCCTTTTCCATAAGAGTCTGAGTAACTACACAAAGTAAAACATGGTATGAGACCTTCCCCAACTTAAAAGGGATAGAGAGAATATTTTCAAAACATTTCAAAAGGGGAAGAATGCTTAATAAACACACAAAAGAGTAGAGACATAGTCATTAAGGAAAATCAATCTCATACACTCAGATCTGTGTGGTCCCATATTGAATCATTCTACTAGAGGTGAATTTTATTTAAATAAATTCACCAATTATTTCACTATCACAAACCAACCCGAGTCGTCCCTAAACCAGTCAACCAGGCCAGCCTATGACAAGTCCTGAGAGGCATTCCCGATCCTCTCAGGATGGTTACATGAACTGAGAGGATAAATAGAGTACACAAGGGAATGATTTTACCCAAATATAAACAATCAAACAAACAATTGAAAGAAACAAACATCCCAAAATACATTTACATAGACATTGAACTGAACATTATTTGTACAAGAAATCTAGAGTACAAAATGACAAACAACTCAACCAGAAAAAAGAAAAAACTAACTAACTCCATGTGACCTCGCTGGTCACTCTCCAATATAATGATCACACATCTCCCAAGGCGATCAAACTCTACCAGAAACCTGCATAAGGTCTAAAAACAGAACAAGACTATAGTTGTGAGTACTAAAACACAGTAGGTTTGACCGATAATCTATTCCCAATGAACTTACTTTAAAAAAAATAAACATCAATTTTCATATTTTTAATACAATATATAAAATAATTTTTTCTAAGAGGTTCCATTCTATAAAAATGACCAAACAAAAACTTGCAAGTTTAATAAAAAAGAATGCTATTAACAATTTTCAAAGAGGCGACACTTCAAAATGAAAATAGTTTTCAAGAGGGATGATTTAAAGAATGTTAAATTTTAAATAAAACACACACAATGCTGAATTTACCAACCAAACACACTGTATTCTGATGGTGAGTACAAAATATACAATGATAACAAGTCACATGAATACCCCTAAGAACTAGTTAGTTGTGAGCCCCTGGTACCTCGTATCTCGGTGAAGGTAACCATAATAAATATCTATTCTCATGAAAACGATCCAATAGTAGGATAATAATATATAAACTATAGGTCCCCAAAATCATCATCATCATCATTTAGTTAGTGTTGTCATCGTCAAACTTTCTACATGAAACAGGGACAAAACCCCTCCAGATCACCAGGATATTAGTAAACGTCCGCCCACCCAAATACTCGGGATTACCTTTAGTGATCAATAAAGTTACAAATATTATCAAATACACTTTTCACATGAAAATTCAACTCCTAGATAATACAAACGCAAAATATCACACACAAATTCCTCACAGTTCTTTCACAGATCAATAAACCACTTAAAAGTTTCATAAAACAATTTGAAGATGTATAACAAGGACCTGTACATAAAATCCATTAAAAAATGATATTTTAAGGACAAAAACACACAAATACTATATAAAACAAAACTTTTAAGCCCCCAAACCATTCAATTAATATGTTTCATGGATCATAAAATAGACCCACATGGTGCAACATTGAACACACATGAAAAACCATTTTTAAGAAAAATGTGAAAGAAGCCTTTAATAATTTTACCAAACCAATGTGAATGAAAGGTATATATTAAAACCTTCATAAAGTGGTTTAAAAAACAATTATTTTCCTAAAAAACATTTACATAATCCCTTTAAAACACTTAGGTTACACATTCAAAGTTTAACAATTTTCTTAAAAATGCCGAATGAGCCACTTACTGACAAATCTTTCCAAAACATGTCAAAAATCAATAACTATATCTTTGTAAAATCAAAAACATTTTTTAATGCCATAAAATGACCCCAAAATATCACTTTACATTTTTCCCATACTTTAATAAATTCAAACAAGTCATTTTATATCACATTTCAGACACAAACGCCATCCATGCACTTTTTCGAAAACTAGTCATGCAAAATTTTCCAAAACAACTTCTATTTAACACCAAAAGGGGTGAAAACACAATTTTTTTGTAAAAAATATTTATTATTTTAGTTAAAACAGGTCATAAAAATCACAATACATATGAAAAAACTAGTGGAACATTTATTTAAACAAGCGGTGTTCACTTTTATTACAAGACAACTCCATTTTACACAAAACAAGGCATAAATAACCATTTTGAACACCAAATAGATCATACAAAGGTTTTTAAATAATTAATAATCATGCAAATAAGGTGATAAAAACATGAAAAATATGAAACTTAAATAATGATTGCAAGTTCTTGGGAGAACCTACCTAAAAAATATGGCAGAATGGAAACACAAAACCGAAATCACCCACTGCGGTTTTATAAATACTAAACCTATGAAGAAAATACATAAAACAACCTAACCCCCATAAAAAATAATTCTAAAATATAACTCTAGTTCTTTAATAACCAGGGTAGAAGAAATAACCATGAAATAATGGAAGGATGAGGAAGAGGTGGGATAAAGGAGAAGAAGTCTCACCATGGAAACTAAAGAACTCTTAATCTTCCCTTAGATACACACACTTAGAGGAGAGATAATGGAATAAAACTTAATATAAGTGATAATTAGGTATGTAAGTTCCATGGGATTCAAATTTGGTGGGAAAAGATTAAAAAATGAATTATTTATGAATGGAGAAAATTACCTTTACAAATATGGACCATTTGAGAAATATTGAATAAATTCACCCTAATCCATGATGAATATGAGATTCAAAGAGAAAAAATGGATCATGGGGATGCGAATAGGGTTTGTGGGTCCGAGTGAGAGATATATTTACCAAGAAAGGTTAAAAAATGAATGCTATATGAAAGACATAAAATAATTTCATTCAATCTAGAAATGGGCTCACAGTTTTGTCCAATTATTGAATAAATCACCCTAATGCACCATTATTATGAGATCCTAAGGTTTCCAAATAAATTTTGTGGTTTTAATAGTTCAATGGTTGCCAATTGGGAAGTCGAATTAGTGAAAAATGTTTAAAAATGAAGGATTTATAGAAGAAATAAATTTAGTTTTTAAATCTGGAAATGAGCTCATGGTTGGCCCAAATCTTGAAGTAACCACCCTTTTCTCCAAAACTCCCAAACAAGATTGGGGAAACCATGGTAGGATGTTCAGAAATAGATTTTAGTTCAAAACCAAACATTCATCTCACCCAAAACCCAAGAAAAATAATGGTATTTCCATCGAACCTGATCAAAACCAAGACATGAAAAAATGGATGTGACAATTCTCCCTACCTTTAAAGCTTTCCTCCCCCAGAAATCCACAACACATTCCAATTAATTGATCAACATCTAAGGATTAGTTATCAATATGGTCCATCCTATGAATCCAATGACACACCTTCCATCATTAACAAAACTTAAGACACTTACCTCAACCAAAACACTAACTCCCAACCACTTCTTGAGAATCAATCGAAAGAGCGATTCACAACCTCCACAACCAAACCACAAACTATATTGTTGGTCGTTCTACCAATGAACCCAAAAATGAACCAAAACAAATAACACTAAAAAAAGCCCAATATTCTAGGGGAGTCTGAAATGTAATCCCCACCATTAAGAAACAACTAGAACTTGACAAATTCTTAGTAGGAAACCCCACAAGACCCGTGGTTGTTCTCCCCACCATTAAGAACCAATGTCAATGACCAAATGAGAATTCAACATGAAATAGAAACAAGTCTCTCCCACATAGGCCCACCCAAAATCTCCCACAATAACCTACCAACCCATGTTAAGATGAAAAAAACTAGAAAATTTAAACCCCACACTCCAGAATGGAGGGGACAAGAACTAGGCTAACAAATTCTGCACAGATCCAAACCCCCACCACTCAGGAGGGGAGGGAAGGAGACCAAATCATTAGGCCACTGAAACCAAAAAAGAAACAATGGAACTACCCCACACTCTCCACCAATGAACAGGTAAAATCAAGACTTCACCAGATTTAACAAGGCGGTCCACATGGGGAAATTGGTCAGAAACCCACATCCATGAAGGTATAACCATAGACACTGTGTGAGGGGTAACTACACCACGCTCATTTTGACAAGAGTAAATTCACAGCGACGAGGAACCAAAATAGAAATATAGAAACTAACTTATCACAATGGTGAAGGCAGGATCCTAGTTGATCTCCCCACACCTCTAGCAATTTTCTTGAATGTGTGAAAATCTTCACTCCGAGGCCTATGGCTAGAGCCCTGATGCTTCAAGCATCTGCTGCACCTCAATCAGGTTCTAAGGATCACAACAACCCCACAAAACTCACTTTCTCAACAACACACCTTAATCTAAACTGAAACTCATAGATAAATAGCACCATTCTCCCTCACTCCGAACAAGGAGAAGAATGGACAAGGAATATGATGAACCACATATACATCACCGAACACAACTATTAAATCCAAAAGAATTATCATGACCTAAAAGCACTTTAAATCAATCCCAAATAGATATCTATTCTAAAAAATGGGCTGAGGAATCATTTAAAGAGATGGATT
Organism: Viscum album; assembly: GCA_963277665.1. Taxonomy (NCBI): domain Eukaryota; kingdom Viridiplantae; phylum Streptophyta; class Magnoliopsida; order Santalales; family Viscaceae; genus Viscum; species Viscum album. Next base: position 632,705,308 of record OY728161.1, read on the forward strand.
TAACATTTGAAATGAATTATTATGTTGATCAACATGGAATATTTCTAACAGAGAACTATCTATGGCCACATCACAAAATGAAACACATCTTTAGAAACCCAGTGAACATTACTCCAAAACCGATCCACCAATAAGATCCCATCTCAAGACACAACAAGAGTATGCATTCCATATTATAAGGAAGCATAATTAATAAAAAATTCTTCTAAGAAATAGAAAAAACTAGCCACATAACCATCAATATATAGACAAATGCCACAATTTTTCAGCTCAAAACACTTTTGGAAAACAAAATAACTTGGTGGATTTCCACATTAACCAATGGTGTTTCATCAAGTATCACTCACATTCACATTTCCATGACACCCCACACACCCAAACATCATTCCATATATTCCATACTTCCAAATATTAATAAAACTATGCATTTGAGCACCCACGAAAACACCAATGGATAAAACAAAAAACATCATTCCAAAAATTATGTACCTTCCAAAGGAATAGTAACCACCAAGTCAAAAACCCTTTTCATATTTCAAGAAATGTACCAAACATCATCGAGAACCATTTTCTTAAAAACCTACCCCTTTTATTTTTAATAACTTTTAAAAAACCAAGCTACTCCAAACAACCATTTCAATTTCTCGAAAATTCAGAAAGGTATCTTATCATAATCCGATGGCCATTAAGAGAAATAACATTTCTAGGAAAACAAAAAATTCTCAAAACCAATTTCCAAAACTAATTAATCATATTCAAAAACATTTCAACATCCCAAAACACCCAATTTTAAACAAATATTTTGAATCACCTTAAAATGATTCACACTTTCAAAACATTTTATTTCAACAAAACACAAGTTTACATTAGGGAAAATCCAATCCCGTTAAATCATTTCACCTTATTCTCCAAAATTTATTTCACAAAAACCCATCCTTCTAAAACCATTATTATATTCAATTTTTGAAAACCCCTTTTTCAACTTTTCAAAATCCAATCCTTCCTTTAAAACCCATTTCCACAATTCTCACACAACTATTTTTAAAACAAAAATTCAGAATAGAAGAAAGGTCTAAGAGATCCAAAAAAGTGAACTAGTGTCCATGGGTGACTTGAACTTATGGTTGGAGGCCAAATGTAAAACACAACACCCACACAGAGAGACTTATTAGGACTATTCCCTAGATCCACATGGATTTCCAAGACCTGCGAGCTCACATAGGCCATTAGTCAGACTCCCTTGTCATATCCCAACACCAAACAATCAACAAGAACAAATGACACTAATAAAACCAGAATTTCTGTGGAAACCTAAGGATCAAAATGAGAAATACTTCGTGACACTATTCCTGCACTTACCCCTCAAGTCCCAAAAATCCTACTTTGTTTACCTTGACATCAGCCAAATAAAAAGGGTGCTCTAAAAATCTATGTTCACTAATATCATACCTCCTCTGATACCATTTGTCCTAAACCAGCTTGAGTCGACCCTGAACCAGTCACCCAGGCCAGCCCGCAACAAGTCCCGAGAGGTGTTCCCGATCCTCCCAGGATGGTGAAAAACACTTAGGGAATCAATAGAGTATTTAAGGGAACAATTTTTCCCAAATATAAACAATCAAACAAGTAGTGGAAAGAAAAATACAACCCAAAATACATTTACATAAAAATTGAACTGAACATTATTTTTTCCAGAAACCAAAAGTAAAACTAAACTAACAACTCAACCGACCAAACCTGACAACCAAATAACTTCATGTGACTCCACTGGTCACTCTCCAACACAATTATCACATGTCACCCAAGGTGATCGAACTCAAGTTTAAACTTGTACAAGGGATAAAAAACAGAAGAATACTATAGGTGTGAGAATTAAAATTCAGTAGGTTAACCCGATATTATATTCCTAAGGAAAATACATTAAAATAATAGAAACATAAATTTCTTGTTCTAAATTAAATATATAAAAGTATGTTTTCCAAATGAGGTTCCATGCTATAAAATTACCAGATAACAACATGAAAGTTTGATAAATAAGAATGATAATAACTATTTTCAAAGATGTAAAACTTCAAAATGAAAATAGTTTTCATGAGGGATGATTTAAATAAAGAAAAAATTTAAATAAAGCATACACAATGCTTAATTTACCAACCAAAAACACCATATTATGACAGTGAGTACAAAATATTCAATAATCACAAGTCACAGGAACACCCCAAGGCACTAGTTAGTTGTGAGCCTGATGTTCCTCATATCTCGGTGAAGGTAACCATAATAAATATTCATTATCTTGCACAAGAGACACTATTAAGATAATAATCCACAAACTAGGGTTACCCAATATCATCGTCACCAAATTTTATTTAGTGTTGTCATCGTCAAACTTTCTATGTGAAATAGGGACGAACCTCCCCCCCCAGATCACTAACACACTAGTACACATCCACCCACATAGACACCCGAGTTTACCTTTAGTGATCAATAAAGTTTCACATATTATAAAATAAACTTTTCACATGAAAACTCCACTCCCATATCATAAACTCACAATATATCCCACACATATTCCTCACTGTTCGTTCACAAATCAATAAAACACTTATAATTTCCATAAAAAATCTGAAGAAATATAACGAGGCACTGCACATAAAATCCATTTAAAAATGATATTTTAAGGCCCAACACCCACTAATACCATATCAAACCCAAATATTTTTATACTAAAACCATTTAATAAATAAATTTCATGGATCATAAAATGGACCCATATGGTGCAACATTGAACACACATGAAAACCCTTTTTAAAGAAAAATGCCAAATAGGCCTTTAATCATTTTAACAAACCAACATACATCAAAGGTAAAAATTACACATTTAATAAATTTTTTTACAAAAAAAATTAGTATCAGCAAAAAAATTTACACAATACATTTAAAACACTTAGGTTACACATTCAAAGTTCAACCATTTTCTAAAAAATGCCAAACGGGCCACTTAACAGAAACTCTAGAAAAAACATGTCAAAAACTAATACCCATATCTTTATAAAACCAAAATACCATGGAAAAGCCATAAAAGGACCCCAAAAAAATCACTTTACATACTGACCATATTTAAATAAATTCAAACAAGTAATTTTATATCACATTTATGACTCAAAATCCAACTAGGAACTTTTCTGAAAAGTAGGCATGAAACATTTTGAAAAACAACTTCTATTTAATACCTAATGGGGGTAAAAAACAAATTTTCATGCCAAAAATTTATTATAGTAGTTAAACCAGGTCATAAGCATCATAATACTTATATGAAAACTAGAATAACATTTATTTAAATAAGGAGTGTGCACTTTTATAACAAGATAACACCATTTTACACAAAACAAGGCATATATATCCATTTTCACACCAAATATGACATACAGAGGTTGTGAAATAATAATAATCATGTATAAAAGGTTTTTAAATAATTAAAAATTTGAAACTTAAATAATAAAGGCAAGTTATTGAGACAACCTACCTCAAAAACTTGGCGGAATGGAAACACACAACAGAAATCACTCGCCGTAGGTTTATAAACCCTATAACTATGAAGTACAGATAGAAGAAACATAACCCCCATAAAAAATCATGCCAAAAAAGAATCCCAGGTCTTTCATAACCAAGTGATTAGAAAAAACCATGAAATAATGGAAGGAGGAGGAAGTGGGAGGAGAAAGAAGAAGGAATCTCACCTTGGAAACTAGAGAAATATTTGTCTTCCCTTATATCCACATACTTAGAGAAGCGTTAATGGATTAAAACTCAATGTAAGGGATAATTAGGTCTAGAAGAACCAAGGGATTTAAATTTTAGGGAAAAATATTTAAAAAATTATTTATTAATGAAACAAACTACCTTTACAAATCTTGATGATTTGAGAAGTCTTGAAGAAACTATCCCTAATCCACAATGGAGATGAGCTCCAAAGAAGGAAAATGGAACATGGGAGTGCGCCTAGGGTTTTGGGCTCAAGTGATAGGTGTAATGACAAAAAATGTTAAAAATGAATTATATATGAATGAAATAAAATAATTTCCTTAAATCTAGAAATGGGCTCATAGGTGGGCCCAATGCCTAAATAAATCAACCAAATCCACCATGGTTATGTGCTCCTAAGGTGTCAAAATGGATATGGTGGTTTGAATAGGTCAATAGTGGACAAGTGGAAAGTATAATAACTAAAAAATGTTGAATAATTAAGGAGTTATAAAAGGAAAAAAAATTGGTTTTTAAATCTGGAAGTGAGTTCACGATTGGCCCAAATCTTGAAGTAACCACCCTTTTCTCCAATACTCCCAAAAAAATTATTGGGTACCCATGGTAGGATGATTAAATATATATGGAAGTTTAAAAATCAACATTGAACTCACAAAAAACCCAATAAAGTGATCAATATTTCCAACAAATTGGATCAAAACCACGACATGAAAAGAAACAGGTGTGACATTCACTTTGATGACTATAATCATGTCCATGATGTATAGATCTGAAGCTGTTAACTTATTCAAAATCCTTAAAATACATGATGAGAAAGATCAAGGAGTGTAAATATTAAATCATCAAATAGACAATCAAAGGGAATTTTATTTTAATGTATTTTATAATTATCTATAAAATCATGCGATTAATCATAATTTTATTTCTCTATAAACTTAAAAATACAATTTAATTTATAAGAGTAAAATTAAAAGAATATTGGAAATGGGAAATACAGTGTTTCTTGAGCACAATATTTCTAATTTTTTTCTTAAGAGAAGCAGTGTGCACTATTTTTCCATATTCATAATTGATTCTTAATGATTCCAAAGAAAAAACTAACTTATTATGAGATGTAGTTATAGAGAAAGAATATGTTGAAATAATTAAAAGAATTTAGAAGTCCACATTTCATAATGATAAATGCATGAATTTGATAAAATTTTAATAAAAATTACGTTAAATTATTTTACTGGGTTAACCTTTAAATAAAAATTGATAAAAGTACTAGAAAAAAATGATGCATAATATCATTGATTTAAATGATGTTAAAATATTTAAAAATTATACCAAGATAAGAGGGTAAATTTAGGTAGTGGATGATTTTTTAGAGGCTAATAATGAGTAAAAATAAGAAACCCATCATTTCAAACAATAATATATTGTACAAAGTGAAAAAGTCATTGATTCCAATCATACTTTAGATTATGCTTTAATATTTTTAATCAAATAACGAGAAATTCTAGCCTCAAAAGTCATGCTGAAATTTACAATATGATTAGTAAGTAGGGGGAACCATTCCAGAATAGATGAGAGGTAAGAGTACAAAACTTCTATCATTTCACAAATGAAACAAAAATATATTATGAGGTTGTTGAACATGAAGAGTGGATATGTTCCATTAATGATGAAATAGATCAAATTTTGAAGAACTCAACTTTAGATATAGTGTTAAGGCTAAATAGAAATTATATTATTGACACTAAATGGGATTTTAGAAACAAAATTAATGATAAAAGTTAGGTTTCAAGGAATAAAGACTAATTTTTTTTGAAAGGGATAGCATCAGATTGAAGGCATCAATTTTGAATGAAACATTGATCCAATTGTAAGGATAGAATCTATTAGAATGATATTATAAGTGTAATCACATAGAAAATATAATTTTTTCCAGATAGATGTGAATACTTCCTTTGTTAATATATATCTATACAATGATGTTTTTATTGGGAAACCCAAGGGGTTCATTCTTGAGAAGGATGATAACATGGTTGGAAAATTAAAGAAATCATTATATGGATTGAAATAGGACCCAAGGTCAAGGAATCCAAATTGGATGTTTTATTGAAGAATGTGAAAATTTCAAAAGGAAAGGTCGATAATAGATTATATACAAAAAATGATACCACATGTACTCTCATTGTTATTATTTATATTAATGAAAAAATATTTGAAATTGATCAGGAGTATCTTTGTAAACAATTTTTAATCAAAATGATTTATAATTTTGTGATGGTTTTTCTTGGAGAAATGAGATTCTTTTTAGCCTTTCATATTTTACAAGTATCTGAGTGAATATTTCTATTTAAATAGGAATATACTAAATAGATATTGATAAAATTTGGAACAAAATATTCAAAGGAGGTGTCCATTACCATTACTGTTGGAACCGAATTTACTAGAGATGAGAATGGGAAGATTTTCAACCAAAAGGATTTCCAAAAAAATATTGGTATTTTACTCAAGATCATTATATCAAAGCCAAACACTATATTTGTAGTTACTATATGATAGATTTTTGAGTTATCCATAATAATCTCATTTTATTAAATCCAAAAACGTTTCTTAGATATTTTAAGGGAACACTTAGAATAAACTTATTGTATAGTAGTAGATCAAACCTATAGTTGTAGGGGTTCAATGATACATATTGGACATGTGATTTCATTAATATTAATTCCACATTTGGAGGATAATTCTTTCTTTATGATATTTTTTTGGTTCAATATGAATATGAAAGATAGTTTGGAGCTGAATTTAACAAATTAAATATTATTTAGTGAATTATTTAATGTTTTAAATTAATTATAAAATCTGATTAATTTAGTTAATTAATAGTGTAATAACAAATTAAAGAATTAAAGGATGTTTATTTATAGTAGTTCAAAGAGTGTGGTCACTTTTTATCACTTTATGTCTTTCTCACATATCATATAGTAATTGTATAAGTCCCTTAAACATGTTTTTTTAGTCCCATATATAGATTATTAAAATATAAAAAAACTAAAGAGGACTCGTGAAAATGGTTAGAAACATTTAAAGTCCAAAAATAATGTTATTGAATTATTTGGGGGGATAAGGATATTATCATTTAATAAATATCACTCACTAATGACCAAAATTTAAAATAATGAAGACTAATTGAAAAAAATTTGAAATCATTTGAATGAATTATTTAAAATGATTCCATGATAATATATCAAAAAAATCACATAAAAATTGAAAATTTTAATTTGAAATATGAAAATCAAAATCCTTACATTTAAAATATGTAGTAAACATATGTAGAATATAAAAAATTAGTAACACCCCATTAAAATATATTAAAACAATTTTAATGAGTTTATTATCGACTAACATTGATTTATAAAAAATAAAGTTGAATAAAACATCATAAAATAACAAAAATTAATTTTTGGGTTTCAAACAATAAGTTTTACACATAAAAATAAAAAACCATTTTTTATATTTATAAAAACTTGTTTAAAACTATAATGAATAGTTCACAAAGGTTCAAAATAATTAATATGAATTCATAAAATCATTAGAATAATTTAAGTATTTGAAAAGAACATGAAACAAATTTAAATATGAATTATTATGTAAAATAAATAAAATTTACATATTTTATAACAACAATTATAATTTCAATGAACTATGTAGGAAAACATATATAGGTATTTTTCTCTACATAACTGAATTGACCATTTAAGAGAATCTAGATAACCGAATGCACATAGGTGATTCACGTAGGTGATTCACATAAGTGAAATTGATGTAGTTGATTCACATTAGAAAAATTGATGTAAGAAATTCTTGTAAGGGGTTAACTAAGGAAAAATCAACATAGGTGATTCTACATAGGTTAATTGATCACATATCAAAATTTCTAAAATCTGTAAACAAATTGAATTTTCTAATTTCATATCTAGAATAGAAATAGTAAATAGAAGAATAAAAAATGGTTCCCTAAACATTATAATTATATAATTTCATTATCCTTCCCATGAATCCAGAATTTCCTTAGTCAGAAATCTATATATCAATTTATGATTAAAAATATGAAGGAAAACCATTCATAAAAAATGTATAAGTCACTTGAAAACATACAATGTATTATAAACTAATTTTATATGATATAAAAATCGATTCAAATGTTTTTTTCACCAAATTAAATGTAGATAATATTATTTTATTTTAAAAAATAATATATAAATTTGGATTTAATTATCCCAATATATGGTTAAAATTCATAGGGTAATAGATTCTGGAAAATTTGTTACATGGATTATGAATTTTCTACATGGTGTATAGTAAAAATCATACAAATATGATATTTTAAGGTCCCAAATTACTTAATTAGTCTAGGAACACTTCAAGACACTTGAATAAAATTCTATGAATAGTTAAAACATGAACTATAATGATATTTTAAAGTAAATAAATATTATGATATGATAGAGATTGAAAATACATTAATAAATACACAATTCAAAGTATTAAGTAATTAAAAGGAAATAAAATATATAAGTATTTTTAATTATACAAATTTAAAGTGTTTTAAGGGGTGACTCAATTATTTGGTTAGATGGTAGCGAAGGAGATAAAAATTAGTGTGTCTAAGTACAATTAAGGATCCATACATCATGACCACATATTCTTACACACAAATTTATCAGATGAAAATGCAGCTGGATGAATTGAAAATGATTTTCAGGAAACTATGAAAACTTTATTGTGACCATATTTTTGTCATATATATTTCAAATAATCATATTTTGCACTCAAAAATCCAAAAATAATGACATTCACAACATTTTCATCAAATAAAGAGTGGTAGGTGGTGATTTAATCTTGATTATATTTTCATGAAGAATTAGATTATAAAAATTTATACTAATAAAATGATTCGAGATAGATTTAAAGATCTTTGGTTGAAGATTAATGTTTGTTATTATCCTCTTTCCAAAGGAGGTGTATATCAACCCCCATTGTACTTTGAATTTTGTTGACAAAGTGGGAGAAATGGTTTCAAAACTATTTACTAAAGGGGTAGAAAATTTCCATTGGTATTCTAAACTAATATTTCATCTGAAGCCGTGGATATTGTAATATGAGGGATATGTTTGATAGTGATAAATAAATGCATGGATTAAAGATGATTTCATTTAAGTCACTTATCCCTAATTTCTTATCACTAAGGGATGGAATTATATAAAAAACATTACATTATCTGTTAGTGTGGTGTGATACACTTCTCATTCGAGATGGGATATGACTTGATGATTCTCATGAGGGTTAATGAGTTCAAATACAAGTCAAACTTTATTAAAATGGTTTGAATGGGTTTTTTCAAAAAATCCAAATGGGATATATTGAAGCATCATTTAATTTTTTGATGAATTTATCTATTTGTTAGAATCTTTTGTCAACCGTGAATGAGTATCAGTGGAAGTAATAATTTTTTTGAGATTATTGGAAAGGGATGGTGGTAGCATGGATAAGTTCTAATTTCATTCTAAAAATATGGAAAAACCGATAAAATTGAAAAAGTTCCAAATTTAAAGATTCTAAATCTAGCATAAGGATCATATAGATAATAATAAGTGTTTATTAATGAGAATAAGACCTTGGTTTCAATTTTAAGACTTTGACCCTCTGAGTATATGTCATTGACACTAGATATAGGGATTTATTTCTTCGTGTGTAAACCTTTGAAGCATTGAATGCAAGTCTTTGAGATAGAATATGCACTTCATCATAAGCCTTTATTGGGAATAATTCCTTGAGTTCCCAGTGTAAATATTTAAGACCTGGACAAATTCTTATATTTTTATTGGTGATAAATTATGTTTATAGAAATACAATTTTTTTATTTGACCAAACCTGATGATATAATAACAAATATTCAATAAAAAAACATAATATCTAAAATGTGATTCAAGATGATTCATGTGATATTTTGAAAATAATAATCATTTTTGATATGTATTTGAATATACAAGCTAGAATATCATAAAAGTTATTGTGTTTCTTGAAGTTTAATATGTAAAGGAATAAGCTCTAGATATTATATCTAGAATGTTATTATGAAAATGCTATTCTAGATTTAATATCCAAAATCACCTAATGATCAAGCATTGATGCAATATAAGATAGTTAGACGAGTTTCAGAATACAAATATAACTAATCTTGTTAATATTTAAAGATATTTAAAAAATGAAATATTTATATTGATCCAGTTGTGTCAAGAAGTGAAAACTTAAGAAGTTTAATTTTATATCCAGTTCTATTTTACTTGGAGTATGAAGAAGAATACAATTCACTAAATATTTATATGTACGATAAATTTTTCACCCCTGTTAAAGCAATGTAAATAGATAATTCATGTGAATTACTTTATTAGTTATTGAAAATAATGTTTTAGGAAACAAAAAATAAGAATTATATAATGGTTATTTTTAGTATAAACCTTAAAATTATTCTTAGTTTTCATTAATAGATATTAAGTTCATTGAGATCCATTTAATTCTATTTAATAGAATAAATTTTCATAAGATCAATGATTTTAATATTTCATTATAGTGGAATAATAAAATGATTTTTGTGAATCATAAAGAATAAGAACATAGATAGAGTTAATTTTGTTTAGAGAAGAATAAGTGAGCATGGTGTGAGTAATTTAGATCTCACAATCTACATCTGGTTGATCTCCAAGAATATGGTGATTGAGTTTTGTGATTGATAGAAAATAAGATGATTTATATCATATTCTACAACAAGTAATCATGATATCTTGAATCATATAAAGTCCTATGGAGAAGATATTTATCAGTTTTAGAAGTAACAAGGGGCATTAATTGATCATTCTCCTTTTTTATGATTAACTATAACTTGCAAGAAGATATGTAAGTTTTTAGTGGTATACTGATGAACTAAGATATAATATTATACATGTACCATCCAAATGTATTCTATTATAATAATCTAGTGTAGAATTCGTGGCTTGATGAGAGTCGAACACGATAAGAAGTAGGAATCCACCTTGGATTCAAACCTTGTTAAAATTACCTATGAGTTGTCTTGTTTACTTTTTCTTGTCAAATGATATTGGTCGATTTAAAGATTTGAGTGTATCATATATTAACTATAAGTATAGGTTTTATTATAATTTAAATAAATGTTAAAATACATTAACCATTGATTCCCCCCATTCTTAGTAGGACATCAGTTATTAGGGAAGTTTAAGAGAATATTTAATAAAAGTTTTATTAATTTTTTGTAAAACATGATACTCGTTTAATTAATTATTTTATTGGAGATAATTTGATCATCATTATAAATTTTTTTAGATTAATCCTTGAAAGGGATAATCTTAATTTGAGAATCTCTTTAGACCAGTAAGTTAAAAAAAGTTCTTATGTAACAAAAATTCTATGTGCTAGAGAAAACATTATTTTGTAGCCAAGTTTTAAAGTTGTTGAATTAGTGGATCTCGATACTTATGAAAATTATATAATTAGCCACTTAAGGATTCAAAGTAATTATATGAAAAATAACTATATGGATTATAGTTTCATCTCATACACTCAATATGATTGATTATGTTAATTAATTGATGAGATTCGAGGTTTCCCTAAGGTATTTTCTAGTTGTGGAATTTGTTTAGTTAGAAATGTTCTAAAAATTTGAGTGAGTTAAAGAAATGTTTACCCTATTTTATCAAGGTTTTGAGAATATCTAAGCTTGGGCATGTGATGTCTTAGTTTTTGTTTTTTTCTAAAAGTAAAGGTGGTTAAAAGTTTAAATTAGAATATTAAAAGTTAGTTGGAGAGTCCAAAATTGTTTTTTAAAATAGATATCCAAGGTCATTGAAACATAGAGTAATCATAAAAGAGGAGTGATGATCCCATATGATAGAATTATCCTAGATAACTGAAGGATTTTTTTAAACTCTATGTAATTTTCATGTTAGGTATTAGTGTTATAGAAATAAAAATTTTAGTTTTTAAAGGTATGTTATATCAAATACATACTTTACAAGTTGGTAAAAAAACATGATTTCAAAATAAATCTAAGGATTGATAGATCATTTCATTTTCATTGAATAGATAAAACAAACCATATATACCTAAATGATTTGAATTTAAATAAATATATCAACCTATGATGGATATTGGTAAAGGATGTGTATAGTTACCTCATTTATTTTTTATGATAAGAAGAGTCACTTGTTAACAAAGTTTTATAAAAAATATAAGATAATGGATTAAATAAACATGGTTTACGATTCATTGAAATCTATAACATGTTTTTAAAAGATGATAAGGATATTTTTTTGTTTAGGATAAATTTTTTTGTTTATATGTTTGTTAAAATATAAATAATATGGATTCCACTACCACAATTGGATAATTCTGAAGAATAATATTATTTTCAATAAAATACATTAAAAAAATAGAATACCATATACCATGTGGAAAAATATTATATTTTTTTAAATATAACTACATAAATAAGTAAGTTTTATTTCTTAACATAAATAAGTTTTTTATCATAAAATGATATTTTCAATATAAAATAGTTTTTACGAGGATATTTGAAGTATATTTGGACTTAGAGAAATTTAATTTTTTTCAAATTAAATATTTTTTCCATAGAAAAGATTAATTGAATTTCACTTAATATCCTAAAGTGTTTAGGGTATGTCAATAAAGAGTTACATTTAGTTTACATAAATCTTAGAACATCACCATATCCTAAAAGAGTATAGGATTTTTTGGTAATGTAATAATGTATACATTAGTTACCAAATTATTTCATGTGAAAATTTTATGGAAGTGTTCTAAGAATGATGATTTATAAATTAGAAGGAGTTTTTGGTTGGACAAAATATTTATTGACATTATAACATTTTATGTTTAGAAGTTAATGAGTTTTAATATTTTCATGGATTAAAAGATTAAGAATATGATTCCTAATTGTCACTATTATTTAAACTAACTTACTTCATATATATTACTCAATAAATAGTTTAGTTGGAGGAATTTTTCTATAGGTCACATAGAAATGTGGTAGGAATTACATAGAAATTTAATGAGTTTAAAAAACCTAATGAGTGTAGTAAATATAATTATAATTTGGAAATATATCATATTTGATATGAAATAAAAGATATTATGTAAGGTTTCGTTAAAATTATTAAAAATATTTTAATAATATAAAATGTATTTCATTGTACAAAATACAATCTACACTTTTTTATTCTTTCATGTTGGATGCATATATTTTACAAAGTAAAATGAAAATTATCCCCTCAAAGTATTACTTTGAGTTATCCCTATTGGTTACTCATTATATGGTATTACGGGTTTTTATGTCTAGTTAAAATTAACATGAGTAGAATCTTTTAATTGATTCAAAAAGTTTTATATGATATAAAAATCACAAATCCACGTAGTTATAATTAGAGACTTATTATTTGGACTCACTCAAAAAATTATATCATATGGAATATCATTTGGTCATTAATATACTTGTTGATATATTATTATTATGAAACTAAATTTCCCAAGGTTGGTGAGATATATAGCATGAGAAACTTCATAATTTGATACCATTTTTACACAATCCTTGAGTCTTAGCTAATCATGGGGTGGTTAGGTATATTGATAAACATTTCATCAGTTTGAGCTCAACCAAGATGGGATTCTACACTTTTATGAAAATTAGTGAGTTATGGGACCTTGATTTAACTATACTTAGGAAATTCATGTCTATTTTTAATTGAGTTAAATGTGATGTACTCAAATAATTGAATAAATTAAATTTTATGTATTCATTCATACTGGTCAATCAATTTTAGAGAATCTTGGATGTATGAGATGAACTATACTAGAATGAAATTTTCTATGTCATGTGATCATAGTATTTCATATAAAAATGAATTGTATGAGAATATATATGATTTAAATGATATATATTATGGTGTACATGTTCATTTGGAGGTATGAGTATGTTTGATTGAGCTAATACTAAACTCTTTTTTAGCTTGATTATAACTAATACTTTTCTAGAGGAAACTCTTTGGTTATATATATGAAATAAGGATTTAAAATTTATTTTCAATGATACAAAGTCTTATTGGATCAATTGTTTGGCCTAAATATTAGGATTAAATTTTAGGAAATATGTTTGCTTCAAAAATAACAGAGTTTGATAAACCCTATTCAAAAGAATTTGGATGGATTCACAAAGAGTTGTGTTGTTTTTCTTGAAGTCTTTATGAGATTTATGAGAAAGTGGGAGATTTTTGGATAAGATCTAAAATAGGTATATCATATTTTATGATACCCATTTAATCATATCCTATGATATGATATCCAATTTCCTCTATCATATCATACGATCAATGTCCATTATAGAGTATGATAGGTTGACTATGTGGGATATCAAGTGCATGGATTTCAGAACATCTTCCACATGGTTTAATTTGGTTATAAATAATAGGATGATTCATTTAATTCTATAAAAACATTATATAATCATTGATATATTAAATGATTATTAAACCCAAATAAGAATATGTTATCAAAATATATGTCCATTTTCATGCCATGACGACTAATATTGGATGCCCTTACTTAAATAAATGGGGCCTATATATGGGATACAATCCTACTATTTATTGGGTTTGGAACTATGCAATTTTATGATATTTTTGATCCATTAATAAAGATCTATCCTCCTCCCTATTAACCATTCGTCTTTATATAGATAGTGATAGGTGTATCATCTACGAGTGTATAAATATCCTATTGACTAGTGTGATAAATACAGAGGAAAGATTATATTGGATATCTCTAAGTGGTCATGATTTATGCACTATATAAAATTTGGAAGATATGGAGTTCACAACTTATGGGGAATTCATGTTATATTTTTTTTGTTATACATAATGTATGTTTATTTCATGATGTCAGATTAGACATATTTATAGGTTTATTAAACTATGTAGATCCTGAGGTGATCATCTAAAAGAAATCATATACAATGACAGAGAATAGTGATATATTATTGGTAATAAAATATTAAATTTAAAACAATGAAGTGAAATTTCACATTTAAATAGAAAGGAATTGGAAAAGATTACACAAATAAAGGAATAAAAGTTATTAGAAACCCCTACCATAGAAAATATTTTTAAGAAGAATGTAAAAGAACACATTAAGACCTTAAGAAAATCAGAGTGGGAATCTCAATTTATAAAATGAGAGGAGAAAAATTCTCATTATTTTATTTACTAAATAGCAATGATAGGATAAGTGGGTATTTATAGATAATTATGGGGAATTGTTTAATAATTTTGGGATTTTGGATTTGAAAATCTATGTTGTAGAAAATGAAAAACCATTAACATATGAATGGTTTATTTTGTATTTTATATTTAATAAATGTTTTTTGACGTATTTATGTTTATGAAATAAAATAAATTTTTTTATAATTTTTCCATGGGGAAAAATTTTATTCACAAAGAATTGTTTTTAAAACTTTATTTTCCATTTGAGGATTTGAAAAGTCCATTATATAATTGGAAATCTATTCTATCTAATTAAAATGAATTATATTAATAAAATTACTTATTTTTGATCATGTATTTACAAATGTTAATTATTAAATCATTTTTTCATCATGATGAAATCTAAATAGTTACTATAAATTCATACATTATTTTAATATTTACCCTAAAATTTGATCGTCTCAAAAAATTATGAAAAATTCACCTTTGATAATTTTTTATGACAAATAAAAATTTAAAATAATGAAAATAATTTTATCTATATGGAAAATTAATTTATTTTTATAAAAATTTTAATGTATTTCATAATCATACATTTGGCATGAGTAAAAAAAATCATTTTCAATAAATATTATTTTAATTATAAATCATATGACTATAATTACATTACATTTCATTGATCAATATAAATAATTAATTATTAATATTTAAAGTATTAGTAAGTGATTTTATTTATTTTATTAGGCACATATGTATAATAGTTACATTACTATTTTAACATCCTGATTCTAACTGTTAGATTCCAAAGATCACCTTACCCTTTCCCCTTATATATTTAGTTCATACTAACATATAAAATATTTCATATCCTTATATTAGTTACTATATAATTTCTATTCCATGTATTATTGATTTTATCAGGATAAAAAGTTATCTTATATATTTATATTTTTAGAGTATAATACTATATAGTTCAAGATTATAGTGATTCTTTATATTGGTATGTGTTAAATAACACTCGTTATGACCATTATAGGGAATGTAATTATATATTTTTATATATTATACTATGATGATTTAATCATATGGATTTTTTAATTTCATAAAAATTGTAACAATATTTTTATTTATAGTAGTCATGTGTTGTGTCTGCATCCCCCCAAAATAATTTCATCCATGAAATTTAGGGTATACATAAATACTTATAAAAACATTAGTAATTATACCTCATTTATTCATCAGGCTCCCATGTCACTTTCTCTATCTTTTTATTCCTCCAATGTACCTTCACTAGCTAGGTTTCATGATTCCCCAAAAATTTCTCATCAGTGTCTAGAATCTTGATAGGTTATTTATTTTAGGATAATTCAGGATCTTTCTCAATTTCATAGATGGTGAGTATGAGAATTGTGTATTGCACAAACTTCCTCATCAATGAGGCATAGAAGATATCATTAACTTTAGTGAGGTTGGTTGTCAAATCCATACGTTAATATAAAGCTCTATTTCTATCCAAAATCCCAAAAGTCCAAATATACCTTGGGATTAACATCCTTTTATTACAAAACATTAAAACCCCATCCCATGGTGATATCTTAAATAATATAGCATTCCATACTTGAAATTATAATCCTTCATTTTATCATCAATGTAGGTGTTCTATCTACTATGAATAGTCTTGATATGATTCAGGATAGATCAGACTTCCTCAGTTGTCTCCTAGATGAGTTATGTAAAAACTATCCCCATTACTACAACTTAATACCAATAGGTTTGAGTATGATATATTTTATCATAACGTATTTTTTATGGTGTTAATTTTATTCTAGAGTGAAATATTTTTTTGAATATGAATTATAAGATAGGTAGATACTAGTCCCATGTTCCTTTTAATCGAGTGAACATGGTCTCAAAATTTCCTCTAATATTTGGAGAGTCCTTTAATATTTTCCATTAGTTTTGGGATGATAGGTGATGATAAATGATAACTATATTTCGTTCATATATTTTAGAGTATTTTCATGTCTTGATTTTATATTTCATTTATTAATCATGCCAATTTTTGTACATATTTACTTGTATTGTGATTTATGGAAGGAAACAATGAATATATGGAAAAGGAAAAAAAGTTATGAATTTATCATGGTGTGAAACCAGATTTTTGAAGGAAAAGAATAGCCAGAAAAATTGAGCATAGCAGCTTCAAATCATGTATACATGTTACACTATGTGATTTTTCAAAAGAAGTTATCGCGTAGGACGTGCTGTGAAGATCTCACATTGTGAAAAGTAGTTACACTTTGTGTAAATACATTACTGAAACTGAGATTTTTCGAGTCATGTTTTTTGAATTGTACCCTGAAATTTGGGACGCCACCTCCCAGAATGAAATTTAAGATATTACACGATGTGAATGTACTTTATACGTCACATAAATGTCGATAGAAGAAAAATAAATGTGAACCTAGTTGAGGTTTGATGGGATTTCATATGAGAGGATCCCCTCATCTGCTGCATTGAGGTGATTCTGGGACAAGAGGAGTTGGAGAGACACTGAAGGAACACTTCTAGAGAATAAAGTGATGATTCAGAGCCCTACTTTACCACCATTATTCACCATTAGTATTCCTTAGGAATCCATGCCGGTTGTTTTCATCATGCCTAGGACGAGAGAGTAGTTGCTTTTATGATATGTGATGTGATTGTATGAAGAAGTGTTGTTAGTGATTATTTCTTTTCATTATTCATCTTTTAGAGTTAAACAACTCTATTTATTGAATTCTAATTTATATTATTTTCAAATTACATGACCATTATTGCATTTTAATGCTGTTTATTGTATTGCATCAATTAATTGGCCTGTTTTCTATATGAACATTATGAAATCTAGGTTAGTTATGTTTAAAAAAAAGAGTTGGGTCATCTATTTCTATTATTGAACCTAGTATATGACCATTACGATAGTGAAATCATAGTATTATTGTAGGTTACTCAGACCTTGGATCCATGCTATCCCAATTCAAAAAAACCCCAAAAAAATCCATATCGATAAAATCCCCACTGCACTAACCTGAAAATCATTGAACCTAGAATGTATCTCCCCTGATTTCAAACCCAATATTTTGTATGAATATATTTATGTTTTTATAAACAAACAAATAACTTCAATTTCCAATTATTTAATTAATTTATAACATACGATTTGTCCTTATGGGTTCGATACTCGGACTTACCAAATACTACATTTTTAGTTAGGTTGTCTGATTTTTTTTTATTGATTTTTTTGACCTATAGGAATTAATTACTCCATGTGGGCTGAACAATGTTTTATTTAATGACTTTAAAATACTCTACTCTAGTTTTATAGCTGTGCTTTGTCTTCAAAAATCCATTATCATGTGGCTTCTATTCACTTGCTGTGTGAATTTTCATTGGGATCATAAATGCATCACTTTTTTCCCTTTTCCAAATTTTCATTTTTTCTTACCATAAATCACAAAATAATTTAATCCATTCCAAAATTAGAATGATTATTCAATTAAGTATCAAATAAATACATTAAAATACTCTGAAATATATACATGAAATACAACTATCACTCAAATATATCATAGTGTTTAAACATTTTTGAATATTCCTATAAAATTTTATTGTGAAACATGGATCACAATAAAATAAAACTGAAAAAGGTTCACAAAATGTAATGAAAACATAATTGATACATATTTATGCAATAATCTCAAAGGGTAGATCCTCCTTTGTTTCTATGAAATGTTCAAAATTTGAAAGGCGATCCATAATGAACCATATTTCATAATTCCTCATAGGTTTCTCAGGTAGAGTATTAAAAAATTCTATTGTGATATTATACCACTTCAAAATTTGTATATAGAGAAGTTCATGGTACCCATTTAAAGTTTTCTTTTAACCATTACCTATTTTCATTCCATAAATCTTGACGCATAGTCTGTAATTTATGACTTCATTTCATCCCACCAAAAGTGTTCTCTTAAATAATTATACACCATGTTTCTACCAATGTGTAATGAAAAAATTGAGGAATGTGAATCATCTAGAAATTATAACTTCAATTTAGATACTTATGTGTAGTGAAAGGACTTGGGTTTCCCTTAAACCCAGCACCCGACCCTTTCTGCTACATACCTGAAGGGCATTCCAAATCCCCACGGGATGACGACAAGCACCCGAGCATCGAAAAACACAACAGAGGGAATGATTTCTCCCAACCTAAACAACCATATAGAATATATACATATATAGAAAACAAGAATAAATAGTATAAGAAGAATATGACATATATTCCATAACTGTATGAAAAATATAAAAACATAAAACTAAAAAATAGCTAAACACTATAAGACACGTCTAACAAAAAGGAATAAAAACAAAAAAGCTAATCCAAATGTTTGTAGGATTGTACTCCTACCATCTCACCACCATATACCTAACCAGATCACAAGAACCCTACCGCCTCACTGTGGTGCCTTACCTTTCCCTGCACTAAAAGACAAACAAAGGTCTACACACCCCAAAATAGGTGTGTAGGGTGTGATCTAACTGGTTTAATAGGATCCCACCCAAGAGTTCCATACCCAACCCCTATATAAAAATCCATGTTTTCTCATTTTAAATAAAACATTTAATGATAAATAGTAAAGTAGTTTTTATAGTAAACATGGTAAACATTTTCCTTTTTTCCACAGTTCTAAATAAAAGAAGGTATATCAATTTCAAAGAACATTTTCCTTATCATTTTTCATAATTATAGACATTCATATCAATGCTATCTCAGAAATACAAGCAATAAAAAATAGAAGAAAAGGTGTTACAACACTAAGGAAAACTATAGTTACAATTCATAGACTGATCATACCATAATCAATGAAGTGCACAAATTCTAATCCTAGAACAAGGAGACTTTGAAGAAGATAAATAACCCCTGAGTAAACCCCTAAAAATGTTAATATTAGTCCCATATAACAAAGTTTGTTGGAAATAGAGGAAATAACCGAGAGAAAAATCTTCGATAATCACAAAACAATGAATGATATCCCTAAGAAAAACCTTTCACCTAAGTACCCAGGGTAACCCATGTGCTCTTTTTTCATAATTCATCTCAATGCTTTGAAAAAAACCATTTTTTCTACATTTATCAATAAACATGGGAAAACAATTTTTCATTGAAAAATCCTTTCCACACACACAAAAAAATCATTCAAATTTAAATATACAAAATCTTTTATATTAAAAAACAATCAGTTTCATCAATGTAGGATAGATATAGAACCACTTAAATAAAAACTCGGGTCGCACACGACTGGAATGAAACCTAAAATAATCAAAACCCATAAAATTCAATGAGGTCCTTTGAATCAAATCCACATCAATATTGATTCAATTTAGAAGAAAATGGGTCGATATAAGAGAGTAAACTCACATACCTCAAAGTCAAATTCCCACCAAACCATAACCTACATAATAAAAGGCTTCCAGAACAAGATCACACAAAAAATATAGGAAGAAACCAAGGAGAATCACTAACAATAGACCAAAAGATACAAATATTTCACCCAATAGTGATACCATGATCAAAGGTAATTATGTAATATGAAGGTTTCTCACATAGAGAGACACACCACAACTGAAAAAGAGATCGAGTGTTGAATGGATCGATCTAGTAGGGGTTGAGTCTCTCAAAAATGACCTAGAACTACCTTAGGTAGATATCCAGGAAGGACCTTCTAAGTAATTGAATCAAAACAG
This sequence comes from Viscum album, assembly GCA_963277665.1. Classification (NCBI taxonomy): domain Eukaryota; kingdom Viridiplantae; phylum Streptophyta; class Magnoliopsida; order Santalales; family Viscaceae; genus Viscum; species Viscum album. The sequence continues at coordinate 632,726,193 of OY728161.1, forward strand.
CCACAAAATATCTTTAAAAACTAGACATGGGCTATTACACGGTGTGAAACCTCCATTCACGTTGTGAAGTCCACGCTCGATAAGTACGCTAAATAATACCTTTCCTTAGATTAAAAATTTATCATTTAAAGAAGCCACGCTCTGAAACTACTATCCAAAATGTGTATACTTTAATAGCATTATCCCTTACATTAATTGTTCCCCAACAATAATTACATGATGTGTATCCCAGTTACGTGATATAAAATCATTCTACAGCATGAAAAAATGACCAGTTCTTAGTGAAAGTCCAAAAAATCTATAGCTTCACCATTATAGGTATCCTTCCAATCTCAAAAATGGGATAATAATGATGATGTTAAGGTATTACTTGGTAAAATGTTAATGGGATTTTACAAAAACCCCACCATAAATACTTTCCCTCCCTAAGAAGTCATGTGGAAGATGTAATCCTTGGAAAGAGATGAGGCCCCTGCTTCCTCATCAATGATTCAAACTCCCAAGTCTGATGAGAATCTAATCCTCTACTCCATAGAATTATAACCAATGGAATAAAATTACCATGTAATAGTTTCACTTGAGAGTCAATGATCTCTACTAGTTTCTGTATAATAGAAGCATCTTTCTATAACTAAATTTCTTCCCAACTTAGAACGTGATCAGGATATGGGTGATATTTCTTGTGTTGAGATATATGGAAAAAATCATGAATACTTGTCAACTAAACTAGAAATTCTAACCAATACAAAACCTATTCAATCCGCTTAGTAGCCTCAAATAGTACAATATATCTTAGAGTTAAATTTCCCTAATTCCCATGTTTACAGTGACCCAATCTAGGAGAAACTTTCAAGAAAAGCTAGTCCCCTATAGAAAACTCCAAAGGTCAACTTCACCAGTCCACATAAGATTTCTATTGACTCTAGGATGTAGCTAGATGTATATGTACATCTTGAATCTTTATGGACATTTCCTGAACCAAACTTGTCCCAAATAAAGATGTTTCAGCCACCTTATCCCAATAAAGAGGTTATTTACATAGGCAACCATACAATGCCTCAAAGGGAGCCATTATAATTGATGACTAGTAACTATTGTTGTAAACAAACTCAACCAATCCCAAATGGATATCCCATGATTGTCCAAAATCCAAGACATAGGTGTGTAGTATATCCTCTAGAATATGAATTTATCACATTGTTTGACCATCTATCAATGGTTCATAAGCTATGCTCAACTTAACATAATTTCCATTTACCTCTTGGGGAATCATCTAGAACCTAGAGGTAAACCTAGTATCCCTATACAAAAACAATGAAGAAGGACTACCATATAACTACATAATCTTTTGAACATATAGACCACCTTATAATTAAACCTTATTGGTATCCTTGATCGGAATGAAATTAACAGACTTCATTAACCGATCAACAACCACCAAAACAACATTACTCCCTAGGGGAGTCTGTGTTAATCCAACAAACAAATCCATGGATACCTCATCAAATTTTCAAACCAGCACCAGAAGAGGATGAAGCACACAAGAAATTTTCAAGTACTCTGCCTTTATCCATAGGTATGTGTAATGGTGAGATACAAATTCTGTGATGTCCTACTTCATACCCGACTACTAGAATTGTCGCCTCATGTCATAATACATATTTTGTAGTTCCTGGATGAACAAACCACAAAGAGTTGTGAAAATAAATAAAAGACTAAACTCCTTATAGATGCTAGTATGAGAATTCTTTTCCCAAAGTGAATCATACCATCTGAAGAGAGATACTAACTAGAAATAGTCTCCACACCATAGAGGATTTCTTGAGTCTTTTAAAACTCATCATCCTGTTACTGACTCTGAAAAATAAACTATAGGAGAGTTGGTGAAAACTAAAAATTGGTTAGAACCATGCCTAAAACATCCTCCTAAACATTTAGATGAATCTGTGTGAAAGGACCCATAAATTTCCACTCCTCCTTCAATTCCAAGACATCCTCTAATAGTAATTTATTGCTAAGAGTGTCTACAAATAATTACCCTTTCCTAGGGTGTAGGTGATATTGAAGTCAAATTTCTAAAGCTATTCTACCCATCATATCTATCTGTTATTCAAGTCCTTATGAGAAAATATATAACTCAGACTCTTATGATCAGATAATACCATGAACCTTTCCCCAAAAAGATAGTGTCACAAACACTTAAGTGCAGGAATGACTACATCAAGCTCTAAATCATGAGTGGGGTAATTCTTTTCATGCAGTCAAAGCTAACGAGAGTTGTAAGATACCACATGGTCATCCTGAATAAGATCACATCCGAAACCAACACCTAAAGAATCAAAAAACACCACATACCCCTTATCGGGATTAGGTAAGATTAGAATATGAGATGATGTCATAAGACTTTTCATTTCATTGAAAGAAGTTTGAAATGTTGCATCATAGGTGAATTTCACCACTTTCCTGGTAAGAGAATTGAATGGTGAAACCATCTTAGATAATTCCTTAACAAACCATTAGTAGTATCGAGCAAGCCCAAGGAAGCTTTGAATCTAAAATATATTCCGTGGTTCATTCCCTGAAAAACAACCTTCACCTTATCTGGATCAACTTAATAAGCCATTCTTAGAAATTATGTACCCCAAAAACATAACCTCTTGAATCCAAAAACCGCATTTCGAAAGCTATTCATAAAAATGGTGACTTCTCAAAATTTCTAGAACTGAACTCTGATCGTGCTTGTGCTCACTCTTGGATTTTGAATACACCAGTATATCATCCACGAACACTACCAAAAAAGTGTTAAGATATTTATGGAATATCCAATTCATCAAATCCATATATATACTACAGTAACATTAGTTAGGCCGAAAGGTATCACAATATATTCATAGGGGCCATATCTTCTCCTAAAAGATATATTCGATATATCAGAATCCTGAAATCTGAGTTGATGATAACCTGACTGATGATCTATCCTTGAAAACCACTTATCCTCCTTTAACTGATCAAACAGATCATCTACATGAGGCAAATAATATTTTTTCTTAACCATTACACAGTTCAACTTTTGATAGTCCATACATAATCAAAGTTAACCATCCTCTTTCTTGGAAAAGAGTACTGGGGATTCCCAATGTAAAAAACTATGGTGAATGGAACATTTTTATAACATGTCATCCTACTAAATCATGAGATCTTTTAGCTCTACTGGTTCTATATAATAAGAAGGTATCGATATCATCTGCATCCTTGGTATCAAGTTAATTGTAAAATCCACCTATCTCTCTAGAGGAATACTGAATAAGTCATCCAGGAAATATCAATAAATTCTCAAACTACAATAATAAAATAATAAATAAAAGAAATGTCATTTGTATGGAATGAAATAGTAACAAAAAATATCCTATGTTATGGTTGGGAAGGTCCTGTATGACCTGACCATAAGTCCCACTCTCCTTGAAACACAGGAGCACTCCCATAAGCATAAATAAATGAAACACTCGAATGATAAAAATCAACTTTATATCATTGAGTGACAAGCCAATACATACCAATGATACTGTCGAATAGATCCAGATCAAGAATGATAAAATTCTAGGTCAACTTCGTATCAGCTATCGTTAACAAACAAGAAGGACATGTAAACCCATGCTCTTTCCTCATACCAAGAGGTGTTTATAAATATATTTTAAATGACATAAGTTCCATTGGAAGTTTTAGAAAATCAAAAAAAAGTGCAGATATAAATGAGTGGGAGGAACCAATATCAAATAAACAAATTGATACTAAAGATGGAATAAGGATAAAAAATCTCACTATTTTTGTACCTGCATCATCGTCTGTTGGAAACTCAACTATGGAATTACAATTATTCACTCTTGAGGCCTATGGATAGAGGCTTGTAGTATTTGAAGCTTATAACTACACCATATTAGCCTTTGGAGTTGACGAACCCTGACCATAATGACACGTAGTTATAGCTAGATAGAAGCACTATAAATGAACTGTGCATCCATAACCGTTGAACGTATTCATAGGAATAGGACAAGAAAATCTAGTGTGTTCTCTCTTAACACACTTATATCAAGTCATAGGCACATTACCCACTATTACAGATGGTGCGTAGGAGGTTCTCTACTAAGACCCACCTCCACTACTCCTGTGATGATCTTTCCACTTCCTCTTCTTCCCATATATGCCAATAAAGCTGCCACATGGTGGGAGAGAAGATGTAGAAAATATGAAATTTCCTTAAATATTCATTTATTCCTTCATATCTCAGTCTAATATCTCCTCAAAGGTATAATTCTTCATAATAAATACTTGTGATCTGATATCCAATCGCAAACCCCCTTTAGCTGGACATTCTTCACCGCTTTTGGAAAAAATGGTATATCTCAGCAAACTATTGGTGTATGCTGACACCAAACACTCCACCTGTTATAAATATAGGAACTCCATATACGTTTCTACAATCAAGGACTCTAGAAAAAACTACTTAATGAATAGAGTTTTTAAACCATTCTATTCCCAGTCTACGTGCCTATCTGCCAGGACCATAGAATCTCACCATCGCTTATTGGAACCCTTGAGTCTGAAGGCTACACCCTTCACCCTACTGTTACTAGGTATATCTAGAAATTAAAATATTTGATCAATACTATCCATAAAATACTCTATCTCTTGAGGTTTTATCATTCCTTTAAAGTATTGTGGCTTATCACACAAGAAATCCCATGATTGATCCCCCTCTCCTTCAGCTCTTGGTTGTACCTCAACCACTAAGTTCTGAACTCTTGGTATACCTTGATCAATATAACTGAATATCCATACAATAGTCTCAACGAATTACATATATATAGGTGGGTTCCCATGAGTATAATCTTCTTAACCTTCCTAAGGAACTCGTGGAAGACGTCTCAGAGGCATACTACTGCACACTGAAACATAACAACGATCATAAAATATGAAAAATCCCATTTCAAACTAGAAAACCGATAAGAAAAAATTAAGATTTTTAAAATGAAAACCAATTCTATATAAACACATCCAAATGTCCCATGGAAACTTGAGTATCGTTACGAAAAAATCTAGATAGGCACATATCACAACATACCTCTCATATCCTGAAAATACTCTCTACAGTCTAATAGATGCCCCAAGATAAGGACTCTTGAGGAAAGACCTTCTCTAATACCAAATTGCAGTGAACCATCCTAGTTTCCCCTTAAACTCGGCACCAGACCCATTCTATTACATACCTAAAGGGAGTTCTCGATCCCCACAGGTTGGAGACAAGAACCTGAGAATCGAACAACCTAATAGAGGGAATGATTTTACCTAGCCTAAAAAACCACACGACATATATACATATATACAAAAAAATAATAAACAAAGAAAGACTAAGAAAACATATATTCCATAACTATAAGAAAACAATAGAAATATAAAACTGAAAAGTTTCTAAAAACTCCAAGATAATTCCAACTAAAAAAACTAAAAACCAAAAAGTTACTCCAAACAATGATAGGGATATACTCCCACCATCTCACCACTAGCTACACAACCAGCTGACACGATCCTCACCCCCTCCCTGCGATGCCTTTCCTTTCTCTACACTAGAATAAAAAAAAGGTCTATGCACCACGGAAGTGGTCCATAGGTTGTGAGCTAAGAGGATTAGTATGATCCCACATAGGTGTTCCATACCTAATCTAGGTATAAAAATCTATGTATGCTCATATTAAATAAAAAATTTCATGATAAGCGGTAAAGCAGTTTTATAGAATACATGGTAAACATTTCCCTTTTTCCTTAATATTTCTAAACAAAAATAGGTATTTCAATTTCAAATCATATTTTCCATAAACATAACCATTCATGTAAATGATAACATAGAAAGGTAGAAATATTAAATAGACGCACTTTTATCACCACACCAAGTAATATTACAGGTCCAAGATGCATACTACTCATACCATAATAAATCAAGTGCACAAATTCCAATCCTAGAATAATGATCCTAGGAAGAAGAGGAATAACCCATGAGTAAACCCCCCAAAATGTCGATATCAGTCCCTTAGAACTATGATCCTAGGAAACAGAGGAAAGCCCCCCAAAAAACCTCCTTGATAATCACAAAATAATGGACAATATCCCAAAGATAAACCTTCTACCTAAGTATCCAAGGAAAACCATGTTCTCTTTTTTTTATAATTCATTTCAATGCTTTGAAAACACCCATTTTTTCTCCATTTATCAATAAACATTGAAAAACCATTTTTCATTGAAAACTCTTTTGAACACACACAATTGTTTTTCCAATTTCATCATACAAAACATTTTATAAAGAAAATCAGACAGGTTCATCAACGTAGGCTAGAGATGGAACCACCTACGTCAAAACTCATGTCACACATGCCCACAATGGAATCCAAATTCAAAAAAACACAAAAAATTCAATGAAGGCCCCAAAATCAATTCCACGTCTATATTGATTCAGTTTAGAAGACAAGGGGTTGGAGGAAGAGATGAAACCCACATAACTCAAAGATGATTGCCCACTGTACCACAAATAATGTAATAAAAGGCCTAAAAAACGAGATTACACAACAGATCTAGGAAGAAAGCACGAATAATCAACAACTATAGACCAAAATATCAATAGATGTCACCCAACTGTGATACCATGATCAAAGGAAACAAAGAAATATGCAGGTTACTCACCTGGAGAGACAAACCACAACTACAATGTGGATCAAGTGTTTAATGGATTGATCTAGAAGAGTTTGACTCTCTCAAAAAATGCCTTGGTACTACCATAGGTCGAGAACCACAAATAATTTACAAAGGAATTGAAACACAACAGACACAAACTATCTTCAATAAAATACGCGGTCAGTTACACATCATGAAACCTCTATTCACATCGTGATGTTCACATTGGATAAGTACGTCAAAAAATCCATCACCTCAGATTAAAAATTCACCATTTAAAGAAGTCATTATTTGAATCTACCATTCAGGACATGTAATCTTTCACAGAATGACTCCTTCCATGACTTTCTCCCGAGTAATAATTAAATGGTGTGTATCCCAGTTACATGACATGAAATCATTATACTACCTGCAGAATGACCAGTTCATAGTGAAAGTCCAAAAAATATCTAACTTCACCATTATGGGTATCCTTACAATATCAAATGAGGGAAAACCCATGAGGAGGTTAATTCCATACCTAATAAAATGGTATGGGGTTGTTACATGATGGTACATAGGGTCTATTTCTAAACTTCAATACATTATCTTCATTGATGAAGTTGATAAATTTATTATAGTCCATTTATTTTATCTTGTTTGGTTTATCTAATCCATATTATTATATCCTATTTATATTGTATAAAAAATATTTTTTGGAAATTATATGTAAAATGAATGACTTTTTTCTTTCCCAAATAATATTTATGTCGAATATTAACAAATCCATGAATGTTAGATCTTTCTGTATCTTCATAAATTATAAAACACAATGATCCTTCTTACTCAATGAATCTTTTACCTTTTATCCCTAACCAAGGTGGTAGTATATTTAATAATAATTGTCCAAAAGTAGTTATATCCATCTCTTTTGTCTCATGATGTTCTCTTTCTATATGAATATATATTTTAAAATATTATAATCCTTATATATTGGAAATATTTAACCATAAAGATAGTGTCTTTATATATTCATAGAGAATATCATTGCTTCAAACTCCATATCATGATTTGAATAGTTTATTCACGAGTCTTTAATTATATTTATGTATAAGGGAAAATATTACAATTTTTCAAACGGATACAACCCAATCCATTCTATGATGCATCACTATATATCACAAAACCTTCTTTCCACAATGGTAATGTTAATACAAGTGCATTATTAAATATATTCTTTATTTATTAAAAAAATATATTGACTGTCCTTTAACCATGTGAATTTGACCCCTTTATATGTCAACTTGGTTAATAGATTAGATAATTGGGAAATGTTTTTAGAAAAGTAATTATAGTAACAACCTTAGATGAAGAAACTATATATTTCAGTTATATTCATTGGTTTTGGATATTATTTGGACATATTTTTCTTTAATGTATCAATAGATATTGCATACTTGGTGACAATATATCCAAGAAAAGAATCATGTCAAACCCACAATTTAATCTTACTAAATTTCCTCCAAAACTCATTTTGTCTTAGAGTTTCCAAAACAATATGTAAATGATAATGAAGTAATTTATAGATCATATGAAATATCAAGATATCATCAATAAAAAAAATAATTTTTCAATATAATTCTTGAATACTATCTTAATCCGATCCGTGAACATAGAGGGTGTATTTATTAACCCAAAAGGAATTATTCGGAACTCATAATTCCTATACATTATAATTTTTTTCCTTTTTTATATTATCTTTTTTAGGTTTTAATTTATTAATATTACAATGAAAATTAATATTTTAGAAGTATTGAGTCCCCAGAAGTTTATCAAATTGATCATCAATATATGGTAAATGTTACTTATTTTTAATAGTAATGATATTAATTTCTATATAGTCAATTCATAGCCTCATAGTCCCATAATTTCAAAAATAAGATAGGCAATCCAAAAGATGAAAAAAGGATAATAAAGACATTATCACACAAATATTATATTTTATTCTTTAATTCAATCAATTATATTGAATTTTTTCTCTAGAAAGTATTTTTTCTGGGTTTTGACATATGGGATAAGATCAATTGGGAGTTTTACTTTAGAATTATATAGATAGATAGGTAATTTATAAGAAATTAATCAATATAATCTTACACAGTATATATATCCTTTATTATTTGGATAACCATCTCATTTTTTTTTTCAGATTTCTTAAATAATTCTATTAGTATGATTTATTAGAGGTGGTTATAGAAAAGACTCAAGAATTTAATTTTTTTCTCTAAAAATATGTGTTTATACTCCATCCTAAAAAATTAAAATCTCATTCTATATATATTCAAATATTGAATTATTCATTGAGAGACAATCCATTCTTTGAATTATTCCATTTTCAACCATTGATATAAAAAATGGGTTTGTAAATAAAGAACCTGCATGAATTATAATTGATTAAAACCAATATAATATCATTTTAATATGATTTCTAATTAGAGTTTTAACGTAAAAGTACTTACTTAGGGAATCAGGGAATGATTCATTGTTTTTAGTGAATATTTAAGATATAAATTATTGCATAGATCAAGAATAAAATAATGAATTATGTAACATTGAGTTTATGATCAAAGTAATAATTATGATATCATTTGTGCCCTTAACATAAACCCTTTTAATTTCATAAGCCCAATGTTTCTTCCTTGACCACTTCTCAGGTAGATTCCCTTGATTCTAGGGAAATTTATTTGAATATTATCCCACATCCTTGTAATTGAATCATCAGACATTAATGGCCCCTCTCATTCCATTTCACCTAGGATCTTGATATTCTTTATCTCCTCATATGAAGATAACTCTTAATACCTTAAAACACGCCTTAGTGTGGTTCTTTATACAAGTCTTAATTTTTTGAACTTATATCATTCCCTTCATCTCAGTTTCCAAATTTATTTTAATATGACACTCGAGTACCCTTTTTTTATCTTACTATCCTTTGAAAATATAAAAAATTGAAAACATTTCTCTATATTTATGTCACTTGTCACTATCTATTAATAATATGAAAATGTTTGATAGACTAATATACTTCTACGATATGTCTTTAATCTATTAAAGAAGTAATAAATACTTCTCTCAAAGTTATCATGTATTTCCAAACTTTTAATGTTATCTTTAGACTTGAAAATAAATTCCTCCAATATTTTTTATAAATTAATGAATTTTATTTTAATGTCATCACTTTTTCCTAAAGGAAAATATTTCTCAAGGAATAACTATTTAAAATAATTCTGCTCCATGCTTTCTATCTATTTCTCCTCTATGGTGTTTTTAATCCAAGAATTCCATCGGTAAAAACAATACTTAGATGATATAAAACCATGAAAAAATTCTACATTTAACTACATACTAATGTGAGGAATATCTTACATAAATACCTAATCTGTTACTCTACCACTATTATATTGATTTTCCACTAAATATTAGATGTTTTTTCTTCATGAAGTGATTCAAAGTTATTTCAGATTATTGAGGGCCTTAGGTTTTTTTATATAGTCTTGAATTTTTATTATAACCTAAGTCAACTTCCCTAATATAGTGGTAATATACTCATCTCCAACACCAACCATATTTACTTGCTCACAAGGTAAATCCCTATATCTATTAAAAGTATTAACATGGTTTCAATTCCTTCCATTAGGCACTTTTTTCTAAAAAATATCATATGCTTAATTACATAATGAATTAAAATATCAATTATAAATAATAGTATATAATTACTTTTAATTTATAAAAAATTCATGTCATGTTTTTTATCCATTCCATAAAAAAATATAGAATTTTCCTAAGTATTTTCATAATGTAATATTCTATAACTATTTTCTTCTAATTCAGGTTCTTAATATTTATTCTAAACATTCCTTGATACCAAATATTACACTGTTGAATCTATAATCCCAAATATAATGATTATTTTATTAAAATGGAAATGTATACATAGACTACAATACAAAATATCCAATAAATTAGTAGTCTTATGAGACTATATATATAAATAAACATTTCATTACATGGGAAAACTAAAATAAATCATAAGAATACCTAAAAAATTTAGTAATTCTCATTTATTACTCTCAAATCACATGTTCTAATTTCAAAGGTTTCCTATTGAAATGGGAAATGATTTAAGGGGGGATATTATAGGCTCGATAAAGGATAATGTATAATGGAAGCTATTATGAAATAATCATTGCATACATAATATGGTAGGAATAAATAATCAAATGATTCCATAATAAATGAAAACATGAGAATTGTACATCCATGGATATATTAACAATGAAAATAAATAATCACACGGATAATAATAATTGGATCATAGTGGTGGAATTCATAATACTAGACAATATAACCATACTGTTAAGGCCTCAACCAAGTCATCATTCATAAATGTGGAGGTAGAAACCAGATACCAAAGTTGGTTTTTCTTATGAGACCCAATGATTCATTGAGAGAATATATAATTCTAGTCCATACGCAGTAGGTATTAAGTCCAATACATCTACAATATGAATAAAATGGGTAAAAAATTAAATATTTAATACTACCTTAGAAACTTATTAAATAATCATATCTATGTAATCAATGATAATCCATATTGAAATAGGATATATATATTATTAATATTTCCCCATTCAATGGGATAATATATATTTTAGGTGAATATCCATCAATAAAATTAGAAACTATAGGATATTCTAAATGGAATTGAAATAATCCTTATCAAAGGGATGATAATTAGTAGAAGAGTAGGATAATTTCATTATAAAAAGATGTTAGTAGAAAATGGTCATTGAATATATTATTTTTCAATGTAATAGATCAATGTAATGATATAAAAACCCCCTCTAAAAATTAAGATCATCTCATAAACATATTTTATAAGGATTAAGGATATAACATTTCTTTACGTAGAGACTTGCAGGTTGATATAAATTGATAAAAAATGTAAAATTATGAAAAATAATGTTTAATTGACTTAGAATACGATAGAGGCTCCAAAAACTAAATTTTATTCATTATCCCTTAGAAGAATCACACCTATTATAAATAATACATCCATAATACTATAAATAAATATAAGACGTAAGGATTTGAGTAATGGAGTTTATGACTACGGGAATGTTTTAACATTATAATGGATTATATTGTTTATATTATTATAGGGAATAATTATTCCATATTGATAACAAAATAAGTAATTTTTAACAATAATTTATAATAAAATTTTACATTAAAATGAAATTTAAATAGAATGTATTAAACAAATAAATGAAGAGAAGATATTAAGAACCCTTACCTTGAAAAATAGTTTCATAAAGATTGACCAATAAAAACCATATTATTATAAAAAAACCTTGTAAGGAATCTTAAGAGGGAAAATGTGAGTAGAACTATGTTAAATAATTTTTAGTGAAGAGGAATGGGAAGATGTGTTGGTATTTATTAAAAATGAGGAGGAATTGTTTATTAATTTTGAGAATGGGCTTCGGAAAGCTAGGACGTGAAAAATGAATATCCATTAGCTTACATATGGTTTTAATTTATGGTTTTTAAAATTGATTTCAATTCAATAAATACATTATAATTGCAAAATAAATTGTTTTTTTCTATGTAATTATATATGTTAATTGTTTCGTCCTCTTTATATCACGATGAGATTATAATATTTACCATATATTCATATTTCATTTTAATTATTACACAAAAATAAGAATTTCTTAGAAAACTAAGAAAAATTAGAAAAACTTCACCATTTTATAATTTAAATATCATAATTACAAATTTATTATTCTTTTTATGATTTTTTCCACATATAATTAATTTTTTTATTAAATAAAAATCTAAGTATATTTCAAAATCATGTGTTTAGTGCGAAAAATTTAAAAACTCATTTTTAATAAATTATATTCTTTTATAAATCATTTGTGTTTATCTATATTAATATTCAATAATCAATATAAATTAATAATAATTAATAATTAAATTATTTTCAAATGATTTTATGTATTTTATTGGACACTTGTATGTATAAAATTTATACTAATATTAAAATGGGATCATTCTTAATGGCCAGATTCCCACAATCACTTTACCCATATAATTCTCATAATACACCTTATATATACATTTAATTCAAACATATAAAATTATTCATATCCTTCTTTTATCCCTATACTATGTCTATTCCATTGATTATTATTTTCTTCATGATAAAAGTGTATCTAATATGTATATATATATAATTATATTTAGATTATGATCCTATAGATTTGATGATTTTGGTGATGCCTTATGTCTTTATGAATTTAGTATCACTTTCCATATTCAATAGAGTAAATCCAATTTTCTTGTTTTATGAATTGTGATACGATGATGTAATCAAATGGCTTGTGTAACATTATGAACACTAAAATATATTTTTTATTTATTATAGTCTTTTTTCAGGTTTTACACAGCCTTTGGGAGTTTAAGATAATGGTTGACCTGGGATAAGTAAATGTGAATCCATTTCTTAAAATGAAATATTTTGGTTAATTATTTTGATAAATCAAAATACACTATTGATTTTAATAATTTTTATTTGAAGTTTGTTTCAAGTTCCATTTTTATAGATTATATCCTTCCAACTTGATCCTTAAAAATTACATATCTTACAAATTATGTCTAATGAAAACCATAAAAGAAAGAATATTAATATTGTGAATTTTTAAATTTTAGAATAAATTCTGGAAAATCAAAAAATTTGGATGGTTTTTACAACTAATTCCACGAAATAGAAGGACAATACTCCTGGATGAATTCTGGAGAACATTCAAGTTATTGATCTAGATTTTTATGATTGAGTGAAAGTGTTTTGATTTAGTTTTTAAATAATTTTATTTTTTGTAGAGACCCTATATCAGTGATATTTTATTATAAAGGAACTATATTTACTTATTATATATATATTTGATATCTATTGATTTAAAAAGTATTAAGTCAATGATTTGGGTCTTTTGATCTATAATCGAAGAATATCGAGGGCAAGAGATTGTACTTCCAACATTACAATTGAAGATTCTCTATCTTAAAACCTATACTTTGGTATCATGGTTTTACCCTCACGATTATTTTGTTTCAAATTGATAATGTTCTTGGGATATGAACTCTGATATCCTTCACATAATAAAATTTATTTAAAGGAATTTCAATTTTTCTATTCACACCCCCTGACATCGTTATATTCCATAATATGTAATTTTTATTATATATGTTCATTTTATTCTCTAATTAGGTAAGTTTTCAATCTCTAGATTGTTTAATTATTTCATTTCTTAAATACATTATAATTTTTAGTTCAATTCCAATTAGCGTTTTCTTTTAGATTGACTATTAGATTATATTGTGATGTTTTTTTACAATGACTTATTTAGTAATTCTATTTTAGATCTTAGTGAATCCACTTTAGTCCTTACGAACTATATCTATTAAAGATGATTTTTTGTATTATTTTTTCAAATATCAATTTATACCCCTCTTGAAACTTTTTATTCCGAACAAATTTTTTTATTAAAACAAGCCTTTATATTTTCCTTATACTAATATATATATAGCAGAAAGTTATTTATGAAAGAAAATATTCTAGTTGAAACTTTTTAAAATCTCAATCCTAATCAACCACCAATATTTGATGCTGGTTAATATGAATATTGGAGACAAAAAATTATGAACTATTTTATCAATATTGGGGTAGATAATTATCTCATGATGGTTGGTGAATATTAGATTCTAGATATGTAAATCATGAATTTCAATCATGTTGAGAAAATTTACTTTCAACTGAATTATAATGTTTGAAACACTATTTTTTGTGTGATGAAAATAAATATATGTGTTCAAGTTTCTTTATGTAAAACTGAAAATGGTATTTTAAAGAAATTAGAAATTAAACTTTTAAAAATGTTTTATTTTTTAGAAACTAGAAGAGCTATGCACAGAGATGATTATCAAGTATTTTATTTTATACTTAGTGATGATATTTTTCATATGTATCCACTTTTATGACTATAGTATATAATTTAAAATCATTTGGAGAATTAGATATTAGTTTAAATTATATCATTAAGAAGATTATTTATTTCTATTTAGAATAATATGGGTTGAAATATTATAACATTACAAGACACAATGTATCTTATAGATTTAAAAGTAAACAACCTTACTAGAATATTGATAAGATATAAAAATCATTGTTAGGAACAAAAGGGGATTATTTGAGATATACCCTAGGGGTAAGGTGTGGGGTGGGGGTGAATCTGCATATTTATCAAAATTTTAGCTCTTTTCCTTATTATCACACCACCCTAAAATATCTTGACCTATTAATTAAAAGGGTGACTACTTTTTATATTGAATTTAACTTGATATAATTTCATGACTTTCCACTTGTTTATATTGCACTAAATATATAGTGTTTACCTTTGAGATATATGTAATTCTTTGAATCCTTGATGTGAATGTCACTTCAAGCTACATTATTCCATGAAAGATCATAGAATCACATTCAAACTTTGGAAAGTTATTCATGATATACCAAGTCCCCTTATTATTATGCTCTCTAGTAATACTTCTATAATTCCACTATCTTTCCTGTTTTGAAATTGGATTACCATATTACCAAGAAGATTAAATCTCCTTTGTCTTGAAATTTGTATCGAGATATAGTATGGTCAAAATCCTCCTTCATTATTTAGTTTCCAAATATCATAATGGTGATTTCTCATATTTTATAGGTAATTCTTTATAGAAGAAATATTTAGGGAAGTTATCAAGATCCTATTCTTATTATTTGCAATGTGTTAATATATTTAAGAAATAATATCCCTATTTTTTCATATATATATAATTGAGGTTCTTCATAGATTCTATATATTTATTATTCTTTCTTATGTTTATCTTGCAGAAGCCCAAAAATATTTTAGTGGTATCACATTCCATATTTAAATATGTAAATCACTAAAAATATTGTCTCAATATCTCTCTCATTAAAGGGTCCTCTTTTCTTTGTCCATGAAAATACATAAGGAAACCTAAGAATTCACTTTTTATAGTTTCAAACTATAATTGTCCTAGTCCATGAAATATTCTCTATTTACATGAGATTGAAAAAATGTGTATTAAAATATATTCAATTATCGACTGTGGTATCCTCCACCTGAAAAAATCCATATTTTCCATGGAACATTGCTTGTTCAAACCAAATCCTTTATCTAAGTGATATCTCAAAAATTATATAGCTTTAAAAATTAAAGATTTACTGAATATGATAATGTTATCCATGTTTCTCTTTCATTTTATTCTCACTATTGCTTTACTAATTTATCCTTTGTAGTGATATATTTACTACAAGTTCTTCCTCTTCCTTAGGCATGGATTATGGCTCCCAATTTGGAGGTCCATGATGTTTGAATCATTTATGAACAATGTATGAATCATGTTATTTGAGGAATAAACCTCCATAAATATCAATAATAATATCCCCATTTTATTTAGAATAATATCTTGGAAACTCAGATTAATTTGTCCCTCTGAAGCTGTATTTAATCCACTAAAATATTTTGATAACATCATATTAAATATCAGTAAACTCCTCCATATAATCCATTAAAATATCTCAAACAATTCCCTTCATGTTTTATATATTAAAAAATTTCTCTAATTCATGATACTTATATAGATATCCATTCTTCGATATATAGATGATGTCTATATAGTTAATGGTTATATAGACCAAGTGTACAAAGTTCATGGTTATATAACTTTAAATTATGTTTATATACGACACATTCATGTATAATTAGGAAAGATAATGCCTATATGGACATGTATCATGTTTACATAGATTTGATCATACTTACAAAAATCCAGTATATGGTTACTAAGGGAAAATATTAATCTTATGTTGGGGGGATTCATATTTATTGGGTTTCTCTTCAACTAGATTTTCTAGAATTAATCCATTGATATTATATCCTTTGTGGATCATACCTTGAAATCCAAAAAGTATTTTATTTGAATATGATGGTCCCCATGCACCTCAACCCCTTTAAATTGTTTTGATTTTTCAAAAAATCCAACAACTACAAAGATAAATATACATTTTTCAAGAGTCTTCCAAGAATCAAGTAATACATCTCTATTGGGTTTGTATTGTCTCAATAATACTCTATAAATCTTATTGATTTTGATGATGAAAAATACCCATGTTTGTTTTAATAATGATATTAAATTAAGTGTGTTCTAGGAAATTAATATTCTTTATATTCTTTATTTTGGAAATATATTCAAGCTTATTATTCTCATGGAATATTCGTCAATGTGTTCAGAATGCTCCTAACCTTATTCTGGAAACACGGTTCATACTATACATTGAAGAATGTAACGTAAGGAACAAACCCTATGTTTCTATTATACCTTATTCTGGAATATTATGATGTATATTTAATCAAACCTACATTGATAAAAACATATAGATACATAACCTTATGTTTGGATGAAACCTTACATTTGAAAAAGAGAAAAAGTATGGTTAAATAACCCTACATAAGTATAGAACCTTATTCTTGAGAAGAAAATGTATGGATCATCAACCTTATTTTATCAACCTTACATTGTGAACCATACATTTGAAGAATTAATGATATGTAGTTGAACCCAATGTTTGGTATTTTCTATTTTGTGAAGGAACATTAAGTTCGAATTTTCATCACCGGAGATTTGAATTTACGATTTTATCAGAGTTTTATGCAATGATATTTATGAAATATCAGAACGATTTAAAGATTTTTTTGAATGATTCAAAGCTCGTTATGATTAATTCAAAGAATCATATTAAGTAGAGAAATTATGTCTTATTCTTAAGGAAATATAGGACTACTCTAAGATGTCTCAAGAATTTTAATTCTTATGATTTATCAGGGAATTTTCTTGGATATGGAATTAAAAGACAAGCCCTTTGTTTTACTTATTCTATTGGGATATTCTTTATATATATATGAGTGTATGATTCCGAGAATAATATATATTGAACCATATATTGAAACACATATTCACAATTGAAACTACATTCTTGTAAATATATTTTTCATATCTAATTCAATAATCAATTGGACTCAATTTTCTATAGAAAAGGATATAATGGAAATATACAAATTCAAAATTTAGTATTTGATGTAAGTCTATTGATACTATTCATTTTATTTTTATTTCAATGATCTATCACAATCAGATTGCTTTAGAACTTCTCTTTTTGGAGAAAACTATTTTTTGAAGTAGAAGATTCATCTTCCGCCAGTTTCTGTTCAACTGTAAAGTTCAACCGGAACCCTTTATAATCAATATGTTTTTATTGAGATTTTAAAATACTCGTACTCAGTGGAGTATCAACATCTCGATCTAAGATTTGGTTTATCAGTTCTCTATTATAGAAATAGAAGGCTCTGTATTTATTTTTGTTTTTAAATGTGTCAACTACTTTCACTCAGATGTGGATTGGTCATATGATACAAGGACCTGACTAGTGACATTCACCAAACTCTTAGATAGTGTAATTGATGTAGTGGACTAGGGTATCTTTATGCCCCAAAACACTATAAATATCCATGTTCTAAATTTCTATTTTTATCCATTGCTCTTAATTTCATATAGAAGATAAACACTTCTCACATGTATAATAATTAGTCTATATGAAGAGGAATAATTGTAAAATAATTAGAAAAGACACAATTCACCCCCCTCTTGTGTATATTATTATATTCCAACCTAACAATTAGTATTATAGGGGAGATTTTTTAAAATAATATAATAAGCTAAAAGTATAAGGTCTATAAAAATTTAGAAATTTCTGATCAGAGAGAAGTAATGTAAATGGTTCGTACTCTTTATTTCACTGGTGAAGACTATAGATCCTGGAAAACACAGATGATTATATATTTAAAGAATATGGGATTCAAAGGCTACTATAAGATCATTACTCCTTATGTAAATCTTGAAAATAATGAAACTTATATTGGTGCTATAAAAGATGACTGAGAAATGAATTTTAAAGCTATGAATGCTATTATATGTGGTCATAGACCAGATGAATTTCACCGTATATCACAATGTACTACTGCTTAGGAAATATAGAAACCATTGCAGTTTCTTATGAAGGAATAAAAAATATATGAAAAATGAGGTATGAAATAAAAAAAATGAAATTTTATATATTTAGAATGATTGATGTATAAAGTATCACTCAGATGAATGGAAGTCTTATAGTGATTATAAATAATATCACATCCTTAGGTGATCCCATCAAACAATAAATTCTAACTTTGAAATTACTTAGAGTCCTACATACTAAATGAAATGTTATATCATCTAGAATTTGATAATCATAACCTATCAAAAATTTTACAATGAGAGAGTTAATTGGGACACTGATGATGTATGAATTTGAAATGAAAGATGAAGATGAAGATCATAATGTCTTATTGGAAATGCATAATAATTCCCTAAATGTAACATCTTAGAAAAAAGGAAAAAGAATAAATCAAGAAGTCAGATAAGAAAGGAATTCAGATACATCTGACTCTGAAATGGAATTGGCCAAATTAGTAAAAAAGTGTAAAAAGTTGTATGAGAAGAAATGAGGATTTATAAATCCTTTATAAAGGGATGATAAAGACTCTAGGGAAGCCAGATGCTATGAATGAAATAAATTAGGTCATATAAGTCCTAATTTTCCTCAGATAAATGGTGAAAAGAGAATGATAGAAAATGCATATTAGACAAATGTTGATTATGAACATAAAGGAAAAATAGAAATGAAGGCAACTTGGAGTGTTTATGAAGACTCCTGTAGCTCAAAAAAATTTGATCCAGAAAAGGAAGAATCAGGTCTAAAATAAAATAAGTGCTTTATGGTAGAATAAGATATCGTACAAAATTATTATTCATCTAATTCTAATTCTAAATAAAATTATTAAAATAATTAATTTGTTTCCCACTACAAAATACTAGAAGTAAAATATGATTCCTTATTAAAGAAACATAAATCTTTGAAAAATATTAACAATTATATTTTAGTAGAAAGATATTCCTTACTCAAAAAACATCAAGATTTAATTGAAAAATTTAACTCATCTACCAAAAACTGTGCTGATCATGAAAATAAGATTAAAGCATTACAAGATGAAGTATAAAATTATAAAGGTGATTCTCTCTTATTTACAAAATGAGAAAATATTATGAATGGAATTCTTGGTAAAAATTTCATTAGAAATAAAAGATTTGTTATTGTAAGTAAAGTTAATATATGTAAACTATATAAGAATTATTTTGTTCCCAACTCAAAAACTATTACTTGTAATTTCTGTGGAACATAAGGGAATATAAAAAAACTGTTATTTAATAAATCCTCAAATAACTTGAATTAAAATGGATTTTATTTCAAATAGATAATCTGAAGAAAATATGAGCTATGGAAAGAAAAATAAGATATGGATTCCCATATCTTTTCTAGTAAACACTACTAGACCCAAAAGAATATGGGTACCAAAACAAACTCTTGATTAAATTTCCTTTATAGGAAACATGTCACAAAAAAAGGAAAGATATATGGTATATGGATAGTGGATGCTCCAGGAATATGATTGTAAAATAATAAAACTTCAATAGACTAACTCAAATATATGGTGGTCTAGTAACATTTGGTGATAATACTAAAGAAAAGATAATTGGACTTAGAATTGTTTCATATCCAAAAAGAGTCTCAATCAACAAATTACTATACGTAAAAGGGTTGAAGCATAACCTGATAAGTATCTCTTAACTCTATGATGATTGATATTGTGTTGATTTTTCAAACAATTCCTATTCTATATTTAAAGATAAACTTTTTAAGTTTAGATCCCCTAGAACTGATAATATTTATACTTTGGATTTTAATTCCTTGTGTAAACAGAAAGTGAATTGTTTAACTGCTAAGATAAATGAGTCTTTGATATGGAATAAGAGGTTTGGTCATTGTAATATTTATTCTTTACACAAATTATCTAAGAGACAATTAGTTTTTAATTTAACTAGTATTAATTTTGATAGTCACAGATTTTGTGATGCATGCCAAATTGGCAAGCAACACAAATCTTCCTTCCAACCTATTAAAAAAATTACTACATCAAAACCTCTTGAAATTATCCACATGGATCGGTTTGGACCATCAAGATTAGAAAGTCTAGCTATAAAATTATATGCATAATTTTTATTTCATGATTAATCTAGGTTTACTTGGATTTATTTTCTAAAACTCAAAAGTGAATCTTTTACTGTTTTTGAAAGTTTCTGTAAATTTGTTCAAAATGAAAAAGGTTTTAAGATAATTTAATTAAGAAGTGATCATGATTGAGAATTTCAGAATCATGAATTCAATTCCTTTATTTAAAATATAGGTATTAAACACACCTTTTATATACCAAGAACACTCAACAAAACGGAATTATTGAAAAAATAAACAAAACTATTTAAGAAATGCCTAGGACAATGCTGAATTAATAATGTCTACCAACCTACATATGGGAAAAATCTATAAGCAAAACCTACTATTTCATGAATAGAGTTTTAATTCAGCCTATTTTCAAAAATACACCATATGAAAATTGGAATAATATAAAACCTAAGGTAAATTAATTTAAAGTTTTTGGATGTAAGGTTAATATCCTGAAAGCCAAGGATAATCTTGGTAAGTTCAATCCAAAAGTTGATGAAGTCATATTTTTAGGATATTATGCTACCTCTAAAACCTATAGAGTGTTTAATAAAAATTCAGGAATTTTTAAAGAATAAATTCATGTGAAGTTTGATGAAACTAAACCTTTTATTAAATAGAAAGATCAAACTGATGAAACTACTGCCTCTTCTAACAACATGAGACTTGAAAACTTATAAAATTATTTTGAAAATAACATAAATTAAATTCAGTCCAATTCAGAAGAAAATGATACTAATGAAACTAAAAGTGTTTTACCTATACATTTTATAATCTTAAATAATCATCCTTTAGAAACTATAATAGAAGACATAGAAATATGAATAAAAACAAGAAGAAATACAGGAAACCTTGTCGAATTATCTGCCTTTCTATCTCAACTAGAATCTAAATATTTTGAAGAATCCTTAGAGGACGAGAGTTGGATGTTATCAATGTAAGATGAGATAAACCAATTCAAAATAAATTAAGTTTGGGAATTAGTTGAAAGACAATCAAAGTATATAGTTATAAAAACTAAGTAGATCTTTAGAAATAAACCAGATGATGAAGGGATTATAATTAGAAACAGTGATAGATTAGTAGCTAAAGGATATAATCAGGAAGAAGGTATAAATTATTATGAAACCTTTTCCCATGTAGATAGATTAGAAGAAATTAAAATTATTTTAGCTTATGAATCTCATATGAATGTTAAATTATATCAGATTGATGTTAAATATTCCTTTTTAAATTGATATTTATTTTAGGAAGTTTATGTTGAACAACCTCCTGGTTTTGAAAACTCCTAAAAACCAGATTCTATTTTTAAACTTACGAAAGCTCTCTATGGCCGTAAATAAGCACCTAGAGCTTGGTATGAAAGATTAAGTTATTTTATTTTGAAAAACAAAATTACTATTGGAATGGTAGATCCTATTATTTTTAAGAAAAATATTTGTTCTTATATATTATTATTTCAAATCTATGTTGATGATGTTATTTTTGGTTCAACAAATAAAAACATTTTAACGATTTTTCAAAACTTGTGAAAAAAGAACTTGAAATGAGTATGATGGGAGAATTTAGCTTATTTTTAAGAATTATAATTTATCAAAAATATTATAGAAATGTTTTAAACCAAAGTAAATATATTACCAATTTATTGAAAAAGTGTGGTCTTGAGAATAACAAGACATATACAACTCCCATGTGTACCAATATAAAACCTAATTTGGATGATGATGGAAAACTAGTGGACAACAAGTTATATAGAGGTATAATTGGTAGCTTATTATATCACACTGATAATAGACCTGATACTATCTTTTCAGTATGTTTATGTGCAAGATTTCAAACAAATCTTAAATAATCTCATTTTAATGCTGTCAAAATAATTTTTAGATATTTAAAGGGAAAATTTTTTCAATCACTTGTTCATCCAAAAAATTCTGATTTTAATTTAATATCATGCTCATATAATAATTTTGGAGGTTTTAAATTTGATAGAAAAATTAACTCAGGAACCTGTCACTTTTTAGGAAAATATTTAGTATCATGGTCAAGTAAGAAACAACAGTCAGTTTCCCCATCAATAAGTGAGGCATATTATATATATGTAGACAATTGTTGTGAACAAGTATTGTGGAATAAAAACACACTAATAAACTTTGGATTATATTTTTATGGTAGACTTATTTTAGGTGATAATATAAGTCCTTTAAATATTTCAAAAAAATCCAATAATTCATTCAAGAAATAAGCATATTGATATTAGGCATCATTTTCGAAGAGATCGTGTTCTTAAAAAAGATATATCTTTAGAATTTCAAAATACTGAATATCAACTAGATGCTATTTTTACTAAAACACTTCCAGCTGTAAGTTTTGATTTTATTAAGGGGGATTAAGGTTTATTTAATTTTTTAAAATTTTAAATTTTTTAATATTTTTAATTTTAAATATTTATCTTATCTTATCTATTTATTTAATCAAGTTTATTTATGTTTATATTATTTACTGATTACTTTAAATCTAATTTCTTTTAATATTTTATTTTTGATGCACATTTTAGTAAATTTATTTTAATCTTAAATTTATTCATGCAACATTTTTGAAAATTTTATAATAATTATCTTACGTAATGAAACTGGAAAAAATAAACTATCAGAAAGGTTTCAAATACTAAAACTTTTCAACTCTCAAACCCTTTTCGAATATTGAACCCCTAATTTACGCTTATCTACCATCATTTACCTCTATTTTCTTTCAAAATTCTAAAAACCCGAAAACCTCCGAGCTTTCATTTTTGAGAAATGACGAAAACTAAGAGAACCAAAAAGGTGATTCCATCAACCCAAAGTGTCAGAAATTCTCTAGAATAATAATTATGCAGGGTAAAGTAGTTGATTTCGAATGGCTATATTATACAAATATACTCCTAAAGAAAACACTAGATTTTCAAGGATTGTAATCTGTGTTCGATGAGGAAAACTAAAAATTCCTTTATGTGGTATAATTGAAGTTTTTTATAATAGTGTTTAGTTTAATTCTAGTGATTCTGATGATACAATTTTTTCAAGAATATAAGATAATGAATTTTTTGTTTCCTTGATTGAAATTTCTCAAATATTGAACTATCCTCATGAGTGAGAGTTTCATTTCAATCTATGGTCTATCATAGATAAAAACTATAAATCTAAATACATTATGTATTTTTTTATTTGGCTCAAAAACATTAGAAAAATGGTTTTCAAAGATCTCGAGTGAGACCATAAAATCATTGTTAAGTTTATTAAAATAAGAATTTATCCTAGAATGGATGAGATGGAGAAGATTCTATATCCAAACATGTACATCATGTTTCTATTTATGAGTGAAATAAATCTGAATTTTCCAAGGTATATATCAATTTATTTAAACTACTATTGTCAACCAGATTCTAGGATGACTTTTTATCCTTATGGAAGGATAATTTTAAAAAAAAATTTAATAAAGGAATGATTCGATTAAGAGATTCTCGAATTAAATATCATCACAACAACATGATCAATGTGGGAACCACGAGGAAGTTAGGTTTTTACTAGAGTGCAGTCAAAGGAAAACTCTTACCAGTTGGTGAAGATGACCAACAAAGATCAGGATCTTTTTCTCAGGGGGAGAAAAGTGCAATTAGGAATGATGGAATTGGTGAAACCCATGGTGAAGGACATTCCACACCAACCCAAAGAAAATTGAGACTTATTGAAGAAGAAGATGAATAAGAAGAAGTGGCTGTGCAAGAAGAATTGGTTGTAAAACACTAAAAAAAGTATATCCACATACTATAGAACTAGTATTGGGTTTAGGTGAGGATACCACGTTGGTACATTTAGAAGAGATTTTTCTTAAAAAGATCTATAGGTTGAAGGACAGATAAGATGTCTACAAAGTATTTGTTTACCAATTGTCTAGGAGGAAGAACTAGTAGCCCAGGAAGAAAAATAGTCGATTAGATTTGAAAATATGGCAACTAAAATTGTTGAGAATTTACGTTTCTATATTTTTGAACTCATGGATGAAATACCTAAATCTGTAACTAAACATAAAATAGAATTTATTGATAGTATTTCTTATTTAAGCGAAAGATCTATTGAAAAACCAGTGGTGAAGTCTATGAAAAAATCTTCTTCAAAATCTCTAGAAATTGTGGAAGTTGGTCAGTCCCAACACCCAGATGAAGGTGAATCAGATTTCCTATCAAATATTATTGAGGAGCATGTAATAAAGTTTAATAAATCTCAATAAGAGAATGTAAATCATAGAAATTGGCTGGAAGTTACAAAGAAAAAGTTATAGGATCATTATGAAAATTATATTTCCAAGAAGGAATTTGATGATTTCAAGAGAGAGATGCTGAATAAAGTTGGAAAGATAAAGTCAATTTTTTTTCTAAGTATGAATTTGATGATATAAAGTGGTATTTGGGTAGTCAATTTGAATCATTCAAAAGTATTGTTTTTCAAATGAGTACATCTACCTCTGCTCGAAATACCAATTCATATCTAATTTGAAGATTTCAGGAAATCACCTCTGTCATTGTCGATATGAATGATCATCTTTAAAGTCATCAGTGCAATAGTGCCCCTATAATAGTTCTGTTGGACAATAAGAAATTTCTAGTTGACCAACGACACTGAATAAAACAGGTATTAGATTTGTACTGAAAAAATTCATAGAAATGTTAGATCAGTTTATGTCGTAAGAAGGGAGTTTTCATGAATTTTTGAAATTCAATCTTGTGGAGAATTTTCTTATCAGTCAAGATTCTAGAATTTTAGTTATGAAATTGGGGGATAGTCTAATGGAGAAGTTTCAATTATAGATTTTTTAGATAAAAGATATGTTTGAAGCTTCTCAAAACCCATAAAACCTTAACCGAGCCAACTCCTACCCAATAATTTGTACCCAAACCATTTCAATTGACTAAACTTGTTTTCCAATAAAATTGATTATTGTATTTATACAATTTTTGATCAATAAAATATCTTTATTTTTATTTTTTGTGTACGTTATTTCATATTCTTTTATTTTTATATCTAGAACCCAAAAATTAAGCCTTATTTTTTTAAACCAATTTTTATTGCATTCACTTAGAGATCTGTGAAATATTAAGTTTGTTTTAATCATTTTTGCAATTTGTTTTTTATCTAAAAAAAGTGGGATAAATTTGGATAACACCACATTTCTTTTCATTTCTATTTATCAAAATAATTCTTTAAAATAAAATTTCAAATTGTTTTCTTTTTAATTGTCTACAAAATTCTAAATTCTATTATTACTTTTATAGGTTTTTTGATCATAAAAAAGGGGGAGATTGTTAGGAATGTATTGTGTCAACAATACTATATAAATCTTACTGATTGTGATGATCAAAAATACCCTTTTTTTAATAATGATATTACATTAAGTGTATTTTAGGAAATTAATATTATTTATATTACTTATTCTGGAAATATATTAAAGCTTATTTTTCGTTTGGAATATTTTTTAAAGTGTTCAAAATGATCCTAACCATATTTTGAAAACAATGTTCATACTGTATGTTGAAGAACATAATGTAAGGAACAAACCCTACATTTATATTATACCTTATGATGAAAGATTTTAACCTAAGGTTAATCAAACCTATGTTTACATAAAATTATGGATAAAGAAACATAAATTTGGATGAAACCTTACATTTGATAAATAGAAAAATTATTCTTAAATAACCCTCTGTAAGTATGGAACCATACATTTGAGAAGAAAATATTTGGATCATCAACCTTACTTTTGTGATCAACCTTAAGTTTTAAAACTTATGTTTGGAGAATTAATTCTACATATTTAAACCCTATCTTTTTTATTTTGTTGTTTTTTGAAGGAAACTTAAATTTTACTTTTCATCATTGGAGATTTGAATTTACAATTTTATTGGAGTTTCGTGCAATGGTATTTACGAAATATCATGATGATTTAAATCTCATTTTAGAATGATTTAAAGCTTGTTATGATTAATTCAAGAAAATAACATTATGTAGAGAAAATTTCTCCTATTATTAAGGAAATAAATGACTACTCTAAGCTATCTCAACAATTTGGTTTCTTACGATTTATGAGGTGATTTTATTGGATCTGGAATTAGAAGAAATGATCACTATTTTACTTATTCGATCAGTTTATTAAATCTATATATATATATGTATGATTCAGGGAAGAATATATATTGATATATATATTGATCCATATATTTAAACAAATATTCACGATTAAAACTACATTCTTGTGAAGATATTTTTTATATCCACTGCAACAATTAATCAGACTATATTTTATACACAAGAGGGTATAGTGGAAATATACTTATTCAAAATTTAGTATTTGATCTAAGTTTGTAGCTGATATTTGTTTTCATTTTTATTTCAAAGATCTATTTCTGCTGGATCTCTTTAGAACTGCTATTTCCTAAAGAAAATATTTTTTGAAGAAGAAGATTCATCCTCCATCTGTTGTTGTTCAACTGTAAAGTTCAGCTAGAACCCTTTATAATCAATATATTTTTATTAAGAGTTTCAACCACTCATACTTAGTTGTGGTGGAGTATTAGCTTCTCAATATAATATGTGGTTTATCAGTTCACTGTAATAGAACCAGTAGACTCTATTTTTAGTCTTTTTTGTAATGGTGTCAACTATCTACACTGAGTTGTGTATTGGTATTATTATACGAGGACCTGACTAGTGAAATTCACTAAACTCACAAAGAGAGTAATTGGTAAAGTGTACTAGGATATCCTTATGCCACAAATCCCTATAAATAGATGTGTTCTATATTTCTATTTTTATCCACTGCTCATAATTTCATATATAAGATAAGCATTGATTACCTACATAATCAGTAGTCGACATCAAGAGCATAATTTTAAATGAACTAGAAATGACACAATTCACCCCCCTCTTTTGTATATTTGTATATTCTGACCTAAATATCTCTACCAAATTCGAAACAAATCATTTAGCTGGTGTTCTTCAATAATCATTGTTAAATAATTAATTAAAAACCCATATAGTTTTAAAAATCTCCCCATTTGTATAATATTTTGAATATAAAAAATCCTCCTAAAATTGTATCCACAATTTTCAATGAAATAGAAGAGGGAAATTGGTATTAAGAATATCTCAATTCTCCCTCTCCCTTTTGGGTGACTTTATATCTTCCACCATTTCATAATTGGGATCTTTGTTTCTATATCTCACTTCCTATTTGCGTCGAGAAAACTCCTCAAATCCCCATCAATTTTTTAGTTTCATGGGATGAAATTACAACTTATTAACTCTACCTTTGTCTTTGGAGAAATGATTCATCTCACTCTTTAGATTCTACCACTTTTGGATAACCATTGACTATTTTTTACCAAATGTAATACTTTTTATTTGAACTTCCCAATTCTAGAACATCTTTTACTATCTAATTAGAAACTACTTTATTTACTTAAGATGTATATACATAAAGAACTCAAAGTGTATGAATTTACCACATATAATTTGAGTACTAAATAATACTCTAATCATATAGAGCCTCAGGCAAGTGTAGTAAACAAGATTCTAGGAAAATATCCTCAAATCATTCTATGTTACACACTTGTATTTTTAATAAAAACCCATAGTATCTTTGGAAATTTTATTTTCTCTGAAAAACCAACATGTGATCTCATCAAAATTTCACATTAAAATATTAATATATAAGAATTTAAATACATGATCATTAGATCATACTAATTGTAGAATAAATTGACACTGATTTTTAATACTTGAACTAGTAGCACCACTTGAACTCCACACTTTCCAGCACTTCACATGCTTTCTTCATCACTCAAATAAGTTTAATCTTCCTTGAAAAATTAGTTCTAACTACCCAAAAGTTCTCAGATATTGAATCCAACTATTTCTTCCCAGTTTTTGGAATACACTTATTGCTAAAAAACATCTGTAGGTCATTATAAATTAGTATCCTATAAAATAAAAAATGATACCAATTATATAGAAAAAAATAAACAGACATGTACGTTATATTATGTTGTTGATGATTCTAGTAATTCCTTTTTCTTTTAGTGTACCGATGGCATCAATTTAATTGATTTTGATAACTTTTTTTCAAACAAATTTAGCATGATACCACTGTTAGTCTTAGATATATATTTGAAACCTTTTCTTCTCAACATATATTCCCATTCCCATATAGTTTTTAGATATAGAAATAAATTCTAGTAAGAACCTATACGTCTAGTTTAGGATAGAAATTACACTTCATCATACAGTATTTAGATAAAAATATAAATTAATAATGATTTATAAACACCACATGAAAAATTCTATTCAACCTTTGTTCCTCTTGTTGAACCTTGATTCTATATTAGTATTTTAATGCATTTTGACTCCCCCATTATCCATGCATTTCTAACATCAGAAAGTTTACATTTAAACATAAACACATGTTCATTTTTATTATAACTTCTCCATGGGTTTTATATCCCAACAAATTCCCCTCCTATTAAAAATAACTATATGAATTTAAGTACATAAAGAGAGTGGATTATTTTAATTTTCTTAAGTTGAGGAAGATGGTGTGTTACTATAGACCACCATTCTTACTTTTGTTTTATAATACATCATCTATGTTTAAATTCCTTTAATGAAACCAAATACTTCTATGTTTCTTTTAGATTGATATTTTCATGATGGTATAAATTATATATTGTTCTTACTTAGACAATATTACTATCATAAACTTCTTTTCCCATTATTAGTTAATCTTTCATTCTTAAATATTTTTTATTACTTCTCAAAGAATGTTGTGATTCAACAGTGTATTTGTAACACTTTTGAAATTTATTCCATCATGAGAGTATTATTTATATAGATCTTAAAATCTATTTATCAGTGGGATAATTTTTTCATTAATAAAAGTATGGTTTCTGCCTTTTAACCATGATGAAACTTTTCTAAAATTTATACTAGAGACATTATTAGTTTTATATAAATTTTAGAATAAAACACATACCTTGGTTGTTGTCATTGGTTATTTAGTTTTCGAAGGCTTCCACCATCCTTAGAAAAATTTATATATTTCAATGATAAAAAACCTAAAGTATGATTATGCAACCAAGAAAAGAAGAAAATGATTCTATACATTTTTTTTGGACTTTTTCAGTATTTATTACCTATTTTAAGAATTATTTTAGATATATTTATAGCATCTATATGATTTCTATATTTTTGGGAATTTCTATTAATATTTATTCTCAATCATTAATGTTTTTTCTTCATGAATAATGAAATAATTTCCAATGGTGTGTGGAATTTATGAGATGATAATATTCTCATGTTTCTACTATGATATGAAATACTTCTCCTTTCTTTCATCATCACATTCTTAAAGGTTATCAAACAAAAAATGTAAAACAACTTTGAGTTTATGCTTACCCTGGAGAATACATTGTTCTAATTCATTCTTTATTGAGATTAATTATTCTTCCAAATTTTGGATCTTCTTAATTATTGAGTTAATATGAGAATTTAAATCTTCCTTGAGTGTATTTACATAAGTAATCTTATCTTCCAATGCAGTAGTGAGTTTATACACCATGTAACTTTTCACCTACATTTTGGAATTTATTTGAGAAAACAATTCCTTATGACAAACCTTATATTATTTTAGAATTTAGTTATTGTCAACTAGTTATATGACATGTTCACTAAGTTCATCCTTCTTGGTCTTAAGATTCATAAATTTTTTGAGTTCTTATACTCCCCCTTAATATTAGTTTTATATTTTTTACAATTTTCTGGACATTACTTCTAATTATTCTAACTGGGAGTCATTTTTCTATCTTATATTGGTTATTCAACTTCAATAGGCCTTTTTAGACCTTCTATATAGTGTAATTTAGTTTATTGAACTTTAATATAGACTTAATGAGCATTATTCTCCTCTTTAATATATAATGTTTCTTCTTTTAACTGTGGGTGAAATTCATCTGAAAGTGTAATTCTACCACTTCTGGGCTCTTTGGAGTCTCCTTATAATAAATGCAATCATATTTTCTTGTCATGTTTGTGTTATTATCCATTTTTTATTCACTTTATTTAGATAAACTAAATATATTATCAATAAAATATATTTTTTATAATAATAATATATTAACTCATATTTAATTAGTAATTGATAGGAATCAATAATGAGAACAATTAATATTTTAACAAGTTATTTTCCTATGAAAACTACATTCCTTGAATTTTTATTTTTTTTAATTAATAGTTAAATTATAAAATTATATAATATTAATTTGAATAAACATATATATATTTTTTTATAAAATCAATATTATCTTATGACGAAGTTTTGGGATTTTTGTGGAATAGTTTATTTTTAGTTGAACGATGAAAAAATAAAGTTTATACATATACCGTTGCTTTTATGGAATTATCATATACTAAGATTCTTTTCAAAATCTTTTAAAAAACAATTTATGGAAAAACTATTTAAGGAGTAAAAATATTCATTTTAAAAATATATCCTAACCCTGTAGAATCCATGTTTAAAATTTTGAAACTAATGTAATATTTTATTCTTATAAAAAATGTAATTAATTTAATTAATTTTTTAAAAAGGGTAATTTTGTTTCACATTATTTTAAAATACAAATAGATTTTATTAAAATAATCATAAACCAATTAATTTCATATAAATAAACAATTTTGAGAATTATATCTTAATCATAATTTTTATTCACAAAAATACAATTTTTCAAAAAATGGGTTTTATTTGTTATGTGCACTAATATGAGAATAAATTTTTAGCACCGCTAGAAATTTTATATTAAATAATTTATTTCATATTTCTAATAATCAATTCAAAATTATTTTAGGAATTTAATTTATTTTTTATTATTTAATGGTAAATTACTTAGGTAAGAAGTTGTTAACACATTACAAACAAAAAATGGTAAAAGTGAAGTATTTAAGAGTAGAGGACTTAAAAAAATGTGTTCAAATATATATGTATTTGTTTATCAACTATACCATTGCACAAATAAATTATTTTCAATTTTTGGATCCATTAACCCTTGAATAATTACATTAAATTTTATATTATTACAAAAAATTCCACTCCAACCACTTATAAAAGAATCCTTCAGCACCGTAATTCATTTCACACCCAACGACACTTATTAAGATAAAAAATATACAAAAATACCCAAAAACATTTATAAACACATCTAAGTGGTTTTGGTCTTCTAAAAATTTCACCATTCAAAGGCTTAATCATTTTTTGGAAAGGAGTTTTCCTAGGAGTAAGGTAAAACTTCCAAATTAATAAATTTCCATTATAATTATTTTATTTTATTTTACACATACTTAAGATATATTTTATCCATTATATTACTATTAAATACATATTATTTATATAATGAAATTTTATTATGATCATGGGATTATAATTTAATCCCTTTTACTTTTACTTAGAAAAAATGCCATCATGAGTACACGCGGGCAACTACTTCCATGAATGATGTGTTTGATTTTTCATAATTTCCTTTCATGGATAGTTAAAAACGTATATTTAATGGATTAATATTATATTTATAAACATATTATTATTATCAAATTATAAACAATTCCTTATCTACCTCCCATTATATGAAAAATGAATGCATCACAAGTGCATACGAAAAAAAATTACGCCTCCACAAAAATTGCACATTTCATTTTTTATATAGATTTTAATTTTTTATATTCTAAAATATAATTGAACAAATTAAAAAATTATATATAATATCATAATTAGTTTTTAATGAAAATATTTTTAAAAAATAACCACATTCATAACCACACTCATCCATAGATTTCAACTTGTTCTTGTTTGGGTTGGTTTAACCACCTTCATGAATAATGTGATAAATTTCTATCATGGATTACTATGGAAACATAAATAATGGTGTAATTGGAAATTAATGTAAAAATAGTGTTTTTTGTGTATCTCTAAAAGTTATACTAATATTTAAATTATTATTAATGTAACACACCTTTTTTCATTAAAAATTAAAGAAAGAAGCACGTCATCGACTTCACCATCAAAAATAATACTTAACATACATATGAAATGATATTATAACATTATAAATAATTATAAAACATATATTAAATTACGTAAAATTATCATGGAATTATTAAATTTTAATTTATAAATAATATCTGACATCTCCATTTTGAAACTATTATTAAACAGACAATTGAAACTAATAACATCCAACGATGAGAATAAATTATAAAAAACTAATATATTTATAATAAATGATTCTAATTGATGTTAATTAAAGGATATAAGTACGAGTAATGTAATTAAATATGTTATTCATATAGTGTTTTGGCTATACTATAGGTTAGATTATGTTTGACCAAGTGGGTTAAATGTAACGATTTTTCATAACCTGGTTTCCTTATCTTTTAGTTAAAATGATTTTTCTTGAGCCAAATTCTTATAATTTTTATTATTTTATCCTATTATTGTATAAAATTTTATCTCCTATATTAATTATATATATTTATAATTATTTCTCATGAACTCCCTTTTAAAGGAATTCCCCTTTAATGATTTTTCATATTCACAAGGGTTCCTTGTCTCAGTTTTCAATTCCTTGAGGCATGTTTCATATTATACAACATGTTTAATTTTATATGGTGGAAATACTAACATATTGGATTATATAATTATAACTAATGTTTATTCCATGTTATTTAAAATTCTTTTCACTAACCCCTAATTCTAACCTTTTGGATCTAATTGTTACTAAATCTATAAGTGTATTTATTGCTCAATTTTCAATCACGGAGTTATAATTATTCTCCACAAATTTTTATTTATATTTTTTCCTTATGAACTTATTTTCTAAGGATTATCACATCAAATATTCTTCATTTATGTATTTCTTTCTTCCTAAAAATGTAACATTACTAAGAATAATCGACATCATATTTAATAGATATTTCACCTCCATATACATATTATTTATCTCCAAAAAGGTTTTACATTCATATTTTTGAAATCCTAATATGTATTATATCATATGTGTATTTTAATTGTCCTCACCTCATTTAAAAAGGATGTTATATTATCCTTTTTATGACAGGGGTCCCAAAAAAGGTATTTGAAAAATATAAAAAAGGATTTCCCTTTCATGTTAGTATCTTATACTCCACATTTCATTTTTAAAATATTTATTTTTTATCAAGGCTATATTATTTGGATTCCATTTAAATTAGTCTTTTTAAAACCTTTATTTTTTCAATTTATCTCTTCTAAAATTAATGTTCAAAGTGACTCATAACTTCCACTTTTTACGGTACTGTTAATTTTGTTTATAATTTTTTAACATTTCTCATCCATTTTCCACTTTATCTTAAATGGGGTTTTACCCTATTTAGAGTTATATTTCATGGATAAAATTAAAAATCCTCTAATAATATTTTTATTTTTGGGTTTAAACCCACATTATCAAAGAATATTATTCTTAATCCCTTTTAATTTTATAATGTATGAAGTGTTCTTATTAGGAATATTTTTCCATCCATGTCAAAATCCTTCAAAGTTTTTATGTTACACTTGGGATATGCATTAATTATTACATACACCTTTTTTCACTATATGGAATATATTTATATAATTCAATTTATTTATTGATAAAATTATTAACTTAACTAAATACCCATTACTCTATACAGTGTTAGTTTGAGGGATGCTTACATAGAGAGATATTCCATTTCTTGATTATGTAAATATTGAAAATCAATATAGTTAGAATTTAAATTTGAATGTTTATTGATTACTAAGGAATGTTGTTTATTTGTTTTATTGTTCAATTGTTTTTCGTATTATGAATGCATTGAACATAATCTGTAATGGGTGAGGCCTATTATATCCCCTTGATACATCAGAAGGTTGCAGGAGACAGTATATTTTGGGTATTTGGTGTATCCCTTCCCATTAATTTTTATTCCTTGTATATGGTCTTTACCACATGTAGATGCCTTGGTACATGTCCTTGATGGTATGTAATATCTTGGAACAAGGCCTTGAAAAGTCTGACATTTTTCATTCTATCACTATGAAACTAGTTATTACTACCCATGTGATTATTTATATTTTTATGTCTACAATGAATTTATTTTAATATCATGTGATCTATTATATAGAATTATTTAGTTAAAATTTACTTCCTACCATATTATTCATGTTCTATTTATTCATGTACTAAGAATTTTAGATCACCCTTATTATGTTTAATTTTCCCTAGGTTATGAATAAAAGTATTAAACATGATATTTATAGAATAATAACATGTTTTTAGAAGTTTTGAGAGAAGTTAAAGACTTATTATTTCTTTAGTAGTTGTTAATGTAGTGGGGAAAATGTACATGCAATGAGAAATACATGGGCTATATTTTTTAATGGTGTTATATAATTATATAATGCTTTACTCCTAAAAGGTCATTGGAATGTATGCAATGAAATATTTTTTTTAAATCATGAAATTATATGATAGTTATATCTGGGATATCACTCACACTAACTTAGTGGATATTTATTGTTAAATAAAAGGGACACTGTAATGACCCCATAATGATAAAGGGTTAAATGACTAAATGATAAGCCTCATGTCAACAATGTTCACCTTCCTTTTTCGGACCCTACCCAATTAGAACTCCGCAATTAAGCATGCTTGGAATGGAGTAGTGATCTGGATTGGTGACCTTATGGGAAGTTTCCCAGGGTGTGTGTGAGTGAGGAAAAAGAACACTAGAAAAGACATGTGTTGGATTGTGGGGACAATTGTTAGTCAGATAACTAGTTCGAGCACGTGGGTGGGACCTTGGTTGGGGACCACATGTATGTGGGGAAAATGGGGAAACTGGAGGGCCAGGACCCAACGTACTTATTATGGTGGGGTGTCAGTGCTGTCGCTAGGACCCATTTGTTACATTTGGTATCAGAGGAGGAACCCATCCTTAAGTGTGGTGCACTACATGAGTTGAGATATAGGGCCTACAATGAAGACGTTGTGCAATGGGGGGGGGGGGGGGGTTAATATACCACCCCAGAATGATAAAGGGTTAAATAACTAAATGGTATGACTCATGTCAGTAAGGCGGACATTCCTTTTCAAGATCCTACCCGATTAGAACTCCCCAGTTAAGCATGATTGGCATGAAGTAGTGATCAGGATGGGTGTGATTTTAGGAAGTTTCCGAGGGTGTGTGTGAGTGGGTACAAAGCACATTGAAAAGAAAATATGTTGGCATGTGGGTACAATCATTATTCATATAAATAGTTTGGGCATGTGGGTGGACCCTATGGTGGGGACCATATACCTTCAGGGAAAACGGTGTACATGGTGGGCTGGGAGACAATAGCATTGTTAACGCGGGGTGTCTGTGCTGTCACCGGGACCCAGTTGTTACATACTTTGTAATGTCCTGGTTCCAGGTGCCACCCAAAGGTGCCCCATAACCCGTTGGTCACATGTCCTCAAGTGTATTTCCCTAAACATGAGAGGCTGTCGAATTGTAGTGAGGGCCTTGGGTGTGATTGTTGGGAAACTGTGCCCTCATTGGCAGAGTAACAGAGTAGATAAAAATAGTAAAAAATAGCAGAAGCGGTAATACCATAAAATAGAAGTAGACAGTGGAATACAAATAGTATAAAAAACTACATCATATATATAAATAAATGATGCATGTCACAAGTATCTAGAAAATATTACATTCAAGTCACAATGCTAGAAATACAATACTGAAACCAAAGTACATAAAAATTAAACTCCACAACATCACAAGCCTCAGCTTGGTCCCATACTCTCCAAATCCAACAACAATCAAGTAACTAATGAAAAAGGGAGCTAGGTGTTATATATACCTGCAACCATATAATCTGTTTGGGTCCAAATGTATGACCCAAACAGGGTGTGAGAGGAATCTCACTAGGCAACCACCAAAATATCGATGCCTAACTATCAATGAATATATATAGAAAGAAATATGATAAATGACACAATAAACTAGGAAGTACTCAAAATTAAACAATCCTATAGTTTTCAATTACATTAATTTACATTATTAATTATTCAAACCATTGAATAATGTAACCTCAGTATCTAGACTAAGATCTCTATCCCCCTGTATAACAATATCAAATAGATGTCTTAAAAGACCATCAAAAAAATCAGGTAAGACCAAGTCCAAGCTTGTGCTTTGTCTTGGAAGTCTTGTCACAATAAATAAATCATTCACAATAAACCATCCTGGAAATTTATCATAGTCTAACACCTTTGGTTCAACATATCATCAATTTGATAAATAATAAAGACCCTCTGGGAAGTCTCTCGTAGTCTAACCACTTTGGTCCCAAATAATACTAATTAAATACAAACGAATACCTGGGTAGCTGTCACTAACAATACCCTTTTGTATCCATAGAGAAAATAATTATAATTACCCACTGTAAGCTCTCACAGTCATTTCCCTATGGTCCAACAGACATTTAATAAAAACCCACTAGGTAGATCTCACAGTCTAACCCCTCTGGTCTATGAACCCACAACAACTCTCATAGTCAATAACTCTGTGTAATGATAACAATTATACATAAATGACCCTACCTAGGGAATCTACCATAGTAAATTCCCCTTGTCCATACTTTCACAGTGAGAATCACATGCATTTAAAATAAAAAATAAATTCATCCTAACGATACTAGGAATACAAAACAAAGAAAGCCTAACATGCTTCCTAGACTCGACAACCATAAAAAATTAAACATTGGAAACACACCCATAATCATGGTATAAACCTTTTGAATAAAAAATTACCCCTTTATCAGTCTACCAAATCATAACTGGTAATAAACAGGGTCAAATTCCAAAACACACAATACCCTAAACATGGGTATTCGAAACTTTAAGAATATATAATCCAATGAAAATCAAGGAATGACACAAACCACCTATCTCACTATTTTACTATGAACTCTCTTGAACTCCGGCCCTTGAATTGGCCTAGAACATCGTAGATCTAAAAAAAGGGTAAAATTGTTCAACCTTGGATAACTCAAAAGATAGAAGAAATCAGGAAGAGAGGCTCTAGGGGAAGAGAGAAATTACCAGTGTGAATCTGACACACCCAGCGACGTTTAGATTGGAGCTCGGACGATGGAATGAGAGGAGATCAAAGATATTTGGTGGTACGTCGCTCTCTTGTAAAAGACACAGGAAGAAGAAAAATTTTCTGGAGATGAGATGTGACCCCCAGCCGATTAGTGAAATAAAAATAAAAGTACACGGTGTTTCCATTTAATATACACACCGAGTACTAGCCTCAACCGGCCTCTGCTTTAGGCGGTCTTCCAGGACTCCCATATGGCCATGTACTTGGTTGTTACATGACCAATACATGGATACCCATTAAAATTGGGTACAAGAAGTTTACTCAAGAGTACACATTGTGTACTTAGAATATTTCCCCCTTCATACTTTTTCCTCAAAAAACAACCCATAATAAAGATCCATACCTGAAAAGAAGATCCGTGTTCTTACAGACACTACATATTCTACAGAATTTTCATTGATCTAATTTTTATACCTTCCTATTATTGATGTTGTGATGAATATAAATTACATTCCATTGAACTCCATATACACCTTCACATCCTTATTGTGAATTCCTTATCAAGCAACATCCTTTCTGAAAGATCATAGAATCACATCCTCACTTTGGATTGTTTGTCAAGAGATGCCAATGATCATTTTGATTCTTCTTTATAAGAATAATCATAGATTTCCACTCTCAATATTGCTTTCAAACTAGAGTTTCTAACTACCATGTATAAGAAATACCCTTCAAAATGAAGTTGATATCAATATATGGAAAAGTCAAACTCTTCCTAATTTCTTATATTCGAAAATATCTTTAGAAATAATTATTATCTTTTTCATGTAATTATGTATGGTATAGATCATCAGGGATGTTTATTCATATACCTTTATATGTTAAAATATACTCATTAGCCTCTCTCACTACTTTTTTTTCGAGATATGCAGTTGAGGTTCCTTATAGAGTCTCTCTAATTATCATTCTACCTTTAATTTTTCATTTAATGGCTGGAAATCATTACCTGGGATCACATTACATTTTTGAAAATAGAAACTAGTATAAGTATCATCTTTTAATTTCTCACATTCAAAGCATCTCTTTTCCTTGTCCATGGATTTTTTTTCATATTTTAAATATATAAAACCAAGAAGTCTCTTATTATATAATTAGACTAGAATTATTATATTTTATGAAATATTTCCATTTTTCATGTGATAAACAAAACATGTATTAAAAATACACATAATTCTCAACTAAAGTATCATCTAAGTTGCTAAATCTATCCTCTCCTTGCAATATTACATGGTGAAACATAATCTTACATACCCTTGATCTTTGAAAAAGTATGCATCTTTATAAATATAATCTTGATTGAATAGAATAATATTATCCACATGGCTCATTTATTTCCCTGAAAAATAATTTTTTAGGTATTTTTCTTTGGAAATAAGAATTTAGTACAAGTTCTTATTCTTCCTTTTTCTTGGATCATGGATCCATACTTTAAGTTCTATAATGTTTGAGTTATTTAGGAATAGTGAATTCATCATCTAAATTGATGAACATACCTCCATAAATATCCTTGATAATAACCCCATTTAACTGAAAATAATATCCTAGAAGGTTAGATAAATTTATCACTTTTAAGATTCATTTAATACAATAAAATATCTCAAAAATATCTTCCTATATATCTGTATAAGTTCTTTATATAAGACACTAAAATCCTATAACGAAAATTCCCTTCAAACTACCCAGCTTAAAAAAATTCACCGAGGTATAATGCTTACATAGATCACCCTTCATGGCTATATAGATTATGGTATTTAGTTTTTGGAAATATAGACCATGTGTATAAATATTATGGTTATGAATCCTTTAAAGATGTATATATTGGACACATTCGTTCATAAAAATGGTAGGTGAGGTCTTCGTAGATCTATTTGGAGTTTATATAGACTGAATAATGCATATAAAACATTATAAAATGGTTATAAAAAGATTAGATTATTCTTACACCGGGAAGATTCTTGTTTATATATGGATTCTTTTTGACTAGATTTTCTTAAATTAATACAATTGGCTTTATACCTTCATTGATCATCCATTTAACTTTTAGAAGTTTGGTAAATAATTATTAGGGTTTCCATACACCTATATCCCTTTATATTTTTCGTCTATCAACAAATAAAATAACTAAAAATACTAATATGCATTTTTTAAGAATCCACTAAGAATTATATCACCAACATACACCCAATAATAAATAAATAATTCATCTATAAATCTTACACAATAATTTTCAATAAATTATACATAAACCAAAAGGGGTTTAACAAAAATTTAATGTTAATATCTAAAAAAATAAAAAAACGAAGAAGGTTTTTTCTCTTATACTATTATTACTATAGCTACTAATCCCAATTATATGTTTTAGAATTATTTTACTGGTATTGATTATTAACATAGTAATGACATTTTCACTCTGTTAGAAAAGTAAATGAGAAGATTTTTTTTAGAAGAATGTTACCTATAATAAAAAAATCATTTGAGAAGATAGAAAAGAAATATATGTGATCTGGTTAGAGGGATTACATATATGACTTAAATGATTTAATTTGTTATGATGGTAAATTTACAACAAATATAAAACCAAATTTACCTAGATGGAAGATAAAGTATAAGGATACCATAAGATTAATTAAATATAAATAAAAAATGATTGAAAAGCAACTAACATATGGATTTGAAGTGAAGAAAAGTCTCTAAAAAATAATTTTGAAAGTGACTATAATATGAAAGTTTCTAGTTTCATTTCCCTAAATATTATATGAAATGAAGTGTTATTAATTATAAAGGTTAGTGAATCTCTACATACTAAGTCTTTAGAATCTTATGATTCTTTGAATGATGGAGAGTATTATTATCCCTTTGTTGATGAAATGAAAAAAATATAAGGTTGAATTATAGAAAACCTTTTAAAACATTGCCAAGATATATAATCCAGATATGGAATATATTTTTAATGAAAAAGAGAATATTTATAATTGAGATTTTATATTGAATACCAAATATTTTTATATTTTCATGACTATGGGAAATAAGAATGATTTTATAAAACTAAAATTTGTAATTAAAGGCCTTAAAAGGTTCTAATATAAATTTATATAATGAAATATAAATTTGGATAAAATACATGACCTATATATATACATTTAATGGTGTTATCCAAAGTAGAATATTCTATTACTAATAAATCATATATTCATTACACTATTTAATTTTGGTAAGTGATCCATTTGGTAATATATTTAAATGGGAGGTAACTAAAAAAATAGATTATCCTTGTAGAAGAATAAAATTTATGAAATATCCAATTATTAAATTTTTAAGGAACCTTTTTTATCTTTAGCACAAAATAGGTAGGCATGAGTGCCTAATGTTATATTTTCTAATGTTTATTGACCTAAGAGTGTATATAAACCAAAATTTTAATTACATATTTTTTTTTGGAAAAGGTTTTATGTACTAGGATTTTATATATTTGGTACATGGATGATTGTTATTTTCAAAAAATGAATAAAAAAGTACCACTTTTGTAATTTACATAAAGTTTAAGGTGGAAATGTTTTTCTAGAGAAAACATGAATAGTGACACACATGTTTTATACAAAGATATACCATATTAATAAATTATTATTCATTACCTAATATACAATTCATTCCAGAATTGTATAAGTTTAGTTCCTTTAGAAACATGGATATATAAACAACTGGTTTATAATTTAACTACATCATATCCCTATAAGTTATTTATAAGTAGCACCCTTATTGGACATGGCATACTTAATACCAATATTTATGACCTAGGAAAAGGAAACATAATAAATGGAGATCTAATAATCTTTATAAGGGTAAACAAGGGATATATTAACATAACATGAGAAAAAGGTTATGAGAATGTGAGAATAACATTTGAAAAACATACTCTACATATCATAGATCATAATATTGGGTCATGGTATAATTATTGGTAGTTCAAAAGATATAAATCATAAAGGAATCAAAGAACATGATCCATAAGAGAATAAAATTGTTACAAGACTTATTTTTTGGCATATATATAATAATATAAAATCTTATGTCCATAATACCCACAAATAGATTCATAACATCTTAAGATTAGTCTAACAACCCATATACCCACTTCAATATTGGGATTACCTCCAAAGTAACCTCTTTTGGGCATAGGATAACTTCCAACATACCATCTTTTTATCTTGGTATAACCTCCCTTGTACCCTCATTTGGCATGGCATAGCCTCCCATGTGACCATTGAGATTATAAAACATTAATCATCACCTAATTCCTTGGAGGGTTATATAATTTATAACCCATCCATATGAAAATGTAAATCAAACATATTCTTTCAACAAGATCATAAAACATTCCCCATGTCATAACCCATGAAAAAATGGGTTCCTGAACATTTCATCATATATTGAAAAATGGAAATGAAATGTATTTCATAAAAATTTCTTAATGTCCTCATATTATTACCCATGGAAAATAAATGGGTTTTATAAACTTCTTTTCATCATAATCATAAACAATCTATTTCAAAGAAAATGGATATTATCATTATATAATATCCTTAATATATAATAAATA
This sequence comes from Viscum album, assembly GCA_963277665.1. Taxonomy (NCBI): domain Eukaryota; kingdom Viridiplantae; phylum Streptophyta; class Magnoliopsida; order Santalales; family Viscaceae; genus Viscum; species Viscum album. The sequence goes on from OY728161.1 coordinate 632,769,109, forward strand.
AAATCAAGTTCTATTGTCATTGACTAATAGAAATATTATTAAAATATCTTTATAAACATTCTTGAAGAAAATAAACTTTCCACTTGGAAAATAAAATTTTAAAATCTAAAAATTTCCCGAAAATTAAAGAAATTTTTTTCTTTGAAAAGAACCTTGGAAAAATTTAAATTAATCTTTAAATAATTTAGAATTCATGATGGTGGAAAATCTCATTTATATTTCAAACATTAAAACAAATTTCCTTTCAAATTTTCTATAAAAATTCAAAATTACCTCATTTGAAAAATGAAAAGATGATAAGTTTTATATATTTTTGTAAAAATAAAAACAAGGTTAAATATGAATTTAAAAAATTATTTTATAATACTAAAAAAATTCTTTAAAACATTTTTTTAGAAAACATAGACGTTATAGAGAAATGATTTTCGACCGAAGAAGGAAAAAAGTCTACTAATTCATAAAAACATTATTTTAGACTCTTGAGTACATAAATAGAGGAAAATTGAAGGAAAAAATTTAATTGATTAGAATAAATATAGTAGAATTAATTTTATGAGTTTCTTCAAATATTTATCATAACATTTCATCATTATAATCATATTTATAAAAAATCCTGATAAACAATGATGTTGTTTCATAAAACACTTACCACTTTTGTTTTTACTCATAAGCCCCATGAAAGAATGAACCATATATAGATATGTATATACCATAATTTTCATTATAATTATCGAAAAATACATTCATTTTAAGTATATACACCATAAAAAAGAAACAAGTGGTGAATATCTTATGTGTCCCCTGTAAATAATGGCGAGATTAAAATCTATTACCTCAATTCTCAACATCATTCATAAATTATTGAAACTATTTTTTAATAAAAAAAATACTATTATAAATATATTATATAATCATACTCTTATATATCATACCATAAATGTTTTACTTATCTCTAGTTTGTTATCAATTCTTTTTTAAAATCACTATTATGAGTTATAAAAACCTTTTTTTCAATGTATGTTTTGGTTTGGTAGTTCTGGACCATATAATTTGATCATTATTAAATAATATATAGTTATTTATTAATAATATAAATATCATATATATTATTTATATCCATATTAATATTTATCTACAAAAATTTTTCATATAAAAATGAATTACATTATTCCTGTAGGGGGTATTCCGTACGTACGCATGAACAATGCTTCCATTTTCTCAATTAATAATAAGAAATAAATTTAAATATTAATTAACAATTATATAACCATTTATATATCACATATATAATATATATTCATTAAATATTTCCTTATCTCCCATAATTTCAATATAAAATGAAAAACGTATTACATCATTTTGTGGATGTGGTAGTCCACACGTACCCATAAGCGACATTATCATTTTTCAATGGATTTGAAGGTAAGAAGGTATATTAAATATTTAAATTATATAGGTATAATTATTTCAAAAATATAATATATATACATTAAATTCATCATTATATCCATCCATTAGAGGTGGTGGTGGAAAAAATTTACATTAGTACGCGAGGCAATAGTCTTCTGTTCACATGATCGGCTGTTTCATTTCCTTTTTAATGGAAGAGGAAATGGATACTGTTTATTACATCAAAAAATTAAAATATATTTATATTTTATATACTGATGCTATTATTTCTCACTTTTATGTATATTTTAAGGATATGGAAGAATAAATTAAATAAAAATTCTCACTGAAGTATAATACCACTTCTTTTGAAAACCACTTTAGGTTCACACTAAAATAATTAATAAGAGGGTTTAATAATAAAACTTAGACCTATAGGGTGTTTTATGGTAATTTGGGATATGATATGGGTTTGAATTATTTTATCCAAAATTCTTTTTAAGTGTGAATAAAAGAGGATATGAGGTTCCCTTTTATACTTGAGAAAGAGTGGCATTTTTGTAAATTCCCAAAAATATTTAACAATGGGAAGTAAATCTCAATCCATGTGCCTAGAAAATTGATAAATAATATATTTTATGGAATATATTGTTAATAAAAACCTCTAATAATTAAAAAAACACATTTTTTAAACATGTTTTTCCATTAACCACTAAGTTTACTTACTTTTACGATTTTAGTTTTCACCACGATAACTAGTTTTTTTTACCTAGGAAATTTTTAATTTAATAATAAAAATAAAATGATACTTATTATATAATTTTAAAAAATTAATTATAATTATAGAATAAAATTTATCAATTACAAAATCTAAGTGTGTGGAAAATTAATTTTCACACAAGCATATTTAATGAGAAAACCTCCATTTGAACCTAAAATGATCTAATTTTTTTTTTATAGTTTCTACTATTCATTATGAAAAAAATTATGTTTAAATTATTAAATAATATTAATTATTATGATTAAATATATTTAATAATTTTTAATAAATTCAATTCACATAATTGGTAGAATTTATTTTAAAATTTAAACTACATATGCGACGAAAAACAGGTTTTCCAAATATATTATTTTCATAAGTATAAAATGTTTTTATATAAAAATTGAACAAAAAATTGTTTTTAGTGACCTAATTTGGATTAATAATAAAATAATTATACTAATTTTCTTTTAAAACTTATTAATACAAAATTAAACTGTGTATATTCTTTAAAAAAATAATTGTTTTTAATAAAAATCAATATTTTTCATTATTCATCGAAAAATTAAATTTTTCCTAAATTTTTTAAAAATTTATGATAAGATATTTTTGATATGTTGATTTAAAAAATGAAGTTTATTTCATCAAATAAATTATCTCAAAAAGGAAAAATACAATTTACTATGATAAAAACACATTGTTCGCATAAAAACTGTTTTTCAGAAAAATATTTGTTTTACTTTCAAATAATTTTTATTTTCATTTATAATAAATTGATAATACATTATTTTTTATGCATGTGCAAGAGATATAATTTTCATAATTTAGTTATTCATATTTACACCAACCAATTTAATCACTATGTTGTAACTATAACATTATATAAAAATACATTAATAATATATCATGGTTCATTTATACTTAGTATTTCAGGTAATGTAAACTATTGAAGAAATTAAATTTATTTGAAAAAAATTCATAAAATACTAGGGTGTTATATTCTACCCCCATTAAAATGAATTTCACCCTTATAATTATATCACTCTGATAAAAACAACCGATGATACTTCTCCCTTATCATATCATAAATTTCCCATATGGATTCATTAAACAATTGGCTTCACCAAAAAACATTGACCAAGTGAGTGAACATATTTCTCAAAACATTGTCTCTATAATTCAGAATCTCCAACAATTGTTTACCCTAAGAAATATCTTTCTATTATTTTCACACCCCAACCCATTAGAGCCTACATGGTTGGTGGGTAGTCTAGCTGCAACTACCAGAATTCCGCCTCCATAGGATAGGGGTTGGAAAAAATAATTGAAAGGAATAATTTAAATGAGTGTGATTTTCTTAAATTTCTTATACACATGCACCCAACCGTCTCAATGAATTATTACAGAGGAATAAAAATAATTCAGAAACATCAAGAGTGAAAAACATCCATGTAATAACCTCTAGAGAATTCAAAATAGTTTGAAAATATACTATAAAAAGTAATGGGAAAAAGATAAACACCCAACCAGAAAAGATTTCCTGACATAAAAATAACTAGAAAATAAAGATAAAACGACAAGGGAGTTTGGATGATGAAGTCCAATACTAGACCACCATAAATGGTCAAATTCACCTAATTATCCCTATAATCCTCTAAAATCACCACTAATCTGTCTGTCGTCCTCATAAGTCATGACACATGCGGGAAAAGAACACATAGGGGTTAATATATACATACCCTGTAGGACACCCTGAAAACTAAATATATAACGATAAAAGACACAATTGATGTCGTCACCTCTTCCCAAATCAAGAGGGACTATGAAACCCAATTATATAAATATATATATAGTCATAAAATAAACCAAAATGAGAATGAAAGGGGATCTAAATCTCATATTCCATCATAGGAAAATGAGTATTTCTGCATATTCAACGGTCCATCATCGATGCCCAACATCTCACATATCAATTTGAAAAAATTACCATGTGTAGGAACTATACATTTACACTATACCACACAATTGAGGGGGAAAAATATCCAAGTATAGGATCCATTACCTAGTTTGTAAGGGGGTTACCACTCAGTAGGTAAATGGGTCATGCCATGATACAACAGGAGGGCACCACTCAGTAGGTAGAGAACTCAAAACCTGATACAATTGGAGGGAACCACTCAGTAGGTAGAGGACCCAGACAATAATACAATAGGAAGGTACATCCCACTAGGTATAAGACCCAATCCCCTATACAATAGGAGTGTACCACTTAGTATGTATAGGAACCATGAACTGATATAATAGGTGGTTACCACTCAGTAGGTATAAGGCCTATGCCCTGATACAATAGTAGGATAAAACTCAGTAGGTAGAGGCCCCATGACCTAATAAAATAGGGTGTACCAATAAGTAAGTAGAGTACCCATTACCTGATATAAGAGGATATTTCACAACACAAACCTCTCTATAATGATCCTACCCAATCACTCTTATTGTTGAGAACCACCTAATGAAGCATAATTATCTAAAAATATAGCAGAATATCTCAAAATACACTATAAAAAAACCATCATGTTATATGTAGGAAAAAAAATCATGATAGGTAACTCATGGGACAAAATATGAGTTAAAACGAAAAATATATGATATGTAGAAGTTTTATAAAGAATTACACAATTTGTAAGGTGGGTCACATAACATGTGACCTCACCCAGTCTCCGGGTCATGTCCCTACTAGCATTAAGATTCCCTGGCCATGTAGTAGTACACAACATATAGAGCCATCACATGGCGTGTCTTATCCTCCTAGGGCCTTCCTATAGTATCATAGTTGTGCCTATGTAATTTGGTCAATGCCTTTGTATGTAGACATATATTTTACCATGTATCAACCTATATAGTCATTCTATGTCTATATACTTGGCCGTGCTTGGGTGCCAATACATTTATATGTACTTGGACATATCTAAACATCCGACTATATCGATTCCCATGTAATCCTATATTACACACTAGAACACCTTTAATAGATCAAATAGTCTGTGGGGGTTACACATGACATGTGGTATTTATCTTTACCTACAAGCACTAGCCACCATAGCTAGGGGAATACACAATTTCTGTTCTTCTAGACTAAACTCAATTTCATTGAGTTTTTCACTGGAAGACTAGTTCTCGATGATTCTACTAGATCTAACTCTCCCACTACATAATATTCATGTTGGTCACATGAAATCTACTAAAAAATGAAGGAATTATCATAGACCATATAATTGTAAGCTTCAGTGGATGGAAATCAAGAATCCAAAACACCCTTATGGGTCTATAGAAACTCTCTCACATTGTCGAGCAGTACCAGATCCAAAATCCATGGAAATAATCAACCATCCCATAATAAACCCCAATCCATCCTCAAGTCACAATAATATTTTTTTTGTTTTCCAAACTCCCATGAATTTAGGGGTCCGATCGCACTTGTACCTGATAGACAATGTTGAATAATTGCCTCAAAGGCTACCAATGAATAACATGAAGAGCGATTGAAGAAAATCACAATTAAGAAGGTGAATAAATAATTGGAAAAGGATTATTGGAAAAATATTTCATAATCTAGGATAATTGTGGTTAAACCATAACATTGAAATATAACAATTTAATAAATAATATATTCATCAATGGGGATAATGTGATGGGTGAAAAAAACATAGAATCAAAATTACATTACAATAAATTATTCAAGGATTTAATCAAAAGTTGTGTAAAAAGACTATTGAAAATAGATAACTCATGATTAGATAGAAAGTTGGTGAAAAATTCATTCTCAAATGATGAGGATGATTTTCTATGTTAGCTGCCTATTGATTCACATTGATGCAATCACTGATCATCATCCAATCTTGATCCACCAATGAAGATCATTAGAGATCCTTTAAAAACCTACCAGGGTAATGTGATTAACCCTAGTGAAATTTCATAATGACATACTTATAGAGGTTTATATTTAGGTCATGTAAATAAAAATAAATAAATTAATCATTTATTTTAATTTTAACACACCCACCAAGGGATAACTTGTAACGACCCAAAATTTCATTAATGGAAAATCCCTCTTGATCCAGTTAAATGTTTCTTTATGAAAAAAAAATGTTTTTATAAGTTGTCAACTTCTTTAGTTTAACGTTAAGATTTGTGACCGTTACTTTTATAGCCGTTGAACAGTGATCGTCTGGGTAGTTTAAATACATGGCTTTAACGAACCAATTTTCTACTCAGACAAAGGAAGCGATGGCCTCATCCAGTAGAATTGCCCCTTATGAACCCCATTTGTCGGAGCTCGGAAAGGAGGTGGCGTCTTTGGGCTTTGCCCTTGACCAAGCCCAAGCTGAGCTTCATCAAGTCAAGCTCGAACGTGATCGTCTACGGAAAAAATGGAAGTTGATAGAGATTACCACTCGAGCAATGTTATCCGAGAAACCCCAAGATTCTGTCACCATCGCACACCTTACCCTTAGGTCTTATGCGGCTATTTTAAGTGGTTATGTAACAAATAAGTAGCACCATGTTCATGTACATTATTTTTGTATATAATAATGAATATAATTTCTGGTCATTTTTGATACATTGTAATTAGTTTTTAGAGTACAAACGGTGTTTTTAGTTATTATTAAGAATTATATTTTATTAAATTAAAGGATTTTTGAATTAAATAATATTTTAATAAAATATTATTATTAATATTAAATTAATTTTTATTAAATATAAATGATCTTATAATTTTATGAATGCAATTAAAATTTTTATTAAGGTTTGAAAGCCATTTCTGTCAAAACCTGTGAATTTTTTTATAAATGTCGGTTTTTATTTTAAAAGTAAAAATTCACATATTTAGAAAATTATTTAGATAAAATAAATATTATTTTTGGAATCAGGACGTCGAAATTATCCAACGGTGAATTTTTCATAATTTTCTGAGACAGTCAAATTTTTGGGTAAAAATTAAATACCATTTAAATATATAATGTGTTTTATGACATCATAATGACCCAATGGTGATGTAATAAAATACCATAATACTTATGTTCGGCCAATATATGTTTAATCATTAAAATAATGAGGTTTTGGGTTTGGTTGACTCACTTTTCAAAGCATTAATGGAGCCCTCAAGACTTATTCAACACTTTGCCTTTTTAAATTAATTTCCATGGGAGTGTGACTCACCTCCACATAAGCAACCCTAATTTTTTAATAAGTTCGGACCTTGTCCTTGTAAAATATTGTTTTCCTCTTTCCTTTTCCAGAAACCATGGGCAAATACCATGGGGTGGTTTGTGGTTTGGATTATTTTAATATAAGGGGTCCCAAACCTAAATAATAAAGAATTCTCTCACCTTTCCTATATAAACCCACCCAAGCTCCCACTTCCTCCTCACTAAAATCCCTTGAAGTTTGTCCAACCTCTTCCCTACTCTCTCTAGAATCCTCTCAAGGTGCCCCAAGCTCCCAATAAGCCTCTCACAAGCCTCTCTCTAGCCTTTGGAAGCACACTTCCAAGTAAGGGTTTTTCTTCCTTTCTCATTTTTGTCAATTTTCTTTAAGTTGTATTGCCCTTTTAATTTCATTTATGAATGTTGGGGTATGGTTTTGCACCTCTACCATACTTCCCTCTTATTGTTTGAATGATGGGAGACCCCTTTCTCTCTCATTAAATGCCTCCCATGTACACCCGTTACTATGCCGAAATTCCGAAAGGAACCTTTTTCTCCTCTTTTATATTCAAGCAATACTTTTGTATCATGAATCTAAATTCCTTTTCAATTGTTGGGACATGTATCTATATGACCTTCTTACTGTCCATTACATGTAAATATGATGAGGAACCCCTTTCTCTCTCATCTTCCTTTTTATGAATTCTTATGTCACGCCGTTACGCTGCCGAAATCACACCGATTTTCTAAGCCAATATCATTGTGTAGTGAATACCACGCCCATTTCTCCATCAAGGGTATTCACCTTCATGCACATTTACTTATTGATTGTAAAGTTTCATGTATGAATTCCACATTCCTTTATCGTGGAATAAATTATTATGTTTTATGAATCCATGTTTTATGATCCATGTGGCACACTTATGCATGAAATGAAATGTTTAAGAAGGGTGCGCCCTGATAGCGCTCCAATGCATTGGGTAAAGTATAGTATCATGATACGTCATGTGAAATGAGTGTTGACTCATGCTAATTCAAGTGCAACGAGGGTTTACTCGTGCTTCAAGTGCAATGAGGGTTTACTCATGCTCCATGTGCAATGAGCCTTGGCTCATGCTAATTCAATGTTAAGTGTTGATGCCACATTTCCATGTTATGATTATCATGCTTTATCATGCCTTTATGTTCATGTTTCTATTATGCTCTATTGATATTCCTATTGCCTAACATGTATTTCACTCCTCATGTTATTCATTGTTTACTCCCTTACTGGGCTTTATCGCTCACCCTTTTCTTATGCATGTCCTCAGGTTATCCCATGCAATGCTAAGTACGAAGGAATGTAGTGGTCATGTAAAGGAAGTTTTCAATAAGGATGTTGTATTTCAAGTTTAAAGTTTTTATGTAATGATCCTAAGCCCCAAAGACACTAAACCTATCGATCTTCTTTGTTGTATCAAGTGAAGTTTTACGTAATAAAGCATGTTTAAGTTGTAATAAAAAGCAGGGTTGTCATAGTTGCTATCAAAGGATAGGTTTAGTTATTTTTTGGGATTAGGAAACCCTAGTAAAGCCTTAGATACAAGACTAAGCATAATAAAAACATCCCTAAATTTTGGTAAATACTAAGTAAGTGTTTTATCAAACAAATACATCCCTGTCTGGATACGAGCAGGTAGAGGCGGCTCTGGCACAGATGTATCCTAGGGGTAAAACCCGAAAACACCGCTTTGAGCTAGACTCGAACGGGAACTGGTGCACGACAACGGGCCGTGATGCACTCTTGGTTACGACACTCCCGGGGGATATGTTTTGATAAATTCACAATCTTAGTATGAACCCTTATTAAGGGAAAAATGCCCCTAAGAATATATGTTAGAAGGAAGATCATGAAAATCCTGGATTGAATCCTATAGACTCATTAGTAAAAGAGATTAAAGTTTATTTATAATTCATCAACTTTTGTCTTTGGATTACCCTCTATGTGTTACCCCTAACTTTCCTTTTATTACAGCCACTGGCCGGTAATAGGAGAACTCGGGTTAACAACCGTTGTGAAGATCAGTGTGATGATTGTACCAATGAGATGCCCAATCCAATGGGAGCGGGAATCGCGAACTTTGTCATGCTTCTCTCTCATCTAACTCAAGTTTTGAATAGAAACACTGGTCAAGAGGAACGTTCAACCCCCCCTAAGAAATAACAAGTCGCTATTGAAAGCTTCATGAGACAAAGGCCTCCTACTTTTAGTGGATCATCCGATCCCACGATTGCTGAACAATGGATCAACTCCATTGAAAAGATATTCTCCATCCTCCAATGCTCTGAAAAAGAGAAGGTTCTCCTGGCGGCTTATCGTATGGAGGGTGAAGCTGATCAATGGTGGACATTGATCAAAAATACGAAGCCTGAGGAGGAGATCGAGGCTTTGGAATGGAAGGTATTCCGGAAGATGTTTTTCGATAAATATTTTCCACGCACCCTCCGTCTTAAGATGGAAAGGGACTTCCTTTCCCTCAAGCAGAAAGATGAGGAATCTGTGGGAGCGTACGAGGCAAACTTCACAAGGCTTGCACGATACGCTTCCGGCTTTGTCGTTACCCCTGAATGCAAGGTTGACCGCTTCTTTGGTGGGCTGAAGCCTAGCTTGCGGAAAGCATTAGCGATCCGTGACTTCGACAGCTATGAGGAAATTGTCTGATGTGCCCTCAAGGTTGAAATGGAGATCGGAGAATCACAGGGGTATCATGGGGACAAGAAGTGGAAGGTGGACTTCAATGCTGGTGGTCCGATGGATAAATCCAACGGCGCTAAGAAATTCCAGCACCCCACTTTCCAAAAGTGTGGAAAGAAGCACCCTGGAAATTGCCTTAGGGGGACAAGAAAATGCTTCAAGTGTGGAAGAGAAGGGCACCTAGCTGTTAACTGTCAGCAAGAAGGACCTGCGACTACGACAGAGGAGAGGAACGCTCCGTTCGAACCTCAACGCGTTGTTCAATGCTTCAAATTCAAAGAACCGGGTCATTTTGGGAATCAGTGCCCTAATCCAAGGGTTATCGGAGGCAATCAACAACCTCCAAGACAGCAAGGAAGAGCTTTTGCCATCACTTCTGCCGAAGTGAACCCCGACAACGAAGTGGTGACAGGTACGCTAGTTATTCATTCAAGAATAGCGAACGTACTTTTTGATTCAGGTTCTACGCATTCTTTTATATCTCAAAAGTTTAGTAGAATAATCCCTACACCACCACAAATCATGGAAGTAAAGATGTCGGTGAGTACGGCAAATGGGGCAATCATTGCATCCCATGAGTATAAGTCCTCCCCTGTTATAATCTTTGGATTGAATTTCCCGGCGAACCTCATCATACTCCCTTTGGTGGAATTTGATGCAATTCTTGGCATGGATTGGCTTTCCTTATATAGAGCCAACATAAATTGTCGGGAGAGGGAAATCACACTCCATATGGAGAATCGACCCTTGATTATTTACAAGTGTCAGGAGGAAGATGAATCTCCTTTAGCTCCATCATCTCAAGCATGGATATTACTGCCTTATGAGAACGCATATCTGGCTCAGATGATTAATTCCAAGGAAGAAACCAACCTTGTAGAAATGCCTATTGTGAGGGAATTCGCTGAAGTATTTCCCGAGGAACTTCCTGGTCTTCCTCCAAGAAGAGATGTTGAGTTCTCAATTGAACTTATACCTGGGGCGCTACCAATATCCAAGACTTCATATAGAATGGCTATGGTTGAGCTTGAAGAACTGAAGAAACAACTAGAGGAGAATCTGGATAAAGGGTTTATACGCCCATGTGCATCACCATGGGGTGCACCAGTCCTCTTCGTCAAGAAGAAGGATGGTTCAATGCGGCTTTGCATCGATTATCGTGAACTTAACAAAATCACGATAAAGAACAAGTATCCTCTCCCAAGAATCGAGGACTTGTTTGATCAGCTGCGTGGAGCACAATACTTCTCCAAGGTCGACTTGCGGTCGGGATATTATCAAGTAAGGGTGAAGAAGGAAGATATCCCCAAGACTGCTTTTCGTACAAGGTACGGGCACTATGAATTCATAGTAATGCCTTTTGGACTCACCAATGCTCCAGCAATATTCATGGACTTGATGAATAGAGTCTTTAGAGATTACCTACATAAATTTGTGGTAGTCTTTATAGATGATATTCTAATATTCTCCAAAACCAAGGAGGACCATGAGGAGCATTTAAGAACTGTACTGGAGACTTTGCGCAAGGAGAAGCTCTATGCCAAGTACAGCAAGTGTGAGTTCTGGTTGAAGGAGGTCTCATTCTTGGGCCATATCATCACAAGAAATGGGATATCTGTGGACCCATCCAAAACAGATGCAATTGAGGGATGGCCGAGGCCAACATCGGTAACTGATATCCGTAGCTTCTTGGGGTTAGCTGGATATTATCGACGATTTGTGAGAAACTTCTCATGATTGTCCAACCCTCTTACCAAGCTAACTCGAAAGGGAGTAAAGTTTGCTTGGAGTGATGAATGCGAAAGAGCTTCAAGGAGTTGAAAAGGAGGCTTATCACTGCACCCGTGCTCACTTTACCCACAAGTGGGGAGCTTTTTGTGGTATTTAGTGATGCTTCGAAGAAGGGCTTAGGATGTGTGATGATGCAGAATGATAAAGTGATATCCTATGCCTCAAGACAGTTGAAAATCCATGAGCGAAACTATCCAACGCATGATCTGGAGTTGGCGGCGGTGATCTTTGCCTTGAAAATCTGGCGGCATTATCTCTATGGAGAGAAATGTGAGATATATACTGACCACAAGAGTCTTAAATATATATTCACACAGAAAGAGCTTAATATGCGCCAGAGAAGATGGATAGATCTCATAAATGATTATGACTGTTCAATACATTACCACCCTGGGAAGGCGAACAAGGTGGCAGATGCCCTAAGTAGAAAGGATCCAACAATTCTATCAATGATGAGAATTGAGAAGGATCCAATCTTCTTAGACTTGATGAAGATGGACGTGGGAATCATAAAGAAGGGAACATCATCAATCCTTTCACAAATGATTGCTCAACCATCTCTTTTGAAAAGGTTAAAGGATGCTCAAAAGGATGATGCGAGAATCCAAGAAAAAGTGGAAGCTATCAAAAAGGGAAAATCCTCAGAGTTTAATGTTAATGAAGAAGGAATTGTGCGGTTTGGGAAAAGACTATGTGTCCCATCAAGTTCAGAGCTGAAGAAGGAACTTTTGGATGATGCACATAGTTCAAATTTCTCTATTCACCCAGGGAGCACAAAGATGTATCGAGATCTCCGAGAAAACTTTTGGTGGGATAATATGAAGAAGGAGATCGCCGAATATACATCAAAGTGCCTGGTGTGTCAGCAAGTGAAGGCAGAGAGGCAGAAGTCTAAGGGGATGATGCAACCATTGCCCATACCAGAATGGAAATGGGAGAACATCACCATGGACTTCGTCACTGGACTTCTAAGGACATCCAAAAGCAACAATGCAATCTGGGTTATTGTGGATCGTCTTACAAAGACTGCACACTTCATTGCTATTCGAGAGGATTTCTCTTTGGATCAACTGGCACGGATATATATCAGGGAAGTGGTACGGTTGCATGGAGTACCACTATCTATTGTCTCTGACCGAGATCCAAGATTTACCTCTAAGTTTTGGAAGAGTCTTCAACATGCTCTGAATACTGAACTGAACTTCAGTACGACCTATCATCCTCAAACTGATGGCCAATCCGAGCGGACTATCCAAACACTTGAGGATATGTTGAGAGCGTGCTCAATGGACTTTAAAGGAGGATGGGATCAACATCTTCCTCTAGTTGAGTTCTCTTATAATAATAGTTTCCACTCGAGCATCCAAATGGCACCATATGAAGCCCTGTATGGGAAAAGGTGTAGAACACCGACATGTTGGGATGAGGTCGGTGAACGTAAGCTGCTTGGACCAGAAATGGTCGAAGAAATGGTGGAGAAGGTGAAAACCATTCAGCAGCATATCAAGGCAGCCCAAAGTCGACAGAAGAGTTATGCAGATAATCGTCGATGAAACCTTGAGTTTAAAGTCGTAGACATGGTGTTTTTACGCATATCTCCGTGGAAGAAGGTCATGAGGTTTGGAAAGAAAGGGAAGTTAAGTCCAAGGTACATCGGCCCCTTCGAGATTCTTGATCGTGTTGGGGCTGTGGCCTATCGACTATCACTTCCACCTACTATGGCCAAGGTGCATGATGTCTTCCATGTATCCCTCTTAAGGAAGTACATACCAGACCCTTCACATGTACTCTCTTCCGAGGTGATACAATTAGAAGACGATCTTTCTTATGAGGAGCAACCAGTGAAGATCTTAGATCGTAGAGAAAAAGTTCTACGAAATAATACAATGCCCCTCGCCAAGGTGTTGTGGAGAAACCACAAGTTTGAAGAAGCAACATGGGAGTCGGAGGATATGATGAAGCTAAGTTACCCACATTTGTTTTAGTGTGGGAAAAGGGAAATTTCGAGGGCGAAATTTCTTAAGGGGGGAATGTTGTAACGACCCAAAATTTCATTAATGGAAAATCCCTCTTAATCCAGTTAAATGTTTCTTTATGAAAAAAAAAATGTTTTTCTAAGATGTCAACTTCTTTAGTTTAACGTTAAGATTTGTGACCGTTACTTTTATAGCCGTTGAACAGTGATCGTCTGGGTAGTTTAAATACAAGGCTTTAACGAACCAATTTTCTACTCAGACAAAGGAAGCGATGGCCTCATCCAGTATAATTGCCCCTTACGAAGCCCATTTGTCGGAGCTCGGAAAGGAGGTGGCGTCTTTGGGCTTTGCCCTTGACCAAGCCCATGCTGAGCTTCATCAAGTCAAGCTCGAACGTGATCGTCTACGGGAAAAATGGAAGTTGATAGAGATTACCACTCAAGCAATGTTATCCGAGCAACCCCAAGAGTCTGTCACCATCGCACACCTTACCCTTAGGTCTTATGTGGCTATTTTAAGGGGTTATGTAACAAATAAGTAGCACCATGTTCATGTACATTATTTTTGTATATAATAATGAATATAATTTCTGGTCATTTTTGATACATTGTAATTAGTTTTTAAAGTACAAACGATGTTTTTAGTTATTATTAAGAATTATATTTTATTAAATTAAAGGATTTTTGAATTAAATAATATTTTAATAAAATATTATTATTAATATTAAATTAATTTTTATTAAATATAAATGATCTTATAATTTTATGAATGCAATTAAAATTTTTACTAAGGATTGAAAGCCATTTCAGTCAAAACCCGTGAATTTTTTTATAAATGTCGGTTTTTATTTTAAAAGTAAAAATTCACATATTTATAAAATTATTTAGATAAAATAAATATTATTTTTGGAATCAGGACGTCGAAATTATCCAACGGTGAATTTTTCATAATTTTCTGAGACAGTCAAATTTTTGGGTAAAAATTAAATACCATTTAAATATATAATGTGTTTTATGACATCATAATGACCCAATGGTGATGTAATAAAATACCATAATACTTATGTTCGGCCAATATATGTTTTATCATTAAAATAATTAGGTTTTGGGTTTGTTTGACTCACTTTTCAAAGCATTAATGGAGCCCTCAAGACTTATTCAACACTTTGCCTTTTTAAATTAATTTCCATGGGAGTGTGACTCACCTCCACATAAGCAACCCTAATTTTTTAATAATTTCGGACCTTGGCCTTGTAAAATATTGTTTTCATCTGTCCTTTTCCAGAAACCATGGGCAAATACCATGGGTTGGTTTGTGGTTTGGATTATTTTAATATAAGGGGTCCCAAACCTAAATAATAAAGAATTCTCTCACCTTTCCTATATAAACCCACCCAAGCTCCCACTTCCTCCTCACTCAAAGCCCTTGAAGTTTGTCCAACCTCTGCCCTACTCTCTCTATAATCCTCTCAAGGTGACCCAAGCTCCCTAGAAGCCTCTCACAAGCCTCTCTCTAGCCTTTGGAAGCACACTTCCAAGTAAGGGTTTTTCTTCCTTTCTCATTTTTGTCAATTTTCTTTAAGTTGTATTGCCCTTTTAATTTCATTTATGAATGTTGGGGTATGGTTTTTCACCTCTCCCATACTTCTCTCTTATTGTTTGAATTATTGGAGACCCCTTTCTCTCTCATTAAATGCCTCCCATGTACACCCGTTACTATGCCGAAATTCCGAAAGGAACCTTTTTCTCCTCTTTTATATTCAAGCAATACTTTTGTATCATGAATCTAAATTCCTTTTCAATTGTTGGGACATGTATCTATATGACCTTCTTACTGTCCATTACATGTAAATATGATGAGGAACCCCTTTCTCTCTCATCATCCTTTTTATGAATTCTTATGTCACGCCGTTACGCTGCCGAAATCACACCGATTTTCTAAGCCAATATCATTGTGTAGTGAATACCACGCCCATTTCTCCATCAAGGGTATTCACCTTCATGCACATTTACTTATTTATTGTAAAGTTTCATGTATGAATTCCACATTCCTTTATCATGGAATAAATTATTATGTTTTATGAATCCATGTTTTATGATCCATGTGGCACACTTATGCATGAAATGAAATGTTTAAGAAGGGTGCGCCCTGATAGCGCTCCAATGCATTGGGTAAAGTATAGTATCATGATACGTCATGTGCAATGAGTGTTGACTCATGCTAATTCAAGTGCAACGAGGGTTTACTCGTTCTTCAAGTGAAATGAGGGTTTACTCATGCTCCATGTGCAATGAGCCTTGGCTCATGCTAATTCAATGTTAAGTGTTGTTGCCACATTTCCATGTTATGATTATCATGATTTATCATGACTTTATGTTCATGTTTCTATTATGATCTATTGATATGCCTATTTCCTAACATGTATTTCACTCCTCATGTTATTCATTGTTTACTCCCTTACTGGGCTTTATAGCTCACCCTTTTCTTATGCATGTCCTCAGGTTATCCCATGCAATGCTAAGTACGAAGGAATGTAGTGGTCATGTAAAGGAAGTTTTCAATAAGGATGTTGTATTTCAAGTTTAAAGTTTTTATGTAATGATCCTAAGCCCCAAAGACACTAAACCTCTTGATCTTCTTTGTTGTATCAAGTGAAGTTTTATGTAATAAAGCATGTTTAAGTTGTAATAAAAAGCAGGGTTGTCATATAACTCATCTGAATGTCCGACACTGTTCAAATTTAGGTCTTTCTTAGGGTAAATACCATACCCCGAATTCAACCACAGTCTTATATTTATCATTTGAGACTCCTCTCATGTGATATTTTACTTTCTTTGAAAAAAATCATACACATGATATAAAATATTTTTAATATTTTTATAAAAATAATTTTGGGCTCATTGGGCCTTAGAATCCCATGTCGTCCCAACACATAGATCCATATACATTTCATAGTATATATGAAATTATTACAATGTGAAAAAGAGCCTCTAAATTATTCTTTGCTTGAAATATTTTAATCCCTAAATATCACAAACTATAAAAAATTTGGGGATACTAATCCGGAATGTGGCTCTCATGCTCTTAGGAGCTCTCGTTCAAGCTCCCATAATTCCATGAAAAATGAACTAAAGGAATGGTCCATTCACTCAGGATCCTCTCTTTTCGGTCAATGATAATCACTGGGTGCTCCACGAAGTTGTATCCATCCCCGATGTCCCTATCACCCATTAAATAAAATTCATATGATCATCCACATATATCCTTATCTTTGAAACATGGTAGAGGTCATGCACCCACTCCAACTATGGGGGTATGTCTAGGTGGTTAGCATCCTCAATAACCCTATTGAGGATCAATAATAGTCCAATGAAACTTTTGGATATATTAAATCCCCAAAAACATTTCCACAACCCTTTTAATCAATCTTCTTATGAATATTTCTTAATTGGGGATATCCTTATCCACTGGAAGATCACCTGGACCTTCTCCATCATTTTCTTCACCATCTCTGGCCTAATAAGAGATGCCTCACAAATATTTTTCTAGAATATGGGTGACCTATAGGGTCTTCCGTATAGGGAATCAAAAGTTTACAAACCATTAGTAGAGTGATAACTATTATTATAATCAAACTTTTCCAAATTTAAGTTGTCCTCCAAGATTTGACGGAAGTCTATCCCACAAGACATCGACATATCCTCTAACACCTAGATAGTGTGCTTAGTATGCCCATCCATATGGGAGGGGGGAGTTGTACTCATCCTCAACTTAGTCCCCAATGCCTCCTATAGGCCTCTCTAAAACCATAATGTGAAATATGCATCTTGGTTGGTGACAATAGTAAAGGGAAACCCATGGAGGCATATGATCTCCCCCATGTATAACGGCCCCAAAATCTCCACCGAACTCAACTACTTGATAGAAACATAGTGTGATAAATTGATAAGCTGGTCAACTATCACCTAGATGGAATCATGGACACTCACTATATATGGAATCCCTATAAAAAATTCCATGGATATTCCACCCAATGTCCACTTCAGGATCTCAAACCTACCAAAACCTAGTACTCGACCATCACCTACTGACATTCGAGACACCAAGAGATAATCTCATCCATGAACTACCTCATGCCAACCCAGCAACAATGCCACTGAAGGTCCCTACACATCTCTCTTATTTTGACATTTATAACCAAAGTAGTTGTGTGAAACTCCTAAATAACCACCACTAGCATCATGATCAGGACCACCATCGGTCCATAAAAAATTATGACACTATTCCATACTTCATAGAATCAAAATGGGGAATCTAATAATGATATCTGGTCACATAGGACCTCACTATCGATGTATCCCACCTAATCCTACCTCACCCACTGGAGAAGTGAGGGATTAAACACCATTGACTAAAGATAAGCTGCACCCCTCTCCTCCACCAAGGTCAACTACAAGGAGTCTAAATTATGATATTCATATTCTACCAGATGAGAATGGGACTTTATTCTAAGGTAATATTACATCAATTTTACATTCCTAAGAGTATAGAGTATCTAAAAGACATATTCAAAAAGTAAATATAACAAGTTCTTCCATATCAGGTTTAGATCAGTCTTCATAAAGACATGCCTGAGTCTCTCATGGTTTGAGTAAACAAGAAAAAAATTGCCTAGAAGATAGTGCCTCCATCTCATCAGAGAGGAGACTACTACGAACTGATCCATAAATGGATAAGGATATAGTCTAGAATTGTTAAAAAAATTCCAAGGTGTAAAAAATCACAAAGGGTACCACCACTAACTCAAAACATCCATTGTGGATTTGGAAATCCACTTCTAGTATATTGTTCTCCAAAACCAAATTTGGTGGCAACCTATCTCATGGTAAAATTAAGAGAACTATTTCGTCCTAAACAATCAATTAGAAAAATCAGCGATTCTTAGGAGTTGATACTCTTCCTCATGTCACTTGGTTCAAGTGACACCAATTCACACCCCACCTCAATCACTCATTTGAGTCTCATTTGAACAGCCATGGGCTACCCATGTGAATGTAATCGGTCTTATAGGACCCATTTCTATTTAAACTCTCAACTTCTCTATTATATCATCAAGGACAATGAGTTCCATTTTATATGACATTGAAGAAATTGGTGGTGATCCCTGGTTCTAGTCTTTACAGAAGAATAAATTTTTTTATAAGGAGATAAATCCCAAACATCCTTCAGAAATACATCCTCATACCCAGAAAAACTATAGGAAAACAAAAACTCAAAGATCCTACTACTTCACAGGTATCTCTATCTAGCTAATAAAAATTTAGGCATAACATCTTTTACATGGGTTCTTCCTACTCTTCCTCGGATCACTACTTATACAAATAAGAAAAAATAAATCCCAGTAATTCAAAAACATCACCATACTCACTAGTGGAAAACAACCAAGAATTGATAGTAGGAAACTAGTCCATACTAAGGAAAACATCATAGGGTCTTGATAATACTATGAATCAATTCCATGCAAGGCTCTCTCCCTCCCCCTAGAGTTAAAAAACGATGTTAGTAGAAGCATGTGATCAATGATCCTCCTTGCTGGAGACTCAAAAAAAAGGATCTAGAAAAAAAAATCCACTAATATCACTATGTATCAAATAGAGGGTATGAGAAGAGAAAAATGGTCTCATGAATCTAGGTGAAAAATGAAACTAGGGTCTGGAAGGAACATGTTGTACCGCAAACCACAATCGAAGCCTCTTTGAGCTCCCACTAATTTTAACTCATTATTTACCATTCCCTTATGTTTAGAAAAACTAGGAATTTCTCTGACACCTTATAATAATAAACAAACAAAAACACACAAGCCTTAGAAACTCATCCACCACACCTTGACACTATCCACTTTAGGGGGCACTTAATCTCCCACACAACTTTGGAATCTTGTCTTATGAATGCATCATGATATGGGAATTGTATCTATATGTTTAATGTTAAAAGTCACATAAAACATCACCAAAACAAGGTTATATTGACATCCCATATCTACCTAGAAGTGTATAAAATAAATGATGAAAAATAGTGGTTCAAACTTATGTCTGACATTACTATAACAAAATAAGAAGGAACACTGATCGTACCTCAAAAAACTCATTGAGTGTAGCACCCCCGGTTTGAGGTATGTATACTTTTTATGCCTTTTATGTTTTTAAAGTGCATGAAATGGGTTGGGAAGAGTTTGGGAGGGTTTGGAATGGTTTTGTATGAGTTTGGAGGCTTTTAAAGGGGTGCACGGTTTGAGAACGGTTAGTGTAAACCGTGAAGATGCTCCAGGAAACCGTGCAGGGGGAGACAGTAAACTCTGCATGGCCTGCACATGGTTTTTCAAACTGTACGAGGAAACCATGTGGTCACCTTCTCTCGAGTAAGTGGCATGTGCACGGTTAGTGCACGGTTTGCAAAACCGTGTGGGCTAACTGTGCAGCCACTAAAGTTGGGGTTTTTAAGTCCGGGCTCCCTTGGGCTTGACCTAAAACACTCCACTCTTCCTCCCACTCGATCCTCACTCAGGATTTTCGGTTCTTAGGGTCTAGAAGGGCTCTCCCACTCTTTTTGGAAGGGTTTTTAAGAGGATTAAAGAGGGTTTGAAGGCGATTTCTCTCGGGTAAGTATTCTCCCATTGTTTCTTTGTGTTTTCCTCTAGATCTTCTCTTCCCTCCTTCTTTGTTTTCTAGGTCTACACTTTTTGTGTGTAGATCTAGGGTTGTGGTGGCCTTGGATGATGTTTTTAAGGCTTATGGATGTTTGGGAAGAGGATCTAGAGAGGTTTCAAGGAGGCGTTCTACCGGATTGAAGTGCGTTTGGGTGAAAGGTCAATTTCACCAAACCCTAAGAGGTACATGGCTTCTCTCTCGACTCCACTTGGTGTAATTGTGCGATGCATTTACAATTAAATTGTTTGTTTGAAATTTAATTTGTAAATCAGGTGGTAAATTTGTTGGAAAATGTATGGGTGAAGAAATTTGGGGTTTTTGGAACAAAATTGGGATCTTTGGGTGAAAATGGGTTTTGTTGGAAATGGGTTCAATAGGATGATTTTGAAAGGTTGATTTTAAAATGACATTGAACTTGAGCATGATAATGGCATGTGGTGGTGTTTGCAATAATGTGTGATCTTGTGTGGCTTGTGCTTGCGTGGATATAGATGGCATGTTGTATTGGAATGTGTTTTGATGTTGTAGAGTGGTCGAGAAAGTTCCACTATAATCAGGGAGATGGATGGGTAATGGTCGGAAGGGCCACCATCAAGGCAAGTGGACAAGAAAGTACCACTTGTTGGGTTGTGAACAGGTTGGCTGAGAAAGTACCCCCGTTGTTGGTTGATTGCTTGACTATGTGATGTTTTTAGATGGGGGTTTGTGAGTGAAATATGAACATGGTAACCGGCGTGTGGCTTGGTTGAGGTGGTTTTCCTTGGTTTGGCATGTTTGGATTTTGTAATCAGTTTGTAAATGGGATTGTTTTATATAAAATGTTTTATATAAATGTGCTAATGGTTTATCCTAGTGGTGTGTGTAGGGAATTCATTTGGGAAAATCCTAATGATTAGTTATACTCACCCCCCTTCTTTGGCACCTTGGTGTCTTTGTAGATGTAGTATACCGGGGCATGGGAAAAGGTAAGGCATACCTATCTTTTAGCGGCTCCTCGTGAAGCTTGGTGGTGCATGGAGTTTGGAGCTGCAGTGGAGCTGTGGGGGTGTTGTGGATTGTGGTGTTTCTTGTTGAGAAATCTACATTATACTCTGATTTTGTTTTGGTTTGTGTTGACATGTATGATTATGGATTATCTAGTTATCTTGGGTAATGTATGAGTTTAGTTTTTTTGACATACATCATATAATTTTTGTTGTTTGGCTAGTTTTGTCTCAACGGAAAATCGTTCCCCAATTTTTCTTGGAGCCCTCAACATTTATTTCCAGCCTTTGGTGCCTTGGGAACGTCGCCTAAGGCCAAGTAACCCTCACCTCCTCCTCAAGATAATGAGGCAGGGGCGGGGCGTTACAAGTGGTATCAGCTTGTTCGGTCCTTTGGAGTTGATTCTCGGATTTGTAGTTGACATTCGTTTTTGGTTATTCCTTGAGTCAGGATGGTACCTAGGTGTAGGACTGTCGAAACATGGTATGTATAACATAAAAGGACGTAGAGAACCCTTTTATGCTGAACTTCATGTTACCAGGGAGTTGGGTACATAAGTGTTTTGGAGACACTTATAGAAATTGGAAATCTCATTATTGTGGGTGTAGCCAATGAGATGAGCATGACATATATGATAGAAACGACTCCCCCCTATGATGCATTTTTCATTGGGTTTAATGATTTATGGGTTGAATGGAAAAATGGTTTTTCAAATGTGTGAACCTAAAATGTGAATAAACATGGTATTTTGAAAATGGTTGATTTTCAAAAATAGTGCAACATGGGAAATGTGCAAGGATGGAAAGCCTGGTTGTGATTGATTATTATGAAATGGTATTTGACGTGGTTGATTCGTGATGTATACGGAAGTGAGACTCATGGTTGTTGTTTTATGTTTATATAAATGGCACCGGGTAGGCATTGTAGAGAACAACCGGAAGCGGCTGATGAGAATGTGGTTTCACCTGAGCCCCAGGTAAAACAGAAACTAGTGAAAAGTATAGTCCATGATTTCCAAACGGTGGGATGTATAAAAAGAGTCGAAGAGCCCAAGCATGTTGATTATGTGGCACAGTTTCAGAAGTAGAACCCACCCGTTTTTAGGGGTGATGAGGACCCAGAAAGGGCAGAGGCGTGGTTTCCCCTAATAAATAGATTTTTTGAATTCTTGGGAACCCTGGTCGAGCTGAAGGTCAAGCTAGCAACGTATAAGCTTGAGGATATTTCCCTTCAATGGTGGGAGCTGGTAGTCCAAGCGGGGACAGACCATGGTATGCCATGGGAAACCTTTGAGGAATTTTTTAACAAACAATTCTACCCTCATACGTTCAAGATTCAGCGTACAACTGACTTTTTCAATTTGAAGTAAGAACAGATATCGGTAATGGATTATGCAGCTATTTTTATGAGCTTAGTGCGGTTTTCACCCGAGGTGGCGGGTAACACTTCACTGAAAGCAAGGATCTTCGAGGATTGATTAAGGCAGGAAATCTGTTCTAAAATAGCAGTGCTGTGTATCTGGGACTACACAGAAATGGTAAATCGAGCCTCGGTAGCTGAGCGAGATCTTCTAGGATCTCCGGGAGGAGGAAGCGTGGTAATACCCACAGAGACTAGTGGGAACTCTAAAGATGTGTTCAAGCAGAAGAGGGACACATATTCCCAGAGTGGGAGAAAAACACAAAATGTGATGACGGGATCGGTGAACCTTCTTCCAAAGCCCCCTAGTAAATTGGGCTGTTTTTAGTGTGGCTCCTTGACGCATATCAAGAAGGATTGCACGAAACAACCCAGAGCATGTTATAGTTATAAGAAGATGGGGAATCTCCAGTGCTACTGTAGAAATGCTCCAGGGATAAATGTGCATGACACTCTGCAAGGATCGCAGGCGTCCTATGCTTCGATAGGACAGGAACAACATCATACCCCTCGTCAGCAAGGTAAGGTTAGTCATGGTGATTCTCGAAATACCATGACGCCTCAGCAGGGCAGTAAAGAACGGAGTGTGGAATCAAAGGCGTTGTTTGAAGGTGAGAAGGTTGTGATGGATGATCAGTCGAGACCATCCACATTGCAAGGTATGATTCTTTTAAATTTTATCTTCATGCAAGTGTTGTTTGATACAAGTGATTCACACTCTTTTATTGCATCATACATTGTTGAGATGTTGGGTTTAATGGTAGAGATTATGCCTTCAGTTTAGAAACTTCAAACCCCTCTGGGTAGAAAAGAGTGTCGAGCCTTCTTGTTTAGAGCATGATGTATCGTTGTGGGCGAGATTGAGATAGTGTGGGATCTCTCAGTACTTGAGATGGATGGCTATGATGCAATCTTGGGCATGGATTGGCTAATAGCGTTTAAGGCCCACATCGATTGTGATGCGCGAATAGTGAGTTTAATGACACAAGATGGTGTTATACATCGCTTTTGAGGTGAGAGGCCTGAGAAGTAGGTTGCAACAGGCTTGTTGGCACCGGTAGTTGGCACGTTATCCTATTAGTTGGTGGTTTTGTCATTCAAATCGATATAGGATGTCAGGAATAGTGTTTTCCCAGCAGTGGTTGATCAGTTCATGGATGTTTTTCCCGAATAATTCTCCGGGTTACCTCATGTAAGATAAGTGGAGTATACGATTGATCTCCTTCTAAGGACCAGTCCTATCTCACTTCCGTCTTTCCAGATGGCACCTGTAGAATTCAGGGAGTTGAAAGTCTAGTTGGAGGAGTTAGAAAATAAAGGCATCATCTGGCCTAGCACATCTCTGTGCGCAGTGCCGGTTTTGTGTGTGAAAAAGGCGGATGGAACTTGGAGGATTTGTTTTGATTATCGTCGACTTAGCCAAGTGACGATAAAGAATAGATATAAACTTCCATGAATTGATGACCTGTTTGACCAGTTGATGGGTTCCAAGTGGTTCTCCAAGATCGACCTGGGATTGGGATATCATCAATTGTGATTAAGGAAGGAGGATATTCCTAAAATAGCTTTTAGAAGTCAATATGTCCATTATGAGTACATTGTTCTGCCCTTTGGTCTAACGAATGCACCAGTAGTGTTTATGGTGTTGATGAATCAGATATTTCTGAGATATCTGGATTCATTCGTGGTGGTGTTTGTGGATGATATAATCGTGTATTCAAAGACAAGAGAGGAGCATGATCAGTACTTGGCGATAGTGATGGGGATCTTGAGAGATCATCGGTTGTATGCCAAATTGTCAAAATGTGACTTTTAGATACAGGAATTTCATTTTCTCGGCCATTTGATTTCTAAAAAGGGTGTTTTAGTAGATCCAGAAAAGATAGAGGTCATTATCTCGTGGAAACCACAAAATAATGTGTTTGAGATTAGGAGTTTCCTCTGTCTAGCTGGGTACTATCGCCACTTTGTTCGTGATTTTTCACGTCTGGCTTCACCAATGACAACATTGACAAGAAAGAATGTTCTATTCCTATAGAACGAGCAGTTTCAATAGTGTTTCGAAGATCTGAAAAGTCATCTTACATCAACACCAATTTTGGTTTTTCCAGAACTAGGGAGAGGGTATGTGGTGTATTGCGATGCATTGGGTTCAGGGTTGGGGTGTGTTCTCATGCTAGTGGATCATGTGGTCGTGTATGGCTCACGGAAGTTGAGGGTGAATGATAAGAACTACCCAACTCATGATTTGGAGTTTGTGGCAGTGGTCCATGTTTTGAAAATGTGGCTCCATTACCTCTTTGGTGAGAAATTCACGGGCTACACGGATCATAATAGTTTGAATCACATTTTCTCACAAAGGGATCTGAACTTGAGGAAAAAGAGATGGATGAAATATCTCAAGATGTTTGATTTTGACTTAATGTACACAACGGGTAAGGGAAATTCGGTGGCGGATGCATTAAGTAGGAAATCATATGCTCAAGTGGTGAAGCAGGCATCAGACCAGTGGCAGTTGATGTAAGTGATAGCTGACATGCAGCTAGAAGGTGAGGACCAAGCCGATAAAGTGGTATTCTTTCCATTTTCCTTGATTCATGACTTGGCAGGCCTGGTTAAAGAGGCACAGATGTCTGATTCGGAGTGTGATACCATGAGGTCAAAACTCAATGGTGGGGAGACCATTGAGGGTTGGCAGCTGAATAAAGAATCAGTTTTGTGTTTCCAGAAATAGATAGTTGTACCGGTGGCTTGTCAGGAAGATCTTCTCAGGATGTACCATCATTCCAGGTGTCCTGTTCACCCTAGAATTCAAAAGATGTATAAGGCGTTGAAAGCACAGTTCTGGTGGGCTGGAATGAAAAGAAGAGTGGCTGAGTTCATTTCACGATGCTTGACTTGCCAGTAGGTCAAGGGAGAGCACCAGAGGCCAGCGGGAATGTTGAAGTCTTTACCTATCCCTGTTTGGAAGTGGGAGCACATAGTGATGGATTTTGTCACAGGTCTCCCAAGAATGTTCAAGAAGCATGATTCCATTTGGGTGATAGTGTATTGGCTAACAATGTCGGCCCATTTCATCCTGATTTGTGAATCTCATACGGTGTATGATCTATCCAAAATCTATATCCAGGAGGTGGTAAAGAGTCATGTTGTTCCAATTTGTATTGTATCAGATAGAGATCGGAGGTTTACATCTTGTTTCTAGAAATCCTTACAGCAATCCCTTGGAACAAAATTAATGATGAGTATGACGTATCACCCTAAGACGGATGGTCAATCTGAGAGGACGATAAAAACTATGGAGGATATGTTGTGGGCTTGTGTCATGGATTTTGGTGGCTCATGGGAGGATAACTTTTCATTGGTTGAGTTCTCGTACAATAATAGTTATCAGGAATCCATACAGATGGCTACATTTGAAGAATTGTATGGGAGGATGTGCCGTTCTCCACTATGTTGGGTGGAAATGGGCGAGTCGTCGATGGTTGGACCGAGCCTTGTCGAGGAGACTACGGAGAAGTTCAAGTTGATCAGGAAGATAATGGAGAAGGATTAGAGTCGTCAGAAATCGTATGCGGATCATCTTCGATGGCTGTTGTCATTCAAGGTGAGTGATAATGTGTTCTTGAGGATCTCTCCTAGGTTGGGACATCATCGGTTTGGGAAGCAGGGAAAGTTATCTCCGAGGTATATTGGGCCTTTTGAGATTTTTGAGAAGGTTGGTGAGGTGTCTTATCCTTTGGATTTTCCACCACGGTTTATTGTGGTGCACAATGTGTTTCATTTGTCACAGTTGAAAAAGTATCAGCGGGATCGTGACCATGTGATTCGATGGGATCATGTTGTGCTAGAAACGGATGCTTCATTGGTGCACGTGCTAGTGCCGGTTGAGGGTAGGCAAGAGAAAGTCTTGCATGGTAAAAGCATCGGTTTAGTTCATGCTTTGTGGAAACATGGGTTGATTCAAGAGGAGACTTGGGAATGAGAGAAAGAAATGGCCGAGCAGTGGCCCGAGCTCTTTCGGCAAAGGGCGGGCTCACTACTTTATGAGGACGGAAATTCCAATGGTGGGGAGAATGTAGCACCCCCGGTTTGAGGTATGTAGACTTTTTATGCCTTTTTATGTGTTTAAAGTGCATGGAATGATTTGGGAAGAGTTTGGGAGGGTTTGAAATGGTTTTGGATGAGTTTGGAGGATTCTAAAGGGGTGCACGGTATGAGCACGATTATTGTAAACCATGCAGATGCTCCAGGAAACCATGCAGGGGGAGAAAGTGGGCTCCGCATGGCCTACGCACGGTTTTCCAAAATGTACAAGGAAACCGTGCGGGCACCTACTCTCGATCCAGTGTCATGTGCACGGTTAGCGCACGATTTGACAAACCGTGCAGGCTAACTGCGCAGACACTTAAAGTTGGGGTTTTTAAGTCTGGGCTTCCTCGGGCTTGACCTAAAACACTCCACTCTTCCTTCCACTCAAGCCTCACTTGGGATTTTCGGTTCTCAGGGGCTATAAGGGCTCTCCCACTCTTTTTGGAAGGGTTTTGAAGAGGATTTAAGAGGATTTGAAGGCGATTTCTCCCGGGTAAGTCTTCTCCCATGGTTTCTTTCTGTTTTCCTCTAGATCTGCTCTTCCCTACTTCTTGGTTTTCTAGATCTACACTTGTTGTGTGTATATCTAGGGTTGTGGTGGCCTTGGATGATGTTTTTAAGGCTTATGTATGTTAGGTAAGAGGATCTAGAGAGGTTTTCAGGAGGCGTTCTATCGGATTGAAGTGTGTTTGGGCGAAAGGTCGATTTCGCCAAACCCTAAGAGGTAGGTGGCTTCTATCTCGACTCCACATGGTGGAATTGTGTGGTGCATTTACAATTAAATTCTTTTTTTGAAATTTAATTGTTAAATAAGGTGGAATTTTTTTTGGAAAATGTATGGGTGAAGAAATTGGGGGTTTTTGGCACGAAATTGGGATCTTTGGGTGAAAATGGGTTTTGTTGGAAATGAGTTCAATTAGATGATTTGAAAAGGTTGATTTTTAAATGACATTGAACATGAGCATGATAATGTCATGTGATGGGGTTTTTAATAATGTGTGATCTTGTGTGGCTTGTGATTGTGTGGATATGGATGGGATATTGTATTGGAATGTGTTTTGATGTTGTAGACTGGTCGAGAAAGTGCCACTATAATTAGGGAGATGGATGGGTAATGGTCGGAAGGGACACCATCAAGGAAAGTGGCAGAGAATGTACCACTTGTCAGGTTATGAACAGGTTGGCTGAGAAATTACCCCCGTTGTTGGTTGATTTCTTGAATATGTGATGTTTTTAGATGGGGCTTGTGAGTGAAATATGAACATGGTAACCGATGTGTGGCTTGGTTGTGGTGGTTTTCCCTGGTGTGGCATGTTTGGATTTTGTAATCAGTTTGTAAATGGAATTGTTTTATATAAAATGTTTTATATAAATGTGCTAATGGTTTATCCTAGTGGCGTATTTAGAGAAGTCATTTGTGAAAATCCTACCGAGTAGTTATACTCACCCACCTGCTTTGGAACCTTGGTGTCTTTGTAGATGTAGTATACCAGGACATGGGAAAAGGTAAGGCATCTCCATCTTTTAGTGGTTCCTCATGATGCTTGGTGGTGCATGGAGTTTGGAGCTGGAGTGGAGCTGTGGTGGTGTTGTGGCTTGTGGTGTTTCTTGTTGAGTCTTCCGCATTATACTCTGATGTTGTTTTGGGTTGTGTTGACATGTATGATTATGGATTATCTGGTTGCCTTGGGTAATTTATGAGTTTGGTTTTGTTGAAATGCATCATATATTTGTTGTTGTTTGGTTGGTTTTTTCTAAAGGTAAAATCGTTCCCCAATTGTTCTTGGAGCCCTCAGAATTTATTGCCAGCCTTTGGCGCCATGGGAACGCCACCTAAGGCCAAGTAACCCTCACCGCCTCCTCAAGCCAATGAGGCTGGGGAGGGGTGTCACATTGAGACTCAAGGTAATGAAACACTAGCACCTTTGAGAATATAAGATTCCTACCACCATATTCCTAAGCACAGAGTGGTCCACAAATGGGTATTTGTGGTAGAATAAATATAAAGATCCATTCACCTCTTACTGCTTCCCCAGCTCATCCTCCACATCTGCTGCCCAACAAACCTCATTTCTCTTGCTGCTGCCTATGTGTAAGTGGTTTGTCAGTCACCTCTATAACTATAGTTTGATAGGATGGAAAATAATAAATGAGTTTTATATACCCATCACAAGAAGAAAAATGATCATGCCTCTGTGAACCGAGCTACCCCTAGGTCTCTATGAATGGTGGTGAATCCTATGATGAGACTTTCATCACATTCCTCTTATAAAAGGGTCCTACTGACCCAATATCCTAGAATATCCCTATGTTAAAATCCCATGATATGCACTAAATCCTTTCACATCACAATCAACCATGAAAATATCCATCCATGACTCAGTTTTAAATGTTGTATCCACCTGAAAAGCTAAATGTAGGTCTTAGAATAGATCAATAGGAGAAAACACAATCTACTTACCATCCTGAAGAAAGAAAACCTCCTGACTAATCCCCATCAAGGAGGTTTCATCACTCATCATGTTGTATTCTTTACTCCAATGGGAAAACCTTGCTGGTTGTCCTTATTTAAACATCCTGAAAGATACCAGAGGTACCATGGTCAATGAGTATATATATGGTTATCTTTATCAAGAAGGAAAATCAAAGGTCTAAATCCAATATGATACATTTACCAATTTTCTATATAACCAATATATCAATATTATGAGTAAAAAAGTAGGTTAATAGAGTCCAATTGAGTGGATTCATTAGCTACCAAATCATCACGAGGTTTTCTAGCCTGAAATCCACACTCGAGACACTTGGACACCATTGAAATATGTTCACAATCAAACCTCTTAAGGGGTAGAAAATAAAAATACCACCCTAAGGTAAAACCTCCCTCTGATAGCAATCTTTCATGACCCAACCCCTAGAGACCCACATGGAGGATGGAATGGTGACCTGTAACAACCCTAAGACTACCTCTATAATCCCAAACTAAAATGGGGGTCCTTTACCAAAAGTACCTAAATATATGTAGGAAACCACTCCATGAAGAAGTGCAGTGGAATATAAAAATAAAAGATAGTAATTTATATAGTGAAAACCATGAATGTAATAAACTATAGGGAATAAAAAAGAGTATTATAGGATAACATAAAAATTAAAGGGAAAAAATAAATGCCCAACCAGAAAATATGTCCCAACCTCGCAATAATTAAAAAAAGAAATATGAGGGAGGTTGAATCTTGATCTCTAATCCTCAACCAATATGGAAGATCAAATAAACAAATGTATCCATATTATCCTTTAAAATAACCACAATTCTTTCCATCATATACAGAAGAAATGACATGTGCTGGAAAATCCCTTGTAGAACTAAGTATATACATACCCAGTTGGACACCCCAAAAACTGAAGAGTGGGAGATATAAGGAACAATAGTAGTAGTCAACCCATTCAAAAGAAATAGGTATGGATAAAACCAATGATATATATATGGTCATATAATAAACCCATACAATAAATTAAGGGGTTCTACATCTCATTTCATATCCTTGGACAACGAGTCTTCCTATTGCTTCAAAGGTCCATAATTGATGTTCTACATCTCATGTGTCTATCCAATGATTTAATAGTTTGGAGGAACCACACCTTAACACTATGTCGTATAGTATAGGGGGCATAATATTCATGTAGATAACCGACTCCCTAGTCCATAAGGGGGGGTGGTATACCACTTAGTAGTTAGAGGTCCCATGCCCTGATACAATAATAGGTACCTCTCACTAGGTAGAGGAACCATTCCATGATACAAAAAGAGGGTTCCACTTAGTAGGTATAGGAACCATGGCCTGATATAATTGGAGGGTAACACTCAAAAGTTAGAGGACCCATGCCCGAATACAACATGAGGGTACCAATCAGTAGGTAGAGGACCCATACCTTGATACAAAAAAGGGTTTGAAAACCCAGCCTCTATATTTTGATATTTCCTGATCGCTTACATCATCAATTTATTCCTAAAGAATATTTACTCTTGGAATATATCTCATCGAATATCAAAACTCCACTATAAAGTCCACCATCACATTCTATACTGAAAAATACTCAGTATGGGCTTCTCACATGAACAAATATGAGTTAATAAAAGGATAAATTAGAGATAGAAGTTTCATAATGATGTATATAACATGTATGGTGGGTCACATGGAATGTGACCTCATCTAAAATCCTAGAACTGTCCATTCCATCACATGAATTGGATGTCCATGTAGCAGTACAAGACATGCAGTGCTTTCACACAACATGTGTCAGACACCTGAGGATTTCATATTCTATCCCAGTTATGCCAGTGTCGTTAGGACCATGAAATTATACCTATATTTGTATCTAACCATATACCAGACCATGTAGTTAGTCCATGTTTTTGTACTTGTGCTTGTATCTAGACGTTTCTAGGTATTGGAACATGCATATATACCTGGACATGTTTGTTTTTATGGCTGTGGTTGTTCCCATATAATCTCAGAGTACACATCGGGCCACAATCACTAGATCACATGATGTATGGGAATATCACATGATGTGTCATATTTTTCGTCACGTGAAAACCCTAGCCACTGCAGCTAGGGGACAAAAAGATGCGTGTTCTTCCAAACTAGACATAGTATCGTCAGGTTTTCATTTAAATAATGGTTCTTGACACAAATTATAGATCTAACACCACGACCACAAAATCTACCTATTGAAAACATGGAATTTGTTGAAAATTAAGGAGCAATGACTGACCATTGTTTTCTGGGATTCAGTGGCCAGAAATCAAGAATCCGAAATGCATGTACATAGCCGAATCACCTCTAGAACTTCTTATATTTTCTTTGGATCCTATATACAAGGAAATAAAAACCAATATGCCACCAAACCTCAATCTATCCTAAAATAATCATCCCAATCATTTTTCCCAAAATCCATGAATCTCGGGGTCCAATCATGCCCAGAACAACCCAAAAATGTAGAACCATGGCCTCGTATTCCAACGTATAAAAAATGAATAGAAATATAGGAAATAAAAATAATGAAGGTAAAAAAACTATTATCAAATTATTGTTGGAGAAAAATTTCATAACTAATGATAATTTAGGAAAAATTATGGTATAGAAATATAAAAATTGAATAATAAAATTATTCATCAATGGGGCTCATGTGATGGTTGAGAAAATGTAGAATCAAAATAACATTACAATACATGCTTCAAATATTTAATTAAAAGGGATGTAAAAAATTAATTGACAAGCCCTACCACAAAATCAGATCGATTGTTAGGGAAGAATGTGTTTTATAGTGATGGGGATGATCCACTATAATTTTTTCCTACTGATTCCGATTGATATTATCACTGTTCATTACTCAATTTTGATCCTTCAACAGAGTTCATTAGAGATACTATTTAAAACCTCACAAGTTTATGAGAAAAACCATGGATACATTTCATAAAAAATAATTATAGAGGATTATATTTAGGTTTTGTAAATTAAAATAAATAAACGAATCGTTTATTTTAATTTAAACACACCCATTAATGGCTTTCTCATCCTAACATTTGACGCCAACCAACTTTTGGTCATTCCAATGGTAAATTACCCATGTTGTATTCAACGTTGATCTTATATTTTTTATATGATAATCCATCGATGAAATATTCCATTTAATTAGAAAAAATTCATTCGCATGATGTAAGATCCTGGCCTTTTCTATAGAAATATCAGGCGTTTTTTCAGTTACTTTTTGTTATTATTATGTACATTTGGGTTGGGTATGACCTGGGGTGTGTTTGGTTGAAGTTTTTAAAGAACATGGGAAGATAGGGGTTGTGCACGGTTTGTGCATAGTTTGGGAAAACCATGCAGAAGATAACCATGACGAAGGTGTGGTCAACATGATTGGTTTTTAGTATTCCTAATTGTGTTCCATTGAGTCATTTGGGAAGTGGAAGACCTCAAGGTTATTGCATGGTTTGGCCAAATAATGGGTCCTCCGAGGTGAAACTGTGCGCACAGAGCAGTTTAATCTAAAATTTTCTTTTAAAACTACCCGAACCCTCAAAACCTCTCAAATGTGACCTAGGATTGGCTTGACAATTTTTGAGTGATCTCAGAGCCTTATGTAGGTATTCCAAGGTGATTTGAACACCGTTCTATGAGATCAGAAGCCCGGATTGAATATCCTCTCTCTACCCAGTAAGTGGATTTCATCCTGTTGCTTCTCTCATTCTACCCTTTGTCTTTCCTAGATATTTTCATGGAATATCTCCACTGTTTCATGGATATAAACTTATAGGTTGAGATATAGATCTTATTTTGTGGATCTAGATCTATATTTTCAATATCTTGATGCCTATTAAATTAATTTTTATTTAGGGATTTAGATCTGAAGCTTGATCGACGATGTTGTGCCGCTCAGATTTTGGGGATTTACCTTGGGATAACTTCCATCAATTAACTGAGGATGGTGGTATAAATTGAACTCCCATAGTCATGATTTTGATATGTCATTGCGAGTTTATGATTTTCTAGATTCCCTTGATGATTGATTTCCTAAATTGGATTAATTAAGAATGAGGAATTGACTTGTGATTGCCTTGGCGATTAATTGATAATTGAACCACAAAACGCATGATGGGGGGGTTACCAAGATAGTTATTTTGGATATTTTTTATGGGTTGAGATATTATGATTGATACATTGAATTGATTGTGTTCAGATTATCAATTGGGGGGAATTAATTATGAAATGATGTTGGATATGTAAGATAAATAATTCTGAGAATTAATTATGTGCCATGATGTTGACCCATGATAATTAATTGTGAGAATTAATTATGTGTCATGAATTTGATCAAAGAAAATTAATTGTGAGAATTAATTATTAATTTTTTGTATTTGATATGTATAATTAATATTTAATAATTAATTATGGAATGAGAATTGTGTTGATTGATTAATTAATTGACGAATTAATTAATTTTTTATGTGCTTAGAAAATATTTGAGTTAACTAATGGCCTCTGAAATGTTTAAATAATATTTGTATTCATAAGGTAATGATGTGTCTAATTCATGTGAATTAAAGAATGATTAAATGACTGAGATTTTTTTGGTACTAGACATGACGTTTTAGACTGATTAGAATTTGGGACTTGAACATGGTGTTCCTCCCCAATAGTTTTCCAAACATGAGATTATGGGGTTCTAGGCATGATGACCTACACCAAATGAGATTATTGGGTTCTAGGCATGATGACCTACACCTAATGAGATATAGAGTGATAGGAATGGTGAACTACACTTAATGATATTTTCTTTTATAGGCATGACTACCTACACCAAATGATTAATAATAATGAATGATGATTCAAATGGGAAACATGAACTGAAACTAGGCCTAATGTGATGATTAAAGACTAAATTACAATGTCATAACTATTTAATTATTCATTTAATTTTCTTTATTCATAGAACTACATGCTCTATCTTTTGTCTGGAACTGTTTTAGACACCATTGGTGGTGGCCTACTGAGTTGTACTCAAACCCTTTTCAGGCCACCTAATCGGCACCCGAGTAGACTATGTTTTTTAGGGAAGGATAATGGCAACGACCTAGGATAGACTATAGTTTGGGATTAGAGCATGGGAGAGGGTACCAGATGTGGTTCGGGGCCGATTTGGGAATCTCTGTGTCTTTACTTTCAGTTTCGTTATAAGCACTTGAAATTTTCAATTTTATATCACGATTTACCTTTCAGTTGATTATTGTATTTCATGTTTTGGTTATCATGTGACATGGATTTATTCTGGTTATTTATATGCTTTTGCACTTGGTTATCATTATTTTCTTCTATTTGTGTTTTATTTGGATAAAAGAAGCTATAATCTCCCCAAGACTGATTTACTAGACCCTCAATTCTAGTCAAGACCCTCTAGAATACAGGGAGGTGCTCTTGAGGGAATGTGGCCAACCGACTCAGTGCACCATTTAGTGGCACCAGGGTCAAGACGTTATAGTGGCATCAAAGGGGTTTTATTTTCTTTCTTCTTCTATTGTCTTAGTATTTTGGGAAAGTTAAAGAGGAGACTATGAAGATTTGAGGCATGGTAATGACCTCATACATGGGAGTTGAAAACCCTTGTATGGGGGAAAATATGAGTACTTAGGGTGGTATTGTTGTGATTGATTTTTGTTTTTACAGTTGGATATTATTTCACCTTGGGTGATGCACATATGGTGTGATGTGATATGTGTTTTGAAAATTATTGAATTTTGATTCGTGGAAAAAAGTGGAACGATATATGAGTCTCCATGTAAAATTCTATGCACTCATAGTTGTTATGACATGCATCCTTCTAGGCACTCATGGGAAAAATATGTTATGGGTATGTTTTTTAACTTAAACTATTTTTCCTTGTTGTGAGATTTAAATAATAATGAAAAAATGAGAATAAATGGGTTTCTAATGAGAAATTTGATTGAGTAAATGAGTATGATTAATTGATTAATCGTTTAATTAATTAATTTGAGATAATGTGATTATTTAATGGTTGAATTAATTAATGAGAAGGTATGTACCCATGTTAACCAATAAGTAGGAGTAGGATGGTTAAAGGTTGTGACGAATCCTCAGTGTTAACCATTTAGAGAGAAAAAAGGGGAAAAGACATGTTGAAACCTATTGTGTTAGTTTATTCCCTTACATAAATGTTATAAGGCTGCGTTATGAGACCTAAGATGTGTGTTTGGATTTGTAGAGTTATTCCTCCATGACGCTTTTTGAGGGAGAGACCGAGGGGTATGGACCATAACGAACTTCTAAAAAGGGGACTTGAGGAATATTTGGTGTAAGATAAAGAGGAAGGGAAACAATTCTGAGAGAAACTTTCTTTTTTCATGTAATTCATGGAGAGTGGCACAAGGTGGGTTCTGAAAAGCATGTCTGAGTTGACAAGGGAGTTTCAACTGTAGAACCCTCCTAATTTTATTGGATAGGGTGGACTTGAGGGAGATGAATTTTTAATTGAATCCATAGATATGTAAATTGACCATTTGGACACTATGACTGAGAGGAGGGTCAAGTTGGTTGATTATATACTTTGGGGTTTTTCAAAGAGCTGGTTGGACATTTAGGTGTGATCTGGATAGGCTGATGATTCTTTATGGAAGTAATTTCTAGTGATGTTCTTGGAGCACTTCTATCGAGACTTCCTAAGTAAGATAAGGCTTCATAGTTTATACATATGAACCAAGGAAAAATTTCCATAATATAATACAATGAATGTTTCATAGATTTAAATCTTTTTTCTACATCTTTGGCAGCAAATGAGTCTTCTTCAACAGAATGATTTCAAGACAGACTTAGCTATGAAATTAAGTCCCAGGTGAATGTCTTTAGGCTGAAGAAATTCCCAGAAGTGGTTAATCACGCTCTCATTTCAAAGAGGAACCTGAATAAGGCTTCCAACACTGGAAAAATAGCTATCATTGGATGATTAGGGAGTGCACCTTCTAAGAGTAGGAAGTATCATTACGAGAATCTTAGTTAGGATAGTGGAAAGCTAGGTGGACAATCAGGAGGAATAGTTTCAATAGATCTTACTCATTTATTTTTCCACCAGTATGGTAGGTTGGGACAATATCATACACATTGTCTGAGACTAGCAGTAGAGTTCCAATTTTTTGGAATGATTGGGAACCTATAGAATTTCTGTAGGAAGTAGTGGCATGCTGGTGCTAAGGTAGAAGTTTCTCAGAGTCAAAGTGTGGGAAGGGGGTCTTCTGCACCATATAGTTATGGAAGTTGGATTCCTACTAGCAGATGTGGTAGAGGCCATGGGCATGGTGCTTCAGAGTATAATCACCCATATTAACATAGTGGTGCTACTAAAGGGATTAAAATGACACTATAGGTAAGAGGGGAAGGACAATTACATGAAATGTATCCTAAACGTTTGGAGAGTGAGGCTGGTCTATCGATAGTGAGAGGTACTATTTTACTTTCTTATACTTTATCTAGTTCATTGTCTGATACTGGTGCCTCTCATTACATTGTATCTTCAAATCTTGTTAATGGATTGAGCTTGGAGGTGGAGTCCGTAAATGAGGTGATGAATATTGATATATTGTTTGGAACATGGTCTAGTGATATCTATTTATGTAAGAGATGTTTGCAATAGATCAGAGAGTATCATTTTCTTTGGGATATCTATGTCCTTGATATAATGGGATTTGACCTTATTATGGGTCTGAAGTCGCTAGTCTCATACATATCCCACATAGATTGTTACCACAAGAGAGTGTCGCTTTTATCTCCTAAGGGTGACCAGTAAATTCATCGTGGAGAATGGGATATCCATGCAGGATGAGCTGGGCCAATTATTTAGTATCTAGGAGACCTCACAACCCAAGTTTCTAGTCTTTTGTTGGATGATGGGAGTGGTAGGAAAGATTTCCTTCCACTAGTAGTAGGACTGTTTCATGATGTTTTTCCTAAAGACTATTTGGGTTTCCTCCTAAAAGATATTTAGAATTTAATTTTGAGATCATGCTGGGGGATGAGATGGTATCTATTCCACCTTACAGAATGGCACCAACTGAGCTTCAATAGCTCAAAATGCAGTTGGAGGAGTTGGAGGATAAATGGTTTATCTATCCAAGCACATCACCTTGGGATCACTGGTTTTGTTTGCAAAGAAGTCCGACAAGAGTTTTCACTTGTGTGTCGATTACCGAAATTTGAATAAAATGATTGTGAAGAACCAATATCATATTTACTGTATTGATGGTTTGTTTGACCAGCTGAAAGAGGAATGTGTGTTCATAATGATTGATCTGAGATTAGGGTATCATAAGGTGAGAGTTTAGACCCTTATATAATAATAACTTATTTCGGGGGCATGTATAACCTTTATGAGTTTTTCATAGTACCGTTTGGGTTGAAAAATGATCCAACAATGTTTATGGCCTTGATGAACATGACCTTTAACCCATATATAAATCAGTTTGGGGTGGTGTTTGTGGAAAAAAACTTGGTGCACTCTAAGACTCATGATTATCATGCCTAATATCTTAACATCATTTTAGGTATACTGAGAGAGCATTTTCTATATTCCAATCTATCAAAATGTCAGTTTTGGATTGACAGGGTACACTTTTTTGGGCATATCATCTCAGAAGAAGTTGTGGCAGTGGACCTAGAAAAAGTGAAGGTAGCGATTTCTTAGGAGTAGCCCAATAATGTTTTTGATATCCAAATATTTTGGGATTAGATGGTTATTAATGGAGGTTTATCTAAGTATTTTCCCGATTAGTATCACAACATTCAGTTTTGAGAAAGAAAGGGATAAAGTTTGATTAGACAGAAGCATGTGAGAATAATTTCTAATAGTTAAAGAAGCAACTGACATTAGTACGAATTTTGATCTTACCTGAATCGAGTGAGGAGTACACGGTGCATTGTGAAAATTTTGGTATTAGACTCTGAGCTGTGTTGATGAAAGGGGATCAAGTCATTTCTTACGAGACTCGGCAGTTGAGACCACATGAAAAGAATTACCCTATGCATGTCTTCAAGTTGGCAGTAGTGGTTTATGTTCTTAAGTGTTGGAGACACTATCTTTTGGGTGGAAAGTTTACAGTTTTTATGGATCAAATAAGCTTGAAGTATATCTTTTCACAACGTGACTTGAATCTTTAGCAGTGAAGATGGGTAGAATATATGCAGTCCTTTAATTTCAAACTGGCATATACACTCGGAAAAGGGGATAGTGTGGTTGATGCATTAAGTAGTAAAACACAAACATAGTTGGTACATGAGTTGAGTTAAGAGTGGAAGAAGATGACTTTGCTGGAAAAAATGCATGTTGTAGTTCTTGAGAGTCTAGAGATGATGGCTCTGGTTTCAGTAAAATTAGAGTATACACTCTTGAGATGAATTAGGGACAGGAAGTATGAGGATCTGAAGTGTTTAGCCTTAAAATAAATCATTGATGGTAGGGAGACACCTTCAGACTGGATAATATATGTGGATGATATCATCTATGTGAAAAATTGGGTTGTTGTGCCTTCAAGTATGCGAGAGGAACTCATGGAGGAATTTCATGCTTCAAGGTGGGTGGTACATCCTTGGGTGAAAGAAATGTATTGTGACCTAATATGAAAATTTTAGTGGCTGGACATAAAAAATGAGATATCAGGGTTCGTAACAAGATGTTTCAACTGCCAGCAGCTGAAGGAAGAGCATCAGTAACCTATAGGCCTATTGCAGCCTTTACCAATTCCAGAATGGAAGTGGGATGTTGTGACTATGGATTTTGTGGTAGGACTTCCAACGAATCTAAGGAAGAATAATGTTATTTGGGTCATTGTTGATAGACAAATGAAGCTATAAAATTAATTGCATATGAGGGAAACCTTTAAAATAGAACATTTGGGAGAACTATATGTGAGAGAGATAGTTCTTTTACATGGGGTGCCATGGACTATAGTTTTAGATCGCGATTCACACTTCACTTCATGCTTCTGGCTGGTCTTACATAAAGAAATTGGTACACATGTTCTATTAAGTATGAACTTCCACCCACAGAAAGATGTGAAGTTGGAGCATACCATACAAGTGTTATAGTATATGCTGTGAGCATGTGTGTTTGACTTTAGTGGTTCTTGGGAAAATAACATGGATTTGGTGGAGTTCACCTATTACAACAGTTGTCAAGAAACTATAAATATGGCACAATATGAGACACTTTATGGTAGTCCTTGTAGATAACCACTTTGTTGGATAGAGGTGGGTGAGTCAGAGCTATTGGGACCAAGTCTCATTCAGGAGACATCAGAGTAGGTGAATTTGATTTGAAAACATATGTCTACAGATCAGAGTAGGTATAATTCATATGATGATAGACAAATATGACCCCTAGAGTTTACAGATGTTGATTGTGTATTCTTTCGGGTGTCACCTAGATTGGGTCACCACAAGATAGAGAGGCAGGGCAAGTTTGAGCCCAGGTTTGTAGGACCATTTGAGGTTCTAGAGAGAATCTGGCTGGTGGCATACTGATTAGCACTTCCATAGAAATTCCGTGCTATGCATGATGTTTTTTGTGTGTCACAACTATGAAAGTATCTCCCATTCCCTTCTAATGTGATTGATGTAGAATAGGTTGACCTCAAGATAAATGCCTCCTTTGAGGAGCATCCGATACGTGTGCAGGGTCACAATGAGAAAGTGTTGTGGGGAAAGATCGCGCTATTAGTTCATGTGTTGTGGAAACATGGAAGTGTTCAAGAAAAATGTTATGAATGGGAAGCCTACATGAGGGCTCAATGGCCTACTTTTTTTTGGCTCAGAATCTTAGAAGATTTTTGGAGTGCAGCTCGAGGATGAGCTATTATATGTTGGGGAGATTGTAAGATCTCAGTCTTTTCTTGAGAATTATTGGGTGTGTTTTTAGGTACTTTTTTTTTATTAAGTAGTTTTAGGTTGGGGTATGACCTAGGTTGTGTTTGGGAGAAGTTTTTAAAGAACTTGGGAAGACAGGGGGCTGGGAACAGTTTGGCGAAACCATGCACAACATTACTGTGTGGAAAGTGGAGGTTGGAAAGGATGGCGCGTGTTTTGAAAAACCATGCACCAACAACCCGTGTGAGCAGTAAAATACCGCATGGTTGGTACAATTTTTGGACAAAACCTATGGCCTCCCAGGATATACCGTGTGCACGGAGTGGTTTAATATGAAATTTGGTTTTAAAACCACCCAAACCCCCAAAACCTCTCTAATAGGACCTAGTCTCGGGCTTGAATTTTTTTGGGTCTTCTAAGAGCCTTTCGGAAGGATTCCATGATGATTTGAATTCCGTTATTTGAGATTAGAATCCTAGATTGAAGATCCACTCTCTTCCAGGTAAGTGTATTTCATCCCATTGTTTCTCCCATTCTTTCCTCTATCTTTCCTAGATATTTTCAAAAAAGATATCTAGTATTTCCATAGATCTAAACCTATGGGTTGAGATCTAGATCTTGTATTGTGGATCTATATATATATTTTCAATATTTTGAGGCCTTTGATCCTAATTTTGATTTAGGGATTTAGATCTGGAGCTTGATCGACGATGTTGTGTCGCTCGGATTTTGGGGATTTCTGTTGGGCTAACTACCATCAGCAAACTGAGGTAGTTGGTCTAAATTGAACTCCCATTGTCATGATTTTGATATGTGAATGGGATTTTATGATTTTATAGATACCCTTGACGATTGATTTCTTAAATTGGGGTAATTAGGCATGAGGAATTGACTTGTGATTACTTTGGTTATTAATTGATAATTGAACCACGAAACAAATTAAGGGGTTACCCACATAGATATTTTGGAGATTTTTTATGGGTTGATATATCGTGATTGAGATATTTAATTTAGTGTGTTAAGATAATTAATTACGGGGAATTAATTATGAAATGATGTATGTTATGTAAGATAGTTAATTGTGAGAATTAATTATGTTCATTGATGTTGACCCAATATAATTAATTGTGAAAATTAATTATGTGTCATGATTTTTATCAAATATAATTAATTGTGATAATTAATTATTAAATTTTTAGATTTGATATGGATAACTAATTTTGAAGAATTAATTATGGAATGATAATTGTGTTGATTGATTAATTATATGAAGAATTAATTAATGGGTTATGTTCTTAGTTAATTGTTGATTTAACTAATGTCCTTTGAAATTTTTAACTAATCATTCGATTAGTAGTGGAATTATGTGGATAATTATTTTGAATTAAAGAATTATTAAATGGATGAGATTTTTGTGGCATAAGACATGGCATTCTAGACCGATTAGAAGTTGGGACTTGGACAAAGAATTTCTCCCCAATAGTTATCCAAGAATGAGATTATGGGGTTCTAGGAACGAAGACCTACACCAAATGAGATTTTGGGGTGCTAGGCATGCTGACCCACACTGAATGAGATATAGAGTTATAGGTATGGCGACCTAGACATAATGAGATTTAGGGTTCTAGGAATAATGAACTACACCAAATGATTAATAATAATGAGTGATAATTCAAATGGGAAACATGAATTGAATCTGGGCCTAATGTGATGATTAAAGACTAAATTACATTTTGGTAAATATTTAATTATGAATTTCATTTTATTTCATCATAGAACTACATGCACTATATTTTTAATGACTTGTTTTAGACACCGTTGGTGGTGGCCTATTGAGTTGTACTCACACCCTATTCAGGCCGTCTAATCGGAAGTTGAGTAGGCTTTGTTGTTGCAGGGTAGGATAATGGAATGTCCCTGGGATAGGTTGTACTTTGTGATTGGAGCATGGGAGAGGGAACCCTATGTGGTTCGGGACCATCTTGAGAGTATTTGCATCTTTACTTTTAGTTTAATTGTAGACACTTGAAATTTTCATTATCATTGCATGTTTTACCTTTTAGTTGAGTATTTTATATTCATGTTTTGTTTATCATATAGAAAAGATTTGTTCTAGTTATTTATATGCTTATGCTATTTTTTATTTTTATTTTCTTCTGTTGGTGTTTTATTTAGATAAATGAGGGTATAGTCTCCCCAAGACTGACATATGAGACCCTAAATTCTAGTCAGCACCCTCTAGAATACAAAGATGGGCGCTTAAGGGAATGTGGCCAACTGGATCAGGAAATCGTTTAGTGGAACCCAGTTCGAGATGTCACATGTGATATAAAACATATTTAATATTTTATAAAATTAATTCTGGGCTCAACGAGACTCAGAATCACAAGTCGTCTCAGCACATGGATTTGAAAATATTCATTAGTATATATTAAAGTATTACAAGGTAAAAATAGATTCTATAAAATAGTGGTAAGATCTATGATTTCATTATATATGAATGATCAGGTATGTACTTCTTAATAGGAGATACATGGGACACATCCTGAAGTTAAGAGAGGTTTGATGGGAGTGAAAATTGATAAGATAACATCTCTACTTGTTCAAGAATCTTCAATTTTACAATATTTATGGAGATAAAATTTCATTTATTTTTGAATGTCATAACATTATTCTATGGGAAAATAAATAAAAACTTCCCACCAACTTCTAATTACAAATTATGCCAATGATTATCATCATGTATTTTATTGTTGGCTATAAGTTTCCATGATGAGTTGTTGAATGGATCCAACTTTATCCACCATTTATTCAGTCAGCTCAGGTACCAAAAGATTTTTTTATCTAAGATAGTCCTATAACATTGTAGTTATACACTTTTTCCCATAAAATCATATATTTGGATCTATCTAAATGCCTAAGTGAAATCTATTATTGTAAGATAACTCAACTAGAGGAAGGTGCTGATACCGACCAACTTTGGAATCTATATAACCATATTTTTGAATATTCTCCACCATTTGAATTTTCATCTTATAATGAAAATCTATTTTAGGATGATAAGTTTTAATGAAATATAAAATCATATCCAAATACTATTGATGACGTTTTTATAACATTGAGGTAGACCTAAGATCCCAATTAGATATAGTAAAATGCAGTTCTCCATGAAACCATACCACTGCATTAATTTATATTATAGAAGGATGATCAATAGATAAATCCTCTTTGATATAAATTAAGTGTGCTAACTTCATAAGGAATTAAACTACAACCCAAATAGCATCATGACATTTAGAAGTTTTGGGGAGCCCAAGGAAAAAAATCCACAGTGATGTCTTCCAATTTCCATTTTAGCACGGCTAATGGTTGCCACATCTCCATAGAATTTTGTCTCCCAACATTAAATTGATTAAATACCAACCACTAAGGTAAATATTTTTCAATATTTATATTCATTTTGTATCACTTAAAAAACTCTTTCAAATTTATATACAAATTCATACTTCTAGAATTAAAATAGAATGAAGAGCTATAAGCCTCATCCAACAACTCCTTCTTTAACTATAGAACATATTGAACCCATAGAATATTCTTAAACCTTTTCATTCCATCAAAATCAAGGTTAAACCCAAGAATACTACCTAATTTATATTTCAAATCCAAATCTTTCTTATATTCATCTTTAATCTTCACTTGGATAGATGGATGAACACTTACTTGAGTAAGAAAAAACGTATCCCCTTCCTTCAAGATTCATCCTTTGAAAATATAGAAATATTGTATCTTTTTTGATCCACATCATGGATAAGATTTCATGATCATTTTTAATCAAAGAATTATCCACCTTGTTCACTTTACCAAGGTGGTAATGTATTGAGTAGTTATAATATTCAATAATCTCCAACAATCTTCTTTACTATATATTAATTTCTTTATAAGTGAAAATTTACTT
Organism: Viscum album; assembly: GCA_963277665.1. Taxonomy (NCBI): domain Eukaryota; kingdom Viridiplantae; phylum Streptophyta; class Magnoliopsida; order Santalales; family Viscaceae; genus Viscum; species Viscum album. Next base: position 632,813,553 of record OY728161.1, read on the forward strand.
TAAATTTTTATGATTAATATATATATCCCAAAATTCTCAGTAAATAAAATGCCTGTATATATGTAATTCAAAAATTAGCATATCTAACTCTAAATCATGATTTGGGTAATTTTTATCATGAAACTTAAATTATCACGAGGAATAAGATATAACCATGTCATTCTACATGAGAACGCATCCTAATCCCTCTTCTCGGTGCATTAACAAAGACTAAAGACCCTTCTCCACTGTAGGGTAATGTAAGCACATGAGTACAGACTATCGTTATCTTTAGTTAATTGAAATTTTATTTACATTCATTTTCCCAAAAGAACTTGGATTATTTATGAGTAAACATGGTTAGTGTATTTTTTCACTCATGAGGAATTCTCCACCAAGATTCAATAATATCCATCAAAACCAAGAAAACTACTGATCTCAATCACAATGGTTGGTCTAGGGCAATGTTCAATATTTTAGATATTTTATGGATCCAAAATATACCCTCTCTTGAGGTTATAGGACCAAAAAATGAAACCTTTTGTAACCAAAATTTACAATTGGTAATTTTTTCATTCAACTTCTACTTCCTAAGGTTGTTAAAAAAACTCTCAAGTGATATTAATTCTCTACCTTTCTCTTTTAATATATAAGAATATCATTTATTAATAATAAAAAAACTAATTGATGTAATATATAAAATTTTTATTCTTTAAATACATGAATATAGTGGGGGAATTAGTATGCCCAAATGGAATCACTATATATTCATAGGTTTCATACGTTATACAAAATTCTATCTTAGATATATATAACATATTGAACCTTAATTAATGACATAAATAATGATATTAAATCTTATAAAAGTATTTATCACCTTCTATTTCATCAAAAAAGTCGTCAATATAGGGTAGATGATACTTGTTCATTATTTTGACCATGTTTTGTTCCCAATAATCAAGAAATAGTCCCATTGATCCATCTTTCTTCTTAAAAAATGAACGCGTGCACCCCAAGGTGACACACTTGGATGAATAAATACCATGTAAACATTGTCTTGAATTTTTATCTTTAATTCCTCTAACTCAATAAAACCATTCAATAGGGAGACTATGAAATTGTTTTGGTATCAGGTGTGATTTGACTTGAGAACTCCACTTTATGATTCAACAAAAGACTGGGTAACTCTTCGAGAAATATATAAAAAAACTCTTAAACAATAGAAACATAATTGATGTTATTATTCTCCCTAACCATCTAGGATAAATACCCCTTTTAAATATGAATCAATACCCATTCAATGGAGTGATTTCTATTCAAATTTGATATTTATCATCACATTGATAGATGATCGTAGGTTTGTTTGGAATATCAAAATTGACTTCCCTTCATTAGAAATTGATGTGGGATTTATACAGAGAAATAAAATACTTGCATAAGATAACATAAAATTTAATTATAGGGAGATTAATGAGATTTTAAAGAAGAAAATTCACACAAAATATAACAAGAGAAGAATTATAGCCTTGAGATGTGATCATCAAACCATTAGGGGTATCACTACTAATTCAATATCTAGTCTTTTGTGTGGATTTTTTATACCCATGAAAAATTATTTAGATATAAAAGAGTGAATAAATCCTAAGTTAAATAAAATATTAAATGTTTAAAATTAGATGGTCAGCACACAATTTACCACATCATTATCGTACCCTTAATCGGAAATAATGATCACTTGAGAGTTCTTTTTTTCTCTAACCTTAAGAGGTTTCTAAAGTCAGTCATTATCATTAACCATCATATTTTAGAACAAGATATAATAATGGAAATACTCCTTATATTTGAAACACAAGATTTTGGGGGGTGTATTCTGTGGAGGATTATCTTATTTCATTTCATTATATAACTTCTTCCTGTCACATGAAACTTTATTCACTTAATGATCTTTCTTTCCACACTTAAAATATTTAATACAACACTTTAGAAAATTTCCTCCATGTTTCCTTCCCTATTTCAAGTATTATGGAAATATAATCTTTTTATCTCCATGAATTTTAGTTTTTCCATTTAATTCCATCATTCATTTTTTTATCAAAACCATGAGATTGATGGGTAGCTGTAATCTCCATTTCCACCTTCATAGAACATTGAAATATTTATTCATATCTATTAATGTCCCTTATGGATAATTCCATTCATATATTTAGTTTTAACACCCCGAAGAATCAATTATATTTAAATTCATGTTGGATGATAATACCAGAATCATACGGCACATGTTTTTTAAATTTTTCTTATAGGTAGAAATAAATTCTTCATCATCCATCTTTATCACAAGTAATTCCTTTTCCATTTTCATATGAAGAATATGAAGAAAATACTTGTTTAAAAATAATCTCTTAAACTATTCCAACTCCATGGAGTCAATTTCCACCCATTTAATCATATTCTTGATAAGAATATACTATTGATCTGATTCACCTTCTAAATTTTAGATATCCAAAATGATATTTTTATACTCTAAAAAATGGAGGAAAAAAATTACTTTTTAAGGGTACATATACATTACTTGGAAAATAGTGGATCAGTGGAAATAATAAAAGAAGTTGTAGTTTTTCACATGAAGGACTTAATAATGTTTTTTCATTATTTTATAATTTGTAAGTTTAGTATGATTAATTACTTGAGACAATTGTGTATGTATAAAAAAACATTTTGAGTTATATCCCTAATAACATTTTGTTTCTTAGGAAGAAAATCATTGCGTTGCCCTTTTAATTCAACATTAACATCATTCCTTTGGGTTCCAGTCATGGAATTAAAAAAAATTATATTATGACCAACAATAATCAAAATGGTAAACCACATAATAATGAAAAGTATCTTATAAGATGTCTAAATCATGATACCTTATATTCAAGTAAGGTAATTCATCACCATTTTCTGTTTAAATACTTCATGATGATTCATAAAGAGTTTGTGAATTTATAATATATATTCCTCAAGAATATCAAACTATGTGTACGACAAAACCCATTGTATTGCACTTGGTGATGATTTAGTCAAATATCAATTTTCTCTTTTCAGGGTCATTACACTTGGCACAACTATTCTAAAGCCACAACAAGTTATAATCTCTCTACTAGGATGTAATTTATTAAAAACCACTTAGTCTATATTTCAAAGAAATTATAGGACATTTTTCTATACTTCGACTTATTCCTAGGGTTCTCACTAAATATTTATCATCCTAATTTCCAAAGGATAAATAAATATTTCCCTGATATTAACTATAACGACCCCAAATTTTCATACATAGATATCACATCTTAATTGGGGATTATTAAATACATAATATAATGATCCATTCTAAAATCATATAGGTCTAGATATATTGGAAACTTATATCCATAAACAATTGTTTCATCAGTGAACTACATCATCACCCACTAAGTTCTTCATAACTAGGACCTTTCTTATAAATTTTGTACTTAATAATTTTCATCATAACCTAAAGAAAGGAAACATAATAAATGGTGACCTCTGATTCTCAATATGGGTAAACCCATGAGTTTTTAATATAACATAAAAATAATGGTATGACAACATGAGAATAACATTTTAAAATCATACCCTACATATCATTAATCACAATATTGAGTCATGGAAAAAATCTTGGTATCTCAATTATATGAATCATAAATGAGTCAACGAACTTGATCCATGAAAAGATAAATAGGAATAAAACTTATATTTATGGAATACACATAAGCATATAAAATACTATATAAATGTTATCCACCAAGATATCCATAAAATGTTATGATTGATCTAACCACCTATGTACCTACTTTGGGCTTGTGATAGCCTCATGTGTGACCTTTTTTATTCTTAGGATGGACTTCTATATACCCTCTGTAAGTTTTTGGATTACCTTGTATTTACCCTTTTTTGGGATAGGGATAACCTCCCACGCATCCTTTGATATCATAACACATTAATAATTACCCAATACATTGGAGGGATATATAATTCCAAACCCACCCATAATAAAAATAAAAATCATATAGATTTGTGAAAAAACATCCTAAAACATTCATCATTTAATATCCAATGAAAATAAAATTGGTTTCATAAAAATTTGATCATATCATGACTCATTGAAAACAAATAGGTTTCATAAATATTTCATCCTTTCCTCATAGAATAACCCATTGAAAAGAAACGAGTTTTATATACATTTTATCATCAATATTATAAAACTTACAAGGAAATAATAGGGATGGTATCATTAGACCATATACCAAATATATCATTATTATAATCAAATATTTTTGTCAAGGCTGAATATAAATTCTGTTAAAATATCATCAAAACCATTATTGAATAAAATACCCTTTCAATATTGAAAATCACTTTTTAAATACAAAAAATTACCAAATATTAAAGGAGTAAATTTATATGACATGATACTTAGAAAATTTTAATGAATAATTAAATCATTTATCGGTCATGAAAATAGTAGATACTATTTTTTCCATACATTTTAAAACAATGATTCCTTTCACATTTTGGGTAAAAAGTCAATAGTACCTCATTTGGGAAAAGTAAGGAAGTTTCATTTTAATCTATTTTTTAATATTTCAATTAAGGGTGAAAATTAATTTAAAAAAATTATTGGGTAATATTATAAACATTGTTTAAAACTTATTTACAAAACATGGACCTAAAAGATAATGTATTTTCGATCGAAGTGAGAAACAAAGTCTTTTTTTCATAAAAAAACTTATTTTGGACCATTGAGTACATAAAGAGAGAAAAATGATTTTAATACACGTAATTTATATAAATATATATTTTATAATAAAATATATTAGTTTTTGATATATATATCATAATATTTCGTTCTCATATTTATAATAATAAAAAATCCACATAAACAATGAGATTGTATCATGAAACCCTTACCACTTTGGTAAATTATTAAAAGTAATTCCCAAGAAATAAGAAACTATATAAGTCATGAATATCACATAATTTTCATGATAATAATCATAAAATACATTCATGGGAATTATATACCCCACAAAAAGGAAATAAGTGGTGAATATGTCATGTATCCTATAGAAATAAAAGTGATCTGAAAATCCATTACCTCAAGTATCAACATTATTTTTATACAATCAAACATAATTTATAATAAATATACATTTATTATAAATATATTATTTATCCATGAAAATATATATGACATCATAAATTATTTAATTATAACTTTCTATGACCCTTTTATTATCAATTCTCTATTTAAATCACTATTCTGAGTGTTAACTATATTGTTTTCCATGTATATTTTGATTTTTTAGTTTTTGTCCTTGTAATTAGATCACTATAAAATAATATAAATAAATTTATTCATGATATAAATATAATATATATTCCTTATATATATATTTTTATTATCATCCATAAAATTTATAGATAGAAAAATGAATGACACTGTTCAAGGAAATAATAGGTCATACATACGCATGAATGCTGTTTCAATTTTTTTAAAAGATGGAATGAATGAAAGGTAAATATTAATTCAAATTTAAATAATAATTTTTATATCATATATATTCATTTGACATGTCTTTAATAATATCCATATCAAAATAAAATGAAAACACATCACATTGATTCGTTGATGCTGTAGTCCACACATATGCACATGCAACTTTATAAAATTTCAACAGATTAAAAGTTAAGAAGGTTTATTATATATTATAATTATATAAGTATAATTATTTCAAAAATATCATATATATTACTTAAATCAATAATTATATCCCTTTGTGAGAGGTGGTGGTAAAAAGCGAATTATATCAATTCGTGAGGTGGTAGACTTCCATACACACAATCGATAGTTTCATTTTACATATACTGGAAGAGGAGAAGGATATATGTTATTATATTAACATAATGAAATATAAATATATTTTATATACTAGTGTTTTTATTTCATCATCGTAGTGGATATTTTAATGAGGTTTAAGAAGAAATAAATAAAAAAGGTCGGTTAAAAATGATACCTCTTATTTGAACAACGTCTTTAAGTTAGTACCACAAGATTTACTACGAGGGTTTATTAACAAATAAAATGCCTCTATGACATGGTAATTGAGTTAATTAAATTATTTAGGTAGGATTTTTTTTGAAAAATATGGATTTTTATGTGAGAATAAAATAGAAGAGTTTGTTCCATTTTATAAGTGAGAAAGAGTGGAATTTTTTTAAATACCCAATGCTATTAAATAATGGGAAATCAATCTCAATAAATGTTAATAAAAAATGATAAATAATGGATTTTAGGGAATATATGGTTAATTATAACTTCAAAAACTAAGAAAATACACATATTTTAAATAATTTATTCAATTAATCCCTAAGTTTACTTATTTTTACCATTAGTTTTCACTATAGTAACTAGTTTTTTACCAAAGTAATTCATTATTTAATCCTAAAAATACAGTTCAACATGTTATATAATATAGAACCAGTTATTCTAAATATTAAATATAATTTATCAATTAAAAAAACCATGTGTTTGGAAATTTATTTTTAAAACATGTGCTTGTAACACAAAAATCCCCATTTTAACCATAAATGTGGTTATTAATTTTCATTATTTTTAAAATTATTTATTAAAAAATTCAGTTGACCTTATTAAATAATATTAATTATTTTTATTTCTAATTTATAATAAATTTCTCAAAAATAAATTCTTATATGTGGAATAGTATAGTTTAAAATTAAACCTGCAAACACAATGAAAAAGTGGTTTTCCAAAGAAAACATTTTCATAAATATAAAATGTTTTTATATAAAAATTTTACATAAAGAAAATTCCAAAGAGATAATTTAGATTAATAATAAAAAATTTAACTAATTTTAATTTTAGGACCATTTCTAAAAAAATTTATCTTTTGATATTCTTTAAACGAAATGAAATTTTTTAAAAAAATCCGTTTTTTCAGTTTTCATTAAAAAATATTTTTATAATATTATCCAAAATTAACTGTAAAATAATTTTAAGATTTTATTTTTAAAAAATAATTTTATTTTTTCAATTAAATTTTATATAATTTTTAAAAATTAAAATATTAATGTACAAACACATTGCGCACATGAAATTTTTTTTTTCAGAAAAATATAACTTTAACATTCAAATGAATGTTATTTTCAATTATAATTAATTGATAACAAATAAATTTATTATATAAATGTTTAAATCATATTATTTTCATAGTTTAGTTAGTTATATTCATACCCTCTAATTTTAAAGATTGGTTATAACTGTCACATTGAATAATAATTTTCTAATTATATATCACGACCCATTTAAACTTAGTGCTTCATGTATAAAATCCATAAGAGAAATTAAATTTATTTTGATTTTTTTCATAAAATCCCTTGGTGTTGTAATGAGGAAGGATATATCATTGGTATTTTAGGTATATCCATCTATGATGAGACTATAATTTTAAATATTCTATTCATTTTAGAACTTATGAATGGGCTCATTAGTATTAGTCAACTATGGGGTGAAAGTTACTCATTGAAATTTGGAAATGAAAAATGTACCATCAACTATTTTGAAGGAGTTCACATATTATCCTACAATACATATGATAATATTTATTCCATAAAATTAAGGAAATTAACCCATTGAAACTTTATTTGTCTATGTTCAATTGAGGATACATCTTGTATATGACATAAAAGGTTAAAATTATGTAACCTTTAGAAATTCACTAAATTTTACAAGATATAACTTATATCTAAAACATAATTATGATCCTTATAATGTTTTTTACACTTATAAATATTGAAATTAATAAAATAATTGTTTTAAACCAGTTGGTGATGCTTTAAAATTAGAACATCTATAGTTAGTGCATATTTATCTTTTCAGAACAACATAAAGTAAAAGTATTAGAGGGAAAAGGTATATGTATATATTTTTAATAAATATACAAGATATGATTAATTTTTCATTCAATCACAAAAATCAGAAGCGCTTGAGATATATAATAATTTTTTATCTCTAATTTTAAATGAGAAAATCCATCCGATAATAACTATCCAATGTGATTATAGAGAAAATTTTAAGAATATTTCTTTTTAATTTTTTTTCAATAAGAAAAAAATAATAAAAAAATTTTCATCACCAAGAACATAAGAAAATAATGTTATTAAATAAATAAATAGAACTCTCAAAGAAAAGTTTGTGTAAATGTTGTTTGAATATCAATTTACAAAATATTTTTAGGATGAAGTTTCATATTATACTATAAGTTATATTTTTTTCTTTAGTTTTAAAGAAAAATCCATATAAATTGTGTACTAGAAAGAATATGGATATTGGTTACATTAATAATATCATATACATACTGTTCATTTTAAATACTATATATAAGACTTATTGATTATTTTAGAAATATTATAAAGTAATATTTCTTCATTACTCCATCGTAAGTAAGTCATAACATGTATTCAAGAAAGAATAAAATACTGGTAATAGAATGCCACATATAAATTTTGATGAAAATGATCTTTTTATAAATTTACCTACTAAATGTTTTAATTATTAAGGTGATTCAGACTGTGTTTTCAAAACTCTATCTATTAAAAAAATTTATAGATGAACTATCAACATTAGAAGTATCTGAACAAGAAATAAACATTTTAGGAGATAATAATCTTAAATATGTGAAAAATGTTACCTCTTTACTAATAAAGAAATAATTGTTAAAGGATCATCATATTAGTGACATTATTGGGTATTTTGATCAACCAAAAAAACTCTATGTTTTTTATGGAATGAGTGTAAAAATATATCATTATTTATTTAATTTAAAACTAAAATGGTAGATTATTTATTATATTAAAAAATTAAGATAATTTCAATATAGTAAGAAATCAAAAATCTAAATAAGATAAGGTTTTACTATTAATAATATTTATTAATATGATTCATGATATTAACACTAAATGGGTCTTTAAAAAATAAATGTGATTAAAATAATACCATTGTTCCAAATAAGGCAAGAAATTTTGAAAAAAGATATAATGGGAATGAGGGATAAAACTATGAATAATTTTTTTCTCTTATAACAGGACTTGAGATTGTCCAAATTATTATCTCATTTTTTATAAATATAAATAATTTTTTTTAATTGGATAGAAATAATTCCTTCCTTAATGGATAATTTTTGGAGGGTATTTATGTCAAGAATTATATTGGTTTTGAAAATCATCATTTTATCACTATTGTGGTTAAAATTAAAAAGGAAATTATGGACTAAAAAAATCATTGATAGCCTGGTATGATATTTAATCTAGTTTTATTTTTAAAAATTATTTTACTAAATGAAAGATAGATTTAATGTAACATCCCAAGGTTTTCTAAAAATAAATTGAAAATGCTTGAAATTTTGTTTACGGTATATATTTATAAGTATCCTTTAAACATAATTTTATTTCTTCTATGTTTTGAATTTCAAGAAACTGTCATCTACAATTGTGTTCAGTATGTTATTTAGAGTCTGATGGAACAAACTTGTTTTTTTGGTGAATAGTAACATGCCCTTATGAATAGTAATATGAATAGTAATATGACCTCATGAATAGTAAATAATAATATTATTTTATTTTCCCATGTCAATAGGATAATGGGATCTTAATTAATTTTCCATAGTCACATAAAACTAATTGCACTTCAATTTTGTTATTTTTCGAATTAACTGAGACCTTATTTAAAAATTAAATTAATAATATTTAGAAAATTATTTTTGAAAAATGGAGTTCATTTTTCAATTCTTCACATCAAAAAATGGTTGGGGTAAATTGTTGGTATTTTTCTGAAACTCTTGAATTTTCGGTGAATAGTGAAATACGGTAAAATACCGTAATAATCAATTTATCAGTAAAAATGCACTATTTATGACATCATAAGTGATGCAAGGCCACTTGCTTCGAAATAACATGATATTATCACTATTTAGGGCCACTTGATTTGAGATTATTCATAGTCTTGATAAAAATATTATAATAATAATTAAAATAATCTAAAATACCTCCCCTCCTCCACTATAAATACCACCCTCACTCCCCTCTTACTCTCACACCTCTCAAGCCTTGAGCATTGTCTAATTTCGGCCAAATTCCCTCCCCAATCTTCTTCTCCACGTCCTAGATCTGCTGGTCTCACCAAAAGACCAAAATCAAAGCCCTTAAGAAGGATCTCAAGGAGAAGAGATCAAGAGGTAAACATCCTCTTTCATTTCCATTCTTTCCTTCCATTTTATGTTATTCTCTTCCTTTCCCTTTGTCTTTTGTTGGGATATTTCATTTAATATTTCCCCTTACTGTCCAAATTTTGTATGAATGATGAGATATTCCATTCCTCTCATCAATCTTATTTTTATAAAATTTTAAGAGACGCCGTTAGGCTACCGAATTTTTGTAAGAAATTCCTCATGTTTTCTTCATTTCAAGATTCCCTTCTCTTCGTTCTTCACCCCCTCTTATCCAAGAGGCATGAAATATCCAGAATCATGTATATTCTGGATTTTTTCATGTTTATGGAAAATTACAAATCATTATTCCTCTCCTATCTCACTTATTTAAAGAATCAAAAAACATTGTCCATTTGTGTCAAATTACCGATATCGTGGACGATGTATTTTCAATCTCCATTAATTCTTTCAAGTCTGGTCATGAAACCATTTATAAGGTTGAACCAGGTTATAATATATGTTTTATGAATCATATAAGATTTTGGAATTCTTTTGTACTCATGATTCAAACTTATAAGACTAAATGAAATTGTAATTATCAAAGAACCACCTAAATTATCTAAACGAACATAATTAATGTTTTAACTTATAAATCATCATCATATAAAGCACCAAAGTGATAAATCGTATAATATATGGTACTGGAATTATGTAAATACTACTCCATTCCAATTCTGGAGTTTCACTTCCAATCAACAAGAAAGATTCATCATGAACCGATTGTGAAAATCACAAAAGAACTCACCCAAAATAATGCAAGGAACAAAATCCTAACAATTAAGGGGTGAAATGAGGTTATTAAATGACCATATAAGATGTTATAAACATGAACATGTTTATGTAAAGTACTAATAACACTCTTTTAACCATTATACAGGAGGTTTAATCAATTTTGAAGTAAGGCAATCCCAAGGTAAGGGAATTCTTAACCCGATTTCCATTCTTTGGTTTAACATTCTACTTTATAATTTATGTGTTATTTAAATTGTTTGTGTGATGGGTTTTTTTTATATTATGTTTCACTATGTGTATTTACAGAGTATATACATATTCCATCCACTCAATTAAGTCTCACTTCAAGTATATGATGTTTATAAGGGACTTTTCTTCTAAAAATCCTCTTTTAAAATTCTGTTTTATAAGATTCAAAGGCAATGTTTTTATGCTATTGTTTATGTTGTATGATTATGTTTTTGTTATTGGGAATTGTTTATGATTAAGGGTGGGACATATATTTTCCTCCAATGCATTGGGTATGAGTAAGTTGGAGGTCAGCCGTATGGTTACTCCAAGTGTAACTGTGATGGTTACACAAAGTAAGGTAGCCGTGAGGGTTACAAATTTTAAGGTAGCAAAGATGGTTACAAGATTATGTAAGTAATGCCCCAATATACCTCTATGATTATAATTATGTTTGTGTGGATCTTGTGTAAATCTCATGTTACGCTAAGTAATATTTTATGGGTGGAAAGCATGTCTTCTGAAAATGTTTTCATACGTCATGCGTATTCATGGACTAATGTGATTTTTCCCTCTTTTTCATACCTTACTGAGCTTTTGTGCTCATCCCAAGTTTTTAAATGATTTTTCACAGGTTAATGATGAGTAATACAAGGAATGAAGGCATGTTAAATGTTGAAGAATTGTCAAGGAGTCTTGTTTTGTGTTTTAATGTTTTATATTCTGAGGATAATGGAAACTGATTTTATGGTATCCACTATGTAACAATGTGTAATGTTATGAATGATTTGTCTTAATTCTCTAAAGCTCTAAACTTGAAAAGATACTCAATGTATAATGAAGTGTTTTCTTAAATAAATTCAAGATTATGTATGAAATAAGTGCGAGTCCTTATAGTTGGTATCAGAGGATGGTTTAGATAACTTTAGGGGTTAAGGTGATGCTAATAGAATACCATAAATAATTCTCACCCTATGTTTAATTTGTTATAGCATTTAAAGATTACCATGTTGCTTCATCTAAGAAATGTTTGTTTAGAATGGTTGTCCGCAGAAGGAACATGGATGCTGAAGAGGATAGGCACCGACAGAATGACATCCTTCCGGATCAACAACCCGGAATGGTAGGGATTGGAACCGATCAGTTTGTGACAGTAATGGCTTAGCTAACACAGGCAATAAATGGTGGTGGCATCCATGCAAGAAGACAAATAGAAGTACCCCAACGGAACATGACAGTGGTGGAACATTTTATGAGACAACATCCTCCTGCATTCAATGGATCTTCTGACCCAGTGGCAGCAGAAGGATGGATTAAAGCCCTTGAAAAGATATTTGATGTTATGGGATGTTCAGACAATCAAAAGGTAAGTCTTGCCATTTATCGTTTTGAAGGGGAAGCTGATCAGTGTTGGTCAATGGTAAGGAATATCAGGGGTAGAGAGGATTTTGATGCCTTAGTATGGGATGAATTTAAAAGTCTTTTTCTTGAAAAATATTTTCCTAAGGTGGTGCGACTTAGAATGGAGAAACAATTCCTTGAACTGAAACAAAAGGAGGAAGATTCAGTGGCTATGTATGAGGCGAACTTCACTCGACTGGCGAGGTATGCTCCAAATCTTATTCTGGATCTCGATAGCAAAATCAACCGCTTTTACTCAGGATTGAAGCCAAGGTATCGAAGGGCGTTGGCCTCCCGTGAATTCAAAAGTTACGAGAAACTTGTCCGATGTGCTGAGAGGGTAGAGATGGAGTTTGCTGACGATCACATGAAATTTGTAAACAAAGAGAAGAAGAGTTCAAATTGGAAAGAAATGGGTAAGAATCAACCAATGAAATTTGATGGTAAGAAAATACAGTTTCCAGTTTGTGAAAAGTGTGGCAAGAAGCACCCTGGGGAATGTCTTATCAAAACTGGGAAGTGTTTTAAATGTGGTAAGTTTGGACATATGGCCTGAGATTGCAATGAAAATGATCCAAAGACTAATCCTGATAAGCAAACTGTAAAGTGTTTTAAATGTGGTGAGATGGGTCACTATGCAAATGCCTGTCCAAAGAAGGATCAAAACGATGCAAAGAAGCCAGACTACAAGCAGAAAGGTGTAGTGAGATCCTTTGCGACTACGTCAGCAGATGTTGGGCCATCCAATGAAGTTGTATTAGGTACTTTGTTTGTTCACTCAGATTTTGCTAAAGTTTTGTATGATACGGGGTCTACACATTCCTTCATCTCTGAGAAATTTTCTAGTGAATTGGAAATATCACCTCAACAAATGATACCTGAACTTGTTGTTAAAACACCAGGGGGAAATGTTATAGCAAAGAGGAATTATAAGAATATTTATATTGTGGTATGTGGAAAGACTTTACCTGCAAACCTTGTTGTTTTACCCTTAGTCGAGTTTGAAGTTATTCTGGGGATGGAATGGCTTTCTGATTATCATGCTAAGATTGACTGTAGAGCTAAAGAAGTTGTTTTTCAGAAAGAGTTTCAGTTTGTATACAAGAATGAACCCATACAATTGATAACATATCAATAAGCTGAGAAACTACTAAAAGATGGAAATGAAAGTTATCTGGCTCATATTGTTGAAAACAAGGGAACTATTCAAATCAATGATGTGCCAGTGGTAAATGAATACCATGATGTTTTTCCTGAGGAGTTACCCAGTGTCATACCTAAACGAGAAGTCGAATTCACAATTGACTTAGTTCCTGATGCTAATCCAATTTCAAAACCCCCATATCGTATGGCTCCAATAAAACTTCTTGAATTGAAAAATCAGTTGCAGGATTTGCTTGTCAAAGGCTTCATTCGTCCCAGTACTTCACCATGGGGAGCCCCTGTTTTGTTTGTTAAAAAGAAAGATGGTTCCATGAGACTTTGTATTGATTATAGAGCTTGGAATAACATCACTATTAAAAACAAGTATCCTTTGCCTCATATTGATGACTTGTTTGATCAGCTCCAGGGAGCTCAGTACTTTTCCAAGATTGACTTGAGATCCGGATACCATCAGCTGAAGGTGAAGGGGGATGACATCCCAAAAACAGCCTTTCGTACTAGATATGGGCATTATGAATTTTTTGTTATGCCATTTGGGTTAACTAATGCACCTTCTGTATTCTTGAATCTTATGAATAGAGCATTTCATGAGTTCTTGGATAAGTTTGTGGTTGTATTTATTGATGACATTCAGGTTTTTTCTAAAAATAAAGAGGAGCATGAAAAACATCTAAGGGTTGTTTTACAAACTTTAAAAGAAAAGAAACTATATGGAAAATTCAGCAAGTGTGATTTTTGGTTGCAACAGATTTCTTTTCTTGGGCACATTGTAAATAAGGATGGAATAACAGTTGATCCTGCCAAAACAAAAGTAGTTGATGAATGGCCAAGACCCACAAATGTTACATAGATTCGTAGTTTTCTGGGCTTAGCAAGTTATTACCGACACTTTGTTAAGAACTTTGCACGGTTATCTAGCCCAATAACTAAGTTAACATGGAAAGGGGTTAAATTTGTTTGGACAGAAGAATGTGATGTTTGTTTTCAGGAACTAAAGAAGAGATTGGTGAATGCTCCAGTTTTGGCCTTACCTTCCCGGAATGGTGAGTTTTTCATCTACAGTGATGCTTCTTTGAAGGGACTTGGTTGTGTTTTAATACAGAATGATCAGGTAATTGCCTATGCTTCGAGACAACTTAAAACTCATGAGCTGAATTATCCCACACATGATTTGGAATTGGCAGCTTTGGTTTTTGCTTTGAAAATATGGAGGCATCATCTATACGGAACCAAATGCCAAATATATACTGACCATAAAAGTCTTAAGTATATATTCTGTCAGAAGGAATTAAACATGAGGCAGAGAATATGGCTAGAACTGATAAAGGATTATGACTGCACGATTAATTACCATCCTGGAAAAGCAAACAAAGTAGCGGATGCCTTAAGTCGGAAAAATCATGCATCATTAACCATGCTACGTTTGGAACGTGATCTCTTGATTAATGATTTGATAAATTTTGGCTTAGAAGTTGTTGGTGCAGGGAATATATCTGTTTTGTTTCAGGTTTTAGTGCAGTCTTCGTTGTCAGACAGAATTATGAAAGTGAAGAGGGAAGACCGTGAGCTACAGAAAAAGGTAGAATTGGTTAAAATGGGTAAGTTTCCAGAATTTAATCTTGATAAAGATTGTGTTTTAAGGCTTGGAAAAAGGTTGTGTGTGCCTTGTGATTCCCAGCTGAAGAAAGAATTATTGTGTGAAGCTCATAGTTCTCCATTTTCTGTTCATCCTGGAAGTACTAAGATGTACAGAGACCTTCGGGAGTATTACTGGTGGAATGGGATGAAAAGAGATATTGCTGATTTTACAATGAAATGTTTGACATGTCAGCAGGTTAAAGCAGAGAGACAGTTACCGAAGGGGATGCTTCAGCCTTTTCCGGTGCCAGAATGGAAATGGGAGAATATATCCATGTATTTTGTGGTGGGACTACCAAAGACTTCTCGAGGTAACAATGCGATATGGGTTATTGTTGATCAGCTAACAAAGTCTTCTCATTTTATTTCTATTCGAGATACAATGACATTAGATCAGCTTTCTCGATTGTACCTCAAAGAGATTTTCAGGTTACATGGAGTTCCTCTTTCCATTGTGTCTGACCGAGATCCCAAGTTCACTTCTAAATTTTGGAAGGGACTTCAGAAGTCTTTGGGCACAGAGTTGAATTTCAGTACATATTTTCATCCTCAATCAGATGGGCAGTCAGAACGAACGATTCAAACTTTGGAGGATATGCTTCGAGCTTGTTCAATGGACTATCAGGGAAGTTGGGATCAGCATCTTTCACTAGTTGAGTTTTCTTATAATAACAGTTTCCATTCCAGTATTCATATGGCACCTTTTGAGGCCTTTTATGGAAAGCGGTGTCGGACTCCTGCATTTTGGGATGAAGTCGGTGAAAGAAAGTTGATGGGGCCAGAATTAGTAGAAGAAGTGGCTGAGAAAGTGAGGATGATCCAGCAACACATGAGGACAGCTCAGAGTAGGCAGAAAAGTTATGCAGATAATAGAAGGAAAGACTTCTCTTTCAAGGTAGGTGACCATGTTTTCCTTAAAATATCTCCTTGGAAAAGTGTGATGCGTTTCGGTAAGAAAGGGAAACTAAGTCCACGGTTCATCGGTCCTTTTGAAATCTTGGATAAAGTTGGAATAGTTGCGTACCGCGTAGCTTTGCCTCCGAGCTTGTTTCAGGTACACAATGTTTTTCATGTTTCGATGTTGAGAAAGTATGTTCCAGATTCATCACATGTCTTGAGGCCGGAAGAAGTTCAGCTTGCAGAGAACCTTTCTTATGAAGAAAAACAGGTTCAGATTCTTGATCGAAGAGAACAGGTTTTGCGGAATAAGGTAATCCACCAGGTAATGGTTTTGTGGAGAAACCACATGGTTGAAGAAGCAACATGGGAGTCTGAAAATGCTATGAGGGAAAAATACCCTCAGTTGTTTAATAAGTAAATAAAATTGCGAGGACGCAATTTCAAGAAGGTGGGGATAATGTAACATCCCAAGGTTTTCTAAAAATAAATTGAAAATGCTAGAAATTTTGTTTAAGGTATATATTTATAAGTATCCTTTAAACATAATTTTATTTCTTCTATGTTTTGAATTTCAAGGAACTGTCATCTACAATTGTGTTCAGTATGTTATTTAGAGTCTGATGGAACAAACTTGTTTTTTTGGTGAATAGTAACATGCCCTTATGAATAATAATATGAATAGTAATATAAATAGTAATATGACCTCATGAATAGTAAATAATATTATTATTTTATTTTCCCATGTCAATAGGATAATGGGATCTTAATTAATTTTCCAAAGTCACATAAAACTAATTGCACTTCAATTTTGTTATTTTTCGAATTAACTGTGACCTTATTTAAAAATTAAATTAATAATATTTAGAAAATTATTTTTGAAAAATGGAGTTCATTTTTGAATTCTTCACATCGAAAAATGGTTGGGGTAAATTTTTGGTATTTTTATGAAACTCTTGAATTTTCGGTGAATAGTGAAATACGGTAAAATACCGTATAATCAATTTATCAGTAAAAATGCACTATTTATGACATCATAAGTGATGCAAGGCCACTTGCTTCGAAATCACATGATATTATCACTATTTATGGCCACTTGATTTGAGATTATTCATAGTCTTGATAAAAATATTATAATAATAATTAAAATAATCTAAAATACCTCCCCTCCTCCACTATAAATACCGCCCTCACTCCCCTCTTCCTCTCACACCTCTCAAGCCTTGATCATTGTCTAATTTCTTCCAAATTTCCTCCCCAATCTTCTTCTCCGCGTCCTAGAGCTACTGGTCTCACCAAAAGACCAAAATCAAATCCCTTAAGAAGGATCTCAAGGAGAAGAGATCAAGAGGTAAACATCCTCTTTCATTTCCATTCTTTCCTTCCATTTTATGTTATTCTCTTCCTTTCCCTTTGTCTTTTGTTGGGATATTTCATTTAATATTTCCCCTTACTGTCCAAATTTTGTATGAATGATGAGATATTCCATTCCTCTCATCAATCTTATTTTTATAAAATTTTAAGAGACGCCGTTAGGCTGCCGAATTTTTGTAAGAAATTCCTCATGTTTTCTTCATTTCAAGATTCCCTTCTCTTCGTTCTTCACCCCCTCTTATCCAAGAGGCATGAAATCTCCAGAATCATGTATATTCTGGATGTTTTCATGTTTATGGAAAATTACAAATCATTATTCCTCTCCTCTCTCACTTATTTAAAGAATCAAAAAACATTGTCCATTTGTGTCAAATTACCGATATCGTGGATGATGTATTTTCAATCTCCATTAATTCTTTCAAGTATGGTCATGAAACCATTTATAAGGTTGAAACAGGTTATAATATATGTTTTATGAATCATATAAGGTTCTGGAATTCTTTTGTACTCATGATTCAAACTTATAAGACTAAATGAAATTGTAATTATCAAAGAACCACCTAAATTATCTAAACGAACATAATTAATGTTTTAACTTATAAATCATCATCATATAAAGCAACAAAGTGATAAATGGTATAATTTATGGTACTGTAATTATGTAAATACTACTCCATTCCAATTCTGGAGTTTCACTTCCAATCAACAAGAAAGATTCATCATGAACCGATTGTGAAAATCACAAAAGAACTCACCCAAAATAATGCAAGGAACAAAATCCTAACAATTAAGGGGTGAAATGAGGTTATGAAATGACCATATAAGATGTTATAAACATGGAAATGTTTCTGTAAAGTAATAATAACACTCTTTTAACCATTATACAGGAGGTTTAAACAATTTTGAAGTAAGTCAAGCCCAAGGTAAGGGAATTCTTAACCCAATTTCCATTCTTTGGGTTAACATTCTACTTTATAATTTATGTGTTATTTAAATTGTTTGTGTGATGTTTTTTTATATTATGTTCCACTATGTGTATTTAAAGAGTATATAAATATTCCATCCACTCAATTAAGTCTCACTTCAAGTATATGATGTTTATAAGGGACTTTTCTTCTAAAAATCCTCTTTTAAAATTCTGTTTTATAAGATTCAAAGGCAATGTTTTTATGCTATTGTTTATGTTGTATGATTATGTTTTTGTTATTGGGAATTGTTTATGATTAAGGGTGGGACCTATATTTCCCTCCAATGCATTGGGTATGAGTAAGTTGGAGGTCGGCCGTATGGTTACTCCAAGTGTAACTGTGATGGTTACACAAAGTAAGGTAGCCGTGAGGGTTACAAATTTTAAGGTAGCCAAGATGGTTACAAGATTATGTAAGTAATGCCCCATTATACCTCTATGATTATAATTATGTTTTTGTGGATCTTGTGTAAATCTCATGTTACGCTAAGTAAGATTTTATGGGTGGAAAGCATGTCTTTTGAAAATGTTTTCATACGTCATGCGTATTCATGGACTAATGTGATTTTTCCCTCTTTTTCATACCTTACTGAGCTTTTGTACTCATCCCAAGTTTTTAAATGATTTTTCACAGGTTAATGATAAGTAATACAAGGAAGGAAGACATGTTAAATGTTGAAGAATTGTCAAGGATTCTTGTTTTGTGTTTTAATGTTTTATATTCTGAGGATAATGGAAACTAATTTTATGGTATCCACTATGTAACAATGTGTAATGTTATGAATGATTTGTCTTAATTCTCTAAAGCTCTAAACATGAAAAGATCCTCAATGTATAATGAAGTGTTTTCTTAAATAAATTCAAGATTATGTATGAAATAAGTGCGGGTCCTTATATTTAACACTTTTCATCAAGGACTTATTTAATGTAATCACACAAATCTATATTGATGAGATCATTTTTATATCTAGATAGAAATATATTATTGAATATTTTAGTATACTTTTGAATAGTGAATTCAAGATGAGTATTATGGGTTAAATTACCTTATTTCATGGTTTACGAACATACCAGAAATGAGAGGTATAGATAAAAAAATATTTTTATGAAGATGATTTTATTCTAATAATGAAACGAGCATCAGAACTCTGTATTATACTTCTAGTAAACTTGATATTGATGAAAATAGGAAAATTTTTGATTGATAATTTTATTGGGGCATGATTCAATGTTTATTATAAATAAATTAAAGTTCACTAGATATTGTGTTCCATGTATTACATTGTGTGAAATTTCAATTTAATAAAAAAATTCCATTTAAAATAACTTTAAATATTTATCCATTAATTAAAGATAAATTTGAAACATGGAATTATATATCCCTTAAAATTTTAATTTATTTATAAATGAAATGTGAATGTGAATTTTATAGGTTATAGAATGGATAGAAAAATAATTTATGGACTATGTCACTTCTTAGGCGAGTATTAAGTTTCTTGTTCTTTAAAATGAATCATTTGATACAAATTTCCACTAATTAAGTAAAATATATATCCATATGAAGTTATTTTTCATATTTGTTGTGGATTATAGACAAATTCACAGATTTTGGAATAATTTTTACTGAAACTCCAGATTTTTTGTTGTATAAAAAGTGAAATTTTACATTTTATAATTATAGAACATCACTCATGATATAAACACATAAATTTAAGACACCACTTACCTAATGATAATAAAATAAAGGAGAATATATTAATAAATTTATCAAAATAGAATATTGTATTGTTGATATTTTTACTAGACAATTAAATTATAAAAGATTCAAATACATAAAAAAATATGGGTATGATTGATTATAAGTATCCATATTCAATTTTCATTATATTCAAAATTTATATTAATTTTTTTTCAATATAGTGGATAAAAGTTTATGTATAGATAATACTTTATGTTTAATAGGAACAACATTCTATAAGAATAAAAAAGTTGGATTAAATCAATTTTTACACATATTTTTAGAACATGTCTTAGATAAACTATATAATTCATAAATTTTGGTTTTAAAAAATACCTTTTGGAATTAGTAAATTTTAAAAGTATATTTATGTGATGATATCATACAAAAATACACCACAAAAATTATTTTGTAAGGGATTATCAATCTGATTTTTTATAATGAAATCTTGGCAATATCTTATTTTACATTCACTTAACATTTAATAATTTTCAAATTTGAATATGTAATGTTAGATATAACTAACATACATTGAAATTTAGGATTTATATGTTCAATGAAGAGAAAAACCCATATTCTAATGCGTGAAATTTTTTCACTATACATAGAATTATAGATCAATGGACCAAAATATTTCAAGTATCTTATATAAATGCTATCCAAACTCTAAAATTCACTTCAATGATTTTTTATAATGATATTGTAATATTGATTCAGGTCCTTCTATTT
Organism: Viscum album; assembly: GCA_963277665.1. NCBI lineage: Eukaryota > Viridiplantae > Streptophyta > Magnoliopsida > Santalales > Viscaceae > Viscum > Viscum album. The sequence continues at coordinate 632,834,743 of OY728161.1, forward strand.
TAGGTTTATGAAATAACCTTAATTATTACATAAAATCCCTTTGATAAATATTATTTTCCTATACTTTAATCAATTTTGATAATATAAATCAAAAGTATAAAAAAATGACTTCAAGGAAGATTATTTATAGAATATTAGTTTATTAGAATTGGTATAATAATCCCAAGTATTTTTTAATGTAGAGAAAAAGTTCTTAAAGTTGGAGTAAATCACTCTACCATGTAATGAACACTCTCTATTTTATAAAATAGTGGTGAAACAATTTTAACATACTTTTACTCATGAAACATTGAATACTGAAAAGAGATCTAGGATTTTTTTATTTATTCTCATGATTCACAATAAACCTCAACTATTTTTTTGTAGTTATAGGTCAAAAAATATAAGGTGAATCTTTTTTTGTGTATCAAATTATTCTTAATGTTTTTGGATCATTAAAAAGGTTGAATCTATTATCAATATTTTCTTATCAAAGGGGAAAGATCAGAAGATGAGAAACATATGGATAGAATAGAGGATGTTATATCAATGGATCCATAGTTTCATTCTTCTAAGGATGGGTTAAAATTATATAGTTAACGTAAAATCAATTTTTTGGTCCTTTAAAATGCCTACACTCTTGGTGGTGGTGGGGGGGTGCATCATGGTGTATTAATAAAAACATTCCCTTTCCAATGATCTTGTTACTTCTTTATTAGGGACACACTTCTCTCTATTCCTAACAAATATAATTTAGTTAATATAATGGAAAAGTAATTTACATAGTTTACCCAAATAGGATAAACTATGGAGTACTCTGAATAAAATAACTATGCATTAGAGACACTGAATATCAATTATGTATATTTGATTTCACAATGGAACAACCACACCGACCCTACAACCCTCCAACTCTCATAGTAAATTAATAACACACTGTTATTATTTATAGTAGAAATCAATTCTCCATATATAAAATAATTCCTCATCATGAATTATTAATGACAAAAATACACTAGGGTGGTTTGTAACATCATTATAGAATGAAAAAAATTTGTAGTGTGAATATATTTTGGCTAAATACTCCTTGTCTCTTTCAACCTTCCAATAGATTAAATGCCAAGAACTCTTCTATTTGTTTTTAATACACTTGTGAATCATTATTATAGCGACCCGAGACTTTTCTTACATTAATATTACATAATTTTAAAGATAAATAACATAATAGTATTACATATAGAGGATCCAAAGGTTTAGTGTCTTGGGAAGACTAGGACCATACATAACAAATACAACATCAATCATAAACATTTATTTAATTTCTTCTTCTCTAGATTCTTATTGGCACTTGTACTCTCCTTAGTACATGTATCCAACTTAGGAAATACATAAAAATGGGTGAGCTAGAATCCCAGTAAGAGGATAGATAAGAACAATATATCATGGGGTGATCATAGTCATAACATAGGTAAAAGATCATGAACATGAGAGGAGCATAAATAAAAAACTTGAAATGTGGCAATGAATAAAAATGAAACATCATGTTTTAATGGTTAACTACCACACATACTTGTGAAACAAGATAGAATCTTTTTCACACATCCGTTCACATTTACTCATGAGATTCATCACTTTACCCAATGCATTAGAGCGCTGTATAATTCCGGGCCCACCCGCCACTTTGAAACATTCATATTGCGCTATATAATTCCGGGCGCACCCGTCACATCATAGCATTATCATTATCATGATTGCCACATAGAACACATATAAAAAGTGAACATAAGTAACCCATGTAAAGGAATGGGTTTCATCTCATAAGAATACATTAATAATATTTGGGTTCCCAAAAGAAATAGGGAACAATATACTTGATACAAGAACCATCAACCATGAATGAGAGGTAAAAGTTGAGTTCTTAAAAGAAGAGTTCTTTTGGAAAACATTTGGTTTGACATAAACTTCATTAGAAAACATTTATATCTCAGAAAACGTAAGATAATTATGAATAAATTATCTTTATGGAGTAAACATATCAAAATGGAGTGAAAGAGGGAGAACCCAAAGGAAGAAAATTGAGTTTGAGATTTCCCCTTACCTTGTATCTGAATGCTTATTTCTCTTAAATGTCCTGTATAATGACATTATATTCATTAATTCTAAATTATAGAACCTTTTATACATTAATAGGGTTTATTATGGGTATATTATGTTATTTTATGTGCCTTTTAATGAGTTATAGAGTTTAGAAACATTATTCGGGAATGTTTGTTTTTATGGTTTTCTTGAGTGGTTCACTTGTATTCTTAAATTGATGTTTGGGTAGAACATGAGTAAACATCCAGAACTGATATTACATGTTATTAATGATATTACAAGAGTTTTAATGATCATATAATGAATCAAAATATATCCATGTGGATGAATCATTATATATGAATCAAATGATGATTGTTTGGGTTAATTTGGGTGGTTTTTCGATCACAATGAACTTGTTTTAATTTATCAATTTGTAATATGTTCATAAGTTAGTTAAAGAACATTAAATAGAAAATAATACATATAAAATATTCTGGATCAACCATAAAAATGGTTTCATGACTAGATATGAAGGTATAAATTGAAGAAGAAAGCATGTCGTTCTTGAAGGTGATAAATTAACACGCCACGAACAACGTTCTCTTTAATAAAATAAAAGGAAGAGGGAAAGGGGGGTTGGATGATATAAAATCCCTTTAGCATCATAAAATTCTAGTATATTTATAATACTAGAGTTACAATACCATTTTGGTGAAGATAGGTGGGGAGAGATGAAGAAATGAACTTGAACATGAAAAGGAATTAAAGTAGAAGAGGGAGAGAAATTACCACTTGAATCCTTCTCTTGAGAACCTCCTTAAGGGATTATGAATGGCCTTTTGATGAGACCAGCAGCTCATTGACGTGGGGGAGGGGATAGGGAAGATTTTTTCACAGAGTATAGAGAAGTCTTCGAGCTTGAGAGGTGTGAGGGAATGAGGGTGTGAAGGGTGATTTTTATAGTGGAGGGGAGGGGTAAATTTTGAATATTTAATTCATTATTTTATTATATCCCTCAAGACAACCAATAGTATTGTTTAATGTGACCCCTAATAGTAATAATTTCATGTGAGTTCTAACCAAGTGGCCTTGAATCACTTGTGATGTCATGAAGTTTGTATTTAACTGTTAAATTCTATATACGGTATTTTACCATATTTCACTATTCATCAAAAATTCGACTTTTTCAGAAAAAATACCAAAAATTTACCCTAACCATTTTTAGACATGTAGAATTCAAAAATGAAGTCTATTTTTCAAAATTAATTTTCTAAATATTATTAATTTAATTTTTAAATAAAGTCATAGTTAATTTGAAAAATAACAATCTTAAAGGTACACTTAGTTTTATTTCTCATTGAAAAATTAATTAAGATCTCATTATCTTATTGCTTTAAGAAAATAAAATAATAACATTATTTACTATTAATAAGGTTCATATTACTATTTATAAGGGTATGTTACTATTAAAAAAACAAGTTTGTTCTATCAGACTCCAAAAATCATCTTGAACACAACCGTGTATGTCAGATTTTTAAAATTACAAACACAAAAGTGATAAACTTATGTTTAAAGGTAACTTATCACTTAGTAGTTCATTATGTTGTGAATTCATGTGATTTTATGACATAATTTTAAGAAGGTAATTTTTATTGAAAAAATTTGGGTCGTTACATTCTTTCCCCCTTAAGAAATTTCGCCCTCGAAATTTCATTTTACATAAACAGGCGAGGGTACTTCTCCTTAATCACATATTCTGGTTCCCAAGTTGCTTCCTCAAACTTATGGTTCCTCCACAAAACTTTGACAAGGTGGGTTGTCTTGTTGCGTAGAACCTTATCACTTCGGTCCAGAATCTTTACTGGCTGCTCCTCATAGGATAGATCACCTTCCAACTGCACCATCTCTAAGTTTAGTACATGTTAGGGGTCTGGTATGTACTTCCTCAGTAGTGATACATGAAACACATTATGAACTTGATCCATATTTTGTGGAAGTGAAAGACTATAGGCCACGGCTTCTATGCGGTCAAGGATTTCAATGAGGCCAATATACCTTGGGCTTAACTTCCCTTTCTTCCTGAATAACATGAATCTCTTCCATAGAGATATTCTAAGGAAGACTTTATCTCCAACGTCGAACTACAAGTCTCTTTGATGGTTGTTAGCAAAGCTCTTTTCCCGACTTTGAGAAGCTTTGATGTGTTTCTCGATGACTTGAACCTTCTATGTCATCTCTTGAACAAGAACAGGTCCAAGTAGCTTTCTTTCTCCAACTTCATCCCAACAAGTTATAGTTCTACATTGGTTTCCATACAGAGCTTCATATAGAGCCATCTTAATACTCAAGTGGAAGCTATTGTTGTATGAGAACTCAACCAATGGGAGATGATGATCCCATCCCCCTTTGAATTCTAGAGAGCAGGCTCTAAGCATATCTTCAAGCGTCTGAATAGTCTTTTCAGATTGGCCATCAGGTTGGGGGTGATAGGCCGTGCTGAAATTTAATTCAGTACTCAAAGAATATTGAAGGCTCCTCCAGAATTAAATGTGAACCTCGGATCATGGTCAGATACAATTGAGAGTGGAACACCGTGTAGTCTTACCACTTCCTTCACCTATATCTTTGCAAGTTGTTCAAGCGAGAGATCTTACCAAATAGAGATAAAATGGGCAGTCTTGGTGAGTCGGTCAACCACAACCCATATCGCATTATTTCCCTTTTACGTCTTCAGGAGACCCATGAAAAATTCCATAGTAACATTTTCCCATTTCCACAGGGGTATAGGCACTGGCTGCATCATAACTTTGGAATTTGTTCGCTCAACTATAACTTGCTGACCTACCAAGCATCTTGATATATATTCCGCAATGTCCTTCTTCATGTTATCCTACCAAAAGTGTTCTTGGAGATCACGATACATCTTGGTACTCCCAGGATGGAGAGAGAAAGTTGATCTATGTTCATTTTCCAATAACTACTTCTTTATCCCGGGTGATGAAGGAACACAAAGCCACGTTCCAAACTGAATCAGACCATCATCGTCGATATAGAACTCTTGCAGCTTCCCCTCCTTTACTGCATTCACCCTCTTTTGTATCTCCACATAATCCCTTTGTGCTTCCTTAATCTTTGCCTAGATGGATGGTTGCGAAATCATTTGGGAAAGGTTGGATGTATCCCCTGCCCTTATGATTTCCAAATCCATTCTTTGCATATCTATGAAGATAGGGTCTTTCTCAATCCGCACCATGGATAGAGTAACATGTTATTTTCTACTTAGAGCATCAACTACCTTGTTCGCCTTTCCAGGATGATAATGAATAGAGAAATTATAATCCTTGATTAACTCTAACAATCTCCTTTGATGCATGCTGAGCTCCTTTTGTGTGAATATATACATTAGGCTCTTGTGGTCGGTGTATATATCACACTTCTCACCATAAAGGTAGTGCCGCCAGATTTTCATGGCAAAAATACCCTTTTCCAACTATAGATCATGCGTCAGGTAGTTCTTCTCATGTATCTTCAACTATCGTGAGGCACAGGCTATCACATTATCATCTTAAATGTGTACACAACCCAAGCCTTTCTTTAAAGCATCACTGTATATCACAAAACTTTATCCACTTCTCGGTAGTGTGAGTATAGGTGTAGTGATCAGCCTTATCTTTAGCTCCTTGAAGATTCCCTCACATTCTTCCGTCCATACATACTTTACCCCTTTCCTTATTAACTTAGTTAGTGGGATTTTCAATCGTGATAAGTTTCTCACAAAATGTCGGTAGTACCCAGCTAATCCAAGACAACTATAGATTTTTGTGATACTAGAGGTCCTGGGACATTACTCAATCACCATTGTCTTTGAAGGATCCATAGAAATTCCCTCACTTGTGATCACATGTCCCAAGAACGTGACTTGATTCATCCAAAATTCACACTTGCTGAACTTGGCATACAACTTCTCCTTTCTCAATGTCTCCAACAGAAGTCTTAGATGTTCTTCATGTTCCTCCTTTCTCTTAGAGTAGATGAGAATATAATCAATAAAAACTACCACAAATTTGTTGAGGTAATGTATAAAGACTATATTCATCAAATCCATGAAGATTTCTGGGGAATTAGTAAGTCCGAAGGTTATCACCAAAAAATCCTAGTGCCCATACCTTGTTCGGAAGGCAGTCTTATGAATATCTTCCTTCTTCACCTTTACCTGATGATATCTAGAATGAAGATCCAAATTTGAAAAGTATTGAGCTCCTCTTAACTGATCAAAAAAGTCATCAATCCTTGGAAGAGGATACTTGTTTTTTATGGTGATCTTGTTGAGTTCCCGATAATCGATACACAGCCGCATTGTTCCATCCTTCTTCTTCACAAAGAGCACTGGTGCAGCCCAAGGTGATGCACTAGGGCGTATGAACCCTTTTTCTATATGCTCTTGCAGCTGCTTCTTTAACTCCTCCATTTCGATAGGATTCATCCTATTGGGACACTTAGATATAGGAGTAGCTCCGGGTATGAGTTCAGTTGAGAACTTTGCCTCGCGATCCGGGTGAATTTCGGGTAACTCTTCGAGAAATACATCGCCGTATTCCCTCACGGTGGGAATTTATTCAAGGTTGGCACCTTCCTTCGACTCAACGATTTGGGTGAGGTATGCTTCTTCATAGGTAATAAACACCCAAACCATTGAAGGATTTTTCAAAAAATATTCATGATCTTCTTTGAATTTGTAGATGATCCTAGGATGGTTCGGAATATGAAATGATATTTCCTTTTCTCGACAGTTAATATGTGCTCTATATGTCGAGAGCCAATCCATTACCATTATAGCGTCGAATTCCACCAAGGGAAGTATTACGATATTTGCTGGAAGAATCTTCCCACATATGCCAATAAGAGAAGAGTCAAACACTTGGGTTGCAATGATTGCACCACTTGGCATTTTTATAGATATCTCTACTTCAAGGTTTTTAGGATTCAATTCTATAGTTCTAGAAAACATGCAAGATATAATGTAATGTGTAGAACTAGAATCAAATAAGACTTTTTCCATTATTGAGTGAATAGTAAGTGTGCCTTGTATGACTTCATTATCATGCTCCACCTCCACAGTAGTGATGGAATAATCCCTCCCTTGTTCCTTTTGATTTGGTGGTTGCTGACGATAATTACCCTCAAGAACTTGAGGTTTAGTGCACTGGTTAGCATAGTGCCCTTGCTCCCTACAGTTATAGCATTGAACCATGAGTGGTTCTCTCCTTTAATCGGCTACATTCTCCTTCATTTTCATATCTTTTTGACACTATTGGGCATGGTGTCCTTCTTTCCCACACTTGAAGCATTTCCCCGTCCCTTTGAGGCAGTTTTCATGGTGCAACTTCCCACATTTTTGGCATGTGGGTCGTTGATTTTTCTTCCCACCTTTGTCATTAGATCCACCAGCTTAAAAATCCATATTTCTTTTCTTATCACCATAGTTATGAGACCATTCTCCGAACTCCATATCCACTTTGAGAGAACATCGAACAACTTCTTCATAACTACCAAAGTCTCGAATTGCAATAGCCTTTCACAGGTGTGGTTTTAATCCACTAAAGAATCTATAAACTTTCCTATCATTGTTGATAACAAAACCCGAAGCGTACCTTGCAAGCCTTGTGAAATTCACTTCATAGGCTATGACAGATTCCGTTTCTTTTTGCTTGATCTCTATAAATTCTCTCTCTATCTTCATATGAAGAGTTCATGGGAAATACTTATTAAGAAACATTATCTTATTGTCTTCCAATTCCATCTCTTCAATTTCCTCCCTTGGCTTGGTGTTTTTAATCAAAGCCCACAATTGATTAGATTCTCCATCTAGATGATAAATGGCTAGGGTCACATTCTCTATCTTAGAACAGTGAAGAATATAAAATATCTTCTCCATGGATTTGACCCACTGTTCTGCAAGTAGTGGATCGGAAGATCCACTAAACGTCGGTGGTCGTTGCCGCATAAAACATTTGATAGACAGTTGCTCCATCTTTAGTGAAGGAGGAAGTTCCACATTATTATGGTTATTGTTCATAACTTTAGATAATTGGGTAATAATTGCCATAAAGTTTTGAACTCCTCCCCCCAAATCATTGGGGATGTCGTTCGGGCAATCATTTCATTGTCCCTCGCACGAGTTGTTGGCCTGATTTCTCCTGGTTCCCACCATTTTCTAAAATAGAAAAGGTTGGAACAAAACATAAGTAAAAAAGTCATGAATAACATATTCATTTAAACAATTCATACATAAAACATAACATATGGGATCCCTATGTAAATATTCTTGTGTGCTTATTTTTACTTACTCTCATGCTGGAGGTTTTCTCTAGGTTCCACTAATCCTAATTCCCAAATTAACTAAACCATTCCTCTGATACCAACTATAGCATCCTGAGCCTTTTCTTAAATTACTATTACATTATTTTAAATATAAACAACATAATAGTATTACACATAGAGTATCCAAAGGTTTAGTGTCTTGGGAAAACTAGGACCATACATAACAAATTCCACATCAAGCATAAACATTTATTTAATTCCTTCTTCTCTAGATTCTTATTGGCACTTGTCCTCTCCTTAGTACATATAGCCACCAGAGGATATACATCAAAATGGGTGAGATAAAATCCCAGTAAGAGGATAGATAAGAAAAATATATCATGGGGTGAGCATAATCATAACATAGGCAAAAGATCATGAACACGAGAGGAGCATAAATAAAAGACTTGAAATGTGGAAATGCATAAAAATCAAACATCATGTTCTGGTGGTTAAATAACACACATACCTGTGAACTAAGCTATAATCTTGTTCACACATCCTTTCACATTTAATCATTAGATTCATCACTTTACCCAATTCATTGGAGCGCTGTATAATTCTGGGTGCACCTGTCACTTTGAAACATTCATATTGCACTATATAATTCCGGGCACACCCGTCACATCATAGCATTATCATTATCATGATTTCCACATAGAACGCATATAAAAAGTGAACATAACTAAACCATGTAAAGTAATGGGTTTCATCTCATAAGAATACATTCATAATCTTTGGGTTCCCAAAAGAAATAGGGAACAACATACTTGATACAAGAACCATCAACCATGAATGAGATGTAAATGTTGATTTCTTAAAAGAAGAGTTCATTTGGAAAACATTTGGTTTGACATAAACTTCATTAGAAAACATGTATATCTCAGAAAAGTTAAGATAATTTTGAAAAGATGATCTTTAAGGAGTAACCATATCAAAATAGAGTGAAAGAGGGAGAACCCGAAGGAAGAAAATTGAGTTCGATATTTCCCCATACCTTGTATCCGAATGATTCCTTCTCTTTAATGTCATGTATAATGACATTATATTCATTAATTAAAAATTACATAACCTTTTATACATTAATAGGGTTCATTATGGTTTCATTATGTTATTTTATATTCCTTTTAATGGGTTATAGAGTTTAGAAACATTATTTGGGAATGTTTATTTTCTTAGTTTTCTTGAGTGGTTCACTTGTATTCTAAAATTGATGTTTGGGTAGAACATGAGTAAACATCCAGAACTGATATTAAATGTTATTAATGATATTACATGAGTTTTAATGATCTTATAATGAGTGATATTATATCCATGTGGATGAATCATTAGATATGAATTAAATGATGATTGTTTGGGTTAATTTGGGTGGTTTTTCGATCACAACGAAATTGTATTAATTTATAACATAGTAATATGTTCATAATTAAGTTCCAGAACTTTAAATAGGACATAATACTATAAAATATTCTGGTTAAACCATAAAAATGGTTTCATGACCAGATCTGAAGGTAGAAATGGAAGAATAAATCATGTCGTTCTTGAAAGTGATAAATTAACACCTCACGAACAACGTTCTCTTTTATAAAATTAAAGGAAGAGGGAAAGGGGGGTTGGATGATAGAAAATACTTTTAGAATCATAAGATTCCATTATATGTATAATAATGGAGTTACAATACCATTTGGGTGAAGATAGGTGGGGAGAGATCAAGAAATGAACTTGAACATGAAAGGAAATTAAAAGAGAAGAGGGAGAGAAATTACCTCTTGAATCCTTCTCTTGAGAACCTCCTTAAGGTCCTAATATTGGTTTGTTGATGAGACCAGAAGCTCTTGGACGTGGGGGAGGGTCTTGGGAGGATTTTTGGTCAGATTTTAGAAAAGTCTTGGAGCTTGAGAGGTGTGAGGGAATGAGGGTGTGAAGGGTGGTTTTTATAGTGGAGGGGAGGGGTAAATTTTGAATATTTAATTCATTATTTTATTATATCCCTCAAGAAAACCAATAGTATTGTTTCCTGTGACCCCTAATAGTAATAAGTTCCCATGAGTTCGAACCAAGTGTCCTTTTATCACTTGTGATGTCATGAATAGTTTATTTAACTGTTAAATTGTATATACGGTATTTTACCGTATTTCACTATTCATAAAAAAATTTGAGTTTTCCAAAAAATACCAAAAATTTAGCCTAACCATTTTTAAACGTGTAGAATTCAAAAATGAAGTCCATTTTTCAAAATTAATTTTCTACATATTATTAATTTATTTTTTAAATAAAGTTATAGTTAATTCGAAAAATAACACTCTTAAAGGTGCACTTAGTTTTATTTCTCATTGAAAAATTAATTAATATCACATTACCTTATTGTCTTAAGAAAATAAAATAATAATATTATTTACTATTCATAAGGGTCATATTACTATTCATTTTAATATTCATAAGGGTATGTTACTATTCACCAAAAAAACACGTTTTTTCTATTAGACTTCAAAAATCATCTTGAACACAACCGTGTATGTCAGATTTTTAAAATTCCAAACACAAAAGTGACAAACTTATGTTTAAAGGTCACTTATCACTTAGTAGTTAATTATGTTGTGCATTCATGTGATTTTATGACATAATTTTAAGAATGTAGTTTTTATTGAAAAACATTGGGTTGTTACAATTATAATTATAAAAATAATATTCATTCCTCAAAAGGTATCGATAAATATTTCTTAAAACCCCTTTTAAATTTTTAGACAAAATGATTGGAAATATTCCTTACTAAGATATGAGAATTTTATCATTAATTTTTATTTATTTTTTCTATATTTTCTTCCTTCATTCCATATACATCATAATCCACATTTTAAATTAGGATGTAGGCACATTCTATTATTTAATGTTCACTTTGAAGAAAAATACCAAATATTCCAACCAACTGGTGTATTAATAATACACCCATAATATATTTGTTGTACCATATAAATTTAATTTCTTATTTTTCTCAATGTAAAACATGGTTATCTTGAATTTAACAAAATTAGAATCAGAATCCCTTAATTGAAGTCTTTATACTCCCATTGAATGTTCGTAAAAATATTAATCATATTTTATGATTAATAAAATTAGTTGTACCTCTTTATGATGTTCAACATAGTCAAATATAAGTTTTATGAAAACCAAGTTTATATAGGGCCCATGATGGTTACACAACTCCCATTGATACTTATGATTACCCAAAGATTATGGTCACACAGGACACAATCATACTTATATAAGATATAAATCATATTTATGCAGGAAAAACACGTGGTTATGTAGCCTGAGATAATTTTCACACAGACCAATAAAATGTTCCTTATGCACTGAGGGCTTATCAAAATTTACGAAACCAACCACTGAACTAGATTTTATAGAATTCATCCAAACCCCATAAGATCTATTCCAAACCAGTTCTAACCTTCATGAAATGGACTCCATAAGACTATATAGGACATAATAAATATTCCTTCCACTTTATTATCAATAAAAACAACCCAAAAAAATCATAGGTGTTTTTACTAACAATATATCTTTTTTTTTTAAATTAAAATACATTTAAATACTATTATTCTACTTCTTCATCTATTTTTTTATAAAATATTAGATCTAACCTAAACATACTCAACTGATCTTCCCTCATTCTAGGTGTGTTACAACAATTCACTAATCATAATCTCTAAGCCCACATGAGCCAAGAGCAGTATGAGAAACATGATTTCAATGTAACTATACTAATGAACACATAATCTTAGGCTTTAAGCACTATTTCTTCTATTCCAACCATTGATCCCCCTAATGAACCATTAAGATAACCCCCCCCCCTTACGTAACACGTGCACTACTCCCCCTTTTAAATAATGTTAGAGAATACATATTATAGTTTATCAAGGAACCATAACAACACTAATATGAATGTTTAGAACAAAGATTTAGAATTTATCAAATAAAATATAATAGTGAAACTAAACCTTTATAGAAAATTTATCTCTAAGGGGGAGTGACGGTCTCAATTCCAACTCTTCCAGTTAGAGGGATTCAGTTGGAATCTATGAGAAAACCCATGAAATTAAAAATATTCCTTTGGTAGTTTATTTGTCATAATATAATATACTTGATCCTATATCAACATATACTCAAGAATCACATTTTTTGCTCCAATTTCTCCATTAAAAATGATATTTGATCTATATGTTTTATTTCATTGAATGATGAAGGATATTTTTTATAATATTTAAAGCACTCAATTTGTCACACTTGATGGGAATAAAAGATCCCACTTATAGCCTAATGCCTTTAAGATGGTTTCCCATCCATATCAATGAGTATAATAATGAGTGGATACTATATATTCATTCTACACCATACATAATGAGATACAATATTTATTATTTCCTAATTATTAAATACAAGTAATACCTAACAGAATATACAACCATAAGTTGAATTTTAGTTAATAACCAAACCTACCCAATACACATAAATATAATCCAATATCTACCACTATCCTAATCTTTAATATTTGACTAATATAACAAATTATAATTTTCGTATATTTTATATGTATTTTTAAGAGATGATTTCATATTGGGAATCTTGTAAAATATAAAATATGATATATAGTTAAATGTATAACAAATACATAAAACTAATTATGATTTTTCTATAATGGTTCACATAAAACTCTTTCCCATCTTCATCCATTTAAAATTTCATCCCGGTATTTTCTAAAGATATCTATGTCCTTGAATCATCCACATCAAACATTTTGAGCACTTTTTTAGAATTTTTTTGATAAATGAATTAATCTTTCTTCCCTTAAACCATTTGATTAATAAGGAATAATGTTATCAAACTAATCTAGGAAATCTACAATTTTTATTTCAGGTAATCTATTTTGTTTTCATTTTTCTTCATTAGATCCTCAAAAAATTATGTCATATACTTAAATAAGCTCCAATATTGTAACACCCAAGATTTTAGATTTTTTTTAAATAATATATTTGATAGTGTGTAATATATGCAATATCAAGCATAAACGAACCTCAATATACTATTATTTCAATATGAAGATTAAAATCTAGCCATTTTTTTGAAATGTATGAATAGGGATAACCTTATTATAAAATTTATTTATCAGTTTTTTTAATAAATTTAAAAATAAATTATGAATTGATTAAAATTTGGTAAGAAATGAAGATAAAATATGTTGAAGGTGATATGATGTTTATCATAAAAATATTTTAATATAGCTAGTATAATATTATTTTAATAGATTAAATTTATCATTATAAAAAATGATTATAATAAAATAAGTAGATTATATATTAAATTTAATGAATTAAAATTCATTTACTTATGGTTATTAGTCAAATAATGATAATTAATTCAGTTTATTCATCAAAAATATATTTTCTTCATAAACGATTTTATTGCATTTTGTGCAAAAATATTATAATTAAATTCATTCAATTTTGGAAATTTTATTTGAAATAGTTGAAATAATTTTTAAAATCATCATTTCATAACATGTTTGGGATTACATTTTGGGATTTTTCTAAAATGAATGATTTTTAAATGAATAGTGAAAATGACATTTTTTGAAAAACCTTCATTTATTTTCTTTTAAATCAAGTAATTTAAAATTACCATTCTATTTTGGTATTTAAATTTATAGTAATATAAGGTATATTTTTTTTAATATGATCAAATTAATTCCATAGAAATCAACCTTAAATTTTAATTTGGTATAAGTTTTTTGTGCATAAAAATGTAATTTTCTAAAACTATTTTTCATTTTTTATTTCACACTTATATGAAAATAAATTTATACTAATTATAAAAGTTTAATCCTAAAAAATGGATTTATTTTTTGTAATTATATGCATTAAATTCAGTAATGAGATTAATCTCATTTTTTTCATTATGAATAGAAACCATGGTAAACTATGTTACCATAGTAAAGGTTAAATCATGTTAATTATAGTAAATACTTTGTGATAAGGCCAAAAATTTATTGTTTAAATATTATTGGATAAGTAATTTTAATATCTATCACATAGGTTTGAAATAGTATAGTTTTTGAGCCACTAAACTTTGATTATGGCCTTTATATTACTTTTTGTTAAGAAAAACTATAAAATGGATGTATCTCCCTTTTAATATATTTTATATGTTTTAATATTTATAAAAAAGATATGAATTATTAGAAATTAAATTTTAAGATAAATAGAGTATTTTTACAATATATTTTTTAATTTTTAGTGAATTTGTAATAGCCTTTAATAGTTAAGCAATACCGACATGACACTTGTGCAAGCTATAGAAAAATCATTTAAATAGTTTTAAAAATATTTAAATTGATAATATTTAGTTTATTTATGCTATTCTATGAATTTTATAAATACTTATGATGTATATGTGATGATGTATGTGTTTGAATTCGAATTACTTGTTTATCATGATTGAATCAAAATATTCTAATTATCATGAAATTGAATTTAAATTGTATTTTGTGTTGAAAAATAATTTTTAAATCATTATAGAATCATAAAAATAATTTTATAACTCAATTTTATGGGAAATTATTGATAATTTCATAAATGGTTCATGTATGTGTCTTCCACGCCCCAGCTCTCAAATACTCAGAGCCGGTGCCATACAGAGGATCAATTCCGTTCAGGCTCTGAGAAACTAGCTACTTCTGAAATGTTTCATCTGCTAAAAGTTTTTACCTGAAATTTTTTAATAAAAAATATAGGGTGAGAATTTTAATTCCAAGTAAGGGTTTTTAAAATAAACCAAATAACTTTTGAAAACTTTCTTTGAAAATTTTCATAAAAAAATTTTTCTTAAAGAGAAACTATAACACATGTAACATATCATAAAAGTTCTCAAACTAAAAACATGCTAACAAAGTTACAAGGATACATGATTCAGCTATAGGCATTCTCATTTGGAGTAATAAGTAAAAGTCATTGTAAACATGTATGACATATACATATGAGATCAAACATTAAACAACTAAGAGCAATGGATAATCAGAGTTACACGTAAAGGTAATAACTTCAATTTCATACATTGAATACTAAAACACTAAGTGCTAAACATTTCCCATGCCATGAGCTTTTACTTTTCTGATACTCATAAATACTGGCTCTTAACCATGGGTATTCTACTTTTCGAATATCCATTTGGTTAATCATGTTCATAATTAGGGAAAACAATTCAGGATATTCTGAAACTTTTGTCAAGGCCTTGGCCAAGACGTTTAATGATTACGGCCTTGGACAAAATTCATAATCTCTTTAACCAATAATATTTCACTATTTGAATATTTTTCTGTTTGTTTAAATTATAAAATCTTAATGAGGAAAGTGCATATTTCGGACTATGTCAAGGCCTTGTCCAAGACGTCTAATGATTAAGGCCTCAGTCAAAATCCATAACTCATATTTGGGAAATGCCTCAACCAATTCTGCTTCTAGTTGTCTCTTGAGACCTTCTGATGCACCGAGGAGAAATAGTAGGCCCCACCCATCACATACTAAGTCCAATGCATTCCTCATATCTCTAAATCAATGTGAACATCCCACTTTGATTTATTAAATTACATATCTTATATCAATCCAAGTGTCATATTTTACTTGGTTACTTACTCCACATTATTCAAAGTGTCAAATACAACCTTGAATAATTGAATCATTATTCCCCTTCATAAGTTTTCATAAACAATAAATTGTTTGATTTATTACATAACATTACAAATCCTTCCATGGTAATAAACTTATTATGCATTAAAATACATGTTCATCACTCATTCTCAATTTATGAACTGATAAATCGAATCGGGAGTGGACTAAATCATAATATGCCAGTTACTATTTAGACAACACGTTTCTCCACGACATGCAAAAACTAGTATACAATCATTATGTAAGTGATATTGATTTAAAACAAACCAGTAATGAATTCATGAGGTTTCCACATAAAATGATAGTTCCTGAGACAAATTTGACCAATTAATTAATGAAATTTCCTTATGGGAACATAATAAATAAAATGTTAAACCCAAAATTCCATGTGGGGTGTTAAATTCACATTTACAAAAACATTTATTATAAATAATATTTTTTTAACACATTAGATATTATAACATTAAAGTATTAGACTCAACCATAACCATTATCATTAAATGTAAATAGTAGAGACTAACTCGTACATGTGAATATGAAGTTTCAACCCTCCAATATTTACACTCATGAATTAAGAACATCAAAAGAATGGAATTTGAAATAACTACACTTCGGGTTTTGTGTAAAACATTCATTCAATGGGGTGTGCATAAGAATTAGTGTTTAATAAAATAAAAAATAAAATATTTAAAAACACATGTTTTGTACTTCTTCACAAAACATGGAAATTTTTATAAATACAATTGGGGATTAAAGTTGGATTATATACACACGTACGCACATACTCGTAAGGATCTCATACCATGCTTATTTGACACATGCATGATTATAAAAAATATTAACTAAAAGTATAATGATGAAATTCATAAAACTGTACGTATATATATCATAAATATATATTTAAGAACCCACAAAATCAAGAATAAAAGTTTTCTTACAAAAATCTCTCCACGGATTTCATAGTTCTTCAATAACGTTGAAACTAAAACTTAGAAATATTAAATATGGGATTATGAAGTTTATGAAAATCTGAGGGTTGTGTATATTGTACATATATATTTTCATATTCATATGTATATATATAACCGATTATGTATTTAAGTCATAAAATAAATTTTCAGGGGTGTCCATACTTAGGGTTTATTAATACACTTTAACTCAGGATCTTGCTCCTCTTAATCAAGAAAAGAAAGAATTAATTTCAAACTGTATGATGATGTATATTTAGTTTATTAGTGTATATAAATATACACATACATCTTAAATACCAAAAATAAAGACAAATACTAATCCCATACCTTATCTTGATGAGTAATTGGGTCTCGGGAGATGCTGGAAAACTCGAAGGACTCGATGAGGTTCACTGGAGGCTTGTGTGCAAGGAATTAGGAGGTTCTTCAGATGCCTCAGTGTGGTTTTAATAAACAATACCTATAATTGTTATTTTAATGAAAGATGAAAGGTATACAAGACCAAATTAGATTATAAAAATACCAGGGAAAGAGATCCATGTGGAAATCGTATGAGAGGGGGGGGGGGTCTGGCGACTGTAAGGGTGAAGAAAAAATGGTGCAAAAAGGGAGGTAGGTTACTTGTGCATGGCAATCTGCAGGGAAGAATATAGCACTTTAGGTACACAAAAGGGAGGAATTTGGGAAGCTTGGATCAGTTCTGGCTTGGATTCAAGGGCCGAGATTCATTCATGGTTTATAAATGTTAGGATCGACTTAGATTAAATCTGAGTCTTATCGGACGACCCGAGATTGAAGCATCATTTTAAAACCCTCAAACGGTTGTCATTAGATCTTGCATGATATGATGGCGTATAAAAACGCGGATATTTTACCACGAATACATAAGGTCTAGCACGAGGTTGAGATCAATGTCCCAGATCACCTGATACGTGATCCAATGGTCCAGATCTCGTTTTACCTAAAAATATGCATCCCACATCAAAACGGGGAGGCGCGTACGACTTCCTTATAATCTTAAGCCTCTGAAGCATCACTCAGAAATCACACAGCACACACACATGTGGCTTTACACACGAGCATCAGCTCCCCCCGTAGGCCTCGGCCTACCCATGCCCACCGCAGCCTTGCACCCACGCTGCGCACTCATGCACTTCTACTCCCATGCGCCCTTTGGGGAACCTATTCCCAAACTTGGGTCGGCCCTATCTTCGGATAAAGGCAAGACTCAGCCAACTAGCGTGAGATTCCTCCCTTGGCCCAGCTCTAAAAGGGTTGGCCCATGAGGGCCTATAATTTTTTTTATAAAACCATCCTTAAAAATGGTCTTAAGGGAAAATAATACCATAAAAATAATATCCTATTAAATTTCTTATTTAATTTTAAAAAATGGGTTGAGGAATACCTAATTACATGTCTGTTACTCAAATTATTTATAAACATTAAATCTTTTAGCATTCAAGGTTATAAATAGAAATTTTAAATACCCACATAACATCTTTTATAATAATATTATAGTTGTCAAAAACTTAGTTTAACATAGTTTAATTATGGGATATCAAACATAATTTTAAGAAATGGAAAATATTTACAACCTATCTAGAATATTTTCAAATCATTACGAATTTTTTATTGAAAAAAATTATTTCACCATAATTAGAAGTTATCTTATAATCTATAATTCATAAATTTTTGGAAAACTATGTTGTACTCGAATTTTTTAGTTACTTTACATCAAGGAAAATAGCTATAATTATAGCTGTTGGAATCCAACAGTCACCCAAGGAAACAGTCAAGTCATTTCCTTATTTAAAACCATGCCTTAGGGTGTCTTAGATTCAAGGCGATTGAAGAAGACGATCCCTGTTATACCATTGGTGCTTAGTGTGGCCGCGATGGCTTCAACCATTCTTATGTTTATTATGAAAAAATATAAGGAACCATATTATTTTCTTGGGGTTCTCATTATTTTAAGTTGTCTCCCTATAATTCTGATAGGGTTTTTAATAGGTATATTTGGTTAGCATGATTACTATTTTGATCTCGGTGTATTGTAAACACTACAGTGTTTTTATTTAAATGAAAATTTTGTGTCCATTTGTGTGTTTTACTCATTTTAATTCTAATATATGTTAAAACCATATTATTACTTTCTCATGAGAAACGAGTTTTTTTTTCAGTTATTATGAAATTCAAATGAAATGTAAACGTATACCTACCAATACATGAGATTCGAGTTTTGGGGTGTTACAATGTCACTTGGTTTTACATCCTCAATTGTTTCATTGTGTTGTATGCTTTCCAGTTTAAAAACAATATATTCTATTTTGTTTCATCTTTGATATGGGTGTTTAAGACATCATTTTTTAATTTAAAAGGGTTTGAGAGTTACTGGTTAAACTTTCAAGAGGATACTGGGATTTTTAGGGCTATAATGCTGCTGTAGGCTAAGTGGTGGACTCTATTGGACAACAGATAGAGGTCCTGAAGGACTACAGATTTCCACAAACACCACCATCCCACCAATGGTGTTAGTAGAACTGAGGAGGTTCCGCGTAGTGCACCATCCCATCAGAGGCCTATCATTGGACAACCGGTGTGTCTACTATCCTATCTGTGAGGCCCACAGACTAGCCGATACACCAAATATGAGGTTGCATTTACTGCACCCTATGGGTAATTAATTTCACTCAGGTTTAACTATCTTTAATACCCAATTCCAACCCCAATGGCCCTATTATGAATTTGAAACATCTCCCATAGTCTCTAAATTTGCCCCATTCATCTCCCCTTGACCCTTTATCATTGGAATGATCCAGTGACACTAAAATAGAAATATCATACTAGATTTAATTAAATTTCCTCATCCTATTTTAGAGTAATGCATGGATGTATGAAGAATATATGGTCTACCTACTGATCTGATGTCTAATTATCCCTCTCTTCATAGATTAGTTATAGGTCAAGAATTTTGATACCGTTTCTCAAAAATATAAATACATAGTGTCAATAATAGATGTTCAACAGATAAATTTGTATGAATCTTCTTCCTAAACCATTTCTTGATAGTATGTTGATGTCTAGACTACAATACATTAGAAATCCTTTGGTATATTGGAGAAGGTTTCAATATTTCAATTATTCCACTCTTTTATGGAGATATAAATCTCAAGAAAAATAGACATTTATGGGTATTTCTTTATAGATCTATCATCTTAAGACCTTCTTCTTATTGAATATCATCTTGGGTCTCTTATCCAATGATAGATTCATGGAGGATTGATATTGATTATCTAGAACTGTAGTTAACTTCTAGAATCTAAAAAGAATTCATGATTTTTTCTTCATTTGAAAATGGATCTAGGGAATTGGTGAACTCTTCTTAGACACACCTTAGAATCAGTTCTGATTTAAGACTTTATAAGGGTTGTGATTATATAACCACCTCCTTGACATGGAATCTCCATGAGTATATTTTCTAATCCTATTTCTTGATAAACTATAATCATTATTTGGAATTATTTTTGAGTGTGATCGTTCTTTGTGGGTGTGTAACATGATTCAATCTTAATTTCATTTTCAAACCTTAGGGTAATTGTCCATAATATTGAGGTAAGAAGTTCCTTACCACATGGAGGCTGTGTATATGGTCATTATCATAATTTATTGTGGTGTATTGAAATGAATTAGACCACATTTGAGTTTTATCACATGTGTATGTGTGTTTCTGATTTTGTTTCACACTCAATATATGTTATGTATTCCTCAATATGATATTCTATATTTCCCTATGTTGTACTTGGTATTTGTTGTGATGTTATTCTATGCATGGAAGCAAAATGGTTTGTGGACCCATTGTGTCCTGGTGGACCTATATGGGGTGTGTGTTTTGTAACTGCATATGATTTAATGATAGGAACTGATTTGATGATTTGGCATGATGTCCCTGTGTGTCCCAACATGGGGGAATGATGGTCTATGTGATATGTCCCAAGATGTGAAGGAGGGGCATGATGGTCTATGTGAGATAACCTAAGAAATAAAAATAGTTAACGAATAGCTATTTTGGCCTAACCGAGTGTCCTAGGGCCCATATGAATATTGAGCATCTCTGAAGCAGGCTCCTACATTTGTAAAGATTCCCTGACCATACAGATGTTTTCTGACATGGAACTGAAGCAAGTACTGTAAGGGTTCATGGAATATTTTATAGATTATGGAAACTCAATATGGTTTATTTCTTTATGTGTGCATTTATTTATCATAATGACTTGCTCTCACGACCCATCCTCGAGGCCCATGCCGTGACTACCCCAAGCCCGCCTTCCATAGGTCCGGGGCTGGCGACTAGCACTAAAGGCGTAATCCTGATAAAAAGGGAATGCATTGACTTTGAACCTGTAACACGCACTCACTGAACACAAGCTGTAGAAGCAACAAGTACTAAAATAGAAAACAAAAGTCTACTGAAAGTAAGTGGGCCAGCATACAAACCCAACTGAACAAAAAGTACAAGTAAAAAGGGAAAACAACTCCTGGATCGTCCACCGAGGAATCCTAACTGAAGGGTAGGTACAGAACTCAAACACTCATCCCTACAGCACATCCCATCTAGTACAACTCCAAGAAGCCTCCTGTCCGTCACCCTTAGCCTCGTTCACTATTGACCGTCATCTTCACAGAACAAAACAAGGTGCAGGCGAAGCCTGTGCAGGGGTGAGTATAACAATACTCAGTAGGGGACCCCAAGACCCCTGATGGTCTCCCAGAATACACAAAGGATAAAACACAGTAGAAAGATACAATCTTGAAGTATCAACCAAAACTACTTAGGTATATTACCATACATATACTTAAGTTATCAATCACAATCTGACTCCAACTCTCGAGTCCAAGCACAAACCATTCCACAAAGGAAGTAAAGTCATTCACCACAATGATAATGGTTGAAAGACATGACTCAACTCACAAAGGTATACATATTTCGTAGAGTGATAGAGATGATCAGATGTAGTCAATGATTCATCTATGAAGTCGGACCCACACAGGATACAGGACCAGGTAAGCTGTCGAACCCACACAGGATACGGGACTTGCTATTCTGTCAGACCCACACAGGATACATGAACAGAAGTAAAAACCGTCGCACCCACGGAGGATCCAGATATAGTATTAATCGCTGTTGAACCCATAAAGGATTTCGATACACTAGTCTTCGTTGTCGAACCCATGGAGGATCTTGTTACAGTATCATCGCTGTCGAACCCACGAAGGATTCTGTCATCTCAATCGCAGCCAACCCTAGGGTTCCTGCACACAGCACACTCAATTTCGGGAGGGTCCGCTCCTCGAGCCAAGTTTCGATAAATCAACTATCATGAAGTCCTGATTTGATATATCCCGTAGTCCTGTCTCATCATAAGGAACCCAACGCGACAGACGACGCGTCAATCAAACGCCCCGTCTAAGAGTTATTAGCATTTCCGTTCTAGGGGCCAGGTTGGTTTTTAGGCTCAAACCAACCCATTCGTACCCCAACTATATACAAACCTCGGGAGGAGTAATCAAAAAGAACCATCTCGCTCCATGAATCCCATCGCCGCAGGAGGTACGTTAATCGGACACCTGTAGCCCTAGATACAGGAAAAAACGGTGTATTCGAGTATAACTGGTCCGGGTCTAATCTCGGTCAGACCGTCCCGGCCCGACTCGGTCCGATCCAGGGTTTAACCCAGTCCAAGGGGGTGGGCCGGCCCGAAGGGGTGGCCCAGTCCAAGTGAGTGGCCCGACCTGAAGGCGCGGCCCGACCCGAAGGCGCGGCCCGGCCCGAAGGTGCAGCCCGGCCCAAGGCGGCCCGGCCTGTGGAGGCCCGGCCCGGGATGGCCCGGACCGAGGGCGGCCCGGCCGAGGGCTTGGAGTCCTGGCGGCCAGCAGGGGTTCACCTTATCCATGGCCAGGGGGGAACCACACGACCCCATGGCACCCAAATGGCTTTGCCATTCGGGTAGAACCGAACCGGCACCCAGTGGCGCCGGTCCAGCTCATGCGGGACCCGACAGGGTCCCACACCTCCTAGCTGGCCCGAGCGACCAACTGCTCCCCATCACCGACCTGACGCAACGGCGCCATGCCCTCTGCCGTGGCCCGGCCTGGCCGCAGTCCCGCTCCACCGGCACGGCGCGACAGCGCCCTGCTTTCTCCACCATGGCCCACCCTAGCTGTGGCCCTTCTCTGGCATGGTGCGATGGAACTGCGACCTTCTGGATCCACCGTGGCCCCCTTGGTCGCGAATTTTCTTTTCTAGGAATGACGGTGGCCCTTGCGCTACCAAAATCTTTCGCGATCTACCTCCGTCATCAATAAGATCAACAGAAAGGGGGAGGGCCGGGCCTTTTTCATCCGAACCGAGCCCTCCTCGTTACGTTGATAACAAATGGAACATCATTCCACCAACTTGACGATGTATAATGGAGGGTAAAAATAAAACATTAAGGTAACCCGTACCTCAATTTTGGTGTTCAACGATGGAGTCGTGGAAGACGGACGTCGCTTCGTCGACGTCCGAAAAGAAGGTAACTGAGGACGGCAGTGCTTCCCTTCCTTACTCCGGTTGAAGAAGGAAGAAGATGATGCTTCACGTTCTTCGGAGACGAGGAGCGTTCTTCGTTGGAATAAGTCATTTCTCCAAGAGTTTTACCCAAGATATTATGTGTCAACTTCCAAAATAAAATAATATCCTCTATTTTATTTTATCCATGCCATGCATTCAAAATGGGATTCAAAAGAATTAAAATCTATACCAATTAATGAATTAATTGTGGGAGCTTAATCAATTAATTAATGGCGGTTGGCTCTTTAATGAGTGAAGGTGGAAGGTAGAGGGTTTAACCCACATAAATGGGGGGTTCCATGGGTTTCAAGCCCGTGTGGGCCCCACCTAGTAATATCCTCCCATGGGAGGTTATGTGCGGGTAGGCCCCACCACTATCATCCCTTTGGAGGTTTTAACAACCACAAATAAAAAAATATGTTGCACATATTTTTATTTAATTTATTTAGAAAACCCCCAAAATTAACCTCCAACCTCGATAAAACGCATCTGTGGTAAAGGTCTCCTTATGCGAATACCGGCGCTATGAGTTCAACAGTGCCCTCGAATTTCAATTCTGTGCACCTCTTCAAAAGATATAAAATCCCGCATGTATGTTTACTGAATATAACCAAAAAAACTTCAGAAATTGATTCCGGGCACACCGGGCCTCAGAATCAGGCGCCGTCAGAAACCACAGACTCGTAAAATTCTCTTTTATTTAAGAAAAAAATTTCCATAGGATTTTAGGGTCTTTAAATTCTCCCAAAATCAAGGATTTACATCCCCGTAAGCTACTACCGACACTAGGGAAACAAATTGGGGTACTGATCATGCATTTGAGCCTCCCGCTCCCATGTTCTCTCTTGGAGGTTTCTGTGCTACCAGCGAATGCGCACTAGAGGAATCAACCATCCACGTAGGACCCGATCCTGTCGATCCTAAATCTCCACTAGAACCTCCGTGAATGTTTCCCCATCATCAATGTCTATCTCTCCATGGTCGATAATGTGGGATGGGTCTTACACGTATCTTCTTAGCTGAGATACGTTGAAGACTTCGTGCACCCGATGTTACTGAGGTGGAATAGCTAAGAGGTAAGCCACCTCACCTACCCTACCGAGGACCTGAAAATGTCTGATGAATCGTAGTGATAACTTACCGACTCGACCAAATCTCTATAGACCTCATCGAGGTGAGACCCGTAGGAAGACGTGGTCGCCATCCTTGAACTCCAGTGGTCTCCATCTCCTATCAGCATAGGACTTCTGTCTGCTCTCTGCCGTCTTCATCTGCTCCTAGATTATCTGCACCTTCTCTGTTGTAGCCTGCACCATCTATGGTCCTAGAAATGGTGACTCCCCTGGGTCAATCTAGCACAGAGGTGATCTGCAAGGTTGGTCATACAATGCCTCGTAAGGTTCCGTTCTGATGGTGGAGTGGTAGTTGTTGTTATACAAAAACTTTACCAAGGTCAAGTGATTTTTCTAGCTATGACCGAAGTCGAGGACACATGCACGGAGCATGTCCTCAAGAGTCTGAATGGTCCTCTCAGTCTGAACATCCATATGAGGATGGAAGGTGGTGGTAAAGTGAAGCTGTGTCCCGAAAGCCTCTTGCAATACCTTTCATAGCTAGGAAGTGAAAATATCATCTCGATCGGAGATGATCGTCAATTGCACACCATGAAGCCCTACGATATCCTGTACGTAGAGGCGTCTCAAGCTCTCTACTGAGCCCTGATCTATAATCGATAGGAAGTGAGACGACTTGGTGAGTCGGTTGACAATCACCAAAATAGAGTCGTGTCCTCTGGATGTACGTGGAAGTCCCATCACGATATCCGTGGATATCCCTTCCCACTTCCACTCTGGAACCTCTAAGGACTGAACCAAGCTTGCTAGAACCTGGTGCTCTGAATTCACATGCTAAAAAGTGAGGCATCAAGAGACAAAATCTACTACTATCTTATTCATACATGGACACTAGTGATGTATTCGGAGGTCGTAATACATTTTAGCCACTTCTGGATGTACCGCTAAAGGAGATGTGTGGAACTCCGTCAAAACTTCCTCCTGATGTGAAACTGGTACCATGGTACGTCCTCTGAAGAGAATGACGTGCTCCGCACCTTTATAAAATCCATCAGGTGCCTGCCATGTGGATATCAGAGCACGTCACATCTCATAGTCAAAGTTCTCATGCAGTTCCTCCCCGAATCATTGATGAAGTAGAGGAGTGACTGTGAGAGACTGTAGAAAGGCTACTCCATCTCTATCCACAAAGGATATCTACAACGCGACCAACTACTCTATTGCCACTCCTAGAAGCTGAATGCCTGATCTCCTATTGAGAGAATCTTCTACAACGTTCCCCATCCCATGAGTATAGACTCCCTTGAAGACATAGTCCTGAAAAAACTTGAGCCATCGTCGCTGTCTCAGGTTCAGGTCCTTCTGCGAGAAGATGTACTTGGGACTCTAGTGGTCAGAGTACACAGTAAAATGCTCACCCAACAAATAGTGCCAACACATATTTAAGGCGAAGATCACTACTGCTAACTACAGGTCATGGGTAGCGTAGTTATGCTCGAGATGTATCAACTACCGAGAACCATACGTGATCAATGCTCACTCCTGCATCAGGACACATCCGAGTCCGGCCCCTGATGCGTCACAGTAAACAACGTACACTATTCCCTCCTCTAGAAGCCTCAAGATGGGGGCACTGGTCAACCTCTGCCTCAGCTCCTAAAAGATCTACTGGCATCTCTCTGACCACATGAAGGGTTTCCCCTTCTTTTGAAATTCTAAAAGCAGTGCTGCAACTCTGGAGATGTCTGGCACAAATCTCCGATAGTAGCCAGCTAGTCCCAGAAAACTCCGTACCTCTGTCACACTCTTGGGTGGCTCCCAAGCATGTAATGCCTCAATATTCGCTGGATCCACTACAAATCCATCCTTTGAGATGACGTGTCCCAAGTAGTAAACCTCTCGAATCCAAAACTGGCACTTCGAGAGCTTACCATAAAGCTGGTGCTCTTGGAGTGTGTCCAGTACTACCCACAAATGGTAGGAATGCTTCTCCTCAGTAGTCGAGTAGATCAATATTTCATTGATGAAGACTACGACAAAGCTATCAAGGTAAGGCTAGAAGGTCCTATTCATGAGACTCATAAACACTGCTGGAGCGTTGGTTACGCAAAAGGGCATAACCAAGAGCTTTTAGTGGCCATACTAACATATGAAGGCCGTCTTCTTCACATCATCATCTCGAACTCTGAGCTGGTGATAGCCTGACCTGAGTTCTATCTTCGAGAACCATCATGCTCCCTTGAGGTGATCAAAGTGGTCGTCAATCCTTGGGAGTGGGTACTTGTTCTTCACGGTCCCCTTATTCAGGCGACTATAGTCAACAAATAGTTGCAAGTTCCCATCCGCCTTCTTGGGAAACAAAATTGGGGATTCCCATGGTGAAACACTGGGTTGGACAAATCCCTTCCCCTGCAAGTCCTCCAGCTGTACCCACAGCTCACGAAGCTCAGTGGCAGCCATCCGATATGCTGGAGTAGATATCGGTGCCATCTTGGGGTACTGGTCAATGTAGAAATCCACCTCTCTAAAAGGAGGTAGTCCTTGAACATCATCAGGGAAAACATCCATGTAATGATCCAACACAACAGGAAAACTTAGACTCCACACGTCAACCGCTCCAAGGATGAGACTAGCCAACTGATGTGTGATCGGTTTTCCCCTCCTCTGTATAATTCCTTCCGGCACTGTAAAGACTCCCTTCTCACTGGTGAAGGTGAACCTAGTCCCATCCGTACAGATACATCACACTTTGGGCCTAATACAATAAATTTGGGAATATACTGCAGATAACCAGTCCATACCCATGATGACATCATAAGGCCTCGACGACACTACCAGAAGATCCCAACCGAAGCTCTCACCTCCTAGAGTAAGCTCACACTGCCGGCACCAGTGTGTAATCGTCAAGTCTGCTCCTGTAGGAGTCTCTAGATGTAAGGATCGATCCAACGGCTCCATCGAAATATCTGAGATCCGAACAAGGGAAGTGGAAATAAAATAATGACTGTCACCTATGTCTATAAGTAGTGCAACAAGGGTGGAGTAGAAATAGGTAGTACCACAAATCATCTCAGGTGCGCCGTGGTCATAGGCCTCGACTGCATGGAGCGGAGCCCGCCTCTGTCCGCTAGCTCCCTGTGGTCGGGGTGGATCTCCTGGTGGTGGTGGTGGTAGAGCCTCAAAATGTCATCCACTACCCACTGCTCGACCAGCTCCTCTGCTATGTCTGCCTGCTCCTGGTGGACCACCACGGTTGAACCTCTTCCTCGTCCTGGGAGGTCCCTCTACTATCTGATGCTCATCTGCATGGCAGGTCAGGCAGTCTCGAGCCATGTGGCCCTGCCCACCGCATGCATAGCACTGCCTGCTCCTCCTATATCTGGATCTGTCTCGTGTGCCCTACATAACCGAACCTGTATCCTAGGGTCGCCCACCTGATGGCCTGGCCAGCTTGGACCTTTAAGACATCTATCTACTGCCGGCTGCAGAAGACTCTGCTACGTGTTGCCCTGTGGTGGGTCTCGCCACTGGACACTGCTGAAAAAGAAAACTCTCCACTAGAAGGGATCACTCCAGGACCCCTGCCTGCGTCGGGATACTGAGGGGAATCACCGAAGCCCTAATCTCATGCATGAGTCCCTGCTCAAATGTTCGGGCCCGAAAGAATGGGTCCCGTACTATTTCTATGGAGTAGCACGAGAGGTTGGTGAACCTAGCTGAGTAATGAGATACTCTCATGATGCCCTGCTGCAGATGAAGTCACTCCTGAATCCACACCGCACGAAGGGTGGCTGGAACAAACTCTAAGTGGACGAGACTCTCGAAGTCTATCAAGAGTAATGATGCCTCTTCATGCACCTAGATCATAAGGATCCACCATCTGCCTACTGCTGCATGCAGGAGACTCGCAGCAAGGATCACCATGAGGTCGGCTGGTGTTCCTACCAATCTGAAAACTCTCATGACAGCCTCCAGCCAATCCTCAGCTGCCTGTCGGTCCGTCTCTCACCGAAACCTGGGTAGCCTCTGGCACTAGAACTTGTGCAACGCACTCAAGCAGCATGAACTCTCTACTGCTAGAGCTGGTAGTATCGGTGGCCCAGCGGGCAGTGGTACTGCCGGTACCTCCACTGTGATGGGGCCTTGCACCGAGGCCTCATCACTAGGTGGGATACCATCTCGTATGTAACTCGGAACCCTAGCTAGCTGCCTTCATGGGGACATCCTGAAAAGAAACAGGTGTTCCATTATAAAAACAGTATACCTGGTGAGCTGACACAAAGTAATCATGAAGAAAACTTTTTCAATGGAAACACACATGCAATCAGTGTTTTCGTGCACTGAGTCAGAAATCAGAAGTCAGAGTCTTAGTGTATGGATATGTCGGCCGCCACACCAACACCAGTTTCCCTAAACTGATAACCACACCCAAAACACTTAACACTATTTCCATTAAAAGAATCAGAGTCTAAGTTCTGCGATAGAACCGACTCCTCTGATACCAATTTTTCACGACCAATCCTAAAGGCCCGTGTCGTCACTACCCCAAGCCCGCCTTCGATAGGCCCGGGGATGGTGACTAGAACCAAATGCATAATCCCAATAAAAGGGAATGAATTTCCATTAAACCTGTAACACGCACTGACTGAACACAAGATGTACAAGAAAAAAGTACTGAAATAGAAAAGAAAAGTTTGCTAAAAGTAAGTGGGCCAGTATAAAAACCCAACTGAACAACAAGTACAAGTAAAAAGGGAAAACAGCTCCTGGACCATCCACTGGGGAATCCAACCTGAAGGTGTCACGACCCCCTCCCACCAAAGATGCCCCTCCTGAGCTGGAATTGGTGAAAGGGAGATAATGACCCCCAAGTCCCGCCTCCAGTAGGCCCCAGGTTGGTGACTAGCACCAAGGGTATCATTTTTCACAAATATGGGTGGCATTACACTTTTATTATTTTAATATCGGGAAATAGGAATAGTCAACCACCAAAAATGAAAAGAACATGTGTATATAAATAAACCCAAACCAAGCCCACATGCATGTTTAAACAATTTTATAACAAGGTTCAAGTACAAGAAAGCTCAAAGTACAATACCAAAAGAAACAAGTGTACAACAACAGCAACAACTCCAACTTTCCAACTAGTAGGGTCCCGCACGACCTTGGTAGTCCTCCTATAAACCTGAAAGTAAACGTAGGGTGAGCATACAAGTATACTCAGTAGGTAAACCTAAAGCTCTCGTGCACAAGTGGGGAGACATCCTAATCTCCCGTGAGAACAACAGAAGAAACCTAGAAAGGAATTATATCCACCCAACCTCACTAGCCAGACTCACCAAAAACAAAATTACAACAGGTAGTAGTATATAATAAACAAGAGTATTGGGTACCCTGCACCATTTCCCAGTAGTTAGCTGCTCTTCCTAATAGAGAATGTCCTGAAACTGCCACACTCTCCCCACCCATACACACCTGGGAATCACAACCACGTATCCCACCCTCACACACCTGGTCCTCACAACCACGTATCCCACCCGCACACACCTGGGCCTCACAACCACGTATCCCGCCCGCACACACCTGGGCCTCATCCCAAAGATTCTTGGGAAATAGTAGAACCTTCCTAAAGAGTCTTGGGCTAAAACTATACCAATCAAAACCTACCCGAAGAGTCTTAGGTGTAAGGTTGCCTCAAGCCATCACAGCCTTGGGGAGAAGGAGTAGGAAGGAGCTAGTAACTAAGGGAAAAACACCCTCTCCCATGAAATGGGAGTGTTCGGCACTAAGTTCTGAACATGGGTGGGGTGGGATAAAACACAAAAGATACAGATATATATATGTATACCAAACACACAGCCCAACCTATGGCTTCTAAACAGTGAAACTGAGCACGTGCCTTAGCACTGCTACTACAAAGCATGCATATAACAAACAACCCCAACCCCATTTAGGTTTTCACGTTTCAGTAGAATTAGTTTATTTAGTTCCTTAACTACTGGGAAACTATCCACAACCAACCACATCGATCGTTCGTAAAACATATCCCTTCCATGCACAAATCAAGTTAGGAAAACACAAGCAATACAACCAAGTCCTTCTTATCAAAAAACCAACCCATTGATTATTAATCTCGTTCCATTACCATGACCCACCATTCATTAACTCTTCCAATTTTTATTTATTATTCACAACCCAGAGTCCGTTCACATTCAAACCCATCCCTGCAGCCCCACTGCCAACCACAATAACCCACAAACACCCCCATCACATGCCACATATCCAAGCCAACAGCCACATGTTCATTATTTCATTTTGTTCAACAGGGGTGATCACACAAGGGTTCCAAATTTTAATCAGCCAACTTTACGTGATTAACCAAATTCCACATTCAACAATTTTCCATTCACAAAAATGGTCTAGAAGATAGGGTAAAATTTAATTGTGAAAGAAAAGTCCCCCAAAGACCGCGATTTTCAGTAGGAAGAAGCTCGTTCAATTCACAACATAATATCACAAGATACAAATAATGTAACTTTATTCACAAACTTCCCATCCCCATTATATAAGCCAGTTATTATCTTTATTAAACCGGTTAAAATGTGTTTCATGTAAACAAGAGGACACCAACACCCCATGATGCAAAGATTTAGAGAGACCAAGGTAATATCCCTACCTCAACAGGTTCTGATCACAACGCTCCCCCAGATCAACCTTAGAAGACATCCGTCGGCGTCCGTCACTTCTATCAGGTCCTGGAAAAGCCTCCTCGGGTGGATGTCGGATAGGAAAAGATGAATTAAAGAAAACAGATCTAAGATCGGAAGTTCTGCCTCGTCGTTATGATCTCATGGCCACTGACAGATCGTAAATCGGAGTTCGGACGAAGAAGTTATGGAAGAAAGAGCCTTCGAGTCTCTTGGGAGAACTCTGCTCAGAGGAAAGGGGAGGAGAGGGGTGAGTTGAAAAGGAGGAGGGGACCCCTCCTTTTATAGGCGAGAAAATCAAAAGTACATGGCATGTACTTTATGGTACCTGGTGTGTACTCGGTTATTTCACACGGTCTCCACGCGGCTTCTAACACGGCTCCGCGGCTGTTGACTGGTCAATGCACGGTTTGAGGGTAACGCATACGCGGGGAGGGACTACACGGTGTGTACCCATTTATTGCACACAACAAGGACACTGCTCCAACATGGCACATGACTGTTGACTGGTAACACATATGCAGGGAAGGACTACACGACGTGTAGTACTGGACACACGACATGTACCCATTTATTGCACACGGCAAGGACACGAATCCAACACGGCACACGACCATTGACTAGTAACGCGTACGCAGGGAAGGACTACACGACGTGTTGTACTGGACACACAACATGAACCCATTTATTGCACACAGCAAGGACACGGCCTTCAACATGGGGTATACCCAGCAAGGGGGTACACAGCGTGTACTCTCACTACACGGCGTGTAGTTTGAAAATTTTGGAAAGTTTGGGAAAAGTCCATTTTACCCTCCAGAACACTTCGTGACCTTATTTTTGACAAAGGAATGGTCCGGAGAGGTCTGATCCATTACATCATATACCTCTTAAAACATTCTCATCCCCGAGAATTCAAAAACCAACCTAGAGGAACCCAAAAAGATACCTCTTAGGGTTCTCGTTATAACAGGAACCCAACCAACAACCCTAATCAAATGTGTTAGGAATTCCTTCTCCTATGTCGAGATATTATCCGCTTTAGGTGGAACTGACTTTCCGGCATGGGTTTAATAGAATCCCAATTAATGTGTCTCGATTAAGAATTGGTTGTTCCCACTTTCATATATTAGGATTTTCCAACTTACACTGCCCCTAACACCATAAAACCCACACACTGCCTGAACACGTGGTTTGGGGAAAATTCCTTCTTCTATGTCGAGATATTATCTGCTTTAGGCGGCACTGACTCGCCCGCATGGGTTCAATCACATCCTCATTAATGCGTCTCGATTAAGACTCAGGTTTTTCCCTTTCCCCACACATCCGGACATGCTACACACTTCCAGAGAACAAGGAAAAAAAAGGTCTCACAATCGACAAGCCAAGAATTCCATATATCAAAGGTATAGAGTACCACATCAACACAATGCTCAGAAGAAAAAGGGAAAACAGAAGTAAAAACAACTCCAGGTACTGAGCATGCATCTGGGTCTCCCACTCCCAAGTGCTCTCCTCGAGGCCGCCATGCCTCCACAACACACGAACCAACAGAATGGTTCATCCACGAAGCACCTTCTCTTTACGATCCTCGATTCTGACTAGTCGTTCCTTGAAGGTTGCATCTTCTCCCATATCTAACTCTCCCTAGTCGATAACATGGGAGTTGTCGTGTAAGTACCGGCGAAGCTAGGAGACATGGAAGACGTCATGAACCTTCTCCAACTGAGGTGGCAGGGCCAGCTGATATGCCACCTCGCCGACTCGCCTCAGCACCTCAAAAGGTCCGATGAACCTAGGGGAGAGCTTTCTCCCTTTCCCAAACCTCCACTTCCCCCGTCGAGGGGAAACCTTCAAGAACACATGATCTCCCACCTCGAACTCCAAGGGCCTCCTCCGACGATCATCATATTTCTTCTGTCGATCCTGAGCCGCTTTCATCCTCTCACGTACAAGCTGGACTCTTTCTGTGGTGCTATGCACTACCTCGGTCCCAAGAGCACCTATCTCACCAACCTCTACCTAGAAAATGGGTGAACAACATGGTCTTCCATTATAGCCTCAAATGGTGCCATTCCAATAGAAGAGTGGAAGCTTTTGTTGTAGGCAAACTATACTAAATGCTAGTGTCGTCCCCATGATCCTCCGAAATCCAGAACACATGCTCACAGCATGTCCTCCAACGTATAGATAGTCCGCTCCGTCTTCCCATCAGTCTGGGGGTGGAAAGCAGTGCTAAGGCGTAGCTAGGTGCCAAAATCATGTTGTAACCCCCTCCAGACTCGTGAGGTAAACCGAGTATCCCGATCTAAGACGATAGTCTTCGGGACTCCATGAAAACGAACTACCTCATCTACGTACCTCTGTGCTAAGGTAATCACTGGGCCTGACTCCTTAATTGCTAATAATTAAGCTGATTTCGTCAGTCGATCCACCACTACCTAGATAGCATCATAACCACCCTGATCTCTAGGTAGTCCTGTGATGAAGTCCATTGATATGTCATCCCACTTCCACTAAGGGACATCTAAAGGTTGCAATAACCCACTAGAACACGGTGTTCAACCTTCACTTGCTGACACACTATTAATTTAGCCACAAACTCCACCACTTCCCGTTTCACCCCGGGCCACCAAAACTGTTCCCTCAGGCCTCAGTACATTTTTGAAACTATTGGATGTACCGCCAAGGATGAGATATAGAACTCACGGAGAACTCCGTCACGCATTGCCTTTGGAACAAACAACCTTCCATGGAAAATAATATGATGTCGGCTGTCCTCTGACCATCCTTCTAGAGCATTCCCCTGATCTACATGATCCCACATCACTTCCGCCTCGGAGTCCCCCCACTGAGACTCTTCCACCTACTGCAGCAAGGAGGACTTCACCTTCAGCTGAAACAAACAGCCTCTAACACCTTCTACCCTGGCATCCAAGTGCAAGGCGACCAACTCTCCCATCGCTTTCCAAGCATCATTGGACTCCCGAACCACTTCCTTATGTGACTTCCTACTCAGGGAATCATCCAAAACGTTGCCCATACCTTCAATGTAAGAGATATCAAAGTCATAGTCTTGGAGAAACTCGACCCATCTCCGCTGCCGTAAGTTCAGGTCACGCTGGGAGAAGATATAACGTAGGCTCTTGTGATCTGAGAAGACCACAAAGTGCTCCCCAAAGAGGTAATGTCGCCACAACTTCAGTGTGAACACTAATTCTGCAAGCTCTAGGTCATGGGTGGCATAGTTACGCTCGTGAGGGCGTAACTGCCTAGACCCATAACAGATCACTCCCTTCTTCTATATCAACACGCACCCCAGACCAAGGCCAGAAGCATCACAAAACACTTCATACAAAACCTTTCCTCTGGAAACCTGAGTATGAGAGCACTGACCAAATTCTCCTTCAGGTAGTCGAAAGCTTTCTGGCACTGCTCGCTCCATTGGAAGACCTGGTTCTTCCTAGTCAAAGTTGTCAATGGAGCGGAAACTCTAGAGAAGTCTAGAACGAACCTCCGATAGTAACCTACAAACCATAGGAAACTACGAACTTCCACCACACTCTTGGGTGATTCCCAAGAAACAACTGCCTCCGCCTTCGACGGGTCCACTGACACTCCATGATGAGACACCACGTGCCCAAGGAAGTGTACTTCTTGTGACAAGAATGTACACTTAGAAAATTTCCCATAAAGCTGGCGGTACTGAAAAACTTCCAAGACTGCCCTAAGATGCTCAACGTGCTCCTCCTCTGATCTTGAGTAGATTAGGATTTCATTGATAAACACAACAATGAACCGGTCCAGAAACTCTTAGAAGACAAAGTTCATAAGTCCCATGAAAACAGCTGGTGCATTCGTAACTCCAAACGACATCACTACAAAATCGAAGTGCCCATAACTGCACCTGAAAGACGTCTTCGAGATGTCACTATCCTTTACCCTCAGCTGATGATATCCAGATCGTAGATCAATCTTGGAAAACCAAATTGCTCCCCTTAGTTGGTCGAAGAGATCATCTATCCTTGGAAGGGGGTAGCAGTTCTTGACCGTTACCTGGTTCAACCTTTGGTAGTCTATGCATTTCCTGAGACCACCATCTTCCTTCTTCACGAACAAAACTGGTGCACCCCATGGCGATACGCTGGGTCGAACAAAACCCTTCTCCATCAGATCGTCAATCTGAATCCGCAACTTCGAAGGTTCCATCCGATAAGGGTCCATCGAAATCGGACATGCCCCAGGTTGTAAGTCTATCCTGAACTCAACATCATGTCGGGGGGGGGGGGTAGAGTCATGACCTCCTCAGAAAAATCATTGAGGAACTCCCAAAAAACTTTAGGGACATCCATAATCTCTGTATCAGTTGGAACCACTGATAAACCGCCTAACAAGGAAAGGAGAGGCTTCACATGCCGGCTTCCTACATGATAGCTCCTCTCGCCAACAAAAGATACGCGTTGCCCATCCACGTCAGAGAACACGAATCTTCTCAGGAATAATTCGATAATGGCACTAACCGAAAACAACAAGTCGATGCCTAGGATGAAATTGTATGGTTGCATCTGTAACAGAAGAAGGTCCCCACTAGATCGATGTGGTCCCAACATCAACCCACATCCTCGACAAACACAAGATATTCTGGTCTAGTCTCCAACTTCTGTACTCAGCACCAGTGGTATGGAAAGTCTCTCTACGTCTAGTCCCAAAGCATGGGCTACACCAGGTGAAAAAAATGAGTGCGAAGCTCCTGAATCGAACAAAGAATAAATGAGAGTGCTGAATAAACAAATCGTACCTCGCACCACCTCTGGTTTTGCCGGAGCTATCAACTCTACTGCGTGCAATTGTCCACACCCAGATCCTCTGCCTCTCTGATGTCTTCCGCCTCCTTGACCACACCCCAGTCGAGGTCCCTGAGGAGAAACCTAAGGTTTGCCTCCTCCTAAAAAGTCTTCCCCCGGAGGGGCATGGTCCTGCTGCTGCTGGAAGGGCCTCACTGGAAACTGGTGCTGCTGAGGTGGGCGCTGAACTTTCCCACCTCCACTGTACTGAGCTCAGGTCAGACACCGACTCTGAATGTGCCCGAAACATACACAACAAAACACTTCTGTACTGGGCTCGTGAAAAAGGGATGAGGACCTGAAGATATGAACTGGAACTGCTGGGGCCTGCTCCCCACTAGCCTGAACCTGGAAGGTCCCGTCGCAGGAGACCTGCTGCTGACTAGATTCCCCTTCGACGATCCCAGCTGGATCCCCTCTCAGGGTGCACCTCCCAGCAAGTGCATCCTATCTACAACCTCTACCTTCTTCTATATCCCCAAGTACGTCGGAATGGTGAAGGGGGTGACAGCATACGGGAGCGAAGGACGAAGCACCTCCTCCAAACATCTCACCCGAAACTCCTCATCTAGAAAAAGATCAGGAGAAGTGCGCAGAAGATCCTTGAACTTGATCCCCAACTCTCGTACTGACACACTCCCCTACTGAAGGGAGAGTAACTCCTGCCGGTTCTTCGCCTTGATCATGTATGAATGGAATTCCTCTCGAAATTCCTTCTCAAAGTCAGCCCATGGAACCTCTGCCTCTATCCTCTCTCCGAGGTAGATCATCCACCACTTTCACACCGCACCTCTCAGCTGACTGACTGCTAGGGAAACCCAGTACTCCCTCGGAGAATGAATCAAGGTAAAAGAGATCCATAGCTCCTCAAGCCACCCATCCATATCTGTATCCGAAGTACTACCCTCGTACTTCTTGAGGGTCTGCCGCCAGAAAGAATGGAGATTCTTCTGCCACTGGCTATCTTCCACCTCTCGGTCAATCCTTAACTAATTGACCGCCTGAATTTGCTGGGCCTCGGCCGTCTGAGCCACCCGAGGACGACGTCTAGGTGCCATAGCTATACGGTAAAAAAAGATCGCCTAAGACCAAGTAGTAAGGAAATTTATGAAGGTTTTATTTTATCATTTATTTCAATTTCTTTCCCATAACACCCAAATCAAGTAAAACACAACCATGATGATGCATGTACCTTCCCTACGGTCTCTACCCTGCAATCAACGTAGTCTCACTTGGTCGTTCGGTAGGCTCAGAGTCCTTTAATCGGATCATGGGGGGCCCAAAAATCTCGTGTCCTAGCCGGTATTTCCTGGCCTATGTCACGCACCAAGATTAACCAAAACTGTTTCCCTATCAACCCTTGCAATCCTCACTGTGACTAACTCCAGACTCCATCCTATCTCTCAACCATCACCTTTGATACCATTCTGTCACGACCCCCTCCCACCGAAGATGCCCCTCTTGAGCTGACAATGGTGAAAGGGAGATAATGACCCCCGAGTCCCGCCTCCAGTAGGCCCCAGGTTGGCCACTAGCACCAAGGGTATGAGTTTTCACAAATATGGGAGGCATTACCCTTTTATAATTTTAAGATCGGGAAATAGGACAAGTCAAACACCAAAAAGGAAAAGAACAAGTGTATAGAAATAAACCCAAACCAAGCCCACATGCATGATTAAAAAATTTTATAGTAAGGTGCAGGTACAAGAAAGATCAAAGTACAATACCAAAAGAAACAAGTGTATAAAAACATCAACAACTCCAAATCTCCGACTAGTAGGGTCCCGCATGACCCTGGTAGTCCTCCTGGAAACCTAAAAGTAAAATTAGGGTGAGCATACAAGTATACTCAGTAGGGAAACCTAAAGATCTCGTGCAAAAGTGGGGAGATATCCTAATGTCCTGTGAGAACAACAGAATAAACCTAGCAAGGAATTATATCCACCCAACCTCACCAGCCACAATCACCAAAAACACAATCACAACAGGTAGTAGTATATAAGAAACAAGAGTATTGGGTACCCCACACCAGTTCCTAGTAGTTAGCTGCTCTTCCTAAAGGTGAACATCTTAACGCTTCCACACTCTCCCCGCCCGCACACACCTGGGACTCACAAACCACACATCCCTCCCACACACACATGGGCCTCACAACCACGTATCCTGCCCTCACACACCTGGGCCTCATCCTAATGATTCTTGGGAAACAGTAAGAGTTTCACGAAGAGTCTTGGGTAAAAACCACACCAATCAAAACCTACCTGAAGAGTCTTAGGTGTATGGTCACCTCAAGCCATCACAACGTAGGGGAGAAGGAGCAGGAAGGAGCTAGTAACTAAGGGAAAAACACCCTCTCCCATGAAATGGGAGTGTTCGACACTAAGTTCTCAACATGGGTGGGGTGCGATAAAACACGAAAGATACAGATATATATATGTATACCAAACACACAACCCAACCTATGACTTCTAAACAGAGAAACTGAGCACGTGCCTCGACACTGCTACTACGAATCATGCATACAACAAACAACCCCAACCCCATTAAGGTTTTCACGTTTCAGCAGAATTAGTTTATTTAGTTCATTAACTACTGGGAAACTATCCACAACCAACCACATCGATCATTCGTAAAACATATCTCTTCCATCCACAAATCAAGTTAGGAAAACACAAGAAACACAACCAATTCCTTCTTATCAACAAACCAACCCATTTATTATTAATCCCGTTCCATTACCATGACCCACCATTCATTAACTCTTACACTTTTTATTTATTATTCACAACCCATAGTCCGTTCACATTCAAACCCATCCCTGTAGCCCCGCTTCCAACCACAACAACCCACAAAATACCCCCATCACATGCCACGTATCCAAGCCAACACCCACATGTTCATTATTCCATTTTGTTCAACCTGGGTGATCACACAAGGGTTACAAATTTTAATCATCCAACTTTACGTGATTAACCAAATTCCACATTCAAAAAAGTTCCATTCACAAAAACGGTCTAGAAGATAGGGGAAAATTTAATTACACAAGAAAAGGCCCCCAACGACTGTGATTTTCAGTAGGCATAAGGTCATTCAATTCACAACATAATATCACATTATATAAATAATGTAACATTATTCACAAACTTACCATCCCCGTTATATAATCCAGTTATTATCTTTATTAAACCGGTTCAAATGTGTTTCATGTAAACAAGAGGACACCCACCTCGCATGATGCAAAAATTTAGAGAGATGAAGGTAAGATCCCTACCTCAACAGGTTCTGATCGCAACGCTCCCCCAGATCAACCTTAGAAGACGTCCGTCAGTGTTCGTCACTTCTGTCAGGTTCCAGAAAAAACTCCTCGGGTGTAATTCGGACAGGAAAGGCTGAAGAAAAGAAAACGGATCAAAGCTCTAACGTTCCGCCTCATCGTTACGATCCCGTGGCCGCTGACGGATCGTAAATCGGAGCTCGGACGAAGATGTTATGGAAGAAAGAGCCTTTAAGTCTTTTCGGAGAACTCTGCTCAGAGGAAAGGGGAGGAGAGGGGTGAGTTGAAAAAGAGGAGGGGACCCCTCCTTTTATAGGCAAGAAAAGAAAAAGTAAACGACATGTACTTTATGGTACATGGCATGTACTCGGTTATTTCACATGGTCTACACGCGACTTCCAACACGGATTCGCGGCCGTTGACTGGTCAACACACGGTTTGAGGGTAACGCATACGCAGGGAGGGACTACACGGCGTGTAGTACTCGACACATGGTGTGTACCCATTTATTGCACACGGCAAGGACACAGATCCAACACGGTACACAGCCGTTGACTGGTAACGCATACGCGGGGAAGGACTACACGATGTGTAGTACTGGACACACGGTGTGTACCCATTTATTGCACATGGCAAGGACACGACTCCAACAGGGCACACGACCATTGACTGGTAACACGTACGCGGGGAAGGACGACACGACATGTAGTACTGGACACACGGAATATACCAATTTATTTCACACGACAAGGACACAGCCTTCAACATGGGGTATACCCGACAAGGGGGTACACGGCGTGTACTCGCACAACACGGCGTGTAGTTTCAAAATTCTGGAAAGTGTAGGAAAACTCTATTTTACCCTCCAGAACACATCATGACCTTATTTTTGACAAAGGAATGGGCCGGAGAGGTTAGGGCCATTACAGAAGGGTAGGTACAGAACTGAATCACTCATCCATGTTGTACGTCCCGTCTGGTCCAACTATGAGCAGCATCCCGTCCGTCACCCTCAGCCTCATCCACTGCTGACCGCCATCTGAACAGAACAAAACAAGGCGCGGGCGAAGCCCTTGCAGTGGTGAGTATAAAAATACTCAGTAGGGGACCCCGAGACCCCCGAAGGTCTCCCAGAATCCACAAAGGATAAAACACAACAGAAAGATACAATCATGAAGTATCAACCAATCCAACACAGGTATATGACCATACATATACCTAAGTTATCAATCACAGTCCGACTCCAACTCTCGAGCACAAGCACAAACCATTCCACAAAGGAAGTAAAGTCATTCACCATGATGATAATGGTTGAAAGACATTACTCAGCTCACACAAGTATACATCATTCATAGAGTGATATAGATGATCAGATGTAGCCCCTGATTCATCTAAGATGTCGGACCCACACATGATACAGGACCAGCTAGCTGTGGGACCAACACAGGATACATGATCAGCTATTCTGTCAAACCCACACATGATATAGAAACAGAAATCAGAACTGTCAGACCCACAGTGGTTCCCAGTATAGTAGTCATCGCTGTCGAACCCACGGAGGATTCTGATACAGTAATCTTCGCTGTCGAACCCACAGAGGATCCTGGTACAGTATCGTCACTGTCGAACCCACAAAGGATTCTGACATCTCATTCGGAGCTAGCCCTAGGGTTTCCGTACACAACACACTTGATTCCAGGAGGGTCTGATCCTCAAGCTAAGTGTCGATACATCAAATATCACAAAGTTTTGAGTTGATGTATCCCGTATTTCTGTCTCATCATAAGGAACCCAACGTGAAAGATGGAACATCAATCGGACGCCCGGTCTGAGAGTTATTGGAATTTCGGTTCCAGAGGTCTGGTTGAATTTTAGGATCAAACCAACCCGGTCGTACCCCAAATGCCTCTAAACCTTAGGTGGAGTATTCCAAAAGAACCATCTCACACCAATAATTCCATCGCCGCAGGCGGTACGTCAATCAGACACTCGTAGCCCTAGATACAGACAAAAAGGTGTATTCCAGTATAATGGGTCCAGATCCGGTCACGGTCAGACCGTCCAGGCCCGACCTGATCCAAACCGTGTTCTGAGCCAATCCAAGGGGGAAGCCCGGCCCGAAGGGCGGCCCAGCCTGAAGGTGCAGCCCGGCCCGAGGCGGCCCGACACGAGTTACCCCGGCCCGTGGCAGCCCGTCACAGCCAGAGGGCAGCCCGGCCGAGGGCTGCCCGACCAAGGGTGGCCCGGCCAAGGGCTTGGAGACCCGAAAGCCAACAGGAGACCACCTCAACCATGGCCAGGGGGGAACCGCACCCCACTGGCACCCGAACGGCTTAGCCATTCGAGTAGAATCAAACCGGCGCCCGATGGTGCCGGTCCAGCTTAAGCGGGACGCGACGGGGTCCCGTACCTCCTGGCTGGCTCGAGAGGCCCGCCGCTCACCGTCATTAGTGCGACATGATGGCGCCGCACCCTCCGTTGGGGCCTGGTCTTTCCGCGGTCCCTCTCCACCAGCACGGCACGACGGCGCCGTGCTTACTCCACTCCGTCCAGCCCGGGCCACGGTCCCCCTCCACCAGCACAGCGTGATGGCGCTCTAAATTCTTTGCTGCAGCCCGCCCTGGCCGTGGCCCTTCTCCGGCACGGTGAGATGGTACCACACCCTTCTGGCTCCGCCACGGCCCGCCTGGCCGTGAATTTTCTTTGTGTGTCATGACGGTGGCCCTTGCGCTGCCAGCTTCTTCCGCTATCCACCTCCGTCATCAATAAGATCAACAAAAAGGGGGAGGGTCG
This sequence comes from Viscum album, assembly GCA_963277665.1. Taxonomy (NCBI): domain Eukaryota; kingdom Viridiplantae; phylum Streptophyta; class Magnoliopsida; order Santalales; family Viscaceae; genus Viscum; species Viscum album. The sequence goes on from OY728161.1 coordinate 632,877,154, forward strand.
GGCTGTGTTTGTGCGGACCGAGCCCTCCTCGTTAAGTCGGTAACAATAGGCACATCATTCCACCAACTTAACGATGTAGAACAGAGGGTAAAAATCAAACATTAAAGAAACCCCTACCTCGATTTCAGTGTTCAACGATGGAGTCACGGAAGACGGATGTCGCTTCATCGACGTCGGAAAAGAATGTAACTGAGGACTGCGGTGCTTCCCTTACCTACCTCGGTTGAAGATGGAAGAAGATGTTGCTTCACGTTCTTTGGAGACGAGGAGTGTTCTTCGTTGGAAGAAGTCATTTCTCCAAGAGTTCTCCCAAAGCTATTATGTTTCAACTTCCAAAATAAAATAATATCCTCTCTATTATTTTATTCATACCATGAATTCAAAATGGAATTCAAATGAATTCAAATCCCTACCAATTAATGAATTAATTGTGAGAGCTTAATCAATTAATTAATGGGGGTTGGCACTTTAATGAGATAAGGTGGATGGTGGAGGGTTTAACCCACATAAATGGGGGGTTCCAAGGGTTTCAAGCCCATGTGGGCCCCACCTAGTAATATCCTCCCATGGGAGGTTATGTGGGGGTGGCCCCACCACTATCCTCCCATTAGAGGTTTTAACCACCACACATAGAAAAATATGTTGCACATATTTTTATTTAATTTATTTAGAAAACCCTCAAGATTAACCTCCAACCTTGATAAAACGCAACGGCGGTAAAGATCTCCTTAAGAAAATACTGGCACTGTGAGTTCAACGGTGCCCTCAGATTTCAATTCTGAGCACCGCTTCAATAGATATAAAATCCCGCACGTAGGTTTACTTAACGTACCCGAACAAAACATCAAAAATTGATTCCGGCACACCGGGCCTCAGAATCTGGTGCCGTCAGAAACCGCGGACTCGTAAAATTCCTATGTATTTAAGAAAAATATTTTCCACAATATTTCCAGGTCTTTAAACTTACAATATAATGCATGTGAACTAATTCCAAGGACACATTTTTTGTTTCCTACTATTCTTTATTACTCACACCCTGCACAAGTATCATGATACATGTTTAGAATCATGTATCAGGATCCAAAAAAGAGAAAGGGTCTAATTTAATGTGGTTGAGCCAAGTATAATTTATCTTAGAACATTACCAGGATTCACTCTAGAGGATTCCATATATTTACATATTTATTTACTTTCACTATTTATACTATGGTTTGTAATTCCATATAGGGAGTTTGTTAATTCTTTTATGTGACATGTTTTCCATTTGATTATACATTATTATGTATTATGTTACAATTTCTTATTTATTTGATTTTTTTTATGCATTATGTTTTGTTATTATTATTGGTGAAAGGATATGACACTGAGGGTATAGTCTACCCAAAAAAGGCATTCAGACTCTTGGGGTTAGTCCCCATCCACCGGCATATAGGGAGGCATGCATGTGTTCTCTGATATATCATGATTTTTCAATGTGGTTTGGTTCAAGGCATTAAAAAATTGCATCAAACAATAATTTTATAATTTTATTTTTAATTACATAGGATATGGAATAAAGAAGATAGGTTGTGTGGGACTCAAGTAGGGGGGTTTCCATGTTCCTAGTATGATCTTGTATAACCGACCTCTGAGTAACCATTGATGATATTTCTATTACTTATTATTGGATTTGGGTGATTTCATGTATCATGACTACGTATATAAGACTACATTCCATATATATACCTATCCATTACTACATAACAGTTCTAAAATTTAATTCCTTGATTGTTCTATCTATTTAGGAAAAACCTATATTCTATTTGTGTGATATATATGTATAAATACTTTCATGATATATCTTTTCAAGAATTAATTATTTAAACTCAAGAATGTTATTATTCTTTGTATATAGATTACTATTAATAACATGTAAGTATTGAGAACCTTGGTTAGTGTTTGGAGGGATATACCATAGGTTAAGGGTGTACTCATAGGAGAATCTTTGTGTGATCCAATAAACTGGTTAAGAAAAATATTAAATGTTTTAAATATTTACTTCATGTTATAGAAAATGAAACCTCAGAGACATTTTACTAGACCGTTTAGTGGAGTAGGCTAGACTGCTCATATGGGGAAGGAAGTTACAATTCTACCACTAGTCATGTAGAAGAATGCTCCTTCACCTACCTTGGTAGTTCTAAAGGAAGCACCACTTCAATACAACTTCACAAGAGTTTCCCCCGATAGATGAGTTTTTTTTTAGATAGAACTCATTATAGGTTCACAACCCATTTTGATAATCTATTATCATTTTGGGATGGTTGAGTTAAAGGAACTCAAAGTACAAATTTAGGACATGGATTATAAGGGATTTGTAAGATGACTACATCATTGTGGGGTAAACCTAATACATTCACCAAGAAGTAAGATGGTATTATTCATATCCATATTGATTATAAAAATATGAACCATGTGATAGTGAAGAATATGTTTCCCATTCCAAGGATTGATTACCTCTTTGATCAGTTATGGGGAGCCTGATGGTTCTCCAAGATTGATATCTAATTAGGCTATCACTAATTGAGTGTTAGAGATGAAAACATCCCAAAGATGGAGTTTTTGAGTAGATATGGGATTTATGAGTACCTGGTAATGACTTTTGGATAAATTTATGTAATATCAGTGTTCATAGACCTCATGAACAATATATCCCACCCATTTCTTGACTTGTTTTTCTTGGTGTTCATCGATGTTACCCTCATTTAACCGTCGATTGTAGAGCATAACGCTAGACATATTGAGATATTCATATGTATGCTTCATGCACATTGATAGTATTCCAATATGTAAAAGTGTAACTTTTGGATTCTAGAGGTGAAAGTCATGTGGTATGTGATTTTTGATATTGGTATATCCATGGGCCATGGTAAGGTTGTGGAAGTGATTTTCTGAAATTTTTCACAAAACATGTTTGAAATCAGTATATTTATATGTTTAATGGAATACTATCAATGCTTTATCTAAGACATTCCCATTTATCAGTACCCATTACTACATTGATAAAGAAGAAAGTAAAGTTTCTATGGTTAGACCAAAATGAAGAGGAATTTCTTAAGATGAAGAGGAAGTTGAATATAGATCTTGTATCAATTATTTATGAGATAAGGATTAGATACTTCATATAATGAAATACATCAGACATTAGTTTTTTAGAATTTCTACCATAGAGGGACTGGGTAGTAGATTATGGTCTATGTCAGCTATGACCCCATGAGAAAAAATCTCCCACCCATGAACTGGAGTAAACATCCATGGTCCATTATTTGAGGTGTTTGCGACAAGACCTCTTCATTGGGAGGTTTGTTATCTATGCAGATCAAAAGATCCTCCTCTACATCTTCACACAACATAACGTCAATTTGAGATAAAGGTGCTGGTTAGAGTACCCATAGATGTTTTATTATGAGATAGCCATTGAACCATGTAAAGGTAATGCCACTATAGATGCATTTATACATAAGAAACAGGTTACTAAATAGCTTAGAAAACATACTATAGAGGAATAGTAGAACCTAATGACCCTATTAAATGACCAAATGATGGTTTCTACCAAGGATCACAGATCAATGAATTGTGATCAATTAGTGATCATATCTTCTATAGTAGATAGGGTGAAAGATTATCATGAATTTGAACCTAAATGTGATATGATGTCAGAATGACTTGTACGTAGTGAACCGATATTTGAGTGGTCATTAGATAATGATGATGAGGTGATCATTATATAAGAGAGAGTGGTTGTACCTGTTTTCATTATGGGAAATATAATATTAGGCTTCAATACCAATAAGTGACTCATTCATCTTGGAGTAAAAAAGATGCACCATGACATCATGCCATAGTTATAGTGGTAAAAAATATAGAGGTACATTACTATATTTGTTTCTAGATACCTCAACTATTTTAGGATAAATGATGATTACCAATATCTTGGGTGACTACTCCATCCACTTCCTATGCCTCTAGGGAATGTGGAGGATTATACAATGGACTTTTTGATGGGGTTTCCTTAAACTCTAACTATCCATGACATTTTCTGGGTGATTTTCAGTAGGTTAAAAACTATTTATCATTTCTTACTAATCTATGAGACTCACTCAGTAGACAATAAGAGAAATATGTATGAATTTCAATAGTATGATTTCATGGAGTTCCTAGGATAGATTTATATAATAGGGACACATGGTTTAAATCTCAATTTTAGAAGGTCTTGTAGAATTCCTTAGGGACTCAACTGATATTGGGTACAACATACTATCCGTTGAAATATGGTAAATTAGATCAAATGTTCCACATATTAGTGGATATTATGTAGGATTATCTCCCACAAATTGAAATAGAGTGGGATAATAAACTATCCTTTGTTAAGTTTTCATGTAACAACAGTTACTAGGATTAAATTTATATGGATCCTTATGAGGTTCCCTATGGTAGGCCATTTCAATCATCACTTTTTTGGAATGGTGTTTCTATGGTAGTAGTTGTGGGGCCTATTATGGTAAATGAGACATCCGTGAGAGTAAAAATGACTAAGAAGAGGTTGATCACAACTCCGAGTTACCAGAAGTGTTATTCCAACCTAGCATGATACCATTGGATTTTAAATTAAGTGACCAAGTCTTGATGATGTTGACTCCTTGGTTGTTCCATAAACATATGAGGAAGAAAGACAAGCTAACACATTTTGTTTGACCCTTCATCATCATTTAATGGGTTGAGAAAATGTAATACGATTTGGATATTCCTTCACATTACTAAAGTATGCATTATGTGTCTCAGATATAGAGGCTCATTCCTGATCCTATTCACTTCATCGATTACATGGGTGTTGATATGGAGCCTAACACATCCTAATGGACATTTTAGAATATAATGATAAAGTTATTTGATCGATGGTGATACCACTTTTCTGGATGCTATGGAATGATGGAAATATCCATAAGGATACATAGTAGTGGGATTAATATGTTCAAGTTCAATGGACCAAGGTCACTTAGTTGATTCCTTGAAGGCACTAAAATAAGATGAGAATTTTTTATAATGGGGATAATTCTAACATCCTCACATTGATTTACTAGATGATTTTATGCTTATAAATATCAAATTATATATTGTTTAATTTTATATATGGTTGTTTAAGTGGTTATTTTTTAGTGATAAAATGTTTGAGAATTGGTGTTTAAAGTGTTAAAAATGAGGCATATATAGGTGGGGATGTGAAGCTACCACCAGCTAGCCAGTGGACTCCAACAGCCACCCGTTGGAGGTGTTATAGGTATATAGTTTGTATAGACCCAACCTTACACAAACCTACTCAAGTACCCTGGAAACCCAATAAACGATATGGCCCTAACATATACTTAAGAGAATTCTTGATCCCCATGGGTTGATGACTAGCATCAGGCATCATACAACATGCAAGTGGGAAGAAATTTTCTACAAAACACAATATAAGTAAGACCACAAAATCAATATTCATACAAAATAAACTCAACTGGGAGTAATATAATAGAATTTGATAAGGAATTAAATCACAATGTACTAAAAACCAAGTAAAAAAACATGTAAAAAAGAACCCAATTCTGTAAGGACACAACTCATGTCGTCCAATAATCAACATACAGTTCCACCTCCAAAATATATTCCCCCAACTCGAACATGGAAAGAGATAATCTACAAACACCCGAAGGAACAAGTAGGGTGTGAGATAAAAATCCTAGTAGGTTCTCACCAAGGATTCCATATCAGATTCCAATAAAGATTAACCTATGGAATTCTTTCAATTTTAGAATAAATAGGTTATTTATTTTAAAGTGTATTTAAACAAATCATTCTATACAATTAAAATGCAAGGAAATAATCAATTCAACGACTTTACAAGTGATGGAATATTTCTAAAACAATGGAGTAAATTAAAAATTTATATAAAATATTTTATATAAATCTTGAACACATTTAAACTAGTTCAACCACATTGTAATATATTTTTATCTCAAATATAAAACAAGCAACAAACATTGTCATCTTCTAAATAGGTATGAATGTTCCAGGATATAAGACTTTGTACTCCTAAAGTGATTATGTCAACATGTTTATACACATGTAACTATGAAATTGGAAAAAGGTGACTCACCACCATCCCATAAAGGGTGTGAGATGATGTATTTATATTTTAGAATGTTGTATAAGGATAGTGTGTTTCCAAATAACTCAAAAACTACCTGAGTCTTGCATGTGATGTTACACAATAAATGATGGGAAATTTATTTAAATACTAATTAAAATAAAATTAAATCCCTTTCCCCCATTTAAAATTCCAATTTTCAATTTAAAAACAAAATAGGTTTTAATAAATAACATACCTATTTAACAAGATAAAACCATCAGGTTTCTATAAAAACTTATTAATCCATTTTCCCAAGTTTCAATTAAATTCAAAACCAATTAAATCCATTTCACAATCCATTTAAATAATTAAATTCACCAATTTAATTAAAATATTTTCCATAAAATTTAAAAATTAAATTAAATGTTTATATCAACTAATTTCCATAAACGCTCCCTATTTCAATGGAATTGAGGGGTTTTTCTAATTTTCATGCCAAAACCATTTCAAATAACTTAATTCATTGGAATTGGGTTTTATCAAATAAATTGAAAACAAGTTTGTGGAATTTAATTTAAATTATAAATTTAAATAAATTATGAAATTCATGGTAAATCAATTTGGCCCAATGGAATTGAATGACCAACTATTTTTTCAAAACCAACACTCGTAAAGGAATCGTCAATGAGAACAAAGGTGTAGAAGACCTCAAAACTTAACCAAAAAATGAGATCTAAACATAAAGATAGTATATTAATCAATTTGAAGACAATCCATTTAAATCCCAAAGATGAAAAAAGAGATAAAGAAGAATAATGAAGATAATTATTACCCAGGAATCCACACTGCAAGAGAAACGATGATATAATGCTGAACGAAGGAACCAGAAGGGTTGGTGGATCCAAGATCTCCTAGGTAAGGCTTTGGGTTGAGTGAAATGAAACTAGATAGGAGGAGAAAATAGGATCTTATCCATGAATCCTATTTGAAAAACAAAGTTATGGTATTATACAAATTGTATTCTAACTACACGTCATGAAATAGTTAAGTTTCATAACCTCCAAAAAATAAAACACTTTAAAAATAAAAAAGAGCTCATTAAATTAATCATGATTTGTAAAGTCTCAATAAATCTTGTAAAATTTAATGGTTTGAATCTTCTCATGACATTAACCTTCTCATAGTATGCACCTAATAACCATTACAAGTCGTGTAACCTAGTTACACGATGTGTAACCCTACGACAGTCTGTTGAAAAGTCCGATTTAAGCTATGAGTACAAAAAATATATGACTTCACCATTATTGTTATTATCCCAATTCATTCTCAAACTTACCTAGTCAATTGAAAGTAAAAAACATGATACGGTTAAAGATGTAGCGGTTGGATTGGTAATAGGATGTTACCATCTCACCCCCATAAAAAACACATATCCCTAGAAAGCCTATAAATAAGATTCAATGAAAAACAATGATTCCACTAATCTTTCATCAGTTCCTTGTATTCCCATGTCTCGTGATTATCAAAACCATGCTGCCATAGCACATAAACCAAATGTATCTTCCTACCATAAAGTACCTTGATCTGAAAATCAATTATCTTGACTGGACACTCAATCAAAGATAAATAAGGTTCAATCTCAAGATCAATCCAAATCAAATCATTAGATGGATCAGATAAAAAAATTCTTAGATTAAATTCATGGAATATGTTCTATATCAATGTAAGTTATGGTAGAAGTGATAAACGGTATGAAAATTTCCCCACCTATTCAACAACCTCGAAAGGTCCCACAAAATGGGGAGTAAGTTTCCCTTTATTCCAATGTTTTCGATGAACCAACTAGGGTGAATATTTCAAGTTCACCTAGACACCAATTGATAAATACAAAGTTCTGTGACGATGATCGAAATAATATTTATATTATGTTTGTTCCGTCAACATTCTCTGATGAATTACCTAAATCTTTGTTGTTGTCTAATGAACAAAACTTGGTCCAACCTAGTAACATTCACCAATCTATGTAAAAAAATGGATATTTAAAAAAATGACCTTAAAAAGACTCAAAATTATCCATTCTAATTGTGTACTAGTAAATATTGTTATAATAAAACTCAACTAGTTTTAAGTGATCTTACCAAGGCCCACCGAAGTCATGGGAACAAGAACAAAGTATATCCTGAAGAATTTTTATATCTCTCTCTATCTAGCTGTCTAACCGTGGATGGTAGTCCATGCTCAAATGGAACTGAGATCCCTGTACCTCCTTAAGGACTATCTAAAAGAGAGAAGTGAACAAAGTATCCCTATCAAAGACTATAACATATGGAAATATATGCAAACAAATAATATATTTCACATAGGGATTTCGCAACTCCTCAAATTTGATTGTATAATGAATGGGTATATAGTGAGTTGACTTGGTTAGCCTGTCAATCCCACACCATATCACATTCCCATTTCTCCGGGTATGATGAAACCCAGCCAAAAATACAATAGGGATTCCATTCCACTTATATGTAGGGACTGGAAGTGGCTAAATTAAACCCAAAGGTTTTTGATTCTCAGCCGTAACCCGGTGGCCTATATAATAGTAGGAAAAAAAATTAGCAATGCCCCATCTCATAACTAGGAACTAGAACATCCACTACATGTCAAAAAATATCTTATTGGTTCTAGGGTGTACCGCCCACCTGTAATTATGGAAATCCATCATCACAACCATTCTTGATGCGGAAAGCACAATGAAACGACCCTGATAGCATTGAAAACCATCTTTAGAGAACTACCATGGGGAAACTATCATCCCACCATAAATAGAGTCACTAATACTAAAAAATTCATCATTAATCTCTTGATCCTGATGAATCATTTCAAAAAGATAAAAATTCAACCGAACATTGGATAAAGAGACTTTATCCTCTTCCTACCAAACTCCAATATGAAACTGTGAAAATAGATCCATCAAATTCCTCTATTTAGAATATTCTTTCACTACCAGGGTTGGATGTTTCATTATCAATGCATCAGTAATGAAATTTCCTTTCCCTGTTGTGTAGGATATGTCAATGTTAAAAGATTATAGGTACTCCACTCAATGCCTAGGGTGGAGGTTCAAATCTATTTGAGAGAAGATACAACTCCAGTTTTTGTGTTCTGAAAACAAAATAAACATTTCTATAAAAACGTAGTTCCACGCATTCTTAAGTACGTGCATCATAACTACAAGTTGAAGGTCATGGGTATGATAATTCCTCTCATATGGGATAAGATAATGAGATCCATAAGAAACTAAATGATCTCCCTATATAAGAACACAACCCAAGCCTGAACATGATGCATCAAAGAAGACCACATAGCCCTGCCTAGCCTGTAGAAAAGTCAAGACTGGCGCAGTAGTCAAAAGAAATTTCATCACAAAAAAATGATTATGAATTTTATCATTCTAAGAAACCTTATTCCCTTTCGAGATAGAGTAGTCATTAGAGAAACCAACTTTGAGAAGTCATTCATGAACTGATGATAATATTCATATAAGACCAAGAAGCTCTGAATCTCAAATACATTTCATGATTGATCGCAAGTTATAAAATCCTTCACATTATCAGGATGAACTGATATACCCTATTTAGACACCAATTTTCCTAACAATTTCACTTCTCGAGTCTAGAAATCACACTTTTAAAGATTGGCATAATGTTGGTGAATTCTATACAAGCTTAAAACTATTATCAAATGATTCATATGATCCTCCATGGAAATAGAGTAAAAGAATGTGTTGTCCACAATGAATATAAAGAAGATATCCATATTCTCATTCAAAATCCTACTCATTAAATCCATGAAAACTACATGATAATTTTTTATAACAAAGGGAATAAAAACACACTCATAATGGATGTAACTACTCCAAAATGTGGTTTTCTGAATGTCAAATTCAATTTCCTCAACTAATGCTAACCAAATCAATGGTTAATACTTGAAAAACTCTTCACCCTTTGAACTAATCAAAGAGATCATCTATATGTAGAAATGGATATTTTTTCTTTACCATAACTCTTTTGAGATTCCATTAATCAACACATTGTGGAAGAGAACCATCGACTTTCTTAGCGAAGAGAACCAGAACCACCAAGGTGACACACTCAGGAATATAAAGAATATCTCAAGAAGATCATCCATATGAATCTATAAAGTAAGAGGAAATAGAAACTGGTTGAGTGCCTGACATTAAGTTAATGGAAAACATGACCTACCTTAACAGTTGAAACCTAGAGAAATAAAAAGAAAACAAGTTAGGAAACATGATGAAAACTGGAGGGAGATCACTACTCAAATATTGTCACTCCAGATCAAAAGAAAATATTGATAAAAATTTACCCATTACTTGATAAGAAAGTCCAATTTTACTTGAATTTGGGTCCCATTCTCCTTGGAAGACAAGAGACACACCACTGGGTGTAGTAAGGTATATCCACCAAAGATTACAATCAATCTGGGATATTTTAGAAATGAGAAAATTGAATCTGAAAATGACATCAAGACATTACTTGTTTAGGACCATAAAATTCCAAGACAGATCGACATCTAACAAAGAGAATACACATGTGGGACTAAGGACACCATTCACAATATTCATTTCAAGGGGTGTAATTATATCAATTTCACAAGATAAAAGCTACATATAATTATTTATAATAATGGAAATATGGGTTGAAATAATTTAATGAGATGCACTAGTATAAAATAGTGTAGTCACTAATAAAAAATATATAGTAATGGCACCTCTCATAGTTTTTAGACTCATGTCCGATTATGATAGAGACTTATTCATTGTGTGAATTAGCTTTATTCTGGATGCCTATGGATATAACCCTTTTATATGTGGAGAATCTGATTACCCCATAGATTAATGTGGAGATGATGATCATGTTCCACTATGTGGAGAATAAAAAACATGATAAAATCATTGTAACTGTCCAGAATATCGAAATGAGCTACAATTATTGGGCGCCTCAGTGAAAACCCTATTAGAATGTCCTAGATTAACACATAGTTAGAAAGTCAAAGGATTTACTCCTTATGTTGTAGGTTATCTGGAATGACCCCGATAATGAAAGCTATTGTTAGAATCATCATCCTCTCAATTTACCTTGAAGTAACTAACACCACCACTTGGAATAAAAGAAATTTCCATAAACCATGAATTTATATCCAGGTCCATCTCAACCATCATCACTCTATCTTGCACATCAGTATAAGTGGGAATCATTAGTAATAAGACCTGAGAATGGATATCTGATCAAAGTCCCAAATCTAACTTTCATGAATTCATCCTAAAATTAGATATAATATTAGGAAAAAACTGAAAAATCCGTGAAAAGAGGTTTGAATAATTAGTCACGATTTTATCGGTATGGTCAAGCTTGATGAACTCTATAGCCTTGGCCAATACAATTGAATCTGGATAGAACTGGTCTTTGGAAAGAAAATTAATGTCATTTCTCAAAAAGCCCTCATTTTTCCTGTATGTTTCCATTGTGTCCCACTATCTCTTTCTCGGTCCATCTAGCAGAATAGTGACACACTTTACCTTGATTTTATCCTTTGTCTCAAAGAACTCAAACAAACGTTCTATCCCACCCAACCATTCCTCAGCATGTGGACAATCAGTAGTGACTTTGAAAACTAATGGCCTCTGGTGAAAGAACTATTGATAATGATTATGATGAACATCCCCCAAAGGATCCATATGTGGTGCCTGAATTGGGACTAGAGGTGGTTCCTATCAAAGATCTTGGATAGTGTGCACAATAACCTCAATTAGAATCGGGTCCACTAGAGGATTCACTCACTATGGTTCAGCAATAGATTCATCCTGGATCTGAATAGCATGTATTCTGAGAGGCATGATGCTACAAAACATTAGTAGACAATAAAGAGGACATCAAATTAACACTCAAACAGATTAACAAGGGAAATTAATCCCAACATATAGAAAAATAAAAATTTGGATTTCACTCGATCCAAATCACAATATATAAAATACTAAACCTAATCTACAATACAACTTACCCCAACCAACCCTAGGGTCTTAAGGTTCATTGCAGTGAGATATGGTTAGAAACTCAATCGAAATTAACTCTTAAGTACCGACAAGATTTCAAAAATTCATAATGACTTCACAACAAAATCAAGATCAACAACAAAACATTGATACCATATAGTCACAAACCATCCTAGGTACCCTGGTAACCTAATAAATGATCTATCCTTGAAATATCTCAAAGGGAATTACCGATCCCCATGGGTTAGAGACTAACACCTGGAATCATAGAACATGAAAGTGAGAATGAAAATTTCCACAAAATGCAGTGGGAGCAAGACAAGAATGTCAATATACATACAAAATAAAAAAAACTAGGAGTAATGTACAAAAGTCAACAAGGAATTAAAGCACAAATTACTATAACCCAATTACCAAAAAAGGGAAAACAACCTAAGACCCTAAGAACAAAACTCACCATATCTTTCATGACCCGCCCTAGTGGGGCCCGTGCCGCAACTCCCCAAGCCCGCCTCCAATAGGCCAGGGGTTGGTGACTAGCACCGAGTAGGCATGTCACTAACAAGGGAGGCATTGCCTAAAAACCTAGACACACACACACACACACATCTCCAAGCCCACAAAGCTGAAAAGTAAAAGCTGCTGAATATGGAAATGCATGCATACACTAAAATCCCAACCAATAGAGTAAGATAGGAGAGTAAAGTAAAGTAATGTAAAACCATGGTCCAAAAGTACAGGCCCACCAAAAGAGAGTCTGCAACAAAGTCCAACCTGTAAATAAAGGTACTGGGACTGCAATCTGTAGCTGTAGGAATACACCTCGGCCTGTCCGATCTCACCGAGCACCGTACGGTCCTGGTCCGCCTAGAATCCTGTCAAAGGCTCGCTCGTCTGCACAAGACACGACACGTGTGGGAAAATCCTGTGCTGGGGTGAGTATAACAATACCCAGTAGGACACCCCGAAACCACAAATTAATACAACAAGGGAAATACCACAAAGGAAAGATACATTCAGCTCTACACAATATATATTTACAACATATAACAAGAATATCCAGATATACGCATACATGATCGACCATCGTGAAACCACCATTATGATCCAGCTCAAAGATTCCAATAAGAATGTAACAAGGAGAACACACTCCTAGGTCTGAAGAGAGAGATATGAAGTACTTGTTCCAGGAGAACACACTCCACAAGTACTTGAGAATATGATTCTCAGATGAGGATCACAACCAATAGCTATCGGGTGATTCCATCAACTCAGTCTGAACTAATCCGCTTAGTAGAGGATCGACACCTGGGTAAAGTAGGTCATATCGATACCAAGAACTCCACTAAGGGTTCCAGGAATGAATAGGGGATTCGGCTCCAAGTCTCACAGAGGGGATTCCAACAACTCTATTCAAGAAGTCCTACTGAAGAGATCATACTCCTGTACCTAGGAAATGATACCAGAAACCTTCAGGGGAAAGAAAAGGGGTACGAACCCTAAAAAAGATAGTCCAAGTCATAGAAGAAAAATGGCCCAAGCCAAGTAAAATAGGTTACACGGTGTGTAGTATGGCTACACGCCGTGTTCCTTGACCCCGAGTACAACACATGTAAACGGACCATGGTAATAGGCTTGTTGTATAAAATGTAACTACATGGCGTGTAGTAGGATTACATGCTGTGTCCGAGCAACTGAGGTTCACTCTGTGTATGTTGTCTATGTGCCCGTACACGGTCTCTTTCCGTGTCGCCTGCCCATGTACTAGTACATGGGGTATCCCGTGTATCTGGCCGGGTCTGGCTGGGGATGGGTATTCACACCGTGTCCTTGGCCATGTACCCAACCCGTGTTCGTGTACTCTCGGAGTACACGACAGGTGGTCCGCAGATGAACACACTCCATGTAGCCCATACTTCACCCCGTGTAGTCAGGATTTCTTCAGAACCCTCATCTTCCTCCTCATGCCTCGGCCGATCTTCCAGATCTTTATTTTGTCGTCAGTTTTCCATGAAACTCAATGCGCCTATTCATTTCATCATCCTAACACTGAATCCGGGTGTTTCAGACCTTCAATCGGCTTGAAAAACAAGCGTTGATTCATCCAAAAGAAAACGCACAAAAACCCATATCTCTCCATCCACTCCGAATTGTCCATCTCCACCGCAGTCTCACCTCCGTAGCGTCATTACAGGGTTGGATCTACAATCTCAGATCATTGCGCCAATAAACGAACGTGCAACGATCGATTTCCTCAAAGAACGTCAAGCGCGAGGAAGAACGTGGAATCTACATAAAGAAAGGAGAATTTAATTGCAAAAAAAAACAAGAGGGATGAACCTCAATTGCTTATTGTGACGTTCCGGGTTCGTCGTCGTTAGATCAAAACCAAAAAAATCAACAGATTAAATCGCAAGGATGAAGATCTTCCCCAAAATCCCTGAAAAAGACCATCCCACAAATACGATTGATCCGTAGGCTAATATGTTCGTGGATTAGTCCACAATCACCATAGAAATCAAGAATAGGGAAAGGAAACCAAAAATCAAAACGTCGTACTTGGATCTGCGACGTTCGTTGGCGAAGATCCGGTCACTGCGTCGTCATCGCTGGCGAAACCCATCAAGAACGACGTCTCCTCATTGGGGTTTCCTCCATAGACTCCAAGGGTTTCAGGGTTATGAGGTTTGTATCCATGGACCCCTACACAACCAATTATTCAAAAAGATAAAATATATCTTCTTCAACAAGATTTAATAAAATATTTTTATTAAATATTTTATTACTGTTACATCCAAAATCTAGATTTCACCACTGAACTGCACCGTTCGATGTTAGGCATCGCTTAGGGTAAAATTGCTGCTCTAAACGCAACGGTGCCCTCATATTTCTGATCTGATCACCCGTTCAGGAGTTATTCCACTTTTTTAGGGAAACCACATGCGCGTGCAATTTAATCATTTAATTAAATTAAAACATTTTTTCCGAGCTCACCGGGCCTTGGAACTGCACGTCGTCTCAGAGCCTGGTCTCAAAATAATTCTCATATAATAATTAAATAGAATACAATGAAATATTAGACATTACATCACACCCACATTAGGGATTTACGTCCCCGAAAATCGAAAAAAAATGCCACTCAAAAAGATGTGGGTACTGCACACGAATCTGAGCCTCTCGCTCCCACGTGCTCTCCTGGAGATTCTTGTGCTGTCACCGAACACGCACCAAGGGAATAGCTCACCCACGAAGGATCTTGTCCTGCCAGTCCTTGATCTCCACTGGGTACTCAGAAAAGGTTGCTCCATCAACGATGTCCAGCTCGTCCCAGTCGATAACGTGCGATGGATCATTCACGTACCTCCATAGCTGTGACACATGGAAGATGATGTGTACCTGGTCCATCAGAGGAGGTAGAGACAAGTTGTACACCACCTCACCAACTCTACTCAGAACATGAAAAGGGCCGATGAACCTCAGAGATAGTTTAATGTCTCGGTCAAATCTCTACAATCCCCGTCAAGGTGAGACCCAAAGGAACACATGGCCTCCCTCCTCGAACTCCAAGGGCCTCCGTCTCCTGTCAGCATAGGACTTCTGCCAACTATATGTAGTCTTTATCCACTCCTGGATGTCTTGCACCTTCTCCATAGTAGCTCACACCATCTCTAGGCCCATGAGTGATGACTCTCCTGGGTTAGTCCAACAAAGTGGTGACCTGCAAGGTCGCCCATACAATTCCTCTAATGGTGCCATACCAATAGTGGAATGATAAATGTTGTTATAATGAAATTCCAACAGTGGTAGGTGATACTACCAGATATGAATGAAGTCAAGTATGCAAACTCGTAGCATATCCTACAGAACCTGGATGGTCCACTCTGTCTGACCATCAATCTAAGGATGAAATGTTGTGCTCAAGCATAACTGAGTCCCAAAATATTCCTACAATCATTTCCACAAATGGGATGTGAAACGAGCATCACGATATGAGATGATCATGGATGGTACTCCATGAATCCGAACTATCTCCTGCACGTAGAGGCATTCCAGGCTCTCTACTGAACTCTGCTCCCGTATGGCTAGGAAGTTTTCAGACATGGTGACCCGGTCAACGATCACCCATATGGAATCGTGTCCCCTGGACGTACATGGTAAACCCATCAAAAATTCCATTAATATCCCATCCCACTTCCACTCTGGCACCTCAAGGGGCTGAGTCAAACCTGCTGGCGCCTGATGCTCAGCCTTTACTTGCTGATAAGTAAGGCACCGAGAAACAAACATTGCCACACTCTTCTTCAGTACTGGACACCAGAACTTACATCGGAGGTCCTGGTACATATTTTCCACACCTGGATGCACTGACAAAGGAGATGTATGGAACTCCCTCAGAACCTCCTCCCGCAACGTCACTTGTACTACTGTGCACCCTCTTAAAAGAACAGCGTGCTCCCCACCTTCTAAATATCCATCAACAGCATCGTCTTCGGATATATGAGCACGTAAAGTCTAACTGCTAGAATCTTTGAGATGTGCTTCCCTGACTCACTGTAAGAGTGGAGGGGTAACAACCATAGACTGAAGGTAAGATCCCTTATCTCTATCCAAAAAGGATAGCTGTAAAGAGGCCAACTGTCTCATCTCCTCATCCAGCAACTGCGAACTGGATTTCCTTATGAGAGCATCTGCTACAACATTCCCCTTTTCAGGAGTATAAATGATCTCAAAGACGTAATCCTGGAGGAACTCAAGCCATCGCCTCTGTCTAAAATTCATATCCTTTTGAGAAATGATATATCTGAGACTCTTGTGATCAGAGTAGATGGTAAACCGCTCGCCCATCGGGTAGTGCCACCACATCTTCAACGCGAAGACTACCGCTGCTAACTCAAGATCAGGGGTCGCGTAGTTCTACTCATGTGGACTCAACTGACGTGATCCATATGAAATCACTGATTTCCTCTATATTAGAACACAACCAAGCCTGGTTCCTGATGCGTCGCAGAACACTACGTACTCGACACCCTCTTCTAGTAGTCTCATGATTGGGGCACTCGTCAGACTCTGTCTCAACTACTGAAAAGCCTGCTGGCATCTTTCATTCCACACGAAAGGCTACCCCTTCCGGGTCAAAGCTGTCAAGGGTGCTGAAATACTAGATAAATCAATAATGAATCTCCGATAGTAGCCTACAAACCCAAGGAAACTCCGCACCTCCGTTATACTCCGGGGTGGCTCCCATGATCACACTGCCTCTACCTTGGCTAGGTCCACTGCTACACCATCTACTGAGATAACGTGTCCAACAAAGTGGACCTCATATATCCATAATTGACACTTCGAGAGTCTTCCGTACAACTGGTGCTCTTGGAGTGTGTCCAGAACCATCCATAGGTGACTTGCGTGCTCCTCCTCTGACGCAGAGTACACAAGGATATCACCGATGAAGACCGCTACGAACTAATCTAGATAGAGATGAAAGATCCGATTCATGAGTCCCATAAACACTACAAGGGCGTTCATCATGCCGAAGGGCATTACCATGTACTCATAGTGACCATAGCGACATCTGAAAGCCGTCTCTTGTATATCCTCATCCCATACTCACAACTGGGGATAGACTGATCATAGATCAACCTTCGAGAACCATCGTGCCCTTCTTAACTAGTCGAAGAGGCCATCAATCCTCAGTTGTGGATACCTGTTCTTCACAGTCAGTTGATTCAAGAACTGGTAATCCACACACAGCCTCAAGCTTCTGTCAGCCTTCTTGGAAAACAACACTGAGGCCGCCCAGGGTGAAACAATGGGTCTCACGAAGCCCTTCCTCTGCAAGTCTTCCAGCTGCACTCTCATCTCGTGAAGCTCTGTAGGAGACATCTGATATTCTGATGCTGATATCAGTGTTGTCCCAGGTAGAAAATCAATGTAGAAATCTGTCTCGCGATGGGGAGGTAGTTCGGGGACATCCTTTGGAACGACGTCCTCATACTCAACCACTACCGCTGGAAACTGGAAAATCATAACATCTACTGCGCCAAGGGCTAGGCTAGCCAAATGATGTGAAATTGGTTGTACCTTCCTACGCACGAGTCCATCCTGGACTACCAGGGTCTACATTTCACCGATGAAGGAGAACCTAATTCCATCACTGCGGATACACTACACCCTTCGCCTAAAATAGTCAATCTGGGCATGAACTGTGGATAGCCAATCCATACCAAGAATTACATCGTAAGGCCTCGACACTACCACCAAGAGGTTCCAACAAAAACTCTCACCTCCAAGGGTCCGGTCACATTGTCTACAAAGGTGTTTGATCTCTGAATCTTATCCAGTCGGTGTTTCTAAGCGTAAGGGTCGAGTCAACAGATCAAATGGAATCTCAAGGTGTTGAAAAATATAAGAATCCAGAAAAGAATGACTAGCACCTATGTCTATCAGTACGGTAGCCAAAGTAGAAAAGACACAGATTGTACCTCTGATGCCACTCTGCCATGACCCGTCCTAGTGGGGTCCGTGCCACAACTCCCCAAGCCCGCCTCCAATAGGCCAGGGGTTGGTGACTTTCACTAATTAGGCATGTCACTAACATGGGAGGCATTTCCTATAAACCTTCACACACACACACACACACATATCTAAACCCACAAAGCTGAAAAGTAAAAGCTGCTGAAAATGGAAATGCATCTATACACTAAAATCCCAACCAACAGAGTACGATAGGAAAGTAACGTACAATAATGTAAAACCCTTGGCCAAAAGTAAAAGCCCACCAAAATAGAGTCTAAAAAAAGTCCAACCTGTAAAGAAAGGTGTTGGGACTACAATTCATAGCCGTAGGAACACACCTTAGCCTCTCCGATCTCACTGAACACCATCTGGTCCTGGTGCGCCTAGAATACTGTCAAAGGCTTTCTCTTATTCACAAGACATGGCATGTGCGGGCAAAGCCCATGCAGGGGTGAGTATAACAATACCTAGTAGGACACCCCGAAACCACAAAGGAATACAACAAGTGAAATACCACAAAGTAAATATACACTCAGCTCTACACAGTATATGTTTATATAATATATAACAAGAATATCCAGATATACTCATACACGGTCGACCATCGCGAAACCACCACTAAGATCGAGATCGAAGATTCCACTAAGCACGTAAAAAGGAGAAAACACTCCTAGGTCTGAAGAGAGAGAAAAAAAGTACTCATTCCAGGAGAACACACTCCATAAGTACTTGAGAATATGATGCTCAGATGAGGATCACAACCAATAACTATGGGGTGATTCCATCAACTCAGTCTGAACTAATACACTAATCATAGGATCAGTGCCTGGGTAATGTAGGTCAGGACGATACCAAGAACTCTACTTAGGGTTTTAGGAATGAATAGAGGATCCGACTCCAAGTCTCACAGAGGGGATTCCAATAACTCTATTCAGGAATTCTTACTAAAGGGATCATACTCTTGTACCTAGGAAATGATACTAGAAACCTTCAGGGGAAATACCAAGGGTATGAACCCTAAGAAAGCAAGTCTAAGTCAGAGAAGACAAATGGATCAAGCCAAGTAAAATAGGTTACACGGAGTGTAGTATGGTTACACGCCGTGTTCCTTGAATTCAGGTACTGCCCATGTAAATAGACCATGTCAATAGGCTTGTCGTATAAAAAGTAACTACACGACATGTAGTTGGATTACATGCCGTGTCTGAGCAACTGAGGTTCGCTCTGTGTACGCTGGCCTTGTGCCCGTACACGGTCTCTGTCCGTGTTGCCTGCCCGTGTACTAGTACACGGGGTATCAGGTGAATCTTTCCAGGTCTGTCTGGGGAAGGGTATACACGGCGTGTCCTTGGCCATGTACCCAACCCGTGTCTGTGTACTATCGGAGTACACGCTATGTGGTCCGCCAACGAACACATGCCATGTAGCTGATATTACACGCCGTGTAGTCGGGATTTTTCCAGAACCGTTGCTTTCCTCCTTGTACCTCGGCCGATCTTCCAGATCTTGATTTCGTCGTCCATTTGCCGTGAAACTCAAGAAGCCTGTTCGTTTCATCATATTAACACCGTATCCAGGTGTTTCAGACCTTCAATCAGCTCGGAAAACAAGAGTTGATTCATCCGAAAGAAAATTCCCAAAAAACCATATCTCTCGATCCGCTCCGAATCATCCATTTCCACCGCAGTCGCACCTCCATAGCATCGTTCCGAGGTTAGATATATAATCTTGGATCATTGCTCTAAGAAAAGAATGTGCAACGATCAATTTCCTCCAAGAACATCAATTGCGGGGAAGAACGAGGATTCTACATGAAGAATGGGGAATTTAATCGCAAAACGAACAAGAGGGATGAATCTCGATCGTTGTTTGTGATGATCCGGGTTTGTCTTCATTAGATCAAAACCAAACTAATCAATATATTAAATCGCAAGGATGAAGATCTTCCACAAAACCCCTGCAAAAGCCCATCCCGCAAATAAGATCGATCCACGGGCTAATATGATCGTGGATTAGTCCGTGTTCATTGTAGAAATAAATTATGGGGAAAGGAAACCAAAAATCAAAACGTCCTACTTGGATCCACAATGTTTGTTGGCGATGATATGGCCGCTGCGTCGTCGTCGCCAGCGAAACCCTTCAAGAACATCGTCTCCTCGTTGGGGTTTTATCCAGAGCCTCCAAAGGTTTTAGGGTTATGAGGTCTGTAACCCTGGACCCCTACGAAAACCATTTTTTAAAAAGATAAATGATATCTACTGCAACAATATTTAATAAAATATTTTTATTAAATATTTTATTACTGTTACGTCCAAAAACTAGATTTCCCCACCGACTTGCACTGTCCAATGTTAGGCATCGCTTAGGGTAAAATCACTGCTCTGAATGCAATGGTTCCCTCAGATTACTGATCCGACCACCCGTTCCAGAGTTATTCCATGTTTTCATGAAAAATACATGCACACATAATTTAATTATTTAATTAAATTCAAACATTTGTTCCGGGCTCACTGGGCCTCGGAACTGCACGTTGTCTCAAAGCCTGGTCTCGAAATAATTCCCATATAATAATAAAATAAAATATGGAGAAATATGAGACATTACAATATCCAAGGTTTAAAAGATGGATCTACATCCAAAGGATCCTTTCCACCTACTCAAACCTAGAGGTAGATAATAAACAAACACCCGAAGGCACATGTACTGTGTGAGATTAAAATCTTAGTATGGTCTCACTAAGGATTCGATATCATATTCCAATAATAGATTAACCAAAGTAATGATTTTAATTTTAGAATAAATAGTATTGGAATTTTAATTCACATTTAAACAAATCATGCATTTAAATTTAAATTATGGAAAGTACATTAAGAAATAACTTTACATGTGATGGAATATTTCTAAAAAAATGGATTAAATAATACATTTATTTAAAAAAGATTATTTAAATCCTTAAGAAATGCACATAATTTCCACTACATTGGCATATATTTATAACTAAAATATAAAACAAGAGAGTAACATGGTCATCTTCCAAATAGGTACGAAACTTCCAAGCTATAGGAATCTGAACTCATTAAGTGATCGTGAATATATATGTATTAACACATCCCTCTAACATTGGCCAAAGTTGACTCATCACCATCCCATTGGGGATGTGCCCCACTAAATTTATGTTTTAGAATGTTGTATAAGCATAGAGCATGTCCAAATTACTCACAAACTACCTAAGGCTTGTATGATCTCTAAAAAAATCAGTGATGGTAAATTTATTTTAAGAATTCTTAACATATAATTAATTACCATTCCCCTATTTCATATTCAAATTTTCATTTTAAAACCAAAAATAGGTATTAATTAAAAACAAACATCTTTAACAAGATAAAACCACTGGGTTTTTATCAAAACTTATAAACCATTCTCATATGGTTAAAATAAATACAGAACAAATTCCATCAATTTAACAAAACATTTCCATAATTAAATTCAACAATTCAATTGAAATATATTCAATTAAATTTTTAATTGAATTTAATCAATTTAAATGAACTAATTTTCCAAAATGATTTTCAATTCAATGGAATTAGGGGTTTTACTAATTTTCACACCTAAACCATTTGAAATATTCCAATTCACTAGAATTGGGTTTCATAAAATCAATTGAAATAATTTTTGAGTAATTTAATTTAAATCAATAATTGAAATAAAATATTAAATTCATAGTTAATAAATTTGGACCAATAGAACAGACTCACCAACCATTTTCCTAAATTCCAACACTTGCAATGGAACCCGTTAATGAATAAGAAGGTGTAGAAGACCTCAAAAAGAAACCTAGAAACAATATCCCACATTATAAAGCATAGATAATTCAAATTCTAAAAGATCCATTGAAATACCAAAGGACGAGAAAGAGATAAATACAAAGAAAAAAAAGAATAATTTTTTGGGAATGCACAAAGTAAGAACAACGACGATCGAGCACCAAAAAAGTAAAAAGGGTTGAGGGGATCCAAGATCGCTAGGGGAAGGCTTTGGGTTAAGAGAAATAAAAATGGATAGGAGTAGAAGAGAGTATCTCATCTACGATTCCCGTTAAAAACTGCATTTGGGGTATTACATGGCATGTAATCCCACTACACGTCGTGAAATAGTTATGTTTCATAAATTTTAAAAAACACATCACTTTAAAATTAAAAAATCACTAATTAAATGACTCACGATGCATAAACTCTCATCCCATTATCTAAACTTTCACAGTGTGAGTCTTCTCACAACATTAAGCTTCTCATGTTATGCACCTAACAACCATTACACAATGTGTAACCTGGTTACAAGACATATAACACTCCTACGTCATATAGAAAAGGAAATTTAAAGACGAGAGTCAAAAAAATATATTAATTCAGTATTATAGGTTTTTTTGACAATTTGTTCCCAAACCTACCTAGTCAATGAAAAGGAAAACCATGACATAGTTAAATACATACTAGTCAGATTGGTAACATGATGCTACACCACTATAAAACTAATGGGGTTCCACCTTCCTACCAATGGGGTGCCACTGACCAAATAGAGGTGCTATAAGAACCAATTAGGTTATTCCCAACACATGGTCCAATCGATGAGGCCCACTGGCTATTCGGTGCTCCTTGTAAGAGGGTGAATTAATGAACCTTCAAATATTTTAACTGAATTAAGTTTTTAACCTCTTAAAACCCAATTTTTACCCCAATGGATCCATTATAAATTTTAGGACTCCCCAATTATTTATAAATATCTCACATTCATATCCATTTGATCCTTCATCATTGGATTTTTCAATGATTCTTGAACAAAAAGATATTCTTAGACATACTCAAAGTTGATTTTTCTCTTTGATATTTTTGTATGGATCTATAAAGTATATGTGGTCTATATATTTATCTTATGGTAAATTATCACTCTATTTGTTGATTAATGATGGATATTACTTATTGAAAATGACTTGTGATCAGATCAAGATCTACTACTAACAACATACATTATATAAGTTTGTATTTATGAATAATCTTCCTAAAAATTTATTCATGGAAGATTGATGATAAATGTCTAATCCATTGAAATAATTTGGTATATTGGATGATGTTTTTATGTGTGAAAAATTACCCATTGATCAGATCGATAATTCTCAATAACGGTTGATGTTTCCTTGTATGTCATTTTAGATCAATCAACTTAAGGCCTCAGTATTCATGAATATTATATTGGATATTCTCTCTGATGACAAATTTATAGTGGATTTGTCTTCATTGGATAGATTCAAGGTTAACTTATATAACCAATAAGGAATTCATGATTCATTCATCCTTTGACAATAGATCTAGTGAATTATTAACATGTCCTTAATACTACATCATAATTGGTTACAATGGATGAATTTTTAAGGAAAGTGATTCAAGAATAACCTTCATAACAAGGAATCTCATTGTGTATGTTTTCTAAACCTCTTTCTTTAAGAACCTAAATATGGGTTAGGAATTCTTAAATTGTGATATACTTATCCATGGGCACACAATGTGATCTAATATTCATTTTTTTGGTTTAACCTTGCATTACTTTATCAGGATTATGGAGGTAGGATTTTCCATTCCACTTAGATATCATGTATATAATTTCTATCATGATATTATGTTTTTTTTATTGAAATTATTTGTCCATTTTTGAGTTTTTATCATTCATCTGTGTGTTTTGGATATTCTTTCACACTAATGGCATGATTTGTGTGCATCTATATGATATGCCATGTTTATATATTTTTTACTTGTAATTTATTGTGCTATTATTAAATACATGGTAACAAAGTGATAGGTGGACCTGTTATGTCTCAATGGACCGATAGGGGGAGTGTGTTTAGGTGTTGAGTATGATTTAATGATTAGATCAATTTAGATAATTGGGCATGATTTCCTAGTGTGGCCTGACATTGGAGAATGATGGTCTATGTGATATGACCATAGAGGAGATAGTGGGTAATGATGGTATATGTGACTTGAAAATAGATATATTGATAGGGAATGATGGACTATTGTGGTCTTACCTGGATTACTAGGACCTATATAACTATTGAGAATCTTATATACTAGATCCTATATTTGTGATGTTTCCACGAACACACAGTTGTTATCTAGAATGGAACTAAAGAAGGTACATTTGATATTTTGGGAATCTTGGTTAAAACATGGACACTTGGTATGGTTTTTTATTGTGTGTTCATTTATTTATTTTTATTAACTACACTCCCATTCATGTAAACTTTTGGTAAAGACACATTGATGGTGTCTTAATGGGTTTTATTACTCACACACTGCACATGAATCTCAATGTACATGAATAATTCATGTAGAGGGATCCTAAAAAGGTTAAGGGGAATATAGAATATGGTTGAGACAATGGTTATTGAGTTGGGGGTGTTACCAGGTTATACTATAGAGGATTCCAAAGTTTTAATTATTTATTTTCTTACAGTCATTATAATTTGGTTTGGATTTACGGACACAAAACTTGTTAATTATTTTGTATGAAATATGTTCCATGTGAAACTATTTTATGATGTATTATCTTCTATTTTACTATATATTGTGTAGTTTTATATTTTATTTTTATTTTTGGTGAATGTATAAGATATTTAGGCTATGGTCTCCCCACTAATGGTGATCAGGCCATCAATGCAGGTTATAAGCCTATAACTTATGGGGAGAAGTGCATGGGGTCTTGCGAATATTTAGGTTAGACCTAGTGGTTGGAGTTTGGGTGTTGCTATTTTAATTTTTAAAATCTATTTCACAACCTTAAAATTTTGAAAAACGTTTTACAATGATTAAGGTTAAACAAGTTTAATGAGGGGTTAAACTAAATATATAGGGGTCAAAATAATCTAATTTTTTTTGAATCCTATTATTTTAGTATGTTCAAAACCTATCCCACCTTTAAAATTGATCCAATTTTGAGCCACTTAATTGAAATTAACATTATTTTTTGTTATAAGTTCATCATAAATATAAGTGTGACATGAACCCTGTTATAAAAGGGAACCACCTATTATCATCTATTTTAACTTCATGATACATTTATTTCATCCATGATCTTCCCAAATTCATTTATATCTTCTTTATCCACTTGATATATCTTCTTTTCTTTCCCTAATACAATCATAATAATTATTAAGGAGTAATCCAAAGGAGGATTTTCAAAAAAGAGGTATAACTCCTAACAAGTTTTTTTTAAATTTCTTTTTCTACATCCTAAAATCGTATCCTAACCATGTTTTTATAATAACATTAAAATATTCCATATAGTTATATGTTATTATGTGGATGGTACAACCCTTTTCCATCCTATGGTAAAATGAAAACACCACCCATGCATATGATTTGACTACCAACTCCATGAAGGGATGCATTTTGTTTGACAACACCACTTCAAAATGATGTTTGTTATGATGAATTTAACAACAATAATTGATATTCAGGAAAAAAATTTGGTTCTTTGAAAATAATATATTTTAAACCTTCATATCCTTATATCCATTAGAAAATGATAACATCTTTCATACATATATGTTGACTACCACCTCAAAAAAGGGACATTTTTCATTTTTCTTTTCTAAATTTCATGGATGATGATAAAATTCTATTTAATGTATTAATATAAAAATTAGTTTATGAATAATATTCAAGAGATTATGGAATAAAGATTCTTCTAACCATGTTCAAATTACCAATTCGTTTTTAAGAATATGATCTAAACACTGTTAAAATGTCTCACATGAACTTAACTGATTTAATAACTATGTAAGGTGTAAAGACTCGGAAATTTCAGGGAAATTTTTTTCTTAATTTTATTTAGAATTTTACAAGAACGCAGTTTCTGACGGCGCCTGATTCCGAGGCCCGGTGTGCCCGAAAATAATTTCCGAAGTTTGGCTCGGGTACGTTCAGTGAACGAGTGAGCGGGTTTTTCTATCTTTTGAACAGGTGCTCGGAATTGAAATCCGATGGCACCGATGAACTCGCAACGCCAGTAATTGCTTAAGGGAACCTTTTCCATAGTTGCGTTTGTGCGGGAGAAGAAGTTAATTAATGGGGTTTAATTAAAAAAAGTAAATAACATTGTTAAGTCAATTTTATTTCTTTTTCAAGGTGGTTAGTTTCTCCCACGGGAAGTTGGTGGTGGGGCCCACATCCACCCAACATCCCATGTGTGGATAATTAAAAGGGTGGGGCCCACACGACCCCCCCACCTTTTCAAATTTTCCCTAACTCCCTAACCCCACTTAACCCCTCACATTCCTAACACCCCATTAACTCACCTTCTTTAATATTTGACAACTTGTTGTATTTAATTTGGTGAGTTACATGTGAGTTTTTGAAATTCAAACAATTGAATTTCAAATGCTTTGTTGTGTTAATAAAATAGTTTAGATCTTATTTCATTAGGGGTTGGTGTTGGGTTGTTTGAGAGCTTTTTGGAGAAAAAGCTAAGGAACACCTTCTTCAACATCGACGAAGAACGCGAAGAACACAATTCTTCAACGAAGAACTTCTCCGCCAAAGAACACGGTTCTCCCGCGACGCCATATCCGCGATGCGACGTTCTTCTTCCACGTCGTCTCTTCCATGACGGTTTTCCGTGATGGAATCGCCATCAACGACTTCAAATCCTCGCTTCGCAACGTCGACGTTCTCCCGCGACACCCGACCTCCGTGACACTCGTCTTCCGCGGCTCGTTGACGTGCTACAATCTTGAAACCGAGGTAGGGGTTTATTTTAGTTACTTATTTCCATTCATAATTGTAGTTATCGATTATCGTGGATTTTTCGACTAGATGATATCGATTAACGAGAGGGGGGCCGGACCGCACAAACACGGCCGAACCCCCCCTCCTATGTTCATGTTTGTTTCCTTGAGGATGGAACGGGATGGCGTGGTGCCGTCGCACCACACGGGAATCACTCGGCAAGTATTGCGCGGCGCCGTCGCGCCGCGCCGTGGAAAGAAATTCAAGAACGCGACGCCGTCGCGCCACGTCGAAGAAAACCTAAGACGCGGAGGCCGGAGCGGGGCCACGGCGGAGGGGCACGGTGCCGTCACACCGCACCGGACGACAAGGGCCGCGGCCGGTTCCGGGCCCCGGCAGAGTAAGGTGACCGGCGGCCGGATCGGGCCGCTGGCGTCGGAGCTGGAAGGGGACCGGCCTTTGCCGGTCCCATTGAGCAGGAACCGGCCGGCCAGGTCGGGCCGGCCGGAAGGGGAGGAACCGGGGGATATAAATTCCCCCGGATGGTTTCAAGCGGCCCCAATTAAAGGGGTCGTCGTTTTCCATAAAGGAGGGGCAAAGCCCCTCCCTTGGCTCGCACGCGGCACAAAGGCTACGCTGGCCGCTACGCTGGCCGCTGCGCTGGCCGCCACGCTGGCCGCGCAGGCAGGCCGCCGCGCTGGTCGCGCCGCCGCGCTGGCCGCGCCGCTGACCTGGCCGGGACTCCGGGCCGGGCCGGGTTGTCGGTCCGGGTCGCCGCTCATGCCGGGATGACCCGGTTCGGCCAACCCATGGGGTACTGGGTCGGGCCGGGCCGGGCCCAGACCCCCTATTTTCGGACTGAGTTGGTTCAAACGCCTATATCTTGCGCTACAGACCTCTGATTGACGCACCGTCAGTTGCGTAGCGATCCTTGGAAGGAGACGTTCGTTTCGGTATATCGCACTCAATGTTTAGGAATACTTTGGGTTCGGCCGGGTTGGTTTGGATACGAAACCAACCGGGCCCTCGGAGCGGAAACGCTTATATCTTGAGTTCCGGATGTCCGATTGACGTGCTGTCGACTTTGATGGATCCCTCTAAGTGAGACGGGTATTTTGGCTTACTCCGCTCGAGGTTTGGACGCAGTTGGAGTACGGTCGGGTTGGTTTTAACTTAAAAACCAACCGGGCCCCCGGGACGAAAAAGCCAATAACTTCCAGACCGGGCGTCCGATTGACGCGCCGTCTGTTGCGTTGCGTTACTGTTGACGATACGGAACTTTTGGCATCCTCCACCCGAGTTTTGGATGCAGATGGGTTATAGCCGGGTTGGATTGTACCCAAAATCCAACCGGGCCCCTGGAACGGAAAAGATGATATCTTTCAGACAGGACGTCTGTTTGACGAACCGTCAGCGGCGTTGTTGATCACATTGAGAAACGGTCTCTATGAGTATACCCTATGAGTGTTCGGGGTATAATTGAGTTACAGCCGGACTGGTTCGCACACGAAACCAACCGGGCCCTCGGGACGAAAAGGCTAATAACTCGCAGACCGGGCGTCTGATTGACGCGACGACTATTGCGTTGAGACCCCTATGACGAGGCGGTCCTTTGAGATACTTTTTCGTGGGACTTTGAGATACTTGGAGTATCGACTTGTATCTCGTGGAGAGGAACCTCCCAGAGACGAGTGTACGGAGTACAGAGACCGTGTAGCCGGAAGAGACCTGAAGACTGCTTGTCCCATTTGATTCGGAGTGACTTACGTAGCCCAGTGGGGAGCAGTACTTTGTGAGGTGGCAGACCCACATCAGAGGAGAACTACTATGTGTGGTGGCAGACCCGCGATACTCGACAGGAGGAGTACCTCTGTAGGCTATGAGAGGGGAGCACTACTGTGTTTGGGTGGCAGATCCCGGCGGGAAGCACTACTGTGTGAGGTGGCAGGTCCGCGGTACTCGACAGGAGGAGTACCGCAGCAGTCTTAGGTTAGTGAGCAGAACCTCGGAGTCGTGACAGGACCACTGTACACTCCCGAGATGGAGCTTTTCAGTAGTTACGGTTTCGATAATGAAAATCCTGGTTTGAGCCAAGACTTTTGACCTTTGTGTTTACCTCATGATTGAGATGGGTTACTTGATAACTTAGTTATATGTATGGGCATATATCTAAGTAGAGGTTATCTGTTGAGATCTTCTTGTGGTTATCCTTGTTGGTTTAGTGAGACCTTGAGGGTCTCGGGGTCCCTACTGAGTATCGTTATACTCACCCCTGCACGGCTATGCCCGCACCTCGTTGTGTTGGTTGCAGACGATGGGCAGTGCTGACGGAGGCCGAGTGTTCGAGGACTGGTCGGTACCCGGAGGTGGACTACATGACGATTCCGTACCCGGAGGTGGACTACACGACGTGACGACTCACAGAGAAGGTTGATGGACGAGAGCGTGGAGGAGGCTATCTGTACCTACCCTTCAGGTAGGATCCGTGGTGGGCGACCAGGAGCTGCGCTATCTGTACCTACCCTTCAGGTAGGATCCAAGGAGGACGACCTAGGAGCTGCTTCCTTCTTCCAGCTGTTTATCTTTTTACTGTTGTACCATGTTCAGTTGTAGTCATACTTTCTTTTGGGTTTGTATTTTGGCCCATTTACTTTTCAGCATTTCTTTTTTACTTAGTGTTTTTCTTCCTCTTGTACTCTGTGGTGCTGTTTTTATTTTATAAAGGCAATGCCTTCCCAGTTATCGGGATTTTACGCCTTTGGTGCTAGTCTCCAGCCCCTGGCCTATGGAAGGCGGGCTTGGGGTAGTCACAGCATGGGCCCCGAGGACGGGTCGTGACAAATTGGTATCAGAGGAGTTCAATTCTACCGCAGAACTTATAACTCTGATGTTTCTTTCTGTGAAGCAATAGTGTTAAGAGTACCGAGTGTGGTTTTCAGTTCAGGGAGTCCAGTGTTGGTGCGGGAGGCCGACGTATCCATACACCAGGACCCTGACAACTGATTTCCGACTTTGTGCACGAAAACACTGATTGTGTGTGTGTTTTCCAGATGTTTTATTTAAATGTCAGCTCAAACAAGGTTAGCTCACCAGGTATAATCTTTTGACCGTGTCACGTTGTTTCTTTCAGGATTCCTCCCCGTGGACGGCCAGCTAGAGCCCCGAGAGTGGTGTGTACTAACAGCCCACCGAGCAACGAGGCCTCAGTACAGGGCCCTATCCCAGTTGAGGCACCAGCGGAGGCACCAGCGGTACAACTACCCGTTGGGACACCGATGCCACCAGCACCAGCAGCAGAGGATGCACGTCGCTTGAGCGCACTGCATGAGTTCCAGTGCCAGAGGCCACCTAAGTATCAGGGAGGGATGGACCCGTAGGCGGCTGAGGATTGGCTGGAGGCTGTGGTGAGAGTATTCAGGCTAGTGGGGATGCCGAAATATTTCATGGTGATCCTTGCTTCCAGCCTTCTTCAGGCAGCAGTAGGTAGATGGTGGAGCCTAATGCTTCAGATGCATGATGAGGCGACACTTCTATGGACAGACTTCGAGAGCCTGTTCCGGGCAGAGTTTGTACCAGCCACCCTTCAAGCGGTGCGTATACATGAGCTACTTCAGCTGCGGCAGGGCAGCATGTCAGTGGCGCAGTACTCAGCGAGATTTACAGACTTCTCGCGCTACTCCACAGATATGGTACGTGACCCGTTCTTCAGGGCCCGAACCTTCGAGCAGGGGCTCAGGCGGGAGATCAGAGCTTCAGTTGTATCGTACAACATTCTGACGCAGACAGGAGTGTTGGAGCGAGCCCTCTTAGTGGAGAGTTTCCTTGCTGAGCAGTCTCCAGCAGCAGGACCCACCACTAGCCGGCATGTGGTAGAGTCTTCTGTAGCGGGCAGTAGACAGATGACGCAGGGGTCCAAGAGGACCAAACCTACAGGTGGTCGACTGCGTGACTCAGGGTCGGTAGTGCGACTCACCAAGGGAAGTGATAGAGCCAGACCTGCCATGAAGTGTTACTCCTGCGGCGGAATTGGTCACATAGAACGTGACTGTACGACCCACCATGCAGATGACCAACAGTTAAATGAAGAACCTCCGAGGCAGAGGAAGAGGATCGATCAGAGCGGACCGCAAGAAGCAGGCGGCCATGGCAGAGGATCTGGCCGTGCAGCCAGAGGTGGACGACGCTTAGGGATGTTTCCACCACCATTAGGAGGCCCACCTCGACCGCAGGGGACAGGAGGACATGGGAGAGCTCAGCTTCAGGCAGCTGATGCCTATGGTCATGGAGCTCTGGAAGCATATGGACAGGAGCGGGACTAGCTTCCGACCTGGAGGCTATTTATCCTATAGCTTCTGGTTTTGTTGATGTTTGTCTGTAGTTGCTTTATGTCTTTTACTATGAGCTGGAATAATAAAAAGACACTTATCTTTGTTTTCTTTCCTATCCTTTTGTTTGGTTGATACTGAGTGGTCTCGGTTAAGACTGTTGACTTGACCCTCACTTTCGAGTTTTCTACTGAAGGAGACCTAGTGACCACACACTGATGCCGATAGCGTGACTCGACCCTTGGAGGAGAGAGTGATAGTTGGATCTCTTGGTAGTTACGTCGAGGCCTTACGACGTCATCCATGGCATGAATGCATCATTCAAGTCAGGATTGACTGTATTAGGCAACGAATGTGGTTCATCCAGGGGATGAGACCAGATTTCTCTTATCGGCAAGGAAGAAATCATAGCAGCTCTTATGAGACTAGAGAAGGTCCAGGTCATCCAAGAACAGATGAGGACGACACAGGGCCGACAGAAGCCTTATGTTGACATGACTTAGAGGCCTTTAGAGTTTGAGGATGACCATCACGTCCTTATACGAGTCTCACCCCGACGAAGTTTATGGAGATGTGGCCAGGGAGGCATGTTTTCTCTGAGGTTCAACGGACCATTCTAGGTCCTCAGCTGGGTAGGAGAGGTGGTTTACCGCTTGACCCATCCAATTCAATTGCACTAGGTGCACGACGTTTTCCAGGTATCTCAACTGAGCAGATACGTGCTCGACCCTCCATATATCATCGACCATGAGGAGCTGGACGATGGCGAAGGGGTGTCTTTCACGGAGTTTCCAGTGGGGATCGAGGATCGACAGGAGTGGATCCTACGAGGACGATCAATTCCTCGGGTGAGCTTTCATTGGAAGTACGGAAACATCCAGGTAAGAACATGGGAGCGGAAGGCTCAGATGTGTGCTCTGTACCACTTTTGTGACCCTAGTTGTGTTGAAGCTTTACGAGGACGTAAATCCCTGAGGTGGGAGTAATGTAAAGACCCGGAAATTTCAAGGGAATTTTTTTCTTAATTTTCTTTGGAATTTTACAAGAACACAGTTTCTGACGGCGCCTGATTCCGAGGCCCGGTGTGCCTGGAATTAATTTCCGAAGTTTGGCTCGGGTACGTTCAGTGAACGAGCGAGCGGGTTTTTCTATCTTTTGAACAGGTGCTCGGAATTGAAATCCGATGGCACCGATGAACTCGCAACACCAGTAATTGCTTAATAGAACCTTTACCGTAGTTGCGTTTGTGCGGGAGAAGAAGTTAATTAATGAGGTTTAATTAAAAAAGTAAATAAAATTGTTAAGTCAATTTTATTTCTTTTTCAAGGTGGTTAGTTTCTCCCATGGGAAGTTGGTTGTGGGGCCCACATCCACCCAACTTTCCATGTGTGGATAATTAAAAGGTTGGGGCCCACACGACCCCCCCTACCTTTTGAAATTTTCCCTAACTCCCTAACCCCTCTTAACCCCTCACATTCCTAACACCCCATTAACTCACCTTCTTTAATATTTGACAACTTGTTGTATTTAATTTGGTGAGTTACATGTGAGTTTTTGAAATTCAAACAATTGAATTTCAAATTCTTTGTTGTGTTAATAAAATAGTTTAGAACTTATTTTATTAGGGGTTGGTGTTGGGTTGTTTGAGAGATTTTTGGAGAAAAAGCTAAGGAACACCTTCTTCAACATCGACGAAGAATGCGAAGAACATCATTTTTCAACGAAGAACTTCTCCGCCGAAGAACACGGTTCTTCCGCGACGCCGTATCCGCAACGCGACGTTCTTCTTCCATGTCGTCTCTTCCGCGACGGTTTTCCGTGACGGAATCGCCATCAACGACTTCGAATCCTCGCTTCGCGACGTCGACATTCTCCCGCGACGCCCGACCTCCGCGACGCTCGTCTTCCGCGGCTCGTTGACGTTCTCCGATCTTGAAACCGAGGTAGGGGTTTATTTTAGTTACTTATTTCCATTCATAATTGTATTTATCGATTATCGTGGATTTTTCGACGAGATGATATCGATTAACGAGAGGGGGCCCGGACCGCACAAACACGGCCGACCCCCCCTCCTATGTTCATGTTTGTTTCCTTGAGGATGGAACGGGATGGAGTGGTGTCGTCGCACCACGCGGGAATCACTCAGCAAGTATTGCGCGGCGCCGTCGCGCCGCGCTGTGGAAAGAAATTCAAGAACGGGACGCCATCGCGCCGTGTCGAAGAAAACCGAAGACGCCGCGGCCGGAGCGGGGCTGCGGCGGACGGGCGCGGTGCCGTCGAACCACACCGGATGACAAGGGCCGCGGCCGGTTCCGGGCCGCGGCGGAGCAAGGTGATCGGCGGCCGGACCGGGCCGCCGACGTCGGAGCTGGAAGGGGACCGACCTTTTCCTGTCCCGTTGAGCAGGAACCGGCAGGCCAGGTCGGGTCGGCCGGAAGGGGAGGAACCGGGGGAAATAAATTCTTCCGACTGGTTTCAAGTTGCCCCAATTAAAGGGGCCGCCGTTTTCCATAAAAGAGGGGCCAAGTCCCTCCCTTGGCTCGCGCGCGGCACAAAGGCCACGCTGGCCGCTGCGCTGGCCGCGCAGGCTGGCCGCCACACTGGCCGCCGCGCTGGCCGCGCCGCCGTGCTGGCCGCGCCGCCCTGCCGGCCGCGCCGCCGGCCGGGCCGGGACTCCTAGCCGGGCCGGGTTGTCGGGACGGGTCGCTGGTCTGGCCGGGTCGACCCGGTTCGGCCAACCTATGGGGGTACTGGGTCGGGCCGGGCCGGGCCCAAACCTCCTATTTTCAGACTAAGTTGGTTAAAACGCCTATATAATGGGCTACGGACCTGCAATTGATGCACCTTCAGTTGCGTAGAGATCCTTGGAACGAGACGGTCGTTTCGGTATATCGCACTCAAGGTTTCGGAATACTTTGGGTTTGGCCGGGTTGGTTCGGATACGAAACCAACCGGGCCCTCGGAGCGGAAACACTTATATCTTGAGTTCCGGACGTCCGATTGACGTGCCGTCGACTTTGATGGATTCCTCTAAGTGAGACGGGTCTTTTGGCTTACTCCGATCGAGTTTTGGACACAGTTGGAGTACGGTCGGGTTGGTTTTAACTTAAAAACCAACCGGGCCCCCGGGACGAAAAAGCCAATAACTTCCAGACCAGGCGTCCGATTGACGCGCCGTCTGTTGCGTTGCGTTCCTATTGAAGATACCGAACGTTTTGCATCCTCTTCCCGAGTATTGGATGCAGTTGGGTTATAGCCGGGTTGGATTGTACCCAAAATCCAACCGGGCCCCTGGAACGGAAAAGATGATATCTTTCAGACAGGATGTCCGTTTGACGAACCGTCAGCGAAATTGTTGATCACGTTGAGAAACGGTCCCTATGAGTATACCCTATGAGTGTTCGGGGTATAATTGAGTTACGGCCAGAATGGTTCGCACACGAAACCAACCGGGCCCCGGGGACGAAAAGGATAATAACTCGCAGACCGGGCGTCCGATTGACGCGCCGACTGTTGCGTTGAGACCCCTATGACGAGGCGGTCCTTTGAGATACTTCTTCGTGGGACTTTGAGATACTTGGAGTATCGACTTGTAGCTCATGGAGCGGACCCTCCCAGAGACGAGCATACGGAGTACGGAGACCGTGTAGCCGGAAGAGACCTGAAGACTGCTTGTTCGATTCGATTCAGAGTGACTTACGTAGCCCAGTGGGGAGCACTACTTTGTGAGGTGGCAGACCCCTAGTGGAGGATCACTACTATGTGAGGTGGCAGACCCGTGGTACTCGATAGGTGGAGTACCTCTGTAGGCTATGAGAGGGGAGCACTACTGTGTTTGGGTGGCAGACCCCGGCGGGAAGCACTACTGTGTGAGGTGGCAGGCCCGTGGTACTCGACAGGAGAGGTACCTCAGCAGTCTTAGGTTAGTGAGAAGTACCTCAGAGTCGTGATAGGACCACTGTACACTCCAGAGACAGATCTTTTCAGCAGTTACAGTTTCGATAATGAAAATCCTGGTTTGATCTGAGACTTTTGACCTTTGTGTTTACCTCATGATTGAGATGGGTTACATGATAACTTAGGTATATGTATGGGAATATATCTAAGTAGAGGTTATCTGTTGAGATCTTCTTGTGGTTATCCTTGTTGGTTTAGTGAGACCTTGAGGGTCTCGGGGTCCCTACTGAGTATCGTTATACTCACCCCTGCACGGGCTATGCTCGCACCTCGTTGTGTTGGTTGCAGACGACGGGCAGTGCTGACGGAGGCCGAGTGTTCGAGGACTGGTCGGTACCTGGAGGTGGAATACATGACGAGTCAGTACCTGGAGGTGGACTACACGACGTGACGACTCACAGAGGAGGTTGACGGATGAGAGTGTGGAGGAGGCTATCTGTACCTACCCTTCAGGTAGGATCTGTGGTGGGCGACCAGGAGCTGCGCTATCTGTACCTACCTTTCAGGTAGGATCCGAGGAGGATGACCCAGGAGCTGCTTCCTTCTTCCAGCTGTTTGTATTTTTGCTGTTGTACCTTGTTCAGTTGTAGTCGTACTTTCTTTTGGGTTTGTATTCTGGACCATTTACTTTTCAGCATTTCTTTTTTACTTAGTGTTTTGCTTCCTCTTGTACTCTGTGGTGCTTGTTTTCTTTTATAAAGGAAATTCCTTCCCAGTTATCGGGATTTTATGCCTTTGGTGCTAGTCGCCAGCCCCTAGCCTATGGAAGGTGGGCTTGGGGTAGTCACGTCACGGGCCCCGAGGACGGGTCGTGACATAAGGCATGGTAATAAATAAAATAGAAGAGATAATAATTTGGAAATAAATATTAAAATCGTTCATTAGAAATTATAAAATTAGTTATATTTTATTATATAGGAATTAACATACCTATATGGTCATTCATAGTCTAGGTAAGGGACTTCCTCTTAGAAATTTTGTTTTAATGTTTTCCTTCCAACTATTTTTTTTCATGTAATAGTTATTTCAAATTATTCAAGAATGATATCAATTATTATTCAAGTTTTTATAATGTAAATTTTAAATTATTTTTGAATTTACATAAAAAGTAATAAAAATGAATCTTTTCAATATTTTCTCTATGGGATATTTTTGACATTTTACCAAAGTGAAAAAATAGCGTTGTTTTAAAGTATACAAATCAACAAATTTTTCCTGCCAATATAGACATTAATAATTATAAATATTTATATTTATGTTTCTAGGGATATTTATAAAGTTATTATTCATCTCAATATTATAGGAATTTTTTAAATATTTTACTATGGAAATAAAAACATTTTATCATCTTTTTGAGATAACTAAAAGTGTTATTGATTATAGGATTGAATGAAAATTTAAATGGGTTTTATGATTAAAGTAAAATATAATTTTTTTATTCAGGATATGGTACTTTTATATTTTATATTAATTAAGGTTTACCTAGATATAATAATTACTACGAGTAATCCTGACATATATTTCCTATGCATTGAGTAATGTGACAGAGTTTATCGATGATGAGTTACTTCTATGAAACATGAGAGTTATCTTGTTAGTAGATTCCATTGTGAGGGTTCTTATAATGATGAATGGAAGTATAATTTATAAAATGCCAACATTATATGGTAACCGTTATTTTTAATGTAAAACATTTTATTTCATACGGTAAGATAATGGGATTATGTTTAAAGGAATGTTTACACCCCTTTTAAGAGAGAAAAGTATGTTTTTCATGATTTTTTCATAAGTGCTCATGTTATATAAGAAATACTCATGATTGTGTTTTTCTCATTTATGATTGATTATGCTATGTTTTATGAAATATTTTAATAATTAATTTTATTTCATGGGTAATTAAATGATTATTTGAGTTCGTTGTTTTTAATGAAAATACAATTTTTTTTATTGGTTTTCATAAATTTTCAAATGGAATAATGTGTTTATATTACATTTATCGCCCTTAATAAAATTATTTTACTAACCTATGTTTATTTATTTATTGTGGGACTAAGGATGAGTAGGAACTATATAAAGGTCTATCATTACACTATGAGGATTCATCTTAAAAGAAATGAATGTGTTTCAAAAGAAACATGACATTAATTTTAAGAATCATTTTTTATAAGAAAAATAGATATTGAATTGAAGTATTATCTTTCATCATTAGGGATTAATATATAATATCTTTTTATAATTATTTAAAACTCCAAACCGAAGAGATCATATAAATGTAAGAAAGTGAAACCCTTGTTATAAATCATGTAATAATGGGTTAATTAAGATATCATGGATTTATATTTGGTATTAAAGGAATATATTAGATTAATTTAGAGGTTAATATGATTTAAATGATGATATTTTATGAGTTTTAGAGACCATAATTAGATTATAAGTCAACGATTTATAATAATTTAAAAGGACTATATATCCTTTTTAGGTCTTATTTGATGGGAATACATTGGGAGATATTTATTCAGTTTTTCTAAATGTTTTTAGTAGATATTATCCATATGATTTACTTGCGTAGTAGGGAAAATATTATTTGAGGTTGAATTCATTTATATTTTATGGACATATGATGAAAGGTATTAATAACCTTGAGTGTTAAGATGATCATTGATGTTGTGGTAATAATGGTTATTTAGGATAAAAGGGTCACTAAATTTTGGGATTTTATATTGTTAAGGTAAAAAATATTATTTTATAAGATGAGATTTTATTTTAGGAAAAGAGTTTGAATTATATTTTGGATCCATGAATGATTTTATTATTGATTTATGGTGATTCATATTATTTATGGAAAATATTTTCATATTTGTAAGAATATATGATTATGAAATATCGCTTTTTTGGTAAATTACTGATGAGTGATTAATTTTGTTTGGAGTTAAATTCTAAGTTAACATCATAACCATATGATATTAAATATTTTTTATTTTTTTGAGTTTAAAATTTGTTTTATCATATTTTTAAGAGTTATAAACTTATTTATTTATATAATGTTTAATGTTTAACTTTAGGTTTCGTTTGATTAAGATTTTAATATTGATGTATAATTAACTTATATTGGATAATATATTAACTTTGGATAATAATATTGTATTTTAATGTCTTAAGATATGAGACATAATTTTTTATCCTTTGATGTAAAATTTTATCCAGTAAAAAAATAATTTTACTACTTTAGGCATGTAGAATAAATATTTAATATTAATTTCTTGGAGTAAGAGTTGAGATATAAATTGAAAATGATTAAATCAAAATCAAATGATTAAATTGTTATTATGAAATTGAAAATAAATCAAGTAACTATATTTTCTCATGTTCCATAAGTTTATAGTAAAATAATCCCCCATCTAAATAAAAATCATCTTGAAAAAGATGACATTATTTTACCAACATTTATGATGAATTTATGGAATTATTTATACCAGAATTATTTATGGTTTGTGATAATTAAAATTATCATGATCATGATCTCTATAAATATCTATTAATTATTGGATTTTTTTTCTCTACTATGTCCATATGTTCCCTTCTCACTAATATTATACTTATTTGGGAACCAGATTATGTGTTATTCAAGGTGGCCTTAATATTTTCCTTCCCCATTTTTCAAAATTATTTTTTATTATCCCTTTATTTGATGTGGGTTTTCCATTAAGGTATTTTTAAATTTTCAACAGGGTTTTCCTTTCATGGTCATATATTTTACCTTCCACTGCTTGGATTTTTTAAAATTTTTAAACCCATTTTTGTTGGACATAAGATAAAATTGAAAGGTTGAAGTTTATTTAATGGGGTATAATGTAACACCCTAATGTCTAATAATTTATTTTATTTAAATAAAATATTCAACAATTTTTGGTATACAAAACATCAAGCTTAAACCAACTGTGATAGACTATTAATTAATTTTGATTATTATGACATAGCCACTTGTTTAGTGGGTATGAATAAGAATAATCATATAATGAAATTTATGTTGAAAATTTTTTGCATATAAAATTAATAATAAATTATTCATTTAATATTTATTGGTTGGAAGTGAAGATAAAATCTTTTGAAGGTAAAATATGTGTTTTACATAAAAATATTTTTTCCATGTGTTGTATTTATATCTTAATAGATTAAATTTATCACTATTGTTAAATTATTATAATGAAATATTTATATTATATATAAAAATTTAATTAATTAATATTAATTTAATTATTTTTATTATGCATGTAATGTGAATAAAGTCATTTTATGATGCAAATATTTATTTTCCTATAAAATGGGTTTTATTGCATAATTTTCAAAGATATTATAATTAATTTATACCAATTTTAAAAATATTATTTGAAAAAATGGAAATTAGTTTTGAAATAAACATGTAATAAGAGTCTTTGGATGATTTTTTGGGTATTTTTATGAAAAGTTTGATTTTTGAGTGAATAGTGAAAGTGCCATTTTTTGTAATACCATAATTTCTTTTTGTTAATTAAAGTAATAAAAAATTAACATTGTATTGGAATAGCCTAGACACCCAGGTACCTTGATACCCAATCTAGCTCTGACATAGCCTTAAGGGTGTTCCTGATATCCATGGGTTAACGACTTGCACCTTTTATCATACAAGATCAACGAGGGAAAAAATTCCCACAAAATAGTGGATGGTAAAAGATACAAGTAAACATTATCAACAATATAAAAGGGAAAAAGTTTTAGAAACAAATGTAGAAATAGTTCCCAAACCGATAGATAAACATCCTAAAGGTAAAAAATGTCATCAAGAAGAAATTCTCATGAATTCCTGTGTAATTAGTGGAAACGAGATCAACTGGTCACCGCCCACACTCAATGGTCCCAAGGATCAAGAACAAATACCACAACAAGTAGATATTTCCCTTTGATCATAACTAGTAAAATAAAGTCTAAAAACACCTGAATAATAAGGTAGTGTGTAATCTATAAATCTAATTAGGCCTCAACAATTGTTCTATAATTAATATCATAAAAATTAAACATTTATGATATCAGTTTAAATAAAATAAGGAATGAAATTTTACTTTAATATTTTAAACCAAACATGATTTCATAAATAATAGGATGAAAGTCATATTGGAAAACTTTCAAACTATGTTAAATAAAAATTTTATATAAAACATTTATATAAATTAGTTTGGATGAATAAAATAGTTTAACAAAATAATGACATGTATAATCAAATCAATTAAAGAAATCACCATGATAAAGATCCCTAAGGTACATTAGTTTATTATAAATATGATACTTAAAACTTATAATTTGTCAAAAAAACTGTAGATATGTTTGAAAATTTAAATCGCCACCCAAATCAGGGACCCACAAAGGGAAATAAAACTACACCATATTAAGGGAGACACTAGAGGAAATCAACCAGATCATGGTTCAGTTAGTGTTTCCATAAAAATTATTCTTTAAGGTGATCAAGACCCTAGTGTGGTTTTCTTAGTTACCTAGTTACTACCTAGGATTATATGTGCTTTATCCAATCAATCAATAAATCAAATTGGAAATCAATCATTTCAAATAATTTCAAAATATAATTTCCTAATTTCAGTTTTCAACATTACATTCTCATTTCAAAACCAAATCATAGAATTTTATAACTTAATTTTATTTTGAAAAAATCATTAAATATAAAAAAATTTTCTAGATCAACATCAAATCATTTCATCAAAACAGTTTCCAAATCAAGACGTCGTTTTTCTTAAATCCACCCAACAATTTCAATTCTTTGGAAGATGAAGGTTTTCTCAATACACATGCCCATTTCAGAATAGAAGATAAATTTAAAATATATATGTTTTTAAATAATTTAAAAACTCTTTCCAAATAAATAAATAAATATAGGGTTTCAATTTAATGGAAAAGAATTATGGAACCTCTTACCTTTAAATCAATGGTTCATAATGCACAATACTCGTAACATGGAACACAAATGAAAAATGAAGATATGGAGGATATGGTA
Organism: Viscum album; assembly: GCA_963277665.1. Classification (NCBI taxonomy): domain Eukaryota; kingdom Viridiplantae; phylum Streptophyta; class Magnoliopsida; order Santalales; family Viscaceae; genus Viscum; species Viscum album. The sequence goes on from OY728161.1 coordinate 632,918,987, forward strand.
AAAATACTTGAATAAAGATAAAATAAAATAGAGTTTATTTCCATTAATTACATGATTATTTATCAAACCTAAATTAGGATAGAAAAAGAGATATAAAGAAACCACATGATAAGAGATTTACTTACCTGTAGGAGATCGAACAAGATCAATGATGCTTCAATCCACCATGAAAAGGGGTTGGAGGAGTAAATTCCACCTCTTGGGAGCCTCCAAGATCCAAAAAATAATGTTAGGGTCTAATGGGGTAAATTATCAATTAAAATATGGTTTTTTCTTAATTGCAGACCTGGGTTCCACTCAAAGGTGCCCTAAACTAGTGGGCTACATGACCTCAGACATACCTCACTATACTCTAGAGGTTGCCGACTAGTAGCGAGGGCCTTGGGTATGTCCATGTGAAGACTATTACCTCATAAATAGAGTGTATAATATAGTTTAATAATAATTATATAAATACAATAACAAAGATATCAATGAATAAGAAGCCGAAAATATGAACAAACATTCAACAACAATGATAATCAAGTCACATGGTGGAAACTATATCCTATAAAAAAGATGATGATAATGTATGTCATGTCTCTAAAAAACTAGAAGAAATGTATACATGTAATATATAAATACATTATATACAAAATAATAAAAAATAATCCAAAAACTATCTAATTATTACAAGAAATGGCTCGATCATCTGCTACCAAGGTCCATCCTAATGAAAGAAGTCAAGATTAGGTGTCCAAAGTGGGATGCTTCCCCTTTCCAACACATGTATATATATAATCTACTCAGGTAAGACCAAAAGAAAAAATAGGTAATGAGATAAATCTCATTGGGATAACCCAAACATCATCTATACTATACAGGTTTTGAAAATAAATTGAAACTGTGTGCAGGTATATATGAAGGTAAAGTTGCACAATAATGTAAATGCCACAATACCTGCTTTATCCTCAGTTGGAAATGTCTCAAAACATGAAATAATTTAATTAATTCATTTTATTTTAGTTTATATAAATGATTCACATTAGGTATTTCATTATGGACAAGGTAACATGATACAAAAATAATAAAGGATCCAAGGTATAACAAGGAAACCTATAATGATGATAATAATGAATGAGGATCCAAGAGAATAACAAAGTCGTACTTGACCTCAGGGTTTAATCCAGCTTAGTAATAACATGAAGCCTATATATAAGGTATGTGAGTGTAATCCAAGGTGTATATGACAAAGCATTCCACTATAAATAGTTCTAACAGGGTCCAAGTATCTCGTCCATGGTAAAATGGGCTAAGAATGATAGGGCCCAATGGGGTGAATCCCAGTGTTCACATGTCTAAAGAATTAAAGATATATCCAAGGTATGTATCCAAGGCATCCTAATATTCATAATATAGTAAAGTGATCCTATGGAGTCTTTTTAGGAATCTACTAGTAGATGAGGACAATGGTTATCTTCCACAATATCTATCTCCTTGAATCGAAATAGAATCCCCTGAGTGTTCAAGGCATTCCCTCAGGAGTCTAATGCTGGAAAACTACCTTAGAATGGTAAAGTGAATACGATACTTGTCATATTAATTAAAAATTTAGTAATTTATTTGAAAAACATTCCTTTTCATGGTCAATCCCATGTTCACCCGAATGACGGTGCATATAGACATAACAAGACAGTAAAGGCATAATAAGGGAAACCCCCCACTTTGAGTGGTCAATGTTGAGGTCATAAAACCCAATTTCATAATGATAAATTGTAGGAATGTCTCTTGAATACGAGAATAATGATTTCATATATGGAATATGAATTTAATAAGTAACGATCAATGAATTCATCAAAAACATAATAAAAACATTTAATAAATTGTGAGAACTAATGGATCTTTCATAGACCACCTACCTTATTCTTGTTGGACTCTCCTCAACCTTTATCACCCCTTAGTTTAGCTAAAACTAGAAGAAAATGGAATAAAGGATCAACGTCCTAAAAAAGTGTATATTATCTTTCAGAAAAATAATTTCATTAAGAGAAAGATAAACAAATAAGGGTATAAGTTAAATTATAATCGTAGTAGTGCACATCAAATAAGAAGATCATAAATCATAATGAAGTACATATGGATGAATGATAAAAGAACCTAGATTTATGCTTTTTGGGGAGCACGAAGGGAGTAGAGATCTTGCTGTGTGATGGAAAGAGAGGATAGTGGGTAAGAAATATAAATGAGGTTTCTCCCCTTAAAAATATTTCCCAACATATAAAAAGCATATAAATGGTGTTCACACCATGTAATGTTTGGTATTTCCCACATGGAAAAGTTATTTTCACATTATGAATTGGCCTTCCTAGGAAAATACATGTCATGCATTGGATATACATAGTGTATTTACAAAACATCTCATATAACTGGCTGACAACTAAACTCCATCCCTTGCAGGCTTTATTCCCAATCAAAAATACCCCCTATAAGGCATGATATTTAGGTTTAATCAAAAAGGGAACCACAAATGGGTTTTAAACAAAAAGTTAAAGGATTATACCTAATAGAAAAACTGGGTTCTTACATTTTATAATTTTTATTAATTTTTCTGGCAATTAAAATCTCACGTGCATGTTTAGCTAGAGGGGGGTGCACGGTTAGGAAAACACCATGTTCCATCATTGCACCCCTACTATTTGGGATGCATGGTTTTTACTTGGGGGAGTATAGTTTGGTCTAATAATTCACGAACCATGAAAAACACAGGAAGACTGAAAAATAATCCAAACTTCTCCCAAAACACCTTGAGATGAGACCCAACATTAGATGGATAAAAATACGGGTTAAAGAATACCTAAAAAAAGTAATGGGATGTTATAACCTACCACTACAGAAAATATATTTTCCCAAAAATCCTATAAATAATGTTCTATATCAAAGTGATGTATCCACAAAAATATCATCAATTATACACACTCCTATGTCTCAAATGAATCAGAAACATGGTTCGAAGAAAAACCACCAAATTCATCTTCCTCCCACGATCCACCTCTATTGTGGAACAAAAAATCTGGATTGGATTCTTGATCATAGATAAATTAGGCTAACATCAAGATATTTAAAACTCATGCTATGTGAAGGGGAAATAAATATTTTTTAAAGATGTTATACAAGAAAGACAATATGTATTTATGTAAACTATAGTGGATGTTCTAAATGGTATGAAACATTTCCCACTAACTCAGTAACCTAAAAAGGTCCCACAAGCTTTGGTGAAATCATCCCATTTATCCCAAGCCATCAATGACGCAAATTAAGTGAAACTCTCAAGAAAACCTAGTCACCGACTGAAAAATTTAAAGGTCACCTACAACAGTCAGCATAAGATTCATTCCTTCTCTATGATATCAATATTCTCTAATAAATCAATTGAATCTTAACTATTGTCTCTTGGATAGAACATCGTCGAACAAAGAATGCTTCCCCAATATTCGACCAATACAACAGATTTATATAGACTACTATACATGAGACCAAATGAATCTATCCAAATGGAAGAATAGTAAATGTTATTATAAGAAAAGTCAATCAATCCCAAAAGAACATCCCAAGCTCCACCAATATTGAGAATGCAAGAATGTAACATTTTCTAAAGAATCTATATAGTTTTTTCTATCTAGTCATATTTTTGTGGATGATATGTGGTGAAAAAAAACTACCAAAGATACTAATGAATCTTGGAGTCATCTCCAAATGAAAAAATTAAAGTGGGAATCACAATTAAAGAGTATAGAAGATGGAAATCAATGAAAATGAATAATCTATTTCCCATAAAGATTTCCCAAGTCGACAAATGTTTTTTGTATTATGAATGGATAATAAGTGATCTCATATGGAATGCTAATCAATAAAAACCCATATAACATTAATTCCCTAAGGGTTATGTGGGAACCCAACCACAAAGTCTATATGGGTCTCCTCTTACTTCAATTTTGTTAATAGAAGTGTATGAATCATACCCAAAGGTCTATGGTGATTGAATTTGAACTGATTAAAAGTATAAAAATATAAAAAAAATTAAATTATGTTCCATATCATACCTATCAATAAAAACCATTTCCACACATATTAAAACATCATCATGGTTCCATGGTTCAATTACCATTAGTAGTTATATAAATATCCCATCACAATATTTATTACAAGAAACGGTACAACAAAATGATCCAAAAAACACAGTGTTCCCCTAGAAGATAACATCCACTGATATACTATCTCTATACTATAAAGGTATTCCCTAAGGCTACTAAATTCATCATTAATATTTTATTCTTGTATAATCATCTAAAGAAGAGAAGTGGTCAACAAATTTTTTTTTTAAGATAACCCCAGCCTCTTCCTCCCAGACTCCCAATTGAAACTATGAAAAAAGAACAAAAACTTTTCACTTTTCTGATTATTCTTTCACATACTTATTTTAAATATTCCTACTCAAGTATTCAATAATAAGATTTACCTTCCTCGAGGTGTATGAAATGTGGATGTCAAAATACTATAGGTACTCCAATGAATTCCTTTGATAAAGGTTAAAATATTTTTGAGAGAAGAGATAAATCATGATTTCTTTGTAAGAATAACTAGTAATCCTTTATCTAAAATGTTAATACTACCAAATATTAAGAAAATACATCCAAGAAATGAGTTTGAGATAATGGGTTTTAATAATTTTTCTCATGTGGAAATTTTTTTTCTGAATCTATATACTTCCACATGATCACCTATATAATAACTGATCCCAAACCGAAACCTAGTACGTCACAAAATACAACATATCCCTACATTGAGTCTTGGAGAGTGACCACATGCATATAAGTCTAAACAATTTTTATCTAAATAAAATAACTCTAACATTTTTCATTCCATAATAACTTCACTAACATTCAGGTGAGAGCAGTCATGACAGATTCCAAATTTGAGAATTGTTTCACAAACCTCTGATAATATCCCACCAAACCTAATATTCATCATATCTAAAAGAAATTAAATCGTAGATACCATGTCATAATATATTAATGGTAGAACATTTCTCCTTAATCAAATTAAGTGTTTATAAGATATCAAAAAAAATCTCCATCTTTATCAACTAGTACTCATCCTCATTAATATTATAGGTCTCTTGGAAGGAAGGTGAAATCTAGGAAAGGAACACTCAAGAATGATCATGAGATTAAAATGTTCAAGGTTCCACTATCAGACCATAAACATAAAATACTGAAGGTATGTTTCCTAGAACCTGTACAGACCACACCACTATCTCGATGATATTTTTTTCCATTGGAAGATTTTATCACTGTTGTTCATGAGGGGATTCATCCTAGTTACAATTAACATGTCTTCTTGGATGAATGATGCTATACAATATCAAATGACAACATTGGTGACATTAGAAAGGATACACTAAGAAAAGACACAAGAATATCATTTCTATCAAGTAGAAAATTAAGATATGGATTTAATAAATATCAGTTAAAAGGTAAGGAAAATACCTAAATCAAATCAAAAAATTCCTCAAAGACACTTTCCCCAAACACCCAAGGTGACTTAAGGAACATTACGATGAGATTTATCTAGGAACTCACTCACAACTACCTCCCAAGTCCCATATAGACATCCTAAACTATATAATGACATCAAGGATACATAGTTAACCTATCCATTAATACCACTTTTTCATGCACCAACCCTGATACCTAGGTATCTTGATACCTGAACTGACCATGACATAGCCCAAAGGGAATTACTGATACCCATGAGTTGGTGACAAGCACCTGACATCTTACAAGCTTAAATAAGGAATTTTTTTTCCAAAAAATATTGGAAGATAAACGTTACAAGTTACCATGGTTAACACTCCAAAAGGGGGAAAATTCTGGAAATAATTGGTAAAATTGTACTCAAAATGATAAATAATCATCCAAAAGTAGAAAAAAATCCATCCAGACAAAATTTTCAAGAAATACTTTTTAATAAGTGGAAAATAAATCCACTGGTCACCATCACCACTTAATGGTCCAATGGATCAAGAACATCAACCACAACCAAGGGGTTCATTCCTTTTTACCAGACCTAGCATAAGAAAGTATACTAACACCCACGGTCTAAAGTTGGGTGTGGGATGTAATGTCCAGTGGGGATAAACTAAGTGTTACATAACCAATACCATAATAATTAACCATTTATGTTGTTATTTCAAATAAAACAATGAATGATATTACAATTTGATATTTTAAACCGAACATTCCATCATAATCAAAAGTATGGAAGAAATATAAAAAATTTCAAATAAGGATAAATAAATATTTTATAAAAAACATTTATATAAATAAATTGGCCTGAATAAAATAGTTCAAGAAATAAATGACATATATAATCAAATAAAATCATGGAAGCACCATGAAAATGATCCCCATAGTATGTTATATTTCTCGTAATAGGATCCCCACACTTTTCATTTATCAACACATCTATAGATATGTGTTTATATTCAAATAATCACTCCTTTGAGGGAGCCACTAATAGAAATAAAACTACACCTGCTATGGGAAGAACTATGTGAAATTACACCGATCATGGTTTAGTTAGTGTTATCATCATACATCCATTTCTTGGGGTTCATGACTTTAGTGTGATGGTCCCAATTACCTAATAACTACCAATGAATACATGTGCTTGAATATATCAATCAATAAATTTTGAAATTAATCATGTTAAATCATTTCAAAATATAATTTATGAAGTTTATTTTTATACATGCCTTTATAATTTTGAACCCAAATCATAGGTTTTCCACACATAATTCCATTTAAAGTTGTCTTTAAAATTTAGCGTTTTATGAATATTAATATTAAATCATTTCATAAAAACACTTTCCAGATCAATCATTAATTTTTCACAAATCTACACAATAATTTCAATTACATTGAAATTGGAGTTTTTATCAATCCACATTCCCATTTCAGAATAAATGATTAATTCATGTCAAATCCATATTTTTAAATCATTTAATGTCATTTTCAAATTAGTCATGTATTTTAGGGTTTCTATTGAATTGTAAATACTTATGTAAGCACTTATATTTAAATCAATGATTCCCAATGCACAACATTAGCAATGAGGTACACTAATAAAGAATGAATGTGCTAAAGATCTAAGAATGCAACCTAGAATCAAGATCTAATGAAATAGATATATATTTGAAGAAACCACATGAGAGCAGATCCACATAACCAGAGAATATTAAATGATAACAATGACAGTTTAATCCACCTAGAAAAGAGTTTGGAGGAGTCAATTTAACCTCTTGAGAGACTCAAAGGGACAAAAAAATCATGTTTTAAAAAAATGGGGAGATTAAAGTTCAAAATAGGATGTTTTAGGCTTTTAATTAAATTTTTAGTGGATTAAAATCCCATTCACACATTTAACTACTGGGGGGGGGGGGGCAGTAAGGGAAAACAGTGCACTAGACATATGACCCTCTTGTTTTGGGGACATGATTTATCCAAGATGGGTGCATGGATTTGGACCCCATGCACCAACTATGAATCCACAACTATTTCGGGATGTACTGTTTTTACTAGGAATGAAAATTTTGGTCAAAACATGTACCAACCATGAAAATCCCAAGAATAGAAAAAAAAATAAAAAAAATTCCGGAAACAACCTAAGATGAGACCCAACATGAAAGGGATAAAAACAACTGTTAAGTAATTCTAGAATGAAAGAAAGAAGATGTTACACCATTCTATTTTTTATTTGGTTATAAAGTAAAATAATATCCATTTGATTAAAAATATTTCAAATAATTCCATACTTATTAAAATGATATTTTATTTTGGAATATGTTTATTTTTTTGTATAAAAACAAAATTTCTTATAAGCTTCTTTTCATTTAAATAACCAAATTATATTAAAATAAATTTCATAGAATTATAAAAATACAATATTGATAAATAGATTTCATATTTTTTATAAGGGGGTTCTAATTTAGTAATGAGGATAATTTCATTTTTATTAATTATGAACAATAAACTTTGTTAAAATGTGTCAACATTATTAATTGTAACAACTCAAACAAACAAATCTCTAATTGTGACTATCCCAATTCCACCTCTAATAGTCCAAGGGCTGGTGACCAGAATCGAGTTTTCATATCACAAAAATGGGAGGTATTATCCTAATTTACCTACATACACTCACATCTCTAATCCCACAGAATTATGAAATGTAAAGAAACTGAAACCAAGGAATATATACATCTATGATCCCATGATAAGAGTGTGAATGTAATGTACTAAAAGTGATAAGAGGTCCAAATACAAGCAAAACCAAAAAAATAAGAGAGTCCAAACTACTCTATGGGAGAGGAATCAGATAAAATGAAACCACCAAGAAAACACCTTCATCTTTCAAGATCAAACTAGGATCCACCAGCTTCCTATCCTCTGAGAACATCATCCAATGTTCTGACATTTTCTTAAGACACAACATATGAAAGTAGAGCCCATGCATGAGTGAGTGTAAAAATACCCAATATGACACCCCAAAAAAACTAAACACTAATAATAAATAATAGTCATTTCATAACAATGATATAAAAATCAATTCATAAATAAGATAACCCATATATACACATGAAGGACACTGTGACTCCAGGAAGTCACAAAAAAACTACTTTTCGCATAATTATAATCAAATCAATGTTAATTTTTTTTGAGAATCCACTCTATGAGATGTTACATCTCCATAGAAACTCATCCAAAAGTATATTATCATTGAGCCCCACCTATGAAATCTCACTTATCTCAGAAGACCGTGATACCAAGATTGGAGATCAGACTTAAGACCACAGCGGGGGAATCCAAAAATCTATTATGAATCAACCTGCTTTGTAGGGGATTATATTCCAATGATACCGCAAACCCTATCGGCATAGACTTCATGATGGAGGATCAAAAATCTCCATAAGGAGGCCATTTTAATTCAAAAAACCCCATCTTGGGTATAGAATGACAGAGGATCACTATCTAGTCTCATGGAGGGACACCACGAACCCTATCTGAGACTCATACTCCATAGGAGATCACATTATTTATATTTGATTTTAATACTACACTGTACCCACAAGGGAATAGACCATGAGAACACACTCAACCGATACTAGTCCAAATTAATAAAACGAAGGGCTAAAAATTTCCTCAAAGGGGGTAGACGACATGTATTGGGGGTAGACAACATATCCATTCAACCATCGGTCAAACTGTGTGGTGATGCCTAAAATTACATGTAGATATATATAGAAATGATGTATATGAATAGTAAATTTCATGTAGAGATCACTTGACAATATACCCATGCCGTTTGGTTATGACCACACACACAAGACCATGTCCTTGTACCTTGGCCACTCCTGTGCATTTAGGCTTAATCATTTGCATGTAAACTATGAGTTACATGAAGAGCTGCTGAGCACATGTCATAGGGAATGTGATATTTTCTCATGGTTTTTGATATTTAACTCTCCATGGAAACCCTATTACTGCAGCTAGGGTGTCCCATAAAGCGTGTAATGATAGAATACACGCCCTATAACCTGGTATTTTCTAGATCCACTAGTTTCTTCATTCTCAATGACTATACACATTATTTACATTTAATACATTACCATATATCACAAATATAGGGTTGGTTAACACCCTATCACCAAATAATAGGATTACAGGTCTTAAATCCTCTCAAGAAACCCCCACACAAGTCTTCTATAGCCACACCATTGAAGCTGGAATGAAAAAATACCAAAAATCCATTCTGATCCTCCACCATTCATCCTCCATCACCATGACACCTTGATCTCACCCTCGATTGAGAATCCGACCAGAAATATTGATCCGTTGTTAAAAATAATAGTCTTGTAATTATTAAATACTCAGTAGTCATCGAACCATGGGCCACAGAAAATACATATGATGAATTTGAAAAGAAACAGAGAGATAAAACCATAATACATAAGATTTTAGGAATTAACCTCAAACTTTGTTCATTTGGCCTTAATCCATTATCAAATAAATAGAGAAATGGGGAAGATAAAACCAACAAAGAAAAAAGTAAATCCATCAATAAATTCTACCTCCAATGCGTGAATTAATTATTATTCATCGAATTGATCTATATTTTACCAGGATAAAACAACGGGATGGAATTCCACAAATAAGAAAGTCCTACTAGGTGTTTGGATCGATCACTGATGAAGAACTGTCCTACATTTCTATATTAGGCAAGATCTATGAACTCAAATGGTGAAATGATCCTTGATCCAATGTCATCCCATTTACATTCTCCAAGAACTCATTTAATTTTCTCTCCAATGAATCTTCCCAAATTTGTAGGGTTTTGTTTCTAACCTTGAAAATTGTCCATAACTAAATTAAAATAGAAGGGTTTAGTCGTTGTATCAACTAAAATAAAATAAAACAATAAATTAATTTAATTTATTAATATCACACCTTCAATAAGTTTTCCAAAAAAATTTGATTCCAACAAATGTTATGTCACACATAAGTTAAAAATCACATTATGAACATAATGATTCCCTAATATTTCTAATACGGGAACCATTAGGGAATTATTACACTTTTTAGGAAAACATTATATGTGTGATTTTAATATATTTAATATAAATCAATAATTAATTTCAGGAACACTGGGCCTCGAAATTTCACACTACCTCAGTGAATAGATCTATAATTAATCCATATAATATCAAAAGGAAATTCATGGGAAAATATTATTGTTGTTACATTATCCCAACTATAGGTATTTTGTCCCTAACAAGAGAAAAACCCTACTAAATAAGATAAGGGTACTAGGTTCGATTCTTGGCCTCCTTCTCCTAGGTTCTCTCTTGAATATTTTTTTGATATAACTAGACACACACTAGGTTAATACATCAACCGTAAAGTATTTTCCCCAGATGATCCTCAATCTTCACCACGTACTTAGGAAAGGTAGCTCCATCTTCAATGTCCATCTTTCTCTAGTCAATAACAATCGATAGGACATTCACTTATCTCCTTATTTGTGAAATGTGGAAGACGTCATGTACGTGGTCTAACTATGGTAGTAGTTGTTAGTTTTATTCCACATGGACAACTGTATTTAGTATTTAGAAATTGACAATGAATCTCATAGATAACTTACCGCCTGACCAAGTATTTTTATTCCACATTGAGGCAAGGCTCTTAGAAACATAAGGTGTTCCTCCCCAAACTCCATAGGTCCCCATAATCAGTCCACATAGAACATATTATGTCTCTGTAAATTCCTCATCAGCTTCTAGATGGTCTTCACATTCTATGTAGTTTCTCTCAAAAACTATGGTCCCATGAGTGCAGACTCCTTGGGATCAATCCAACAAAATGGTGACCTGCCTGGTGGCCTATACAAGGCCTCAAATGGTTCCATAATGAAGATAGAATGGTATCTATTATTTATTTAAAACACCAAAAATGGTATATGATCCACCAAACTATGTAAAAAATATAACATTAAACCCCACATCATGTCCTTCGAGACCTAAATGGATCGACCAGATTGGGGGTAAAACACCATGATCAAATGTAACTGATTCCCAAGGGCCTCCTACAATCCTCTCCATAATCACAATGTAAAAAGATATTCACAGCCTGAAATGATTGTCATGGGTACTCCATAGTGTCAAACTATATCCTTCACATACAATAATCCCAATCTCATAGATGAACACTACACTCAAATGTTGGGACCACTTTGTTTATGAAGACTGTATTTGTTGTCAACAGTTGTCAATATCGAAAAAAATGAAGAAGGATATGAAGAAGGAATCCAAAGTCATTAAAGATCGGCTAAAGTGAGGATTCTTAGAGAATTGTTATGCAATAACAACATTGAATGTCATACTTGGAGAATTCTCTATGAAGTCAGTTCAGACGATTGTTGAATTGATCCTAAGTTCAAAGAACCTGTGCCAAAGGTGAAAAATTGTTTATAATAATGAATAATGGAGAAGTATCATCCATTTGAGGATGATTAGAGAAAAATGGGGAAGTATCATCTATCTAAGGATGGTTGCAGAAGAATGAGGATTTGAAGAAGAGAATGCAATGCTTGAAGATTGCATGAGAACCATGAAAGATCTTACTTGAAGAAAAGAATCATACGATTTGAATGAAGTAGTGAATGATGGATGAAGAAAAAGAGAGAGTGTGGATGTTCTTGGCATTCTAATAAGGTCATGAATTACACATTGCCTTAAAATAAAATGATTTTTGCACTATTCTTAAAGTTCCAAATACATGTATCAAAGGTGATTCATTTTCTGCAACATTGAAGGTGTTTGAAGAAGCCTCAAGCCTCCACTTTTGGATGAAGAGAGATGATTGGAGTCCATTAGAATTAACACTCCAAAATTATTTGAGGATTTGAAGTGAGGATGAAAGAAATACTTTGGAATTCATATTCCAAAAAGAATGGATGAAACCAGATGATGCTTTTCTGATTTGTATTTTACAATAATCACAAGTTTGGAGAACTTTTGGTGCAAGCCGTATAAAGGATAGAGAGAGTAAAGAAGTGTTTTTGGAAAAACAAATTTCAACATCATACTATCAAAAAATGACAAAGGCAAGAAGAAGGCATGAAAGTAGTGGCGCACAAGTGGTGGCACACAAGTATTGGCATTCATGTCATATTTTAAGATAATCCGATCAAAATTTGACAAAGGAAATAATATGGCGCGCAAGTTAAAGATTGGCACGCAAGTCAAAAAGTGGCGCCCAAATATAAGTGGTGCGCAAGTGTGGCGTGCTAGTATATGGGGCGCGCAAGTGTGTCGCGCAAGTACATGCGGCACGCAAGTGTATGTTGTGCACAAGTCATATTCCAATATCATCATATCAAAATATGAAAAGGGAATGAAATTGTCATGCTTGTGATGGAAGGGCGCACAAGTGATTCAGCAACACAAAAGTGGTGGAGTGGTGCGCTAGTAGGAATAGAGCGCAAGTATGTGTCGTGCAAGTCACCAAAATTCCTATAAATAGAAAACTGGCCACCTCATTTTTTTAGGATCAACAATTAAGAGAACATTTGAGCTCTGATTGCGCAAGTAGTGGAAGTGGCGTGCAAGCTAAAGTGACACGCAAGCTGAGGGTAATTTATATGGCGTGCAAGATGGGTTCCGCGCAAGTGGTGCCGTATAAGTTTTGCTGAGTAAGTTTTTCTGCGCAAGATTTTCTGCGAAAGCTACCAGAGGTGCGCAAGAAGGTAGTGTGTATAAGCCAAAGGTGGTGCACAAGTTGTGAGCTGTTCACAACAGTGGCATGCAAGTAGTGAGTGGAATGCAAGCAGGTGGCGCGCAAGCATGGAGGCATGCAAGAAGGGTGGCACGCAATTAAGGATTGGTGCGCAAGCTAGAACTTGTGATTCTAGAAAGAAGAAGAAGACGAAGAGCTCAGTGCATATAGTTTTTCACTGAAAGAAAACGTGTGAATAAGATTAGTTTTCAATGCAGCTGGTTTTTCATTGAAGAAGCATAAGAAGAGAAAGAGTTTACAGTTTACAGGTTTTCTACATAAAGGGAAGAGAAAAATAAGAAGAAGAACATACCAAGAAGAGAGAAGAAGTTTTAGTGAAGTTTGTTGTTGCACTAAGAAAAATAAATAAGAAGTCTAATGCAGTTGGTGTTGCACTAGAAAATACGAGAAGGGAAGAAGGAAGAATTGCTTACTAACTGCTTTGCAAGTAATCTAGTGGAGAGAACTGAAGAAGATCAAGAGTAGAACCTACCTTTTGAATAAGGAAAAGGAATGTCTCTATATGCAGTATAAAGAACCAGCTAGACGCTGATAGTCGGGCTAGGTCATCACCAGTCCAGGGAAGAGGATTGTTTCCCACCCCCTCCAAAGTGTAGGGACTCACATTGGAATATTGGTTTAGGTCATCACCAGTCCAGGGAAGAAGATTTTTTTCCACCCCCTCTAAAGTGTAGGGACTCACACTGGAAATAGGATTGTTTTCCTAGCTACTCCATTGTAACAACATATCACATTATAGTGGAGAATCCATGCACTGGTCATACCCATGCCCGGCAAGGACGTAGCTACTCATATTGAGTGGTGAACCTTGTAAAAATATCTTGTGAATATTTTTACTGATTTCTATTATTGCATGAAATAGGGAAAAGAGAATAAGAGAATAAAGATCATAATAGATCAAGAGGTACAGGGATAAAAGTTGGAATTGGTTTAAAAAGTCCCCAACACGGATTCGCCCCCCTCTCAGTGCAAGGTCTATCCTAAAATGGTCCTCTAAATTGATATAAAAGGGAAAGGTTCACCTCTGTTGGATTCTCTACAGTGAAGTCATCTGTTTTGAAAACTTGAGTTCCTTTCCTGAGTCAACAATGAAGAGCAGTGTTTGTAAAGATTCATCTATATCTGAGAAGAAAGATATATCTACCAAGACGATGATGAATTGGAAAAAGAAAGAGAAGAGAAAATTGAATAAGAATTCCCTCTCATCTAAAGAAGAGGAAGCATCTGGATCTCCATATCTGGATGAAATTGAAGACACGCCAGACATGGAATGTAATTAGAAGGTGGCTCAAGTCCCCACCAAGAAGATGGAAAAAATTCATACCTCAAATGAAAAGGAGGTATGTGTAAGTACATTTGGAAATTATTCTCATGATGAAAATACTGGCACAAGTGCTGATGATCAATCTAAAACATCTCAAGAAATATTAGTTGACATATTAAGAATTATTCTGCATGGTATTCCTAAATAGAGTGAATCTATTGTTTGTGGAGTATTTCAATGCATGAAAGAAAATATCACTCAACTAGAAGAATAAACTGATGCTTTGGAGAAAGCCTTACAAGCAAAAATTGTCGAATGTTTAAATCTCCCCAGACAGGTTGGAGCCTTTGAAGCAACAAATAGGGGATTTGAAGTATGTTCTTCAAAGTGGTTCAAAGATGTTGAAGAGAAAGGGGGATTCAAAAAGACACTAGAAGAGAAGATCCATGCACTTGTAGATGATATCAAAACGAGAAATGATGTCAGAGAGATATATTTGGAAGAAAACTCCAACAAGATCAAAGAAATTGACTCTTTGTTAAAATACAAAGTAAAGATACATGAAGTTGATGTTGAAAGAATAAAGAAGGATTGTGAATAGAAAATGATTATGATTGGAGACCAGGAAGTCATCCTCAATATGAGATATCTATAATTGGATGCAGAGTTTACCAATCTTGAGAAGATACATATTGAGCCTCCAAAAAAGAAGGAAATAGTTGCTGTTAGTATTCAATTCTCAATAGAGGATTCTACTGTCAAAAGGCCTCTAACATGTGATAAGAAGATCATGGCTTCACTCATTGATCTATCAAAACTAGCTGAGAAATTAAAGGTATCATCTATACCAAATTTTACTAAAGTCTCTAAAATTGCCACTAACAAAAGTGCTGGTTGGAAGAAAAATTCTAAACAAGTACGAATGAAGAAGAATGAAAAGGAACCTACGACCATGGCTAGGGTGGATAGGGGAAATAGTGTGGAAGATAAATCCCCACATAATGCACAACATACCAAGAAGAAGACTTGACAACCTTATCAAGAAGATGACCAGAATTAAAGGTTTTTTGGTCAATGCTGGTGCTGAAATAGGTTTAGAAATTGTGCACTAGATTGTTGGTACAATCCCATAAATTTAAAAGCACAGAGAAAGCCCATCTCAAGGGGGAGAAATCCAGAGAAGAAGTAGCAACATCCACAGACCCAGAAACATCTGTATACTGTAAAAAAGATTTGGAATGTTAGATAACATTTGTGATGTATGCAATAGGAGTGGTCTTATGAATGGTTCATGTTCATATAAGAAAATAAGACTTCAGAAGCTGGGAAAGAATGAGTAAGCATCCTTGGGAAGAAATCAGATGAATAATGTGAAAAAAAATTCACCCAAGAATATTTCAAGAAGGAAATATGAGAAGTCCCTAGATTCTAAATCCAAAAAGGTAAAGGGTGGTGCATCCAAAAGAACTACTAATAAAGAAGCCACTCAAAAGAATCCATGTATAAGATCCAATTTTAATACCTCAATCCTTAATGATATATTGGTGGTTTGGCCATAAGATTTGGATAGAATGAGGAAAATAGAAGATGCACATGTTAAGAATTATGTTAAAAACAAAAATAAGATTCTACATGAAGACAAAGATGTTCTGTGTGTGAGGTGAAACAAGGCGGGTCATACTGTCAGAAAGTAATTTGAATTTATTCCATCCCAACAAGAATTCATGAAGAGGATGAAAGTTACACCGGAAGATTCTAATGTTTGGAATGCTCTTGAAGAAAGAAGATTCACACACAAAGAGATAGAAGAATTATTGAGATCCACCCATCCACATTCAAAATTAAAGATCAAATGTGAATGTGTGAGGAGTGGAGAAAATGGAGCATCTTGGTTGAGAAAATCATCTCAGTCTTCCTTCTCACATTGAAGAAGCATGTAGGATCCACCTTATTCCCTTAAATATTTTTGTATTGTATTTGTTCTGATAATATAGGGAATTAATGATGAAGAAAGATCTCAAAGGGAGAACCTAAGATTCAGTGATGATAAGTGTTCCCTTTAGGGGGAGACACGTGAATAAGTTTCCAGATTCATTATCTCAATAAGTATCAACCTCAGTTGGTACTAAATTCTACTACTCTGAAGATTGTCTGAAGATCACATCATTGGAAATGGTATGTTATTTCTAAATCTCTCATCCTTTGTTACTCAAAATAAAGATAATTCTACAAAGGGGGAGTAATAAAGATAATAAATGACATAAGAAGAGTGAAAGTGCCCCAAGGATGCTTATCCTGGAAATTTCACTTGAATATTTTTGATCTGTTTGTGGAAATGAGTGCAGGAAGTTCAGGTTGATTATTTCTTATCACATTCAATATCTTCGGCCTGGAATGAAAGTGGAAAACCCTTGAAGACAAGTGTATGAGTTATCATCTCATGTGGTGTCATATTCAGTGGGTAATGGATAGATTTGTTGTCTAAATAAAATCCTCTTGTTTTCTACACCGAGAATTGCTCAAGTAGACTTAGAGTGAAATGATTGATGACACATTGCTTATGTATGTAATGATACCCTGTCTACCATGAACTTCATATTTCTTGTCAATAAGGGGGAGAGAAATGAAATGAATATCTAGGGGAGAGAAAGAAGTAAAGAGGATAGATAAGATTCTCATTTTGACATAACATATTCATCTGAGGAGACTTTAAGGTATTGACAACAAAATACAAAGGGGGAGATTTTTGGGACCACTTTGTGTATGAAGATTGTATTTTTTTTCAACAGTTATCAATATCGGTCAAAATGAAGAAGGATATGAAGAAGGAATCCAAAGTCATTAGAGATAGGCTAAAGTTAGGATGCTTGGAGAATTGTTATGCAATCATAACATTTAATGTCATGCTTGGCCAATTCTCTATGAAGTCAATTCAGACGATTTTTGAACTGATCCTAAGTTCAAAGAACTTGTGTCAAAGGTGACACGTTGTTTAAAACAATGAATAATGGAGAAGTATTATCCATTTGAAGATGATTGGAGAATAATGGTTAAGTATTATCTATCTAAGGATGGTTGAAGAAGAATGAGGATTTGAAGAAGACAATGAAATGCATCATGATTGCATGAGAACCATGAAAGAGCTTACTTGAAGAAAATAATCATATGATTTTAATGAAGTGGAAAATGATGTATGAAGAAGAAGAGAGAGTGTGGTAGGGATTGGCATTCTAAAAAGGCCATTAATTACAAATTTCCTTGAAATCAAATGATTGTTGCACTGTTCTTAAAGTTCCAAATACATGTATCTAAGGTGATACATTGTCTGCAACATTGAAGATGTTTGAAGAAGCCTCAAGACTCCACTTTTGGATGAAGATAGATTATTGGAGTCCAACGAAATTAAAACTCCAAAAGTATTTGATGATTTGATGTGAGGATGGAAGAATTAATTTGGAATTAATATTCCAAAAAGAATGGATGAAACCAGGAGATGCTTTTCTGATTTGTATTTTACAATCATCACAATTTTGGAGAACATGTGGTGCAAGACGTATGAAGGATAGAGAGAGTAAAGAAGTGTTTTTGGAAAAACACATTTCCACATCATACAATCCAAAAATGACAGAGGCAAAAAGAAGGCACGCAAGTAGTCGTGCGCAAGTGGTGGTGCGCAAGTATTGGTGCACAAGTCATATTTCAAGATCATCCAATTAAAATTTGACAAAGGAAATAATATGGAGCGCAAGTTAAAGATTGGCATGCAAGTCAAAAAGGGGCGCACAAGTATAAGTGGATCGCAAGTGTGGCGTGCAAGTATAAGGAGCGTGCAAGTGTGTCGCACTAGTATAAGTGGCGCACAAGTGTATATTTCTCACAAGTCATATTGCAATATCAACATATCAACATATGACAAAAGAATAAAAATTTCGTGCTAGTTATGGAAGGGAGCGCAAGTGATGGAGCAACATGCAAGTGGTGGAGCGGCGTGCTAGTAGGAACATAGCGCAAGTATGTGTCACGCAAGTCAGAAAATGGATATAAATAGACAACTAGCCTCCTCATTTTTTAATGCTCAACACTTAAGAGAAAATTTGAGCTTTGATCGCACAAGTAGTGGAAGTGGTGTGCAAGCTGAAGTGGCGCACAAGATGAGGGTTATTTATAAGGCACGCAAGCTGGGTGCTATGCAAGTGGTTCCACACAAGTTTTCCCATGAATGTTTTTACATGAAAGCTATGCCGCGCAAGCTACAAGAGGTGCGCAAGAAGGAAGTTTGTATAAGCAAAAGGTGGCGCACAAGTTGTGAGTTCTTCACAATAGTGGTGCACATGTAGTGAGTGGCGCACAAGTAGGTGGTGCGGAAGCTGGGTGGCGTGCAAGAAGGGTGGCGCACAAGTAGGATGGCACACAAGTAAGGATTGGTGCCGAAGATAGAACTTGTGATTCTAGCAAGAATAAGAAGAAGAGATTGGTTCATATGGGTTTTCACTGAAAGATAACATGTGAAGAAGAGTAGGTTTCAGTGCTGCAGGATTTGCCTTGAAGAAGCATAAGAAGAAGAAGAGTGTATAGTTTATAGGTTTACTGCATAGAGAGAAGAGATGAATAAAAAGAAGAAGAACATACCAAGAAGAGATAATAAGTTTTAGTGGAGTTGGTTATTGCACTAAGAAAAAGAAATCAGAAGTCTAATGCAGTTGGTGTTGCACTAGAAAAGAAGATAAGGAAAGAAGGAAGAATTTCTTTCCTACTGCTTTGAAAGTAATCAAGTGGAGAGCACTGAAGAAGATCAAGAGCAGAACCTAGCTTTTGAAGAAGGAATAATACTGTCTCCATAGGTAGTATATATAACTAGAAAGATGCTGAAAGTTGGGCTAGGTAATCACAAGTCCAGGGAAGAGGATTGTTTCCCACCCCCTCCAAAGTGTCGGGACTCACACTAGAAAGTTGGGCTAGGTCATCACCAGTCCAGGGAAGAGGATTGTTTCCCACCCCCTCTAAAGTTTAGGGACTCACACTAGCTAGAGGATCGTTTTCCTAGACACTCCATTGTAACAACATATCACATTATATTGGAGAATCCATGCCCTGGTCATACCCATGCATGGTAAGGACATAGCAACTCATATTGAGTGGTGAACATTGTAAAAATATAATGTGAATATTTTTACTGCTTTCTATTATTGTATGCGACAAGGAAAATAGAATAAGAGACTCAAGATCCTAACATGTCAAGAGGTACATGGATAGACGTTGGCATTTGTTTAAAAAGTCCCCGACACGGATTCAACCCCTCTTAGTGTTAGGTCTATCCTGAACTGGTCCTCTCATCGAATGGCTAGGAATTGGGCAGACTTGGTGATTCAGTCAACAGTCACCTAGATGGAATCTTGTCCCATGGACAAACATTTTAACCCCATCATAATGTTCATATATATCCCTTACTACATCTACTCTATAACCTCATGGGTTTGAGCTAAATCCACTAGAAGTTGGTTCTCCACCTTTATTTATTAACAAGTGAGGCATAAAGAGACAAAATATGAAAAAAATGATTCATGCCTGGAAAAAACAATTTCTATCAGAGGTCCTAGTACATATTTTACACATATGGATGTAATGCCAAAGGGGATGTATGAAGCTCATACATCACCTCCTTCTTAAATAAAATGGTACCATCCTCTATCCTCTCATTTGGATAGTGTGTTCCCAACCCTCAAAATATCCACCTTGAGCACATCTTATCGATATTTGAGTACCTAAGGTCTCAATTTCTATATCTCCTGGTTAATAATACCAGAAACACTAAAAAATTGGTGGTAGTAACAACCATTTATGAAGCACCATACATTCCCACAAAGGAAAACTACAGTGACACTAATATCTATTACGTATCAGCCATCAACTGAGAACAAGATCTCTACCTGAGAGTATCTTTCACTATATTCTGCTTCCTAACAGTAGAGAAAATATTGAATTCATAGTCTTTGAGTAACTCTATCCATCACCTTTTCCTCATGTTAAGATCATTCTGAGAGAATACATACTTGACACTCTTGTGTCCAGAGTAGATGATAAACCTATTTCCTATTAGGTAGTGTCACCACATCTTTAGTGCGAAGAATACCATTGATAAATCAAGATTTTGGGTCAAAAAGATTTGATCATGTGGTCCCAACTAATGTAACCCAAATTAAATCACCACCTACCAGTGCATCAAAACATAACCAAGCCTGATTATTGAAGCACCGCAGAACACCACACACTTGACACCCTGTGAAAATATCAACATGAAAGAACTCACCACTCTTCACCTCAATAACTAAAATCAATAATGAAACTTTCTATACACTAAAAAGTCTTCCTCTTTTCAGTTAAAATATATCAAGGATGTTTCCACTATGGATAAATTTGATAAAAACCTATGATAGTACCCAACCAAACCAAGTAAAGTATTCACCTTAGTAACACTCTTTGGTGGTTCCCAAGATACAGTACCTTAGTATTCCTTGATTCAACTACCAATCCTGCCGATGGGTTGATGTGTCCCATGAAGTGGACCTCTCGAATCTAAAATTGAATCTTCATGAGATTACCATAAAATCTTGTCCTTTGGGAATGTGTCTAGGATTATCCTCAAGTTTCTCACATGCTCCTCCCTAGATACTGACTACACTAGGATATCATCGATGAAGACCACCATGAACCGATCTAAGAAAATATGAAATATATGATTCAAAAGTCACATGAACATTGTTGGGGAATTATTCATGCCAAAGTGAATCACAAAGTTATCATAGTAACCATAGAGACATATGAATTTCATATTCCGTATATCCTCATCTTATACTCACAGTTGGTGATAGACTGATTTGAGGTCAATATTTGAGAACCTTTATTCCCCTATAAACTAATCAAATAGGTCATAAATCCTCAATATTGGATGCTTATTATTCAAGGTCACTAGTTTCAAGAACAATTAATCCATACCTAACATTAACCCCCCTTCCACTTTCTTGGAAAACAACACTGGGGATGCTCTGAGAGAAACAATGGGTCTCACAAAGTCCTTCTATTTTATGTCCTATAACTGAACCCTCAGCTCATGAAACTCTATGGGAGCCATCCAATATACTATTGCAGATATCATGGCCAACCCAAGCTATATTTCAATACAGAAGTATATCTCTTGGTGAAGAGTTAATCCTAATACATCCTTAGGAAATACTTCTTCATACTCCACCACCACCATAAGAAATTGGTAGCCCATAATATATACTACTCCAAAAGTCATTATAGACAACTTGTGAGTAATAAAATACACCCTCCAATACCTAATCTCATAATACTCTATCAGTGTTCCATTTTTACACAAAAGGAATGCATTGTCCCATCACTAAAAACACACCATGTCATCTACCAAAAATAGTTAATCCGAGCATGAACTGTGGATATCCAATCTATGCCTAAGATGACATAATATGGACTCATTAATACTAAAAATAGATACAATAGTAAACTATCACATCCAATAATCAGATCACACTATTAGTAGAATTTTGCAATCACTGAGTCCCTTACTATTGGAGTATCCATACACACAATTTGAGCCAAAGGATCAACTAGAATCTCTAAGTCTCAAATAGGAGAAGTTGAATGAAATGAATGACTCATACATGTGTCTATCAATACTATAGAAAAGGTATAAAATTTATATATCATACCTTATATCATACTTTGAGGCTCGGAGTCATCGGCCACCATAGTCTATAGTTGTCCTCATCCTTGAACACCAACTCCCTAAGCCTGGTGTGGCACACTTGGTAGTGGTGGGGGTAAATATTCAAACCTCTTACCACATAATATTACTCTACCAGCCCCTCTTCTATGTCCTCTTACCTATGGAACACCTTGATCAAGCATCTGTCTCTACCTCAATGGTCCCACAACCATCTCATTATCAGCTGTATGATGGTTCAGATAATCCCTTACTAGGTGTCCCCAAACATTTTAGGAGAAACACCACCTCTCCCCTGACCGATTTGAAATATCCAGAGAGCTTTGTGCCACTAAACATATGTCACGAAATCTTCTAGTAAAGAAATTAAAATTCTTGGATTCATGTGACTTTATTGGAATACCTTCAAAAGAGGTCTCATCTCCGAGGTTCCGACTACCGGTACCCACTATTTTTTCTTGTTTTACCAGGAATCTCTCCACCAACAATGCATATTCCAGAACCCTAGCAAATAAGGGTATGCAGAGAGATATCACAGAAGCCCTGACATTATGGTGTAATACATACAAAATGGTATATGATTTAAATAATGGATCCCACAGTATATCCATGGAGTACCATGAGAGACTTAAAAACCTCTTCAAAAAATCACCCACATTCAAACCACACAACTGTAGATGCTAAAGAGCCATATGTGAACTGATCATAATACGACCAGATAAAACTCTTCCTGAAGAGATGGTCAATTCCTGACCAAGTGAGAGATGTCTTGTCATGTGAATGAGTCACTAAACTTCAACATCACCCAGAAAATCCCAAAATAGGACCCTCTGTATAGAATTTCATCTGATCTCCAAGCATCCTTATAAGCTATAAATCTTGAGTGAATTCCTCTATCCAGTCCTCAACCAACTTGGTGTTTGGCTTAACCTCAAACCTCTGAGGTCCCTTCCTATGGAAATCATGAAACTGAATAATTCTACGTGAATCCTTTGTAGGCACAACCAACACTAGCTACTACTCAATAGGTGATGGTTTAGGTAAACCACTTGGAGGTTCTGTCATTGATACATTCCCTTATACTGAAGCCTCATCACTCATTGGATCATCTTAATGATCAGACGATGGAATCCTGGAAATCTGTCTTCGTAAAGGAATCCTGAAATAACCAATATGTACCCTGATAAAAGATTATGTCTAGGTAATTGACTTAAGAAGGAAATGGAAAACAAAAACCATTTCTATATGATTCATGTGTAAATGTTTCCCTTATAATAGTGTCTACATGTACCGATCCAAAATGTTTGTGATTAGAGATATGGTCTATGGATATGTTGACCACTATACCAACACTAGAATCCTTGACCTAAAATCCAAACTCGAAAAAATTAATATTATTTCCCGAAACAAATATTACAGACTTTGGTCCTAAGGTATAACAGAATCCTTTGATACCACTCATTCACGACCCAACACAATTTATCCTGAGTCGTGACTAAACCAATCCTGACTCCAATAGGCCATAAGTGAGAAACCAACTCCAAGTAGACATATCACAAAAATGAGAGGCATTCGTCTAATCTACCTTTACACACACAAAAAATATCTAAGAAAATAAAATAATAAAATATAAATCAACTAAATATAATACATGGATACCTCTATTATACCAGAATCAATGTATGATTGTAATTTTAAAAAATCGATAAGAGATCCAAATAAAATACCAAACAAAAAACTAAATAGAGTCCAAATTTCTCCAAGGGTGAGGAATACGATCAAATGTGACCACCCCGAAAAAAAATAATTTTCAAGGTCCAAACATGCTCCCCTAGCTCCCTGTTTACCTAAAACATCATCAAACGGGCCTTCTTCTGCATAATACATGACACATGTAGGAAGAATCCATACAGTGGTGAGTTTAAAAATACCTTGTAGGACACCCTAAAAACACTAAACACAAAGCATCAAGATTATTCATATCATTAAAATGATATAGAAATCAATGCATTAAAAAATGAGAACCCAAATATACACATAAAGGACACCTCACCACTAGGAAATCATAACCAAACTTACAACCAAAATATTCTTCTAGAAGAAATGCTAAATCCATTATTATCCAATCAATGAGGAATTCCATTTATAGAGACACTAATCCATGATTTTATGATTATTGGGGCCCACTAAAGAAAGGTCACTGGTATTGGAAGACCCTAATACCCAGATAGTGGATCAGATCCAAGACCATTTCAGGACTCCAAAAACCCAATATGGATCAACCCTTTACATAGGGGATCATATTCAAATGATATCATAAACCCTATTGATATGAATTTATAGACATAAGATCAATGCCCTGCTCGAGGAGGTTATAATGATTCCAAAAACACCTACTAGTGTATAAAAAGGATAGAGGATCACACTCTAGTATCCCATAGGGTCACCAAAAACTCCATCTGAGACACATCCTATCGATGGTATCACAATACTAAGATGTGGACATAATGAAAAACTATTATTTTGAAGGAATTAATGTAGATAACACACTCAAATTAAATAGGTCCATACTGAATAAATGAATGGCTATAAAAACCTTAAAATTCGGTATATGTAATGTCCATCTATCCCCTAGTCTTCCCTTGTGGTTCTTCCTCAAAAGGCATGTAAATATCCATATAAAAAGTATGTAGGAATAATAAATGACATTTAAAGATCTCCAAACACTCTGTTTGTGCCGTCTTACTATATTTTTGTACACTAGACCATGTAAGTGTACTCTGTTTGTATCTATGTAATATTCACTTCTTGTTCTTGTGTAACCACTGAGTTATACATTGAGCCTATGAGAATGTGTCACAAGGAATGTATCAATTTCACATGTTTTTTTAATGTTTAACTCTATTCAAAAACATTAGCACCTCCTCCACGCACTCACACACAACGTGTAATGCCAGATTACATGTCGTATATCCCATGACTTTCTATATCCACTGGTTTCTTCCTCTACATCACCCACACACAGCTATGCCATTTCTATCCTCATCAAATATCATAGATCCGAGGTTGGAAAAAAATCCCAATGCCAAATTTGGGGATTCTAGTCCTCAAATCCTCTCAGGAAATTCCCACACGCACCGTCCATAGCCACACCCTCAAATAGAAGATGAAAGGAAACTAAAAATAAACTTCAATCCACATATTATCGTCACACCTTCATCGTACATTTGATCATGAACCAAACCCTTCGTATTGATATTTTTCACCGAATAATGAACAGACAATGATCAAATACTATGTAAACGTCAGAACACCATCCAAAGAAAATGACCATGAAAATCTTGTAAATAAATGAGGGGAGATAACCATTATACACAATATATGAGTAATAAAACTCAATCTTTATTCATTTGGGATCGATAAATTTTCAATGAAATGGAAAAATTAAGAGGATAAAACCAAAATATAAAAAAGTAAATCCATAAATCCATTGTCGATGTGTGAATCAAATATTTTTCGTGGAATTTTTCTAATTTCAATCAGGGTAAATGAAAAGGATAAAAATTCAAAAACCAAAAATCATACATGGAGTTTGGATCGATCACTGATAAAGAACTTTTCTATATCACCATCATTGGTGTGATCCACAACCCCAATCGTGCAATGATCCTCAATCTGATGTCGATCAGTTGTCATTCACCAATATCTCATCCAAGCTATCTCCAATGAATCTTCTCAAATTTAATGGATTATACAATTAAAGGTCAAAATTGGCCTTAACACTGTTTAAATATAGGATTTTGGTCAATATATCAAATTAAATAAATTAAATCAATAAATCAATTTATTTTAGTAATTATTTTTCGACAACAAATGTTTCACAAATTCCCAACATCGATAATGTTTAGTTCATTACTAGGGTAAAACCCACATTCTAAACTCAATTATGTACTTCGATATATGATCTAGGACACCATTAGGGTGTTATTCCACTTTCTGATAAAATTTCATGCCTTTGGATTTTAATATATTTACTATTTGTCAAAAAATAATTCTGAGAAGACCGGTCCTAGGAATTTCATGCCGCCTCAACACCTAGATCAAAAAATTAATCAATAGAATATCCTAAATAAATAAATGAAAAAATATAGTCACTATATAAATTGTAAAATCTATTTTATGGATGTAAATAATTCAGGATTAGTCCAAAAAGTTTCTTCTTAAAAATGAGCAGATGAGTTACTTCAACCCGTATCAATATATATATATATATATATATATATATATATTAAATTTTATTGTTTTTTTTCAATTGAATTTCATTAAGACATTTAAATTTCTTTTAGTATATAAAATTACAAAATGTCACCCTCACATTATTTTAATGTCTCTAATACGTTTTTATATAGATAAAAATAAGACATGAATAATTATAAATGGTTATTTTAAATTTGAGTATTTTTTATGATATTAATTTATTTTTAACATTTAGATATAATACAATGGAGTTGAAATATTATGCAACACTAAACACAATGCTTGTGAAAGTAGGAGAAAAATCAAATAAATTATTTTATAAATATTAAAAGTCATAATATTTAGAGGATTTATG
The DNA here is from genome assembly GCA_963277665.1 of Viscum album. Taxonomy (NCBI): domain Eukaryota; kingdom Viridiplantae; phylum Streptophyta; class Magnoliopsida; order Santalales; family Viscaceae; genus Viscum; species Viscum album. Next base: position 632,945,992 of record OY728161.1, read on the forward strand.
TTGTTAAAAGAATTTTATAAATGATTATGTTGTATAATTTATTCTTTATGTGTCTTAATTAGAATTACATTTTTATATTTATTTATTTTAATTAAAATATGTTAATTGTCATGAAAAATATATTAAAATTTTAAAAATAAATCTTGGATCATTAAAAACTCATAAAAATACAATTATATATAAATTGTAATGTTAATGTTGATCCATTGCCTAATGATTAATTTATGTTATAATTGGTATTTTTAAAATTACTTTCACGGACAGTAAATATAGAAAAATATGTTATGACAGTAATGGTTAAACAAGGTTAACTAGGTGTTAATATAAATATATAGGGGTTAAAATAATAAAAAAACTTTTTTAAATCATAATTGTTGAAATTATTTTGACCGTATATCATCCAAAATTCTAAATTTATCCAATTTTTATCCATTTTTATATGAAAGTAACCTTATTTTATTTTAATGTTTATAATAATTATAAGTGTTCCACCCACCTCACCTATGAATGGGACCCACATATCATCTATTTATCAAACTTAATGATCCACTAATTTCATAAAATATATACCAAAATAATTTCCAATATTCTATATAAATTATATTTATCTTATTTTCTTCCCCTAAAAACATCCGAATAAGGCTTAAGGTGAAAACAAAAGGAGGATATCCCAGATGAGGTATAAATCCCAATGAGTTCTTTAATTTTATTTATTATTATACAAATTTAAATTATTACCTAAAAATTATGATATAATAATATAATTATAATACATATACAAAAATAATATTATTTCTTTGGTACAACCCTTTTCCATCAATGTTTCCATCATATAGAAAATTAAATAATCGCTTCTGTGTACGTGTGGAGTACCATCTCCATAAAGCGATGTGCTTAATTTTTTATCACCACCTCACATGGTTGTTTATTGTGATGGATTTAATAAATATATGTGATATTAAGTAAATTATTATTATTATTATGTTAACAAAACAGATTACTTACCTTCTCACCCTTCCATCCTTTGTTAAATGATAACATCCTTCATGTGTACATTTGGACTACCACCTCCATTAAGTGCTGTGATTAGTTTCTCACATCTACAATTAATGTATTATTATTAAACTTTATTTAGTATATATATGATAATTATTTACTGATTAATACTCTATATAGGATGTAAAAATTATCCCTTTGACCATGTTTATCCTATTGAAGTTGTTTTGTGATTATGAACCGAACATCCTCAAAACATCCAACATGAACAAAAATGATTTAATAACTATGTTAAGAATGAAAATAAATGAAATAAAAATTGAAAATAATATGAGAATAAAACATAAAAAGGTTCTATAGAAAGTGAAAAATTAATATAATTTTATTATATATGTTTTAATGTTCCTACATGGTGAGTCTGACTTAAGGTAATTGTCTTTCTTTTAAAAAGGTTGTTTTAAAATTTTCCTTCCACATATTTTTCTTCCCCATAAAGATTATTTTAAAAATGTTAAGATTGTTATTAATTATTATTAAAAGGATTATAAACTTCATTCTAAATTAGTTTTGAATTGATTTAAAAATTATTAGAGACTATTTTTAATATTTTCTATATGGGTCATTTTTGAATTTTTACAGAAGTAAATTTTTTTAATTTATACATAATTACTGATTTTAAAGATATTATAAAAATTAATATTTATAAATTTTTTTCATATAGTTTCTATATTTATCTACAAATAATTTTTTTCTCTCAATATTCTAAGATTTTTTTTCAAAAAAATGATTTTCTCTATAGAAAAATATTTCTCTCATATTTTTAAGATAACTGAATGTGTTATTGCTTATAGGATTGAATGGAAATTTAAATTGGTTTTATGATTAATGTTTTTTATTCATGGAATTTTTCTTTTAAATTTTATATGAATTATGAGCGAGCCTAATATATATCCGATGATGGGTGATCCCAATACAACACTCCAATTCATTGGGTAAAGTGATAGAGTTTACTCGTGATAGGTTACTTCTAATAGATATGATATTATCTAAATGGTGAGTATATTGTAATGGTTAATGTAATGATGAATTTATGGATAATGTTTTATGGTAACTACATTATATTTTTGTAATGGGTTTTAAAGAAAATTATTGGATTACATTAGGTAAAATGGTCTGAATAGTCCGGAGGTCTTAGTTATTTATTTATTTTTGGATAATACCATTTTTAACTGGGTGGAGAGGGAACCCTTAAATGAACCATAATAATAGAGTTACAATTACCAGTAAAAGTCTTGAATTCCCAGAGACCTAAATACACTTGGAACTACACCTCAAAATCTTTTTAATTTGTGGTTCCTAACTCCCCACCTCACATGGATGATCATCTATCATTTCCCTGTGTAGAGGCTCACAATACCTAGTACCGATAAAACTTTATATACACTTTCTTAATTAAAAATATTATTGACCATGTTTTTGTGGGTGATAGTTGATCTAATTAATCTTTTGGTTCCATCTCATATTTGGTTTAAACAGACTTCTTCTTGGCTTAGAGGCCATGTAGTATGAAATCCCATGCTATAGAGGTCTGAGGTGTCCTGGAGGCCCTATTTCCGAAAGACCAATAATGTAAAAAATTACTTATGGACCATAGGCCCAATCTGGAAGCCTGAAGTCCCAAATAGGATTAATAGTTCCAGACACTAAACATTCCTTTAATCATGTGGATGTTAAAATGTTATTTTAGGAAGAATTATTTTATATTTTTTATAAATAGTTTTTAATGTATTAATTTCATTTTGAGTTAAGATGGTCATTATGTTGAGGTAATTATGGTTAATTTGGATAAAATGGTTTTTAAATTTGGGGAAATTTAAATTATTAATCTGAATGTAAATATTATTGTAAAAGATGAGATTCTATTTCATGAATAAATTTTGAATTATCTTTTGGAAGAATATATGAATTTATTATGAGTTTATGAAAATTTATGATATTTAAAAAAAGTATTACAATATTTTTGAGAATACATGACCAGGGAACATACCTATTTTTGGAATGATACTTTATGAGTGATTACTATTATTTAAAGATATATATTTCATTTTTATTTAAAGAATATGAGATAAAATATTTCTAATTCATTTTGGGGTTTAAATTCAGTCTGGATTTTTGTGAAGTGTTTTAAGTTCACTTGTTAATTTAATCTTTAAAGTTGAACCTTAGATATGAATTTTTAAGGATTTTGATATTGATGTAGTATTTCATCATATTGGATATTATCTTAACATTTGATAATGAAATTGGATTTAGTTAATTTCTAAAGATCATAGGGAGAAATTGTTATCCTTTTGTGGATCATGTGATTCATTAAAAGGAAATTTTAGTGATGTATGAATGATAGATTCATCATGAATATTCATTTCATGGAGTGATATTTTAGATATAAGTGGAAATAGTCTAAGAATAAAAAAAAATATGATATTGTGTTTATGAAATGGAAAAAACCAAGTAAGTATATTTCCTTGTGTTCCCTGTCTTGATAGAAAATGAATCCCTCAAATCTAGGAAATGAATCTTGAAAGAAAAATGTTATCCTTTTATCTTCATTTTTGATGAATTTTTGGGTTTCTTTATCCATTAATGATTTATGTATTTATTTTAATAAACTTTATCATGATAATTTTATCTATCATTTCCTATTATTGCTTTGATGTCATATTTCTCCAACATGTACATATTCCCACTTCAAGACAATGTTCTTCTTATTTAGCAACCAAATTATGTGTTATTATATGTAGCCATAATATTTCACATCCTCTCAAGTAAAATAGATTGTTTATTATAATTTTTTAAATATTAAAAATGTTTTCCTTCAATGTTCATATTTTGTTCATCTACTCCGTGGGTTTGTTTTTTTAAAAACTTCAACAAAATTTTTTAATAAATGATATAAAATTGTGAAGAATAAATTTATTTAATCAAGTATAATGTAACACTCCAATACTTAAAAATTTATTTTTTAAAATATTATATTCAATACAGTCCGGAATATGCAACTTCAAATTTATAAAAACAAAAATATTCTTTTATTTAAAAATGACCATTATGAACTAATCATTAGTTTAGTGGGTATGAATAGGAAGAACCATATTATGATACATATGTAGAAAATATTTTCTTAATAAAATTAATAATAATTTATTCATCGAATATCAATTTGTTGGAAATAAAGATAAATTATTTTGAATGTGAAAGGGATTTTTTTTTTCATAAAATAGTTTTTATGTGAGTAATGTATTTCTTATCTTAATAAATTAATTTTATCACACTTGAAAAATAATTTTAATGAAATCTTTATATTATATATCCAATTTAATAAAGTAACATTCATTGAATATTGTTTATCTGACAAGGAATAGGAATAAATTCTTTTTATGCTTCAAAAATATATTTTATTCAAAAAATGGGTTTTATTTAATCTTGTAAACATATATTATAATTAGATTTAACAACATTAAGTAATTTTATTTTCTAAAATTAAAGTAATATTTTAAATCAAAATTTTATAATATACATTGGATAAATATTTTTAATTTTTATAAAATGATTTATTTTTGAGTGAATAGAGAAAAATACTGATTCTTACAAAACCATAATTTCTTTTCTTTAAATTAAGTAATTTAAAAGTAAAATTATAATTTGGATTTATTTTAAAATTAAAATTTCATCTATTATATAAAAAAATTATAAATAATTCTATTTGAACAGAAATTATATTTTATTTTTTATGAGTTAATTTCTATGTATAAAAACAAAATTTCTTAAAAACATCTTTTCTTTACATTTTTTTCGCACTTAGAAAAAAAAATTTCTTCAAATTATAAAAATTGAATCTTTAAAATTGGATTCATATTTTCAATTGTGAGGTTAAAATTCAACAATTATACCAATTTCCCTATTGGTCATGATGAATAGTGACCATGGTAAAAATGTGTCACCGTGGTAAAAGATAAATTTGGTTAATCGAGTTAAATACTTTGATATAAGGCTAAAAATTTCAAATTAAATGTTATTGGATGATTTATTTCTACAATTATCAACTTAGTTTACAAATTTTATCATTTTTATACTACTTTACTTTGATTGTGACCTTTATATTATTTTAAGTTGAGAAAAATTACAAAATGTCACTCTCTCTCTTTTAATATCTCTAATATGTTGTTATAGAGATGAAAATAGGAAATGAAAGATTATAAATGTTTATTTTAATTACGATTAAATTATTTTTTTATAATAATTTATTTTTACTTTATATGGATAGTATAATTTCTTTGAAAGCTTACACAATGTTGACATAATGCTTGTGCACATAGTAAGAAAATCAAATAAATGGTATAATAATATTGAAAGTGATAATATTTAGATTATTTATATAATTATAGAAATTATATAAAATATTATTATGTTTATGTGATGGTTTAAGTGTTTCAATTCGAATTACTTGGTTATATTTATGCAATTTATGTAAAAACTTTCAAATAGTCATGACAATGACATTAAATTGTTTATAATGTTTAAAAATGATTTTTAAATATTTAAAAACTCATAAAAATACTATAATAAATAAATTTAAAGTTAAATTTTAGATAATTTCATTAATTATTTTGGTGTGGGTCACTTTTAATTTTTAAAGTTACTTTCTAGACCCTTAAATAATGAAAAACGTGTTACAATAGTTATGGTTAAACATGGTTAGTGAGATGGTTTAAACAATATATAAGGTTTTAAATAACCTAAAAAATGTATAAATATGATTTGATTAATTTATTTAGAACATATATCATCCCTAATTCAAAACGGATCAAATTTTGATCCACTTTTTCATTAAATAAACCATACATTATTTTAATGCTTGTAAACATAATAATTGTGCCACCAACTTCACTTATGAAAGGAAAGCACATATCTTCTATTCATTAGACTTAATGATCCATTTAGTTGAGAAAATATCTACCAAAATACCTTATAATATTCCTCATCCACTTTTTATATATTTATTTCTTCCCCAAACACTATCCAATGAAGGCATCAAGTGTAAGACGAAGAGGATTTACAAATAAGTGGTATAACCCCAGATGAGTTGTTCCATTTTACTTCTCCTTATTTAAAATTAAATTATATCTTAATATTTAATTTATAATAGACTAATTATATTTAATATAATTAAATTATATTTTTTTGATTCTTAAACCCTTTTACATCTACTTTTCCATCCCATGAGAGATGAACACATCTGTCGTTCTTATATATGGACTACCACCTCCATGAATAGATGTGTTTCATTTTCATCTCCATCTCACATAGAAAGATATTATGATATATTATTTGAATATATGACATATTAATGAAATAATTATTATTATTTAAGATATTATATTACTTACCCTCTTCCATTTTATCTATTGGAAAATGATAACATTATTCTTGTGTACATGTGGTCTACCACCATTATGAATCGACAATTTTTTTTTTCATATTTGCATATCATGGATGGTTATGAAATATTATTTTAAATATAAATATTTTAATTAACTCATGATTAATATTTTTAATATTATGTAATAATTACCCCTTTTACCATGGTCACCCTACGTATATTTTTTTGGGATTATGAACTGAACATCTTCAAAATGCATGACCTAAACTTTACTGATATGATAACTATATAAGGAAAAATGGATAAAAAGGATAATAAAAATGGAATAAATCTTAATAAAAGTTATTTGTCAATTATAAAATTAATATAAGTTTATTATGAATTATTTAATGCACATAGGTGGCATGTTGGAGATGAGGTAAGGGACTATATTTTATGATTTTTATTCTAATATTTTCCTTCTAACTCGTTTTCTATAATGTCAAGGTTCTTTAAAATGTTGCAAGAAAATAATTAATTTTAATTGAAATTTTTGTCAAGGTAAATTTTAATTAATTTTTTATTAATTTTCAAATTTTTTAAAAAGGAATGTTTTAAAAATTCTATATTTTTGTATTCTTTAATTTTTCCAAAAGATTAAAAATAATGGTTTTAATGTACATAACATGACAACATTTTGCTGCCATCATATCCATTAATTTTTATCATTCTTCTTCTAAAATATTCATTGTTTAATTTAAAATAAAATATTTCTATCAATATTCTAAGAATTTTTAGTTTTAATTTTTTTATATGGAAGGAAATTTTTTTCTCATATTTGTGAAATAAATGAAATTATTACTACTTATGGGATTCAATTCCGATTCAAATGGGTTATATGATTAAAAAGTATGATATATTTTTTTATTCATGATATGGTTATTTGAAAATTTTTATTGATGATGGTAAAACCCGATATAGGTATGAAGATAGTTTAGCCCAATATAGATCTACAATACATTGGGTAAAGTGATAGAGTTCACCGATGATAGGTCACTCCTAAGAGATATGTGAATTATCCTATTAGGTGATTCTATTGTAACAATTATTTTAATTTCTAATGAAAGGATACTATCCTAAATTACTTACTGTGTTGTCATGAAACATCAAATTTATTATGTTTTTAAGGTTGATTTATAGTATAGGGTATAACCTAGGTAAACAATCAAGGAGCGTTGGTAGTTTATAGTATGTATTTTTAATAAATATTACTAAAATAAGGGGTTATTTTGAAAACAATTTAAACAAAATAACTTAGTCAAAATAGTTTAAAAGTTGAAAGACCAAGTGGATTTGAAAAAATATGAGATAAAGGGGTAATTGTGATTTAACTACACACATTTAAAGTTCATTGTTCATAAAGATTCATTCAGTTTTGGAGTAATTATTTGGTTGAAATTAATTAGAATCCTGATTAATTCATAAACTTTTATTTCAGTTCTTAAAGAACTAAATCATGAGATAATAATCATATTGTTATGGTATAAAACATATGAATGGAATATAATATTCCAAATAAGATTGAAATATAAATAAAGTAGGTAAGAAAAGGATTCTTGTGTTGTCCAATCGGAACAACACAAGTTATGCACTTACAACCTCAAATTAATCAGTTATAATTTAAGAGGAAATAAATCACATGGATCAAAACATGTATTCAAATAAGAAAACATATAAGACAAATGGAATGAAATGTTTTAAAATCCAAATAACTCGAAACTAGATGAAAATAAATGCGTCATCTCCCCTTGAGATGTTTTTAGTTCCCTCACAACGGATGCCCACTATTTAGATCGACATCGGGAGGAGGAAGATTGGGTGTAAATACTTCTTGATTCTTGGCCCCCTATGAGGATAGGGGCCTCAAAAACTTATTGGATGAGTATAGTAATCCTTTGGGTCTTCAAAATTCCAAATATTTCTCTCTTGTACGAACTTGAAAACGTGGATCCCAAGCTTCCATTTTATAGGATATGTGGAAGGTTGTTTTGGGCACATAGATTGTGTATAACCAGTTGGACAATGGTTTTTGACCACTAGACAATCTAATATAGATTTTAAAAAAACTACAAAAATGTTTCCCCTCCACTTAACTATCTCCACCAATGTTTTGAACCATTTTTAAAACTAGAGCCTAAGATATGGACATATCATGGCACACCTTTTTTAACTTCATGAAGATTCGGTGTGATGGATAGATCAGGTCAGTTGGGAAACTTGATGGATGAATGATTCTTATGTTCAAATATTTGAAATGTATCCCACAGAATTTAAGACTAGAGATAAAAATTGAAGCCCATTTGGATGAATGGGTATGTATCAGTATTCATTTTAGTAAAATGGTGTGCTTGGATCCTACGCAGCATGACCCATTTTTCTTGGACTTCATTATGGGCCCTCCAAATTACCTCTACCTTCAATGAAATTATCAAAAGAAGTAAAATTTACCTTTTTAAACGTGATAAAAACAAAATAGTTTAATCAAACATAAAGTAAAAATTGTTATTATTTTTATAATTTTCAATTTAAAACTAGTTTAAAATAGTAGTGTAATGGTAAAAATGAAACTGTGAATCATGGTGCGATCACACCCACACACCTATTCTTTTTCACTCCTAGGAAAATTGTTATATCCTAACCAAGTATCATTCCTAAAACAAAGGATTTAAACATTTCAATATTCTTCTGACATGAAATTCACCATGCCTCATTTATGAAATCAATTTCCTATCATTTTTCTTCTCACATTCGAATTTTTTCAACTTCATTTGTTCACCTATGAAACATGTCACAGCCTACCTCACATAAAATTTCCCCCCTTAAGTCATGGAACATATGAATTTGGACTTATTTTCTTTTTCCATATTTTATATGATCTTACCACATGCTTTCCAAGATTCTATATTCTCTATCGGTAGAAACTAGTGTTCTACTCAAGAGGACTTCCAACAGGCTGTTCTAATGTTCAAGGGTTGGTAAGATTTAATGTAGAAAAAAAATGAGGCAGAACAAGAGATTTTAATCTCTTTATTAAAAAACATGTAATAATTTATCAAGTGTTCACAAGGAATGTACACACTTATCCCCCCACAATGTGTATAAATTCCACCTGATTATACCCATTGTGCATTTATGAGGGACACAACTGATCAATGAATAATAATGAATAAAATTCCACTTTTCTCAGATTTTTTTTCTTTTTGTTATGTTTTTTTTCAATGTACGGAACTATTTTATTTTTTTACAATTCTCATTGGAGATAAAGTGGGAAACTTTGTAAAGGAATGTTAAAATATGGATTATGAATACAAAACCTAAAGAAAATGCAGGCACCCTTTATATCAACCCTTAACAATGATTAATCCAAGATAATTCCCATGTAAAACCCTCTCCCCCACACTTTATGAAAGTAAAATAATAAAATACAAAAGCTATGGGTTGGTTGGGATAAATAAGATTGTAATGTGGCTACCTAACAATAATTTCATGGTCTCTAAGGCCTAAGAAGGGTAAAATGTCACAGTTTCCAAAAATAGAGGTTAATGGTGTAGCACATTTGAATCTTATGGATTCAAATAGAGTCAAGGAAAGCTCTAGTTTCTCTATATGACTTGATACTCTCCAGAAATTTATTAAAATGAAGAATATGCAATAAATAGTTTAGAATTTATCTCTGGTAAGGGATTAAAATATTGGTTAGTGCTAATGAGGATGGGTTTTAAAAATCCATTATACACATATGAATGATTTAAAAATATTAATTCATGATAAATAATCCAAATCAAAATTCGTTTGAAAAACATTTTTCAAAAAACAATAGAATTTTCCACACAATCGACTCAAGAATGAAAAAAGATTTGGAATTCTATTAATGTGAGAATCTATTTCCAAGATAAAATTAACATTCCAACAAAAATAGAGGGATTAAATAGGGGAAAAGTAAAAATTCTATTCAATAAGAAAAAAATGATGACAATTCCTAACTAACCTAGAAATGTACCCATCCCGCAACACATAGTGTGTGCAATTCCCTCACTGTAATAAAAGAGAATATGTAAAGGAAGGATAAAACCTAGTGAGTTTCATTTTTAGAATACTTATTGAACATAGATTTCCTCCTTTGGTGACATTGGAATGGATTAGAGAAAGTGCTTCAACCGCTGCCCATTGACAGTGAATGTTTTCTTGGTTTCTTCATTTCTAACCTGAATAAATCTAAATGGAGATACATTAGTTACAATTTATGGTCCAAACTAGCGGGAACAAAGCTTACCTAGATGTAACTTTTGCCATGCATTTTAGAGGAGAACCTTTTTTCTGATGTGGAACTAATGATGAAGGATGACATGGCGATGGGAATCCTTAGTTTTCTCCATATAAATTTGAGAGCTTTCATATGAATCTATATGGATTTTCTCCTAATCCTAAATTTTTAGCTGCCTTTGAACACCTGCACTCAAAAGATTAGAATTGTATTGTTTAATGGACAAGTAGTCTTGGTGCTCTATCTCAACATGGAGGTGAAAACTCTTTCTAAATACAATCTGATAAGGTGACATTCTAATGGGAGTTTTGAAAGTAGTATTGTAGGACCATAATGATTCATCAAGTCTAATAATACAATCTTTTATGTTTGGTTGATCTATTTTTTCATGATTTTTTTACATCTATATTTGACACCTCATCTTGACCACTGGTTTGTGGGTGATAAGAAGTTGACACCCTATGCCTGACCCTATACCAAAAAAGGATATTGCATTATTTGATTGCAGAAATTAGAACTCAGGTCACTAATGATGAACCCAGGTAATCCAAACCTACAAAATATTCGGGTTCTCAAAAACTCCACAATTGTCTTGGAATCATTAGTTCTTATGGCTTGTGCCTCTACCCATTTTGAAACATAATCCATTTTTAGAAGAGTTTAAAGGATCCCAAATGAGTTGGGTAATGGTCCCATAAAGTCAATGCACCAAACATAAATAATTTCATTGATGATAAAAGGGTTTTGTGGAATTTAATTTCTTTTAGATACATTCCCCATTCTTTGACATCAAGGATAAGATTTACAGAAATCATGTGGATCTTGAAATGTTTTGGTAAAAAGATACCTCAATCAAGGACCTTGAGAATAGTTTATTGTGGACCAAAGTGGACCCCACAAGAAATAGTGTGGTAGAACCTAAGGATGGACTGAAACTCACTATTGGGAATAAAAACCCTAAGGACTTGATCCCACCAAGGTTGTTGGATTAGAGGGGGTTATGTGAGACTCCATTTTAACATATAAAAATCATCCTCACATTAATTATCAAAAACAAATTGATTTTCTTTTTGGAGGAATTGGGAGAGGGGGAGTTCAATTTTACAAAAGTCACGAATGAAACGATGGTAAAATCCAACACGACCTAGAAAAGACTAGAAATATCATACATTTTTGGGAAAAGGTAAGAAATAAATGAAATCAAATTTTTATCTATCAACTTGGATACTATCCCCAAAAATGACATGTACCAAAACAATACCTTTTCGCACCATGAAATTTCATTTATCCGAATTTAATACGAGATTCTTTTCAATAAAATGACGTAGATCTGATCCATCACTACTCAAACATTCATTAAAATAGGAGACATAAACCATGAAATAATCCAGGAATACTTCCATGTAATTTTCTAGTTAATCCGAAAAAATACTAACCATGCATCACTGTAATGTACCCAGAGAATTGAACAGACCAAATGGCATAATTCTATATGAAAATCCACCAAAGGGGAAACAGATGGTTGTCTTTTCCTGAACCTCAGGTGTAATATGGATATGAATGTATCTAGAATACCCATAAAGATAATAATGATGGGACTTACCTACTAACCTATCTTGAATTTGTTCAATGAATAAAATTGGGAAATGTTCCTCCCTATAATGTTCATTTATTCCATGATAGTCTATACAAACATGGCAACTATTATGTACATGAGTTTGAAACAATTCATTATTTTCATTTTTTATTACTGTAAGACTAGTTGTTTTAGGAACTACTTGAACAAGACTAACCCATTGGATGTTAGAGATGGGGTAAATGATTCTAGTACCCAATAATTTTGTTACATAATTTTTAGCTACATCTAAGAGGTTTTGGATCAGTTGACATTGTGCCAGCCTCATTGGTTTAGCCGCACCATTTAACAAAATATGATGTGTACAAAGTTATTTTATAACACCAGGAATGTCTACAAGTGTCCATCCAAATGTTTTTTTATACTACCTGAAATGTTCAATCATTATAAATTATTTCTCCGGAGGGAGAGAACTAGAAATGATGATGGGAAGCTTGTTTACATTCTCAAGAAATGAATATGTTAAGTCTTAAGGTAGTTATTTTAGTCCCAATTCATGGGGATCTTGGATTTATGGGAGTGTATGTGAGAGAGATAGGTCACTAATATCATCTAACATCTCAATGTAATCATCATCAGATGAGGAATGAGCTTTTCCACGCTTAGCAGTGTCATCGATGGTCATGTGATCCTCATTGTTCAAGAAATCATCAATTAATAAACATGCATGACATTTTTCTAAACTGGCACAACGATATATGCATAATACTTTTCCTAGCATTTCAACCAATGATGAAAACATAGAAATGGGATTATGGGATTTAGAAGAAGTGTTTTTAGGGGAAGTGGGTACATCTATAGAGTTAACAGAGAGAGTGGAATGTTCTTCTGAGGGGTGCTTCATGGGATATCAGATATTGAAGTGGAAAATGTAACCAATAAACTCCATAGATACTGTACCATTGTGGACATTAATTTTGATTTTTTCAGTTTTAGGAAAGGCTTTTCCAATATAATTGGGGAATGTCCATTCATCATTACATCTTCCAGTTTTAGCACATAAAAATCTACAGGAAAAATTAAAATTATTACCCTCACAAGAACATCCTATACCACACTAGAGGGGTGTGCGATACTCTAGTTTTCATGTTGAATTTTTTTTGTGGTATTCAATTCCTTGTCCTAAAATGAAGTGTAAATAGAGAAAGGAATCAGATTTATAATGTCACCTAAATCAATGATATTTTTGGAAAATGAATACTCCCCTATAGTGTATGGAATTGAGAATATTATCAGATCATTACTTTTTGGGGGATGTGATGTCTCTATCATTGCTGAGACATTACATCCCAAGAACACCATTTTATCATCACAAAGTCTCCTTCAGTGTGTACACAATTCCATTAGAAACTTGGAGAATCATGGAATTTTCTTTACGACATCAATCAAGGGGATGTTGACCTGCACTTTTTTAAAAGATTCCAATATTTCTTTATCAAGTCAAGTTTTTTTTTGTTTTCTTGGTTGGGTGGTCTTTTGGGGAAATGGAAGAGTAATGGTTTGGCTAGGTGACTCATCAATATAAACACTCTTTCCATTGGAAGGGATTATCTCAAGACGTGGTTCTACCTCATTTGGAGAATTTCCCTTGGTTGGGATGTTGATTTTCTTTAGGAGGGGATGCATCTAGTGGAGGGGTCATTTGGATCTGAAGTTTTTTTCTACTTAATAGAGTGATGGAACTACCATTTCCTTTGTATCTAAGGTTAAATACTTATTGAGATGGTAGTTTACCTGACCCATGGATTTAGATTTCCCCACATAATTAGCGAGTTGGACTAATTAGGTTTTTACGTCTTGTATGGCTTCTTGTATGGTTTGTTAAAATCAGAGACTTTTGGCATCCATTTGTTTCATCATATCTTCTAGGCTAGGATTAGGATTTGGATTCAGTGGTTGTAAAGGACTTTATGGTGGTTGGGTATTTCTGTGCGATGGTGTTGGATGAATAATCTTCCCCGGTTGGTTCCATTTTTTTGAGGTTGTTTTGAATAAACACCTTGCCTTTAATATGGATTTTCATTCCACCCAGGGTTGGATGAATAGTATGGTTATTTCCAAAATGGTTGGTTATAGGGGTAGCTTGGAAATATTACCTCAAAAAGATCATAGGATTCTCTCAATTGGGGTCATTGGTTAGAGTAGTTTGTGTTATAAGAACATATACCCCAATGGATGGGAGGAGAAGATTGGGATTTCCCTTGGTAAAGAGAAAGTTGTCTAAGAAAGGTACTTAACTCATCCAACATTGTTCCCACCTTCTTCTCAAATTTGGTACTTTTCACCTCTTAGATAGATCAAATGGGTACATTAGACCTTGTACCAAATTATTGAGTGTTCTGTTCCATGTTCTCAATCAGGTTTCTTGTATTATTTGGGGTCTTGTCCACTAGTTTGCAACGTACAATAACATCAATCATATTTTTATCAATATGGATCAAACCTTCATGAAAATACTAAATTAAAAGTTGATCACTTATTTGGTGGTGTGATAAAGTTGAACATAACTATTTAAAGCATTACCAATATTCATTTAATTTTTTCCCTTTTTATTTATTTAAATCACAAATTTTTTCCTTAAAGTTGCAGTTCAAGAGGCTTGGAAATAATTTTCACGAAAAAGATGCTTCTTGTCTTCCGAGTCTCTAATTGATTATTTTAAATAGTCAAGCAAATCTTTTGTAGTTTCTTCAAATGAAAATGGGAATGATTTGAGATTTACTTGTTCTTCATCCACATTAGTTTATTTTAAAGTATAACACATAGTTTTAAATTCTTTTATGTGCTTATGTGGTTCTTCTCCCACAAGTCCATGGAATCTTGGTAATAAATGAATTAAACTAGATTTCAGTTCAAAATTAGGTGTCTCACCTTGTATTTGAATATAGGTGGGTTGGATATCAACATCAGGAGAGGTTAGTTATTTTATTGTTCAATTGTTTCCATCCATGTTATACACATTAATTCTAGGTTCTAATTTGGTTCTATAAGAAGAGGGGTTCAGAAAAGTCTCATGTGGTGGTTTGTCCTCCTTCAAAGGGTTGTCCTGTGAATCTCGGTGTCATTGATGTAGGATCCTCTCCGGTTTGTGTTTGAAAGGTGGGAAGTCTATCGGATTTGAATGTGTCATGCCAAAAACCTACAAAATAAGTAAATAAGAACAAAAAAATATAGGTAAATTTATAATAGAAAACAAATAAATTTTCACAAAATTTAGAAAAATATTATTAAAAACATGAACTAAAAACCAATGAGCTCCCCTACAATGACTCCAAAATTATACCGTGTGTGCATAACAAATAAAATTTATTATTCTTTTAATGTTGATTTATAGTCCAGGGTAGACCCTAGGTAATCTATCAAGGATATTTGGTATTTTATAGTATGTATTTTTAATAAAGATTACTTAAAGAGGGGGTTATTTTGAAAACAGTTTAAAGGAAATAACATGATCAAAATAGTTCAAAAGTTTAATGAAAAAGTTTAATTGAAAAAATATTAGATAAAGGGGTAATTTATATTTCACTACACACATTTTGAGTTCATTTCTCATAGATATTCATTCATTTTTGGAGTAATTATTTGGTTGAAATTAATGGAATCATGATTAATTCCTAAGAATTTATTTCAATGCTTAATGAAACAAACCTTCACGTGAAAATCATGTTGTGAATGTCCAAAAATTAAGAATGGAATATGATCTTACAAAGAATATTGATATATAATGAATGTGTGTTAGAAAATTATTTTTGTGTAGTCCAATCAGAACAACACAATTCACGCACTCAAAACCTCACACAGATCAGTTAGAAATTAAGAGAAAATCAATCACACACATCGAAATAGGGATCCAAATAAAAAATAATTTAAGATACATAGAATGAAATGTTTTAACACCCAAATCACTCCAAACCATTAGCTAATATATGCGTCAAAACTCCATTGACATGTGTATCTCCCTCACAATGAATGCCCACTGTTTAGATCAACACCAGGAGGAGGAGGAAGCTCAGGTGAAAATCTTTCTTCATTATTGATCCCCTTATGAGGACAGGGGAATCAGGAACTACTCAGGTGAATACAAGATACTTGGGTATCCAAAATACCATATCTTTTCCTCTTGGCCGAACTTGCAAATGAGGACCCCAAGCTTCCATTTTATAGCAATAGTTGATGGTGGTTTTAGGAACAAAAATTGTGTAAAACAACATGTCTCATGGTTCTAGACCAATAGAAACTCTAATATTTCTTTGGAAAAAACTATAAAAATGTTTACAAACCTTTTTAATGTCTCTAGGGAATTTTTCCACCATTTGGACAAATAGATCCCGAGATATGGATAGATCACATCACACCACTTTTGACTTCATGCATTTTTTGTGTGCCAGAATGATATGGTCAGTGGGGCCACCAGATGGATGAATGAGGCTTGTGTTACTTCATATGAAATGTATCCCAATAAATTTTTTACTAGAAAACAAAATTTCAGCCCATTTTGATGCACATGTAAGTAGAAGTATGCATTTTAGTAAACTTCTATGCTTGTATCATCCACAACATGGCCCATTTTTCTTGGACTTCATCACGGGCCCTCCAAATCACATCCAAATCCATTGAAATTATCAAAACAAGTAAAATTTCCCATTTATTTTTTGATAAAATAAATAATGGAAACAAACATGAAGAAAAATTTGTTATTATTTTTATAATTTTCAATACAATACTTGTTCAACATAGTTGTGTAATGGTGAAAATGAAATCATTAATTGCAGTGCGATCAAGTATTTATATTATATAATTCTAATAGTTTTTAAATTAAATCTATTAATTTCGTAAGGTAGGCTAATGAAATAAAAATTTAAAGGAATTTTTATGCCTACTTTAAGTGTGAAGAGTATGTTTATCATGAAATTATTTTCTTAAGTCCTCATGTTTTATAAGAATCCCTTCATGATTGCGATTTAAATTTTCTAATTTATTATGATATATTTTAAAAATATTTGACCAACATAGTTATTTTATGGGGTAAGTAATTGATTATTTTAGTTCAATGTTCATTATCAAAAATAAATCTTTCTTTTGGGTTTTAACAAATTTTCAAATGGAGTAATGGGTTACATTTTATTTTATATCCCTTAATAAGATTTTTTTTCTCATCCCATGTTTAAAAATGATTTTCAGGACCTAATTATGGGTAAGAACAATTGTAAGTTATATCTTTATTCTATGAGTATTCATATTAAAATAAGTGAAAGGGGTTTGATAAAAATAAGAGTTTAATTTTAATAATCATGATTTTATTGTAAAATTGGTATTTAGTGTATGTTTATACCTGTATTTTAATGGTTTGATATATAATATTTTTCCTAATGTTCTAAAAATAAAAACTGAAAAAATTGTATAAATGTAAGAAAGTGAAGCCCTTGTTATAAATCATTTAATTATGGGTCTTCAAAGGCATGTAATGTTATAAATACTATTTTATTATTTTCTTTCTTGATTTATATACTACGATCAACTCCACCTATTTGAAATATGAGATTATTTAGATATTTACCCATTTATGACTACCTAGACCTTGGTCCTTACTCTAGTCCATAAAAGGCCTTCTTTAACTATCAAAATTTATTTTCAACTTTATTTAGAAAAAACCCATCCATTTTTTCAATATAAACCACATATTAAATAATATAATTCAGGAATAATTATTTGAAATAAAATTGATATACTTTAAAGATGCTTTGAACTACCATATCAATGAGTAATATTATAGTTTTCAACCTATCCAATGGTTCAAAAGTTTCATCCAAATAAATGTATATTATTTTTTAATAACCCATTCAAAACATATGCAAATTTTTAATTGATAATTTTACATCTTCATTATGTTTTTTGGGAAAACACATTTGGTTCCATTGGCTTTTTTGTACTTTGGTATTGAAACAACTTCCCACGTATCATTATTTTCAATGAACTCAATATCTTCATATAAACCCTTAACCCTATTTTTATCAATAATATCCTATTTAATGTAATCACGAACCAAAAAAATGTGGTTCTCTAAACCATCATTCCTCTGGTTTGAAATTTGGTTGTTTGGTTCCCAATAATGTTGTTGCCACTAATTTTCACCCTGCTTATTTTCTAGGTATGTTTTTCTGTTGCTTCCACATCTTCCACATCATTAGTTATTTTGTCCTAGTTTTATATATCCTATTGAATTACCTTAGAACCACTGATTTTAACATTATTTTCTTCCTTGTTTTCTTTATTAGTTTTTAGAAACATGATCAGTAATTTTCAAATTCTTCTTATTTTAAATAATGGTGAAATATTTTATTTTAGGAATTTTCCGATTACATTTTTTTGTATAAATTATAAATATTTATTTTTGATGACTATGAAATGAAAATATTTTCTTCCACATGATATTATAAATTTTGATGACCCCCTTATTGAAAATAAAACATTTTATTACAAACACATGAAAATACAAGAGTTTTGTATTCTTTCTAAACCATTTCTCATAGGTTTTCTTCACCTTATTCAAACCTAACAAGAACATGTTGAAGTTTTTCAGAGAGGTGATCACTACTTATATCTAAAAACTTCATGGTGTAAATTCTATTCAATTAAATTTGTGCAGACCATAGTGTTTATAATTAGGTTCATCATTTCAAGGAATCCACTTTGTTGATGAGTTTATATCACTAACAATTGATTACATATTCCATTATTTTTATGTGTACTCTCCAACCAAGGTATTAATAGACTCTACACGATTATTATTCTATAAATTTATAATTTTTTATCGATGTTTTTTCTATACCATTATCCGATAGTCAGTGATGCACCAAATAACATCGTATTTTGAGAAATCACCATAATATATGCCTTAATTTTATATTCATCAATGAAAAACCCACAATATATTATTCTATCCTTGTATTTGGATTTTATTTAGTAACATAAATACACATGAACTATTTTTATCTACATTTTTTATTTCAATTAATTTTTCTTATAGTTATTATACACTATCTTCGTTTATTGACAAGTATTATACACACAGGGGTGATTAAATAAGACCTTGGGAATATATCAAGAACCTTCATTTTCCACTTATTTCAGCAATGAATTTTAGTTAAGATGAACAATTGGGTTGTGCCATAATTTATGTTTGTCTTATTTGGAAACATGTATCTATCATCATCACCAATGAGATAAATATTCCTTTAATGTGTTATCCTTGTATTACTATTGATCTAAATAATCCTTTCTTCCTTGAAACCTTTCCTACTGATTTCTACTACATGTATCGAATCACACAACTAACTTAAAATAATAAGATTGTGACTGAGTACTTAAACCAAGAGAATATATGTTTATCTAAAGTATTTTATGGGACCCTTTCATTTTAAAGAAGCAAGAATATTTATTTCCTGATCATTTCTAAATTAGAAAACACCATCCTTGTTTTGTTTCATTTCGTTGATGAGGTCTTGATTTCCCATCAAATAGGAAGTTCTTTGACTATATAAAATTCACATTAAAATCTTTTATACTTCTATTATATCTATTTTGAAATTGTTTTCATTATTATTTCAGCGCTTCTTTATTTGTGACAATTGGTTTGATTTATTTGATAACTGTAAATGTTTTTCTACTTCCAACCCCTAATTTTATTCCTTATATTTCAAAACCTCAAATATATTTTTACGTTTTCATATTTATTTATGTTTCTTCTAGATGATTTTACCATTTCATATGGCCTATCCTGGAATATTTCATAATGTTTTGTTGAGAAATACACTAACTTATGTCTAAAACCTTTACAACAATAACAATACACATAAAAAGAATACATAGAGAATGGAAAAATTCTCATTTATTTTTTGTTTCTTTAGTCATAAAGTTATATATTGTTATGGAGACTATATATTAAATGTGTACCATATTTTCAAAACAATAAAACATAATATTTAGACTCATATGTTCCACATTTTCAATATTATTAGTAGTTCTATAAGTATATTGAACCATAATATTCTTCTAGTGAGTAGGATCATGAGAATTTCAATTCCCTACCACTGCCTTCCTTATTTAATAAAATTCCATAAATAAAATTACACTTTCCCCTAACCAGTAATCTTGTGGAATAAGAATAACTTTTTTAGTGAAAAATCCCTAAACATCCTTAGTGATTAATTCCCTTGTGCTCAATGATTCTATATTGGGAGTGTGGTGTCTTTCTTGATCTTTATAATTTATCATCCACATCACGACTTGTACATAAAGATATTTAATCATTTTAACCCACTATTTCATAGAATTAACAATCGCATCAATGATTTGGCCCTATTATTTTACCTACTTTCTCAAACGAACTCTTTTTGTGAGATTCTAGAATTTCCATATTTACATTTTTTAGTTTAAAATTAAAATTTTGAATTTTACTCTTCATTTTTATGAATATAAATCATAAATTCATGAAAAAAATCCTAAAGTTTATTTTTGAGCTCTCCATATGTCTATTTCAAAAGGGATTATTCATTTTTGGATTTAAGGTCAACTCGTCCCTTGATTACAACTTCTTCATCATTTATTTACTCCTATTAGTAAAAGTTTACAACAAATATAATTACTACTTCATTGTGGTATCTATAGTTCTCAAAATTTTATTCTTCTATTTCCTCTCATTCCAAATATTCTTAAGATGGAATATTATTTTTCTTATTGAATTTATTCTTTAGTTTTTTATATTCAATTTAAACCTTTGTATGAATTTTTAGGCTCTTATTCCTCATCATCATCCCAGAATTTATTATAATATCTATATAAAAGATGAAATACTTTTACAAATTATAAATAATAGAGTGGAAACATTCTCTTAAACTTTTTTATCCCCTTTTAGGAATCTAGGAAACAAATAATATCACTTCATCAACATATACATCGCTAGGTTCTTAGTTTGTTAAAAGTTTCTTCATATACATAAATTATATTTCTAGATAATATTATTTTTTATTTTATTTATTATCATAAATACTCATTTCATATTCCACATGTGTGCTATAAAGGCTTTCCAATATCAGCAATGTGGGTTCATTATCTTAAATCACTAGAACAATTTCATTTAATTTTGGAAGTAATATTATCAAGATTATTTTAATAATTTTCATATCATTGATTAATTATACAAGACCACATATATCTTCTATAACAATTTTTAGAAAATAAACATATGGAATGAAATGTCTCATTAAGAATCATTTTTATACATTTATATTTGTTCCAACAATATTTCATCTTTTCTTTTTGAACTTTTGAATCAACTTCATTAATATTTTTAAGCTTCTCCTACACTACATGATATTTATTTACAGAAATTATCTTTTAATATATAGGGTTCGAAAGATTCCCCCTTAAGAATTAATTTTATTTGAATTGACATGAAACTCTTTCTGAACTCTATCTTTCAATTATAAGATGTTCATACTTAATTATTTTCTATACACTAAACCCATATATATAACTATTCCTAGTAAACAAAAATAAATTTGAATCCAATTTTTTATAGCTAGAAGGTTCCGCCTTTAAAAATAGAGATTCTATTACTATTCAAAATCATTTCCCTCATGCCTTTAAGAGATAGATAGACTGAGATTACTCCATTGGGAACATTTATATCTAATAAAACTTTTTGTTCCTTGAAAATGCATGCACCTTAATTTGGGGATTATGGTGTTTGAATTAAAACATTCCCTTATGCATGATATTATTCTTTATTTTTTGGAACAATTCATAGTCTATTATTCACAATAATAATTAATTAAAAATAAAAAACACATTAAATTTACATTTATCAATGAAATTGCATAATCCAATGAGTAATATGATAATTTTCTAGTGCACCATAGACATAAAATCCGATTTCTTTATTCTTGGTTACAAAATGGAGTGGAAAAACTAAAACTCTAGTCTACAAACCCACAAGAAATATAGAAAATATTTCTCTTATTCAAAGAAGAATGTTTTTATCCTTCTATGAACTACTTTTTATTAATAAAATATAGATAAAAAAAATAAACCCAACTGGTGTAACATACACAAAAAAATAAATAACCTTACAATGCGAATAGATCCTAGAAAAAAACACCTCACCACCTTCAACCTTCCCACATAGAAATGTACTAGAACTTTTATCCCTCTAACTCTCATTCTATAACCGATCTCTCATTTATTGGGATGAAGCACTATAATTCCCAATAGAACCTTCTTTAATAAAAAAGGTGTTGATAAAATTTAGGAAACCCCTTTTAATGTTTCACATCTAATAACTTGAAATATTCTTCATTAAGATCCAAGAACTATACCATTCATTTTTATTTTATTTTTATTTTATTTTTCATCATTATTTTCATTTTATACATATGAAACCTTTTAATTTAGGATAAATGCACCTTATATAATTCAAACTTCAATAATCAACCATATGTAAAATCTCTTTACCAACTTGTGTATTAAAAAATTTCATCCATAATGTAGCTATTTTACCCTCGATGTTGGATATTTAATTTTTATTGAAGTGAAACAAGGTCATATTAGGTTCAATAAAATAAGTCTTAAACTCCATTAATATAACAAAAATTATTTTTTTGAACTTTCATTAATTATTGGTCTAATTCCCTCCTATCAAGTTATAAAAAATATATATCATATTTTTTGATTAATTAATTCCATCGTAACTATTTCTTTTGATTGACATAGTCCGTAATGATGTTTATAGAAATCAAATTTTCATGGGTTCCATGATGGTTACATAACTACCACTGATTCTTATCATTTCCTTGAGAAAATTTGTAACACCCCAAAGATTTCATAATACATTATTTCTTCCAAGTAATTCAATAACTTGCATTACACGCAACACTGAGTTCAAGCGCACCACGACTTACCAAACTAGCTGTTCAAAAGAGGTTATGAATAGTATTAACTGAATTTTGAACTTTATATAATAGTTATAATTTTATAATCCATATTATGAGTTATTTAGACATAATGTAAGAACAAATTCATTTTTTTCAGATAAAAGAAGTAATTTTAAAAAAAATGCAATTTTACCACCTTTTAATGGAAAACTCTTTTTAATCCAATATTTGAAACTTATATATATTAAATTTGACTAAATAAATTTATCATTTAGAAATTGGACATCAAAATATAATTTTTGTAAATGTTTGGAATATTTCCGATAAATTTCATTTTTTAATGAATAATGAAAAATATTTTATTTTAATTCAAAAGTGCCTTTTAATCTAATTTATTTATTTGGTTAGATTATCTTTTTAATTGGTTTTAAAGTGTAATTATAATATATTTTTACCATTGAATCCAATTTTGTTTATTGAAGTTAATTTCACTTTGAAACCGGACATAAACAAGTATCAATCTTTTGATAGTTATTATTTCTTAAAAATACGCTATTTGTTTTAAAGAAAGGAAATAATTTTAAATTAATTAATTTTACCTCTATGTTTTGAATTTGGTAAAATAGACTTTATTTTTGAATTAGGAATATCAAAATTATCTTAGGGTGAATTTTTCATATTTTTCTGAAAACATTCAAATTTTGATGAATAGTGAAAAACACTAAGTTATTGTTTAAAATCGACTTTTTATTTAAATAATTTTTTATTTTATTTAAATTTATTTTAGTAAAAAATAGATACATAATACCTATATATGTTCAATTTAATTCATTGGAGTCATTTTGTAATAATATTAGATATATAAAATTTTATTGAACTATTCACCATCTTTTAGCCCCCCTCTTAGGAGAATTTTCAAATTCACATAAAACTTAATTTTACCGCTTCTATGAGTTGAAATTCAAAAATATGAGAGACACGGTTAATATCATTGAGTAAATTGTGGTTCAATAAGATAAAAATAATTTTTGGTGAATAGTAACTTTTTACTTTTATTTACCGTAGTTAAAGGTAAATAGGGTAATTAAAGGTAAAAAGAATATTGTAATAATTCCAAATTACCTTAACACATGTACTAACCTTTTTGGATGAGTAATATCCGACCATGGGCATATTTGGGTCTATTTTGGGACCCCATGAAGCCACTTATGAATGATAATGACACTTTAGATTAATTAATTTAATGTAAAGGAACAATTGACAAAAAGAAAACCCTTTTAGTAATTAATTTTTCTATGGTCTTATATAAGTAATATATTTGACTATAAATATTAATAGGAAAGATAAAAAGATTTCCTAAATCATGGTATTTTTTTTATAATTTATATACATCGAATAAATTAAATTATTTATGACACAACAACGATGCAGTAATTGCCCTATTAATAAATGATTTAAATAATTTAGATTATAAATAAAAAAATAATATCTAAAACATGTCTACTTATTATTGGATGATTTTATTTTGACAATGAGTCATCTTATCATCGACTCTTATGATTTTTGGACTTTTAGAAACCAAATAACATTATATAATAAAATAACATTTTCACACTTTCCTAAAGAGCGCCTCCTCCCCCTTATAAAAAGAGACCAATTCTAACCAATTACTCACACCTCTCAGGCCTTTAGGCTAGTCCAAACTCTACCAAATTAAGCTCCATACTTCCCTATCCTCCTCTTATAAGCCTTACCTTAGGCAGAAGGCACTTCAAGAAGTCCTTTTGGTTCAAACCAAAGGAAGTTACCCGAATTAAATACAAAAGTTTCTCTTAACTTCATTTATTTTATTTTACTTCTCCAACACCTAAAATCTTTTTATTCCTTTGTTTTATAACAAAAACAGTATCCTCAATATAATAGGATTTTATTATGAGATGTATTCTAATTACACTTACACACACCTCAATCTAATGGGTGAAGAATATAATGTTTCTATGGATGGAAAACTAACGCCTCACTAAATAATGATTGTTAAATTACCTCCTACCACCTCTCATGGTGGGTATTGTGATGGAACTGTATTTATATATGATATAAATTATTTTTATGTTGTCTTCATGCCTCTTTATTTTTATTTTATATCACAGCTTAATGGTTTCCATTATGGGTAAACGCGATTATTTCATTTGAGGAAGTGCGGACTACCGCCCCCTCAAAGTGATATGACTCGTTAATACCATATGTGGGACGTATAAAGGAGAAAGTTAATGATATTATATATGATATTATACTGGAATTATAATATACCTATGTATCATTATGTTTTAAGTCCATCAAAATAAGAAATAGAAATTAAAGTAGAGTTCATGCGTACGTACGACTTACCGTCTCCATGAACGGTGCCTTTCATTCTTACCCCAAAATGATATATACTATTATAAATACATGTATATACTGTATATATATGATATATATGATATTTAAAGCATGAATATCATTCTGTATATAATTATATTTTCACCATGTGAACAACTTGTAACTATAAGGTGTTCATTTTGGACTCAAGTGCCAAATATCGACAAAACGAACGTTATTAACTTAATTGATTACTTAATGTATATAACATGGAAATAAGTGATATAAAAGGAATAATAAACTTGATAAAGGTTCTTAAGAAAGTATAAATTAAATTTATTTTATTATTCATGATATTAAATAATGAACGAGTCAAGTCAGACACCAGGTAAGGGGTTTTCATCTCACTCCTTATTCCTGTGAGATTCATGCCATATTGCCACTATTACCTTCTATGTGGTGTATGTACTACCTGTAATTGTATTCTTTGTGTAATAAACTTTAATTTATGTGTGTTTACATATTCATTTTATGATACTTCTTTCATAGGGTGTATGTTTTGTAAGTTACCAAATTGGTAAGGGTTAATTCCTCTATCTCATTATTATCCGAGATTGTTTATGTGTAAGTATTTAATGGGACATTTTTATCATCCACGTACATTTTTCATAATAATTATTTCAAAATGAATATTTTAATGATTTTTGAAAGGTACTCTTTATCAAGATCATAATTTTAAATGTTTTAAAGATTTATCTTTCTAAATCTTTTTTAATTAATGTCCATGTTTTCAAAATGTTTTTAAGGATTTATTTATATGGACATGAGTGTTTTGAAATGAAAATTCTTTTCAAAATATTCAAAGAGGTATGGGAAAATTTGATTCAAAAATCTCTTTTAAATTACATCCCTTATAAATGTGTGACTTTTAAATGATTTTACAAAAGGATATTTCTCTCAAAATGTTTTAATCATCATTTTCAACTATGTCATCATCCTTTACTGGATATTATTTTTGATTGAAGTTGCTTTATTATAATACAATATTCCATATTGTATTGACTGAGTTATGATATGTTTGACTGTGGATGTTCTATTTTTATGTCATTCATGGTTTATGGTTAATGTATTGACATTTCTTATGCTAGTTTTAATATATATGTTTATGTTATATTTCAACCTTTTCATATGAGGAATGTATTGGACTTAGTAATTGATGGGTGGAGCCCGCTATAGCTCCTCAATGAATCAGTATGTCTCCTGAGACAGATATATGTGAAATTGGCCGAGGCCTTTCCCAATTTGAGATATGGTTTTGGCCGCGACCTTAATAATTTTTAGACGTCTTGGATGAGGTCTTGAAAAAAAGTTTGAAAATGTCTGACGTTATACATTCCATCATTATGAAAATAATATTGATGGTTTATTTGGTCATTCGACTAGTAGAATACCCATGATTATGTTTTTTATGGCATTATTTACTCATCTCATATTCCTTCCATAAAAGTATTCATGTTTATTATTGGTAAAGGAATGTGGTTTCAATTATTCACCATGCTTAATATTTATGTTATCTTCCACTGTATTACTTACCCTTACTGAGCGTTTGAGCTCACCCCTTTCTATGTTTTATTTTTCCCAAAAATCCAAGAAGTGTATTGCGATTGATATTCAGGGTTAAGATAAGGGAATAATGGCATTCATAAAGGATTATTTATGTTGTGTTGTATGTAATAAAGTGTAATGTAACATTCATGTATGTAATCTATGTTACAAGACTGCTAAACTGATCAGTCCTTCGAGACATGATTCCTTTTAATCATTCCAATGTTATGTAATAATGCACCAACTCTGGGTAATTGGGGTCGGGGCGTTACAAAATTGTTACATAGGAATGGCTAAGGTTTATGTATAACAAGACTCATTCTTATGTTGGAAATACTCATGGTTTCACATTCTAAGGATGATATTTACCAAAATAAGATGATCATTACAAAGATTGAGATGATTCTAAAACATAACAAAATTATTCTTATATAGAGAAAATAATAATGTTTTCACAGATCCAATTCATCATGAATCATCACTATATTATTCTTACACAGACCATGAAAATGATTCTTATGCACTGAGTACATAACCAAATTTCTAGAACCTGATTCTTAACTAGAATTTCCATAATTCTTTCAAACCACACAAGAGAAAATTTAACCACTCACAACATTCAATAAATAGACTCTACAATACTACTCAATCCACATTGAATATTATTCCACTACATTATCAACAAAAAAACCAAAACAAGTCATAGGGTTTATTTGATAACACAATTTATGAAATTGGATTCCTTTTTATAATGTGGAATCTTAAAATAAACTAGTTTATATTTGACTAAATTGATTTTGTATGTTCCAAAAGAGTTAATATAAAGATGATTATATATTGCATAATTCTCAATAAAATTTTAATAAAAATGTTAATGGGTATAATATTTTATTAGTTAGAAAACCCTACAATGTTAAGGATAATAGGGTCAATGAAGAAATAATTGTGAAGATGAATGTAAAATATAATAGAAAATAAACTATATTTATCAATAAGTAAGATAAAGTTACCCCATATTCCAAATAAAAAGTTAATTTGGACCACCCAATTAGTGAGTTCATTTTGGGACCAAATGAGGGAAATTTCAGTCTCTATGATAACAAGGAAACAAAGGTAGATTTATTAATTAGAAAAATAGAATAAAATAAAACATATGAAAAAGATTATAAGGAATATTCTAAAAGGTAAGGAACTATATTCTAGACCTAAGGCTTCTAGATATAGAAACTAGTAGATGAGTTGGTTGTTAACATATTTTTAAAAAATACAACTACTAAGGAAATAATTAAGATAATGTTTGAAACCTAAATGTTGGGAAAAATTATGCAAGGAATCCCCTCTGTGTTTTTCAGTGTGATTGTATTTCTTGAAAAAGATATATTACCATGAATGAGTATAGTTGATGTTTCCTAAGCATATTTTAAATGTGGCATAAATTCCTAGTGTTTAACAAACATTTGAGCCTCAAAATTATGAGTTTTTTAGAAATGGAAGGATTATGCATAGGAAAACATCATTTTTGGACCATGAAGGATAATTAATGTACCACATAAGAGGTACACAGAATAATAATGAAAATCGAAAAAGTGAAGGATTTCATATAGTAGTGATATGCAGACCACGAATCCTGGTATAGAAAATGTGTGGGGAAAACGGTTTGTGAGAAGGCTTATGGTTCACAAGAGGCATGTAGTTCATGGAAGGCTTGCGATACATGGGATGGTTCATCGTTTTCAAAAATGAGGTGGTGATTTGTGGACCTGTGAAGGGGTAAATTTGCAGAAGAGGTTATCCACCATAAATAAATGAAGATGGTTTGTAGGCCATGTAATAAAAATGGTTCATAGAAGGATAAGTACACAAAAAAGGAAATACCACATCAAAATTTTGGTTATCTAAGATTATTGTATTTTTTAAATATATTTTTATATATAATTATTACTAATCACATCATTACTTATAGTGATTTTCAATATAAAACTTCTTTACTTTGAGAAGAAACTTTTCTATATTTTAAAGAGTTCGCGTGGAGTCCATAAAGAAGTGGTTCACAAGGAATATTCCATAAAGAGAGAAGGAATTCATGGTAATAATTTGTGAAGGGGTTTTTCAGGGCTCTGAATCACATAAAGGAATAGTGTCTATGAAAGGGAAATATTTCATGAAATAAATAAGTACTCCGCAGGGAGAAGTGCTCCACAGATGTAAAGGCGATACACAGAGGTGGTACGCAGAGGTTATACGTGGAAGTAGAGACAATCCATGAAGGATAGGTGGTCCTTGAATCATTCACACTACACGATGTAGCGTAGTTCATGGAGGAAGTAGGTTACTCATGAAGGGACTTAAATAGTCCGTGAAAAAAATTTACGCTAATTAAATGCACACAAAAAAGTGGATTTCATCTACTGGTGAAAAAGAAACTACAATAAAGCATCCATGTATAGGTGAAGATGCATGATTTCATGATAATAAAGGGACCTAAAGGTCCATACACTATGTATGGATCCCTTCCAAGAGTAGTGAGAAAATTAAGATAAAGATGGTGATTGTTGCCACTGGAAGTGATCCAAATAAAGAGTTATTGTGCCTAACCCTAGGAAATGGAGGGACTGGACAGTAAATATTGTAATGATAGCGAAGATGGATATATAGGTGATCTATCCCAAACAATGTAATTTTTAAGTGAACCTTAGTGAATTTTTTACATCGGCACATTGTCATTGTGTGCCCATTGGACATATCCCAGTGATGGTGAACAATGTAAAAATAGTTTTTTTTATCAATAATGGTTTCATTTATGTTCATATATTGCAATGATAAGAGATATAAGAATGTTTTTTAACAACTAAAAAGGATCTAAAGAAGCAGTTGTTTTAATTTTTCATACCTGGATTCACCCCCTCTCTAGGTATTTAAACTAATTGTGCTATCAATTGGAATGAAAGTGAAAGGCAAAATGTCAATGGTTATCTCACAACATGAGAAATGTATATTTTTAATCACAAAGGGAATGCGATCTTCTATAGAAATAATTTTCAATTATAGAAGAATCAGATGACATACTACTTTTAATCATTAGGAATGGATTTATTTTTAACAGCTTTGCATGGAATATTAGCCAATATCGACAATGGTTCATCATTATAAGCTGATAGAAGGGAATTTTATGTTGATGTTAATGAGATAAATTCATTAGGAATAACCCTATATAATGAAATATATACAAAGTTGATGTCATGTAAAACATCCCATGCTATGTGGGAAATTCTATTGAACATTTATGAGGGTGGCTCAAAAATTTGGGAAGCAAAGCTGTATGTTTTTTAGAATAAATATAAGGATCTCAGAATTTACCCTAATGAGTCTGTCAATACATTATTTGATTAGGTGAATGTTGTCATGGATATATGTCTGGTCTCAGAAAGATTATTTAATATTTAATGATTGTAAAGTGAATCTCGGGAAAACTTCCACCTCGACATAATATAATGGTTTCTATATTATAAGATAAAGATCCAATGGAGATGAAATTTGATAACTTGCATAGTCCACTTCATTCACATGAAATGAGAAATTATGATAATGATGTTATGGAATAATGGAAGTCCAATGAAATGGAATTCAATGCCATGTAGAATATCTCTATTGATGATAGATAATAGGAAGAAAATATGGATGATGTAATTTCATTTCATTCTTCAAATATGAAAAAAGAAGAGGAAAGTTTAAAGGTAAACATCAAATTTCATGCTTTTGATGTGGAAATATTGGAAATTTTACTACAATGTGTCCTAATAAGTTTTAATATGATGATGGAAACAATGATGAAATTCCCAGGACGGACTATTCAGACCATGTGAAAGGTATGAGAAGTTCTAATATAAATATATTCAAAAAGAAAGAATTTT
This sequence comes from Viscum album, assembly GCA_963277665.1. Classification (NCBI taxonomy): domain Eukaryota; kingdom Viridiplantae; phylum Streptophyta; class Magnoliopsida; order Santalales; family Viscaceae; genus Viscum; species Viscum album. The sequence continues at coordinate 632,977,172 of OY728161.1, forward strand.
CATTCAAGATAAGTTTGAAGATCATAATAATATTAGGTAAAAGAGTTGTAGGAATTGAAGGATCATAATTCAGATGGTATGGTGGATGTTGTTTCAAATCCCCAAACAAAGGAATAATGAGACAATGGTAAGGGAGAAGTAGAAGGAGTAGTTGAATTTTAGTCTCAATTAGAAGCTGCACTTGAAGAGATAGAAGTTTGGAGATCCAAAACAGGGAAATCCAACAGAGTGGTTGGTAAGGAAAAAAATTTCATGATTTATTAGGAAGAATATAAGCCTAAGTTGAATAATGGAATTGAAAAATTGAAGTCTTCAATGTGAGAAATCTCAAAAAATGTGGTTTAGTAAAAACTCTAAATTGAAGAATAGAAAACATAGATCGATAGTTTGATTAATACTGGAACAGATCAAATCTAACGTATAAAATATGTTGAAGAGGATATTTTCAGTATGCAATGAAAAGTTAGAGATCAGGAAAAACTCTTGATTCCTGTGAAACAGGCAGTGGAATGTCATGAAATAAAAATAGGTAACCAGAATTATACAACTGGTTTCGGTCTTGATCCCAAAAAGTAAGTAGTAATTTTTGAAGATAGGCCACAAGATCCCACTCTGAGGTTGAATATTGATTTGGATAAGAATCATAATTAGAAGACACAATGATCACATGAGAGAACTAGTACTAAAGTATTACCCCTATGAATGCACCTTACATTAGATTCTATTATTGTGGAATGATGGGACACTAACAAATTGTTTTTTCCACAGTAAAGAGGAGTCAAAGAGAAGAAGACCGTCAGAGATAAAAATACATGGATCAATATTCTAGGACATCATTTGATGGTCACTATTTCAAGTGTGGAGTATTTGAGCATATTGAAATATACTTCTCATAAAAAATTCATAGAAATGATTCAAAACAGAATAAATGTATCCACAATTAATAACTAAGGTTATCATCAAATGGGATGAAAATGAAAAATCGATTTGTAACTCTTTAAGATGATACTATACGATCATAATTCCAAGAATATCAGGAAAATAAATCTATACCAGGTATGAATTCAATGACATAGATTAAAAATAAAGAGATAGCTAAAGAGATAGTGGTTCTATAGAATTCTTTTAAATCCTCATATCACACAAGAATATGAATTATTGATTGTGGATGCACCTCTTATAGGATATCAAAAAAAGATCTGGTGAACAGAAGCAGGTATGATAAAAAATATATCGTAATATTTTGTAATTATGAGGGCCTCAATATTTTTGGCTCCAGAAAAGCTAAGTATGTGGGAAAAAACACGAGACATGATGATGTCTTAGTTTTTAAAGGTACCAGCCACAACTTGATTAGTGTCAGTAAAATATGTGACTGAGGACATTCCATAATTTTTTTAAAGAAATTATGTTTCATTAAGGAAAAATTTGGTTTATTTCTTTTTCATGTAAAATTTACAAAAGTAAATCTCTATATTGTGAGTGGAGAAGAAGATTTGATCTTTCTTTCCAAGGAAGAGGAAACCAAGTTATGGAATAAAAGTCCTACCCACTTGATCCAAATATCCTTGGAATATCTGATGAAATATGATCATACTCGTGACCTCCCTAGGTTATCACAATGTCATACTCATACGTCTGATGCTTGTCAACAAGGGAAGATCATTCGAAATACATGAAACAAAAAAGATAAAAGGTCAAAAAGATTTCTTGAGATCATGTATATTGATGTGTGGGGACCAATTTCCCCATTATTTTTTTATGGGAGGAGATAATATGTTCTATTAAATGATTATTTGAGAAGAATGGTGTGGTTATCAATATTAACCAACTATTTTGAGGTGTTTATTTTCATTATAAGTTATCAACATGAATTTAAAAAGTTTCTAGGTAAGAAAATCTAGAAGATTAGAACATATAATGGAAATGAGTTCACAAATACCCAATTGGAGGATTATCTTGAGAAACATGGCATACAACACCATGTTTCAGTAGTTATGACTCCACAACAAAATGGAGTAGTCGATAGAAGAAATAGAGTTTTCAACAACCTGGTTAGAAAAAATTTCATTGTGAAATACCTACTAGATAAATTTTGTAAATAAGAAGCGATGAAATCATTCTACACATCAAATAAAGATTTATTGTGTCCAAAGGAAAATAAAATCTCATATAATCTATGTTAAGGAAAGAGGAAAACATTGAATTACTTTTGAATCTTCAGAATTAAGTGTTTCATTCTCTATAAAGAGAAACACGAGATGTTTGAAACCTATGGAGATGAAGGGATGTTTCTTAGCTACTCAAAGAAATAGAATGAATATAAATTATTGAACAACCATCAAGGAAATGTTTTTGAAGCACATGATGTAAATATTGCCGAGAATGAGAAAACACATCATCAAATACATGATAAGTAATGGGAGGATATTGTTGAGAAGATAAATATATCAGGGGATGTTCCAATTCTAGAGGTTGATTGAGAATAAGATTTTGATAATGAAAATGATGAGAATAATTAAGTATCTACACAAAGATAAGATAGAAGATCTTAAATTGAGAGAAAAAACATAATTGGTGATCAAACAGTTCTTGTGTAGACAAATAGAATGCATAATCCACCACAAGAATTTTAATTATCTCAGTTAGAGCCTAAATTTTTCGATGATGTAGCTAGAGATGTGAATTTGGTTCAGGCTTTGAATGACGAGCACAACCAAATTGAGAAGAACCAGACATGGGAAACTGTTTCAAGGCCAACATATAAGAATTCCATTGGGACTAAATGGGTTTTTCTTAAAAAAATGAATAAGGATGGTGTAGTTATTCCAAACAAATAATAACTAGTGTGAAAAGGGTACTCCCAAATAGAGGGTATCAATTTTGAGAAAACAATTGAACCTATTCCAAGGCTAAAGACAATCAAATTATTATTGTCCATAAGAGTGAAAAGAATGTTTAATTTTTTTCTAGATGGATGTTATGTTAGAATTTCTAAATGGGGTTCTGGTATAAGAAGTTTACATTGAGAAGCCAGATGTTTGTCTCATCATAGAAGATGAGAACAGAGAGTGTCAGCTAAGAAAATGACTTTATGGGATAAAACAAGATCCAAGTGCATTGTTTTCAAGGAGAGATCAGTTTTTAAAGAAGATCGATTTTCGGCATGGTGGAGTTGATTACAATCTGTATGTCAACAATGACAGCAATCAAAGGATGATGGTGCTGGTGTATGTAAATGTTATAATTTTAGGTGTATCAGATGAAGCATAATGAAGATAGTTTTTTGAATTCATGAAAAGTTTGTTTGAAATGTCAATGATTGGTGAACTAATGTTTTCCTTGGTTTATAGGAAAATCAAAGAAATAATGACACAATATTTTTTCAATATAAATATTCCAAGGAGGTTATGAGAAGATTTAGAATGGATAATTCATAGGATATGATGAATCTAGTGGCTACCCAGAAGAACCTGTCATGGGATGATGAAGGAAAAGAGGTTAATGTCACCAAATACAAGTAGGTTATTGGAATCCCATTGTAATAGATAGAAACATGACCATATATAGTTTTTCCACATGTCAAGTAGTACGATACTAATGAAATCCCAAGAAAAGGCACATTCTTGGAGTAAAAAAATACTTTGGTATATGAAGGGCATGTTGGATTTTAGTTTTTTTTTGTAAAAAGACAAATATCAGCAGGAATAACATGTATATATATATGTAGGTTGGGCCTATTCAATAGATGATAGAAAATAAACATCAGGTGGTGAATTATATCTTAGAGGTTTAGGTATTTTTTGGTTACGCTGGATTGAAGATTTTATATCATTGAGAAGGGTAGAAGTGGAATATATTTCATCTAATCATGTGTGCATGAAGTTATAATGGATTATGAAACAACCTGATGTTATGGGAGTTGAGGTGATGTCTCTAATCAGAATCCATTTCAATAATTCAAATTCATTAATCTGAAAAAAATCCATTCCATCAATCAATTGTTAAAGAACATTGAAATCAAATATAATTTTATCAAGGAGAAGTTGGATAAATGGATTATTAAGTTAGGGTATGTGCCAATAGAACAAAATGTAATAGATATTTTGACAAAGGCCTAACCCAAAGAAGCATTTTAAAGGCATCGACTTTATATAGGATTTCAATCAACTCCCTACACTAGAAAAAGAGTGGATGTGGGAACCCCAATCCCTAAGGTATACGGATTTTTCCCTAGAGCGATAATATGTGTTCTTTACCCAATTATAGATCTAAAAGTAATTTCTTTCAGGTTCACTGTAAAAGGGGGAGAAATTTTAGCTTTAAAGTGGGTGAAAATGTCTAAGTCAGGACACAGAGAGAAGATACTAAGTGGAGCAAAGAGATAGGGGGAGTTGAAGCTATTAGGGGGAGTAGTGACGTAGGGGAGTGTTATATCTGATGATGCTAAACGTGATCGATCAAAAGAAATAAATCACAACAACTGAGGATCATGATGAATGTAGAAGAATTGTTTTGGAATATAATTAAGTGATTCATTGATGCACTCTACATTATACTCTTGTTTGTCATGCGGAGCATTGATCATGTTGGCTTAGAGTGTGTGTTGTTTAAATCCTTGATTTCTAGATTAATCATAATAAATGAATGATGATATAAGAAGGAATTATCTTTAATGAGATATAAAAATGAGAATAATTATAAACAAAACCAAAGGGTAAGATTGTTGGGAAAAAATACATCAAGGAATCCTCTTAGTGTTTTTGGGTGTGATTGTGTTTGTTGACAACGATAGATGACCAAAAATGAGTAAGGTTGATGATTCCAAAGTAGGTTTTTAAGGTGGAACATTTTCTAAGTGTTTTCCAATCTTTTGGGCCTCAAAATTGTGAGTTTTGATTGGAAAAAGAAGAATTTACAAGTATGAGAACATGGATTTCGAACCAAAAAGTACATTTCATGTACCACATATGAGGTACGAGGAATGGAAATGAAAATCAGAAAAGGGAGGGATTCCATATAGTATTGATATGCAGACCCTGAAGTATAGTAAACTGACAGCATATTCAAAACGGTTTACAGGAAGGATTACGGTCCGTGGGAGGCAAGAATTTCATTATTGGCTTGTAATATGTGAGATGGGTCATCATTTGTGAAAATGATGAGGTGATTTGTAGACCCATGTAGGGTTTTTTTGGAGGAGGTAATCTACCAAAAAAAAAACAAATATGGTACATGGACCACAATAGAAAAATGGTTCATAGAAGGAGCATTATGTGGTGAAGGATATACCACCTCAAATTTTTGGTTATCTTAGATGAGAGGATTTTGAGGATATATTTTCTTATATAAGGAGCTATGATTCCATCATTACTCAAAGAAATTGTCATTAAAAAACATCTTCTCTCTGGGATAAAATTTGACTACGTTTGAAAAAGATTATGGGGAGTCTGTGGAGGAGAAGAGGTTTGTGAGGAATATTATGCGATAATAGAATGACTTCACAAGAATGGTTCACATAAGGGTTCTATAGGGCTCTGAATCTCGCATAAAAAAGTTTCCATGAAAGGGAAATAATTTGTAGAAGAATGAAGCCATTGATTGGGAGAAACAGTCCATAGATGTGAATAAGGTACATGGAGGCGGTACACAAAATTGGTATGTGGAAGTGGTTCACGGATGTGGTACACAGAGGTGGTACGCGAAAGCAGATACAATCCGTGGAGTAAGGGAATTCCATGGAGGAGAGGTGGTTTGTGAAGAACTCACACTATGTGGTGCAACTCAGTTCACTAAGGAACCAGGTTTTTTACAAAAGGACTTAAATCATTCATGAACGAAACTTCCAATAAATAACAGTATGTAGAAAAGAGGATTTCTTCTATGGGTGAAAAAATATCTTCAATAGAGCATATATCTAAAGGTGACGATTCATGATTTCATGATAATGAAGGGACCTATAGGTCTATAAACTATTAGTGGATCTCTTCTATGACTAGTGATAAAAGGAATAGGAGGACAATGATCCTTTCCTATTAAAATAATCTAGAGAAAGAGTCATAATAATTGAACCTTTAGAATGTAGTGAGTATACCCTAATTCTTATAAAGGCAGTGAGCTGGTGCATAGAAGAGATCTAACCCAAACCTTTTAATATGGAAGTGAGCTTTAGTGAATTTGGTACATCAAAACATTGTTGTTTTATACCCATTCGACATATCCTAGTGAGAGTGTAGCAAGTAAAAGAGTGTACCAAGTAAAAATAATTCTGCCTCATTCAAGGTTTCATTTCTATTAATACATTTCTAAGGGAAGATGGAGAAGAGTGTTTTTAACAATGAAACAAGATACAAATAGGTACTTTATTTAATATGTCATAACATGATTCAACCCCCCTCTCAGGGTATTTAACATAATTAGGATTACACTAAAATATAAAAAATTATGAAGTAATTTAATTTATATTGGTAAAAATTAAAGATATTGAGAATATTATGAAGTGAAATTAAAAAAGAGTAAAGTTGAGCTATAGATGAAAAAATTTGAGATGGTGAAAAAAATACAACTCAGATAATTAGAATGTGGATGTAAAGATGAATAATATATTGAAAAAAAATAAGAAAACAATATTTAAAGCTTTGAAATATAAGTAAACATAAAAATATAGGAAATGTTTTCCTTCAAATAGATTTCCTTAAGTTATAAAACCATTATTAAAAATTAAAGAATACAGGATGGAAGAAGATAATATATTTCAATAGAAAATTCATAATTCTCAATATACATCAATAAAATATAAAATAATAATTATTTAGAAAAATGTATAGGCATATTTTATATTTTTATCACTTCTGCTACATGAAAAAGAAAATAACAATGAAGATTTCGAGGAAGTTGAACTGATATCACAACCAACTACACCACAATCTTTTGAAAAATAATCTTCATCATCATATTTTGAAAACCCCAATATATAGACAAAATTAGATGCATGTTAATAAAATCCATTTAATAAATACTAAACAAAAAATAGGTTGAGTTGTTTATTTAATTTTTCCCCAAAATCACTAGAAAAGAAATTAGAATAGGTTGGATGTATATTAAAAGTGATTGTTTTAATTAGAAAAGAAGTTAATTTGGTGGATATTGTAAAGATATTTTTTTAGAATAAATATGAAAAAAATTCTAGAATATTTAGAAGAAGTTAGAAAGAATATCTAGAATATTTTTTAGGATGATTTGTGTAATAAAAATAAATAGACTGAGAATGATTTTTCACTGAAATACATAACACTAATCATATTTCTAATTTTATACCAGTTCTTCTAGAACTAGAAATAGATATTTTTATTGTTCTAATATACACCAATTTTATGAAAGCCTCTAAAATTTATTCAACATAACATGAGATAAAATAATATTATATTCAAATGAAGTATGTATTTTAAAATATCAATGTTGAATACTATGTGGATTTTCAGTTGATCATCAATAGAAAACCAAGTAAATAGATTTTGGATTATTGAATATCATGATAATTTTTTAGAAAAAATAAATAATTCTATGAATGAATGGTTTCAATGTGTCAAAAATAATAATGATGATATTCTCAAAGGGATTTAATATTATCAAAAAAATATACATCTTCAATTTTAGTTTTAATTCTAGTCTTTCATTGAATTTTTATGATTGAAATATTCTATATAAACACTATTACATTATTATTTACATATTTTTGATTACCAAATACTCTTTTTATCTTTTAAGATCACATGGGAAAGAAAATAATTAATTGGATATTTTTTTACTGTTATAAATTTCAAGGGAGAAATATTACATGGTAAGTATATTATCAGTGGAATATCTTTTAGATAGAAGGGATTTATCATTAAATAATGTTTAAACAAACATTATTTTAATGAAGATTTATAATCAAATAATGGTATTATTAATTTATTTCATGAAATTATATCTTCCAGCTATTAGTTTTGATATATCACAGTGCACATTATATTATACTCATATTTATTATTAGTTTTTTTTCTTGTTTTCTTTTGATAGATTTTTTCCTTATGAATTGATACTTCTAAATAACTCATATTTTTAATTATCAAATTACCAAATTAGAAATATGATAACATTATTAAATTGTATTGATGATGCCCTAGAGGTGTTGTTAATCCGTTCAGGCATGAGACAAATAATAATTTGTGATTCACAAACTTCACTAACTAAAAGGATGTAGTGTAGTGGGTTTGTGGGGTCGAACCTGCACATAGAATAATATTTTAATGGGGGATCCTCGCTTTCAGACCATAATAGGGGTCCTTTCAAGTATTTTTATTGTTTGGGAGTTGACTGAACAAGGAGTGAATTTGAATAATGAATGAGGTGGCGGGATCAAGTTAGAGTATTGGGGTAAAGTATGGTCTCTGATTCTAATCTTGGAAGGGTCCTTATGCTTAGTCTGTGAGGAAAAAGAGGTTTCTAGTTGAATCTAGTAAAGTCACCTAGTTCTTCCTATGAAGTGACTATTCCATGATTGGGAGATAGTAACAGCTTAGGTGCATTAAGTTTGACATCTAGGTAAGAATGTTTCATAGGATAGTGATCATAGCCTAGTGTACTCCATTCAGGATGAGGTCATTCGCTTGAATATCTCGTAGTTAGGGATGTTCACACAAATCAAATAGACAGTTTGGTATTATCCTGATTACTAATCCAATTTGGGTCATGATGTTTATAATTAGAGGTTATTTAATCATACAGATACATCTATTATTGATCCCTACCCCTAAGAAATTTATCTATTCATACGAGGTGGGAATGTAATTAAATAAATAAATGAAATCATGCTAGACATGTTGATTGAAATTACATGAATTTAAATTATGCAAGGCTTAGGGGTTGGTGAAGAGAATTAAACATGTAAACAATGAATCACAATGTAATAAATTCTCATACTTGAATTAAATGCATAAATGAATCTAGCTGGGTGTTTGGAAGTTGAGGATGCACAATGGGAGTTACAAAGAATTGGGAATTGAAAAGAGTTTACGAAAGAAAAATACACAGCTCCTAGATTGATTGAAAATATTAAATACAAAGATATTTAGTGTTTTAAGGGTAAAATTGTGAGGGAACTCGCATGGGGATGAAACAAGATAAGAAGCCCGTTCGGGAATTCCCTGAATTCTCTACCACACCACTATATTTATGTGAAAATATCATCATGAAATTTAATGGTGGTAAACATTGTGTACCTTAGATCCACAAAGAGTTAAGTGAATTTTGGATCTCTAGCATGGCATGCTTATCTCTCATGGATTTATGAATTTTGACTGGGTACAGTTGTTTACATGGTGTTCATGATGTGTACCCAGCTGTCTTTTTTGTGTGGATTACTCATGGTTTTTTCACTATCTATTTTGAATGGAATCACGTAATTTCCAGAATGTAAATGACCTGTAGAGGATCTTTCCTTGCTGGCTTCGCGGTTTGGTCACGGCATGGCATCACAACTTGGGACATGTTGTGAACTACAAGTACACGATGTGTATTAATGAATCATGATGTGTACTGGGCCATTTATTCACTTTTTCTTCCTATATTCCTCGGAATTATATGAAGTCTTTAATCCTATGAAATTCTATACATACCACATGCATTATCAGAAAAATTAATGAAAAACTATATTCAAATGGAAGAAAAATGTATAAATAGATTTAGCATATAAAATCCCTCCACACTGGAAAAATTGCTTGTCCATAAGAATGAGAATCTCAAAAATGATTTCAATAAAGGATAAGAAATTTTTTAATTAAGAAATAATCATTATGTCCATGTAATTAAAATTCAATGTAAGAAGAAAACGGTCATCTTCCAAAATTATCCCTGCATACAAACTTTTTCAGGACTTCTAGTCCATCTTTTAAAAACAAATTCTAGTTCTTTAATTTCAACCTATTAACTGTTATTTATGTATATACCCAATTTTAATTTACCTCACCATGATTTTATCTCATCACTCAGGGTAAAATAAAGGTAGAGGTATAATCGCACCCTGAGTACATGTTCTTAACCATATTCTTGCACTCATTCTATCATCTTCATTGTGTGAAGACAAAAACAAAATTAATCATGAAAGAATCAGTAATGAGGGTTCTGATGAATATGAGGCTATGGGTAGGTAAGTAAAAAGTGAAAATCAAGTTCAAGAAAGAGGGTAATCTCTGAAGTACAATACATAAGTGTAAGGAAAAGTGTGATAAGAGTTCCTCCTTTTTGATGGTTAAATTCTTACTGCATTAGCTCGAGTTGGATATATATATGTATCAAGTATGTATACAATGATGATTATATTTAATTCCTTTTTAATTTTTGAAATTAATTACTAGAATAGATCTCACATCCATCACCTGACCAAATATGATCCTTCAATTGATTCATTGGTTTGGAAAATAGTGTTTTGTGATCTTCCTAGTACACATCCCATAAAAATATGTTCTTTTATTTATGATTTTTCAATGGAATAGAATAATAATTAAATAAAAAAATTTGATATGAATCACAACCACATAGTATTGTAAGCACATCTTACATATCTAAAAATGGAATCATCCCTTGTTGTATGAATGCCTCTCCCACACTTTTTCAAAGGATCCTTATGCATTATACCAGGAGTAGGGTAGGAAGGGAAATGTGCATAGAATAGCTTTATCCTAAAAGATCATTAGTAGAAACTATGTGCTAAACAACGTAAAGATGTGAGGTGGGTCTCAGGAAGCATGGATAACAAAGAGTGGCTCAATAATTTTAAATTTATTCTTGTTCAACCATCAATTTGATAAGATCTTAGTGCTTTTTTTGGTAGTTTTACATTCCCTATGTATCTCTTAAGAAATTTTCACATACAAGAATATGGAATTGACGGCTTAGAGTCCTCTTAGGTAATGAAAATCTTATACGGACTAGCAATTACAGTGGGCATAAATAATAAGTAATGTGTTAATTAATCACAACTTCAAAGTACTTGAATTTGAATTAATTTGTAAAATTCAAAAATCATTTTTAAAATTATAAAATGGAATGATAAATAATCCTTAACATAACTTTTTCTTTAATTCACATTGGCATAATAATTTTCTTGTTTAAGCCATGATTATCATTATAAAAAATGTATCATAGCCAAGTGAGAAAAAATAAAAATTCAAGTGTATCAAAATTGAAATCATGAGAACCCCCACACTTAGAAAGTGAAAGTGTCCCCATAGTCCATCAAATGAATGTGGGAGTGGTATAGAATTTAAATTTTAAAATAAATTGAAATAGAATATTTGACCGAATGGAAAAAGATGGAATCAAGAGCTCCATAAATGAACTTTTATTCCATGGGATGTATTTTTATCTTTTGTAATGCTAAGTCCAATTAATCTGAAAAATGGGTTAGAGAAGATATCCTTTACTAGATAAAAAAATTAGTCCATAGGTATAAACATTTGAATAGATATGTAAAAAGGATTGGTTAAAAGTTTATGAAACAAAGATAATCATTTTATTAATTCTAAGAAAGTTGTGCAATAAAATTCCATTATAGATTCAAAATAAAAAAATTAAAAGTAATCTAAAATTATGACTCAAAATAATTAGAAGAGAAACTACGGGTTTCCTTGAATAAAGTTATAACTAAACATCATTATCTAGATAGGTGGTCCTATATTTAATCTAGTGTGTCCATCGGCTGAGTTGCTCCTTCATTTCTCACAACTGTTAGAGGCTGTATCTTTGAAGCCTCATGGTATTTTTTGCATGTCTATCACTTTTGGTATAACCACATGAGCATGAATAAGGAGAGGTAAGAAAATAATCAAGGTTTGGGGTAGCTACTTCTAGTGTATATATAGGGAAAGGTCATGAAGTTGTTCTATAACATCGATGACTTATTAGAGTACCCATTTTTCCAAAATAGTCGGGGGAACTAGATTTTTGTGAATCTTGGATGATTTTGAAGAGTGAGAAAGAACTATGAACAAAAAGAATATATATAACAATCAGCAGAAAAATTACAAGAAAATCATATTCCATATATATATAAATCATCCTTTGGTATATATATGGGAAAAATAAATGAAACAAATTAACAACCAACCGTGAAAAAAAAATGTCCCAAAAAGCCAAAAAAAGGGATACAATGAAAGATCAGGGGTCTGAGCCAAAACATTCCTCTAGTGTTAGTCTATTTCCTGGGGTCGAGATCGACTTTCCTGCCAAATCAGCATCAGTAGCAGTAGTAGTAGTAGTAGGTTGAGTGGCAGTTGGAGTGGATGTTGGGGTAGTGGTGGTAGGTATGTGGGATGGGGTGGGTGGTGGAGGGGTACTTATCCATATAAAGGCAGTGTTCCTGGTAGCTAGATATACAACCAGAACCTTAGGGGTGGGCTCAGTGGCGATCCCCTTTCCCCTCTAGGACTTGTCTACTATAATTTTTTACTAAGCTGTAGGGTCGGGGAAGTCTGGGCATAGTTCTTAATGAACAGAAGGGGTAGGTAAATTGTGGAAGATGATGGGACTGCTTGGTTGGGTGGTGGTGATTGGGAAAATGAATTAGAATAAATGAATGAAATATGGATGTGTGTTGAGACTTGGTTAATATTCACCAATATTCACTAACGAGTGACCCAAATCTCAGTTAGGGTGGGATGGGAGGATGTAGGGATGATAGATGGGGTGGTGGCTATGGTGGTGGTAGGTAGGGATATAGTAGGTGTGGTGCTAGAACGTGGATGAGAAGGTGTGATCTGCTGCTTCTACTTCATTCTCATATAGAGAGACCTCCCAAAAACTTGGCACCTAAAAATACATTTTTTCCACCTTCACCAACATCTTTATATTGTGAATCATCACAAGATCAATTTGTTTTATGGGTTATAGGAAGGTGAGGGGATGTGATGCATAAAAAAGCTGAGTTATCTAGCCATCTATGTGATAAAAAGCCACCCATTGACCAACCTCGCTACCTCAATGTCTGGACATTGAAATATTGAGAAACTTGGGTGGAATTGTTGATGGGTGGACCACCCATGGAAGATACAAGAATAAGAACATTGACCTGGATGACACTGCCATGAGTATCGCCTCAAGAAAACTAGCCATGCTCCATGAATTGATGCTATATATGCAATGTAGGTCCCTACAACTTTGTTGAATTTTCGAGGAGAGGGTCATGGTGCGTCTGGGGGTCACTAGCTATCAGTTGCCATAAATCAAATGCATCCTCCTGAGCTAGTTGTAGTTGATGTGTAGGGTAGCTAGCTAAGATGATTAAATCCTCTATATAGATGCCCAACCTGACTCTGAATTCCTAGAAATCTATCTCATGGGGTCTTCCACACAATCAGAAGCACGTGCAATTGACAATGATCTAAAAGGTGAAAAAAAATCGAGGAATAATTCCTAGAAGGTCTCATTCTGGATTTCAATAATACTATCGATATGTAATGTATGCAGGAGTTCCATAAAATAATTCTATATGTCCATATTTTCTAGAAATCTCATTTCTAGCATCTTTTTTGTCCTCATAGGTTTGGCCTACAGCACGAGAAGACTCACCAGATGCATTGTTTAAGAAAAAATAATGGATGGAGTTCAGGTGATCATTGGTGGAGGTGTGAGGATTCTTTTCTTCTGGATGCTACTGCTCGGATGATAAGAAGGCATTATAGGAGGAACATGAGGGGGAGGATGGTGAGGGGGAGGGCTACGATCATTTTTTGGGCCATGGAGGTTAGAGGACGGTGTGCAGGTGATGGTGAAATGCACAAGAGAGGGGAGGGTGGTGGGATGGGTGTATAGGTAGGGGAAGGGAGGTACAAGGCATGGTGGAAGGATAGGGTAGGGGGAATGGGGTTCATTGTTTTGGAGGGTTAAAGATAAGGGAGAAATGATGGGGTCTCAAGGGTTGGGTGGATGATGGGGAGGTCGCAGGATATGAAGGGTCAGGGGTGTTGGTAGGCATATCGCGGCCTATGAGTGCCCGACCTGCTATAATAAAACAATCTTGACCCTGTAAATAACATGTACTTCTGGATCATGTCATTTATAGGTAAAATAAAAGAGAATTTCTGAAAAATTGTACACATCGTGATATAAGGCTACATGATGTGTGCAGACTTTTTTTCCCTTTTGTGCTAACTCCTTGACTCCAGGTTCTACCAATACGAGATTCTACCATGACGATCTTATTATAACCTAGTTAGAGATCACCTACCTTGGGTTTCTTCCCAATCACTTCTTGCTTTAATGTCAAGATATTGGATTCATTAAAGCTCAAGTGAACTTGAGGCTGGTGAAACAACCATAATGAAATGGGTCTTCAAAAATATTAATCTTTTGACCATTGACTTTAAAGGGTGGTACTCCTCTTGGAATTTTTATTTTTCCCTATTTTAAAGCTCGAATGAATTCAAATGGACCCGACCATATTGATTTCAACTTACTAATGAATAGTTTCAATCTTTAATTTAACAGATTGGATTTATTCCCCTAGATGAAGGTACACCTTAAAATGAATTGGTTGTTCCGCTTATTCATCTTATCCATATATTTTTTTTTCATTTTTATATGAATATTTCCTTATATATTATAATTCAGTCAACTATAATAACCTTTCTTCTCCAACTTTTTTTGAATCCAAGTTCATTTTCTAGATCTCTTAGAAGGAATGATGATCTAGCTCCACTAGTAGATGATATGGTTTTCCAAAAACCAATTTAAACAGGGTGGTACCAATTGGTGTATTGTATGCTATTCTGTATGGCCATAGTTTATCGTCCAACATTAGGCTCCAATCGTACCTATTTGCAGTCACTGTTTTCTCTAAAATTTTCTTCACTTCCCCATTTGAAAACATGAAAAACCCACTTGTTTGTTGGTGGGAGGGAGTTCCAGTGTTGTATCTAATACCATAACATTCTATAATTTTTTCTCACAGGATGTTTGGTGAAGTCGTTTCTGCAATCACTGTTGAGTAACCTCGGATACCCAAATCATACAAACACATTCTTTGTGAGAATGTATATTACAACCTTTTCTGTTTCATGAGCCGTAGCTTCATATTCAACCCAATTGGAGACATAATAGACTACGACCATAATTTAGTTTCTTCCATGTTATGTAGAGAACAGTCCTTTGAAGTTGATGCACGTACATAAAATACTTCAACATCTATAATGGGTTTTTGTATAATATAGTTTCTTTTTATAATATTTATAGTCCACTGAGATCTGTCACATCACTGCCAAAATCTTTTTGCATCTTGATGTAGTGTAGGATAGAAAAACCCACTTTGTATAATCTTAGCCACTGTATTCTTGGGTACATGGTTTTCGATAGTGGGAAATGTGTGACATATCTGAATTACATTGCATGTCTCTTCTTCCAGGATACTAAATCTCAAAAGTCCATTAGCATAATGGTTGAATAATAGAGGCTCATCATAATAAGAGTGCTTGGAATCTGACAAAAGCATCTTTTATTTCTGATACAAGAAGTATTGGTGAATGAATCCCATGGAGAGATAATTATATATATCTCAAAACATGGTTAAGCCTTGATATTGAATAAAGTCTCATATGGGAAATCCTCTTTGATATCAGCCTTATCGTCTACATTATTGATGGAGAGAGGGTGTCTGGAGAGATGAACATCAATTACATCCTCCGTTCCCTTTGTATCTTTGATCATGACATCAAATTCCTGTAGAAGGGGGATCCAATGTATCCACCTTAGTTTAAAATAATTCCTATTCATTAGGTGTATGAGGGAAACATGATTAGTATAAACAATGACATTGGATAGGACAAGGTTAGGAAAAAACTTCTTGAAGACATATATGACAGCTAAAAGATCATTCATTGTAGTCATGTAATGTTCTTGAGATTCATTCATTGTATGAATCACATAATAAATTGGACGTAAGGTCTTTTCTATGCACTATCCTAGTAGAGATTATACCTCTAGGTCACAAGCATTACACATTAATTAAAATTCTTCTTCCCAATTCGGTGCGAAGATGATTGGTGATGCTATCTAAATATTCTTCAGTGTATTTAAGGATTTCCTAAAGTACTTAGTGAATTATAAGGCAACATATTTTGAGATCATGTGTGTTAATAGGCATGTGAATTTAGAAAAATACTTCACAAAACGTTAGTACAATCCTTTATTTCCTAGAAAGCTTCGGATCCCATTAACAGTTGAAGGTTTATGTAGATATTTCATGAATTTGAACATGGATGGATCTAAATCAATAACTTCTTTGGAAATTTTTCTACCAAAGTCTATTCATCCTTGTATCATAATGTGGAATTTCTCTTAATTTAGTACTAATAATTTCTCCTAACTACATTAGAGAAACATCTCTAGTTTTCTAAAAAACATCAAATGGCATCCCATAGAATGCGGAATTTCCTAGGATTATTTTGAGGAATTATTTAGCCATATGAGAAAAAAATGTGTTTCATGCATCTCTGGAATATTGTTGGAGATTTTCACAATTTTAATGACATTATTCTATAGGAAAAGGTACCGAATGGGTATGTGAACTTGCTTTAGGGTAGTCAGTGTGGTTGACGGCAATTTGATTGTATCCTGAATATCCATCCAGGAAAAAATATAAATCTTAACATGAAATTCTTTATAGAATTTGATCCATAATAGTTAAAGGAAAATGAAATTTTCTTGTTGCTGAATTCAAGAATCTGTAGTCCACACCAACTATCCATCTAGTGATGGTGCATATTTAATTAGTTCATTTTCGTGTTTCCTTTTACCGTGAGTCCTCCTTTCTTTGGAAAAAATTAGAGGGGGATCAACCATTAACTATGTGAAATTAACAAAATGATTCCTATATCCATGAGCTTCAACACTTCCTTATTTACTTATTATTTCATTGGCGGCATGATCCACCCCTGAGGTTGTTTTTTAGATCATTCATTATCTTGAAGTAAGATTTTATTGGTTAATTTTGAGGGAATGATCCCTTGTATGTCTGCAACTCCCCAAGAAATTGATTGCTTGTGTCTTTTCAAAACCTGATTTTTTATTCTTATTCCAGAGATAGTTCTGAGTTGATGATTATAGATAAACTGGATGAATTTTCTAGGTATGAGTAATTCAATGTACTAGGTAGAGGTTTCAATTTTAGCTAGGGTGGATGAATTATGGGGGGAATAGAAGGTGGCATAGTGTCTCTTATGATTGGTTCAATAAAACATACTTATTCAAAGTTGCATTTATCTTCCTTTTCTAATGATAAATAATACCTTTCGTCCTCAATGGACATGTAATCAACTCCTTTATTCTCAAGATATATGGAATTGCAATCCAATGTATCATCTATGTTTTGAACAACTATAATTAGGTTGAACACTACTAGTTCTTCTCCAACTCTAAAGACCATACGTACTTGATTAAAATCAACCAATGCCTTTCTTATGGCCATGAATGGTCTTCTAATAATGATAGGTATTTTTCATTCTTCTTCATTTTCTAGCATGAAAAAGTTTTCTGGAAAGATGAATTTTCTATCTTTGACCAGAAAATCATCGAGCTTACCATTGGGGTACTTTACTGATCGGTTGACTAGCTGCAATGCTACTCTTGTTTAAATGAGTTCAGGGAGTATGAGTTTGTGGAAAAAACTCATCTACATCAAGTTAATTCTATATACAATATCACATAGTTCTATTCTACTCTATCACTCTCCTATAACATAGGGAATTGAGAAACTTCATGGATCTCTCATTTTTGGTAAATTTTCTACTGCACAATTGCATAGAATTCCTATTTTAATGTGACTATTATTATATCTTATATTTTTTTTTTATAGTGGGTCCTTTATAAATTTATCATAAATTGTAATTTGGGAAATAGATTATGAAAAAGATATATTGATGTGTAATTGTTTGAACATCTCTATGATCTTATTGTATTGCACCTCCAGACCACCTTGTCTTACTCTCTAGAAAGCGACGATGTGGCTTGTATAAAGGAGGTTCAATGTAAATAGGTTCATTTGGATTCTTAGGGGTTTTGTTCTCTTCAATTGAAACTACTTATAGAGGTGGGGTGGGAATGGTTTTATTAACTTCTTCATCAACTAATAGTTTCTTCTTAGGGTTTTCTTACTGCCTTACTTATTTTGTTTATTGAAGGTATAAAAATTTCCCACTTCTCAAAACTACTGCCTTGTATTTTTCTTTTGGATACGTGTTAGTGTTTCTAGGTAGAGTACCTAGTAATATATCAAATATGGTCTTTGATATTTGAAACATTTAAATTTTTATATTCCTCAATAAAACTCTTTGACTTTTTATTTCTTTCTATCGAGTTGTCATTCATTGATCAGACTTTCGGAAAAAAATAGCCAAGAGAATTTCCAAGTAACATGGAGGTGGTTACTTAGCATGCCTTGGATGGGCGGGTTGAAATTTACTTTTTTGGGGTATTGGTTGGAAAGAGTTTTGCTTCATTGGTTCATGCGGTCATGGTACATAGTTCATTGGTGGATACCTTGGTGGTCCTTGGTTGTGGAATTGGGCCTGACCACTTCAGGGCTGAAAATAACCTAGATTACTTTGAAGCTGCTGCTAAGAAGGCCTCTATTAATAATATTTCTGCTATTTCTGAAACGACTGGTTTTATTGATTATAATTGACATAATTAAAATTTTGTTGATCATCATATCCTACCATACTGTCTTAATACAGGTGAAGGCCCCCACATATCTCACATGATTGAACTCCCATGATAGGTGAAGGAGGTGGTTGTGGTTGACTTTATGTAGATATAATCTGGAATGACTCATGATTTTTTGTGAGTGCTTCCACTTGCACTACTAATCATTTGTTCCCAATAGTCTGTCGTATTACATGAGATGGTGGTCCTTGATCACTCTTATATTTACTTTAATGGTGTAATAATTAATCTTAAATGTCTCTTTCTGCTGAAGGGGGTTTTAAACATCAAACATCCCTCAGTAGCATCATCGAAAACTATTGGTTTCACTGGTCGAAGTTCTTGATAAAAATATTTCAACTGAATCCATGTGTCAATTCCATGATGTTGAAACTTCCTCATAATCTCCATAAATATATCCCATGGTTTCTATATAAATTCTGAGTCTACTGAAGCAATGTTCTATATTTTATTCCAGATTTTATAAGTTTTAATTGGTGGGAAATACTTGTCTAAATTTTTTTTCCTACATCCTCTCAAGTTGTGATCGAAACAGGAGCTTGGATTTTGAACCAGTCCTTAGATCCATTTCTTAATGAGAATGGAAGGATACAAAGTCTTATAGAATATGACGATATCCCCTGGTTGTGAAAGATATCAAAAACTTTCAGGAAGTTGTCAATGTGTTCATGCATGCCTTTGCTCTGAAGACCACTGAATTTTCCCATGTTTTGGAACATATAAATGAGTCCAGGATTGATTTAAAATCTGTGGGCTTGAATAGGAGGGATAATGATGAAGGGTGTTTCACCATGATTTTATGGAAGACCATAATCCATGATTTTCATTTCTGTGTGCATCAAGTCTTCTCTTGGATTGATTTGATGATGGAGGTTTGGCGGGTTGGGTCCCTCAACATGATTTTACTCTATTATTTCAAACTTGAGAGGTGAAAATAAATTCCTCTCAGTCATAGGATTGATATCCAAAGGTTTTTGTGCCTCAAGGATCCTTTAACGGGTCAAGAGATATTGGTACATGTACTGTCAGAAAAATAATATTTAAGTGTGTTTAGAAATAAAAGAAATAAAGAGGGTGAGGGAAAGGTAACCCTGACTCTAAAAACCAGAGTACTTCCAAAAATGACATTTCCTCCCTAGCTACAGTGACATAATTTTATATGGCATTCCAGTTTTTATTGATCCATCCAATCATGAGTCAAAATAGATTTTTTTCCAAACCTCACTAACAACAAGGACACAGTGTAGTTGGTGTGCAGGGTCAAACCCTTGAGGAGAACACTACTTAAATGATGGATCCCAGTTTTCCGACCCTAAGAGGAGTCCATTAAAGTAGTATTAATGTTTTAGAGTTGAATTAATTGGGAGTGACTTCAAATAATGAATGAGGGATCCAGATCAAGTTAGAGAATCCTGGTAAAAGAAGGTATTTTATTCTAATCTTGGTCGAGTCCTAATGATTAGTCTGCGAAGAAAATAGAGGTCTCTAGTTATCTCTAGTCAAGTCACCTAGTTATACCTATTAAGTGACTATTCTTTGACCATGATATAGTAACATCCTTGGGGAATTGATTTTGGAATCTAGCGAAGAAAGTTTCCTAGGCAAGTGAACATAGACTAGTCTAATACAATCAAGATAGGGTCGTTTTATTGAATATCCCATGGTTAGGGATGTTCATACAAATTGGATAGACTATTTGGAATTCTTCTAAGTACTAATCCCATTTCGGTTTCCATGTTTTGAATTTCAGGTAATTTATGAATGTAGATATATTGATTCTTTATCCCTACCCCTAAGGTATTCTGCTATTCTAGTTGGTTAGAGTTGAAATTAAATAAAATAAAGAAATCATGCTCGACATGTTGATTGAAATTACTTGAATTGAAATCATTCAAGGGTTTAAGGTTGGTGAATAAAATGAATCATACCAACATTGAATCACAATGTAATAAAATCTCTTAAATTAATTGAATGTTGTAATGAATCAAGCTAGGAATATATAAGTTAATGATGCATGACGGGAGTTAAAAAGAATTGTGAATTTAAAATTGTTGAAGAACAATAGATCTATGCCTCATGGATTGATTGAAAATTTTAAATAAAAATAAATTTAGTGTTTAATGGGGAAAGGGTTAGACGACTCGCAAGGGAAAAAACAAGAGAAAAAGACCATCTAGAATTGCCCAGAATCCTCTGCTGCACCACTATATTTATAGGAAAATATCTTGACGACATGTCCTGGTGGTTGATATTGTGTACCTTAGATCCGTATATATTTTTGTGAATTATGGATTTCTAGTGTGGAATGTGTATCTCTCATATATTTATGATGTCTTATCTGGTACACATCGTGTACCTGGCGTTTATGACATGTAATCCACACCAAGCTATCTTTTTTTGTGCAGATTCCTTGGGGATTTGTCTCTATCTATTCTGATTGGAATCACATTGTTTCTTGGATTTAAACATTAAGTAGGGTAATTTTCCTTATTTGATTTGTGGTTTGGTCACGTCTTGGATTCACGACATGGGACATGTTGTGGACTACAAGTATATGATGTGTACTGATGAATCATGATGTGTACCGGGTCGTTTTTTTCACGTTTTCTACCTATCTTAATTGGAATCCTATGAAGATTTTATTCATATGAAGTTTGATACATACTATGTGAATTATCAAGTAAATTAATGAAAAAATATAAATAAATAATAGAAAAATATATATAAAAATTTGGGTTATCGTGTATCTGAATCTAATCAATTAAGAGATTTCATGAACAAAATTATTACGTTGTTTTTAGAACAAATTCTTATAAATTGTTATTATTGATGAACTATAAGATTGATTGTGAGTATTTTTCTTTATTTTTTAGTTGTTTTAGTTTTTTTAGGTGCATTAGTTTTTTCAAGATCATTTTAATTGAACTATACTTTCATGCTGTAACTATTTCCTTTTTAATCTCCGTTGATTAAGAAGTACTGGGGGTAATAACTTAGATTTTCTGATATGTGATTGATGAATCTCTAGGATAATAAATCTTACATTCAAATTTCTTATCAAAGAGGTTCCATCTTAGAACCTATACATTTAGATCAGGGATTAACCCTAATGCTTCTTTGGACTAAAAGAAAATAAGTTTCCTATATGGGAACATAGATTTCCTTTACTTAAAATTTTTTAGGGAACATTTTAATTATTTTTTTGAACACCATTTTATTATTAGAGATATGTGTTTTTTACTATTTATAAGATTTTTTATTTTTACTATAATTTTGAGTCTGTATATTTTCCAAAATGATTTATTATTCTCTCGTGTGACAATATTAAGTTTTTTAATTCTATTCATAGTGACTTTATGTAATATATTGACTATTATATCGAGTTTTTCTATTTTTACATAGATTTATTTTGGAATTCCATTTCAATATTCATATATTGGACAAAATTTTGAAGTTAGTTTCCCAATTTATTCATTTTTTAATTGGTATTCATCTTTCAAAATGGTCTACGAGATTCTTGGAAGGATCCTAATGTGTATACAAGTATGTCAAATCTTTGATTTATTTATTATTTTTACAAATTTACAGGATGGTGTAAGTGATCAAACTGGTTGTTAATATTTCATGATATAGTGATTCTATGGAGTTGGTCTACTATTGTAGATATTGTTTTATCTTGGTATCATCCATCGAAACATTTCCTTTCAAATTTAATAAAATTAAATGATTTATTATTAAGATCATAGGTATTTTATTTTATAGAGATGGAGTTTATTAGTGGTTATTTTATCATTCCTATATTTATTTATGGAAATTCCTCCCATTATGATAATTATTTACCCTTAGAGATAGATTCCGGATTTTAGTCTATTAGTAGAAAATTTCAGGGGTGATGCCTATCTTAATTAATATCCTATATGGGGTTGAAGTAGTTTATTATCATTATAGGGAGATATTATATATTTATTTAATAATTTGGTTGGAGTTTGGAGTTAGAAAATAGTGAAGAAATTAATCTAGCTTAGTAGGGAAACAATATTTTTTGAGTAGAGTCTGGAACAAAATAACGGGAGATCATTTAGGATTTATAAGGTACTTAGTTATTTGATTCAAGATATTTTGGCCCACTAAACATCCTCATGTGATACTAGGTCAATTTTGAGGTAGAAATACTAGTGTGGTATATGAATCATACATTATTTAACTAGTGTTTTAATTGTGGAAGACATTTAAAAAATTAAAATAAATTTAATTAAAAGGAATTTAATAGATTATATATTTTAAAAATAGAATATTTTTTATATTTATATTGATTTATTGTTGGAATTGAACATTTTTAGTTTTGGATATTGAGGTGCAATAGGATGTTCTAAATGATTATAAATGTTTTGACCCTATAGATAATGATTTACTGAGAATTTTTTTTTATATTTTCAGTGTAAATTATTTATAAATAATAATTGGAATATGTTTTCTCAAGAGGTAAAAATATGGATATAAAAACATAGGATCACTTATTGGTTGATTCACCTGTGAAATGAGAATTGTTTTACTTTGGTTATTATCATGATGAGATCCAAAAATCAGCATTGGTGGATTATTTATTTGTGTGAACATGATGGGTTTGAGGGGATATTGGAGATGTTTTAAATTTTATTTCATTTCAATTTATTATCCGTGAAGATCAAGGAGGTATGAATATTGGAGTTTTCCATCCTTTAGTATGGGATGTCCATTGTGAGAGAATTTAGAAAACAATTTGTAAGCCTCATCTCTTATTGTTGTTATATTTTTCCTAATAATGGGTGAAGGTGTAAAAGTTTAGTGTCTTTACATATAAAGAACCTATATATTGTTAATTATTACATGTTGTAAATTTATATTGAGTTATTGAAGAAGGAAATAGTATATTAGATAATTGTATATTAGATAGTTTAGTCTTGAGAGAACATTCCATAAAACATAACATGAAGTGTCACTACAAATATATATTCACACTTATCTAAGAAGTCGTGGATTCACCCCATGATTAATTTAACATATCTCACTTTAAATTATTTTACTTGATCTATTGGTCATTATACTTATATTAAGATATTAAGTGTTATTGTTTTGTACAGATGGGGTATATATCAGTAGTTTTGTTATCCAACCATTACTGGTAACCAATATAGAGATGGAAATTTGATTCATATACAGCCTTAGAGAAAGATGTATCCTCAAACATATCATTATCCAGAGGATACATAGGATTTTGGAACATATAGAGGTGATGGATTTGGAAATGATCAACCTTGAGATGTTACTTGTATTAAGTGATCTCAACTAAAACATGGAAAAGGTGATGGATTCTATTAGGGTGAGAATATAATTGGTACAAGGTGAGTTAAGTTTAATGTTTTTGAAATATTATCACAGGGACGAACTAAGATCGTTTAAGTTACATTTTTTCTCAATTCCACCCTATTTTATATGTTTATTGATTTTATATCCTTATATTATATTTTTGTTCCTCCCTTTGTATAATAATTGGTACATAGAGTGGATAAAATTATAGAGCCCTTTGGTGTTATCCCTAATAGTTGGAAGTTATCTTCAATTTCTAGTGGTGTGTTAGGGATGTGAGCTTATTATGGGGAAACATAAATCATTGGGAGTGATATTTATAATTCACATATTACTATAAAAATAATACCATATCTTGGATTGGGGGTAATCCATGTGGGATTTTTTTTCTATTACAGGTGAATGATTTTTCTTGATGTAAAAGGTGATTGGTCAATGTTTACTGGTGAGTGATATAACTTATAGATCATTAATTTTTGGATTCTTTTTCATAATATTTTTAAGAGTAGGATTTCAGTGTAGTGGAAGTACTGGAAAAGGAATTTCAGTGAGTCTTTGATAACATTATGGATGTTTTCATTAATGATTTTGTGACACTACCCCCTAAAAATGACATAATTATTGAGTAAGAGTTATAACCTTACAATTATAAAATTCTTTTATCTCTTTATATGAAGTTCATTCAATGATATGTGTGCCATGGACTCGGGTTTATGATCATTTATAGATGAGATTCATCTGATATATTATGTCACTATAGAGAGATTTATTATCATTTATGAGGAATGAAAATGTAGGTTTGTTGTTACATATCAATTATCATTCGTTGACCAGGTAAAATTGAAGAACCACTCTCCAGTATCAAGGATTAATAACTTTTCTAATTAATTAAAGGGTTGAGATAGGTATATAAGATTGATTTACTGTATGCATATTACCAAATGAGGTTCAAGGAGAAGGATTTTTTAACGACCATGTTCAGGTGTCTTTGTGGATAATATTATTTCTTAGTGTGGCCTTTTAGAGTCGTGATTTTTTTTACTATTTTCAAAGGATTAATATTTTCTTTAATGAGTTCCTTGATTGGTTTTTAATTATTTTCATTGAAAATATCCTAGTTTATTTGAGATATGAGGATGATCTTTTAAGAATATAAGAGATTTATTATAGGTACTTTGAAAAAATGAGATATATATAAATTGATCAATGTATTAGTTCAAAACACAAGGATTTTATTTATGTGGTCATAACATGTGTCATTAGGTAGTGGGAGATAAAATTTTGAAGATTTTGGTCATTAGTTATTGGGTTTCCCACAAGAATATGGAAAAGGTGTAAAATTTCATTTACATTAGAAGTGAATACATATGGTTCATATTTAATTTATCTCTAATCGGTTAACCAATTATAAATTTTACTAGTAAGTGTCAATTATATATATATATATATATATCAATTCTAAGAAAGGTTTGAGTACATGATGGAGTGAACCATTTGTGTTTATATCATCCATTTTCCAAAGGATGTAATTATGTTCAAGTTCTTTTTTAATAATTCCCATATTGGTTTGGGTTATGGGTTAATTTTAAGGTGAGTAGTAACATCATATATGTATTATAAATTTATTCTTCATTAGTATAATTATAAAAACTATTATCTACCACTTTTTTTAATATTGTTTTATCTGATGGTTTAGAGAGATTATATTATTTATATTTGTTTTGTGGTCTTCATAAATGATAAGGTCCTCCAATATATCTTCCCTAAATGATATTTTGATATATTTCAATGGTTACTATATGATTATGAAATTTAGATCCCTTATACTATGGGTAAAGGATATTTTTTAGAAGATGTTCTATGTTAGAATAAATGTGGAGATATTTCTTATGAGGCTAGAGATCAGCAGAGGATGAGAATGGTGACTATGGAATTGTATCTAGAAATGAAGGAAGTATATGATTGATTTTTCCTTTTCAGATAATAGTGTATTATTATTTTTTTAGAAATTGGATTAGTCTTAGCTATTATATCCTAATGTGATAGTGGATATAGTTTATTTTGTGTGTAGAGATGTTTTTAAGGTATGGTTAGAGGATAATTTTCACCAGATGTCGTTCCAAGGAAATCTTTTTTTTTCATACAGTGTGATGCAGATCATATTTTCATAAATTTTTATATTTAATTCAATTTTTAAATATAATAAATTTATCATTTTAGGGGTAACTTTAAAATTTTTATATTTTAGAATTAATTTCGGACTTTTTGTAAATATTCCTTATTTTTTTATTCAGTTTTGTGTTCTAGTTATAACATATTACACACTAATAAAAACTATGAAATTAAATTTTTTAGGATGAACTTCCTATTATGATTCATTTAATTATTCTAGATAAATGTGGAATCTAGTCATAGGAGGATAAAAAAACATACAAGTGGGGCCTCTGATTATATACATAGTTTTGAAGAATTTTAATATTCAGAACATATTTTTAAAATAGATACTCTAAATGAGATTAAATATTAAAGGAAGATATAGAAGATTCTAAATAAAATATTCATTAACAATATATTACCATGATTCAATAGTTTTAAAGTCCATAAATATGTGGGAAATAGAATAATGATAATTTAAAGATACTTTCAATACATAAAACATCTCTTTAGCGACTCATCTATATATATTGTTAAAATTTTCCAATTTAGTATAAATTTTTGTGGGTGAAAATCCATGTTATTTTCAAAAAGAACCATAAAATGACATTTTATGAGATTTATCCATTTTATGGTCTAAATATTCATGATCCATCTAAGGATAGGTTTGGGAGGAAACTGTCCACCCATCTTTCCTATTAATTTATTCATACTCTTCTATTTCAAAAATTTATCCAATTTAGTAGCTATAGAGGGGTTATATCATCTGTAATTATATCATTAAATTTTTAATATATATAATTTTTCTATTACTATATTTCTTTTATTTTCTATTTTTTGTTTCCCATATAATAATTTAATTATCTTTGTGGTTTATGAGAAATAATCCCTATTGTTATTCGACGAGGTGGGGGGGGGATCGTGATCTTTTTTTAGTTCGTTAAAATTCACTGTATTCCTATGATTTTATTCTTAAATTTTAGATGTGGATAAATTTATTATATTATGGATTCAATCTGTTTTCCCTATTATTGAATTCTTATTCCTCTGTGTTTATATTCCTCTTCGTCATCATTAAAATATTTCATATGATAGAGTAACATTGTGAGGATGATGTGTGGTGAGGAGAATTTTTAGCAATATTTCATGAGAGGATTATCTTATATATAGATAGGCCTTAGTGTGTGTTAATAAGGTGTACAGTGACATGTTTTCATCTCTAATTTGAAAAGGATAATGATATTTTCTTTAACGAATAAATATAACATTATCATGAAATCCAAAAAACAATTGTTTATTCTCACTATCTTATTTGTATATTGTGTCATTATGTATTATTTTAATTTTAAAATTTATATAATAAAATAATTTTAAATTTATAAACCACTATTATTTTAGTATATCATTTATTATTATATTTTTAGTAAAAAAGAGTGATAATAGAAAATGGTGTTCATAAGTGGCCTTTTTGTGAGATCGTCCCTAGGGTGTGCACAATGGTAGATTTTTAGGTAAATATTAAATTATCAAAATGGTATTTTTGAAAATAATTTATTTCAATTTGGAACTTTTTTGGGGAGGATCAATCACATAGAAATACTAATTTGCAGAAAAATACCCAATAATAATAAATTTCAAAAGAACTATAAAATAAAACATCATTGAAAATATATATTTATGTAGAACTAAATTATTAAAGATAGATCACCATACATATTATTATTATTATTGGTATATTGAACAATAATAAAATTATAATAAAGGTGGTTATTTAATAAAAAATCAAGTTCATTAAAAATTCAAAAATCTTAAACTGAAGAAACATATAAAAATTGCTTTCACATCTATGAGGGAATTGGAATTCTAGAAAGAAGATCATGAAAAAGAAGAATAAATAATTTATCCTCCCAATTTTCACTTTATAAAACAAATGGGGAAGAAATTATAAAGGTTGTTGATGTGAAACTATCCTTAAAATTTCTAGAGGAGGTTATGGAAGAATACTTTCCAGCTGGTGTTTTTCTATAAGATCAAGAGGAATTGGAATGGAATTGAGATGTTTTTATGGGAGATAAAGTTTTTATCAATATCTTATACATTGATAATGATAAATTATCATCTATTTTGATATCTTTTGTAATTATAATAAGGCACCATTGATCTTTTGTAATTTAAAGATAAGATGGTGTCGACTGACTACCTACCACTATCCATGACAATTCATCATTGAGTGACACTGAAAAAAGAAAAATAAATTCAATATGATCCAAATCAAATGCATAATATTTTATTGAAGACATTTAACTATAATTTTATAAATAAATAAATTGATTATTACTTATCACTACTTTTAGTTTTTAGAATTTTCTAATATACGGGTATCCTTATTGGATATTGAAGAAGAAGAAGAAGCGTCCACTGAGACTGATTTCCCAGTGGAATTTCCAGAAGATATTATCATTCAATATGAACCTATAAAAGGGGAATATTTTTAAATTATTAAAATTAAAATTAAAATTAAAATTAAATTTACCTTAATTTAAATTTCAGGAATAGAAAAAATTGTGAAATTTATGGAAGTTGGAGTAGAGTCCAAATAAGTAGTGGATGAGAAATAATAGGTCCCATTCATTCTTCTCTACCACGATGAAAATCATAATAAATTTCTATAGATATGGAACAAAATTACTTTCTATGATCGATTATATATAACCATTGAAATATAACGAACATTAAATAGACCACAATGTGGTGGTTCAAAACACACAAACCACACCCACCATCATTTTGGGGAAAACCCAATTTGAAACTTCCAAAACAGAGATAGGAAAAAACCAACACCAACAAGGGTGTTAAACCAAGATAGTTTCCATTTATTATTTCCCATTATATTTATTTATCTTTATTTTTATTTCAATGTTTTCTAATAATTTTTTTATTCATTAATTCCAATATTAATGTAGTGGTAGTTAGTATATTAACTCAAGTTGTCCACTAATCAATCAATATTGATTGTGCCATTCCTTCACATTGGTTTTTCTGCTATAGTTTTTTATTTTATATTAAGTAAATTTTAGTAAGATTATAATTGATACTGAATATGGGGAGTATTTAAATATATTTTTTTTTGTAAATTTTTGTGTATTATTTTTTTATTCATCATGAAGTATTCCTATATTTAGATTATATTATTTTTTTTCTTTTTTATTTTTATTTTTGGAGTGTCTTCTAGAATGCTGAGCTTAATTGAATACATAGAGGAATTAAAACCATCTTGATATTATTTCAAAATTTATTTATTTAGAATATTTAAGGGGATAAATTATTTTTGAATGATTTTCCCTAATGAAAAATAATTTTATATAAATAATTTTCATTTATCATGAAACTCATATGAACTAGTACTGTCCAAAATTATTATCCATCCCATTACAAGTGGTTTCTAAAACTTTTAAGAAATGATATTTTAAATTTATCATTTTCATGATATTATTATGTCATGTTTTGAAAATTATAAATTTCTACTTTAGTGTTTTTGAAATATATAATAGTTTATGGAATATGTTTAATATGATTGATTCACTATTTTGAAACTTCCATGTTTACATTTAATTCCAATTTTGGATCCCCCTTTTATCTAACCCTTATTTACCCCTAATATCCATGAAATACCCTATTTGATAACCACATTATAATCCATTTATTCCTTTAAAACTGTTGGTCGGAGTGGATACTCAAGAGGCGGGTGAATTGAGTTATAATTAAAAATTTCTGTTAAAAATATTTCTATTAAAAACCCCCAATTAAAAACTAAGTTAAACTGTAGTGAATTTGTAAAACTTTAAGGGTTCTATTAGGTTCTCAAAAGATTGATTAGGTCTTAGTTAATTTAATATGAAGATTAAATTAGCTTTTGGAACTAACCTACTGATTTAAAATAGTTACA
Organism: Viscum album; assembly: GCA_963277665.1. Taxonomy (NCBI): domain Eukaryota; kingdom Viridiplantae; phylum Streptophyta; class Magnoliopsida; order Santalales; family Viscaceae; genus Viscum; species Viscum album. The sequence continues at coordinate 633,007,374 of OY728161.1, forward strand.
AACACTTTAATGATTAACTATCAAAGTAACTTTAAAACAATTTTATATATCAAAGTAATTAGCAATGGAATATTCAATATAGGTTAAAACCAAAATAAGTAAGAACAGATGATTTAAAACAAGAGGTTCAGTCTCTAACCGAGACTTATTCCTCTCAAAAAATTTATATAAATTTTGATCCACACCCTCTATCGAGGTAAACAATAGTACAGAGACTGTCCTGGTACTAAGACCTTAACCACAGTTCTTTGTTGGAACAATAACAATATCACATAGGCTATCTAGGTCACACTTGACCTCTACCACTATCCACAGTGGGATACAAGAGAGTTAATGTTGTTTAGTGTGAGGATTTAGAAATCCTACAGTTTATCATATGAGATAGTGTGTGTACAGAATATACAGAGTACACACACTACTAAAAATGTGAATGAATGAAACACAATAGAGCTGAACAAATAAAGATGAGTTTAGAATTCTCTATGTGTTGTGAGTGAAGCTCTGGACTCCTTGGATTAAAGTAGTTGAATCTTTGAGTCCTTCTCTGATGTTTTTCAAGAAAAACAGAGTGTCGTAGTTCTGTTCTTTCACTTCCAGTGTAAGTGTTCAGCTTGAGTAGGAGAGTATTCTTTGTATCTCTTAGGATTCTTCTTTGAACTTCTATTCTTGATGAGTATGAGTGTTCTTTAAGTTCTACGTGTGTTCTTCTTTTCATGTACATGTGTTCATGTCTTCTAATCTTTTTCTTCAGTAGCTTGATATCCCCTTTTATTCCTTGAGGTCAGACAATGGGAATGATTACCTTTGAAAGGTATGAGGTACGGTTCCCGAAAATGCCAACAACAATCATTAAATAACATTAATTGCATTAAAATCATCAAATATGACTGTTAGAATTATTTTAATAATATTGACAAAGTATAGAATTTGAGTAACAGTGACTGGTTAATCGTCATCTTCCATCAGTATCTCTCTATCGGTGGACTTGTATCAGTAGATGTTTTTCCTTGTAACGGTATCTCCTTGTATCAGTCAGTGGCTCATTGTATCATTGAACTTCTATAGGTAGCTGTAGCTCTTCGTATCGGTATCTCTCTGTGTAGTAGTGTGTCTTTGTGTAGCGATGAGCTTCTATCGGTAACTCTTTGTTCTTGTACCGGTATCTCCTTGTATCGGTAAACATGAGTAGCGGTGACTTCTTTATATCAGTAGAATTACTATAACGGTAGCTCCTATCGGTAAGATTTTTCTTTATTTATCGGTGGACTTTGTATATATAGACTTGTATATACCGGTAGACATACTGTAACGGTAGCTCTATTGTAACGGTAGCTCGTATCGGTATACTTTCATACCGGTAGCTCTGTTCTGTACCTTGTATACCGGTAGACTTATTCATACTGGTAGACTTATTATATCAGTATCTCTACTTCTATCAGTAACATTTATGCATATCAGTGACCTTAACCGTATCAGTGATATATCTGTTTGTCTGTATCAGTAGCTATGAGCATATCGGTGAACATAAAAACTTATCTGTTCTATGAAAAACACATCCATATTGAGTTAGAACTATTTAGAAGTATGTATTAACATAGAGTTACATTGATAGACATATTCCGATGAATTTTTTGATATTAATCATATATATATATAGTTATAATCACATATTGTGATTATCAAAACATATTAAATCATGATTGGGATTATCAAAACAGGTGAGGTCAACAAAAAAATATGTCAGATCTAAAATGGAGAAGTGATTCATATTGCTACTATTTTTGTGAGTAAATTCAATGGGTAAATAAGAATAGTGACAAAAAATATCATTAAATGACGATCTTTTAGTTCACACTACATTTTTATAACCAAAGAGAATTATGTTATATTCAAAACAAAAATTTGAACAAGAATGAAAAATCGACAACAAAAGAAAAAAAATTGCTAAAATGAGGGAAGAAAGAAGAACATTATTTCTACTGTTAAGTAATGATGTGTGGACAACAAAATAAATTCAAGAGGTTTTTGGAGTTGAATTATTACAATGTTTATCATGGAGCACACAATTTTATAGGAAAACTATATTGAAGCATTTACTTTAATTTATATCCTAACCATACTAATTCCACCACTTTTTTTACATTTAATACCATAAAATACTTAGATACAGACCATACCATGTAGTAGAAGTCATGATGTACACATCGATGACACTATGAAGTGGGGATACTAGGAATTAATCAATCCTATGAAGATCATACATGATATTGGGAATGTGAAAATCACCATTTCAGATCATTATATGTGGAGAAAAATAATTTTATGAGGAGGTTGTTACCACATGAAAATGGGGATTAACATGTGATTGAATGAGTTTTCATGATTTTTGAGGAATACTAGACATTATCTTAATATAATTTAAATGAAAATTATTTTTGCATTTGAATTGAATAGTGAAACCATTTTTACCTTGAGAAGTTTTTTTGACCTTATTATAGACAACTTCTTGGGAGTGAAATGTTTACATATGATGGATTATGGAAGATAATATTTTAATATATGTTATTATTTAATTTATTTTTTTGAATCCCACCAATTTATCATTTAATAATAATTTAAATATTTTGTTAGAAATAATTTTGGACTTATTATGAAAATGTGTAAATGTTTTATTTTTAGTTAGTATGGTATTTTGGTGATAAAATTTTCTACATTGATCTAAATTATAAAATTTATTTTTTAAAATTACATGATTGATGATTTTTTTCATTAAACATGAAAAAATAAAGAATCTTATCATAGGAGGAACAAATGAATCTAAGAAATTGGGCGTTTAAATATATGAACAATTTTAGATAATTTTAATATTTACCACATATCTAAAAAATCACCACTTCAAATGAGTTGAGAGTTTACAATAATATAGAAAATTGGTCAAGAAAAATTTTAAAAAAACCATGGTTTATTAATATTTATCCATTATCAATTCCATAAATATATAAGTAATTGGGGAATGAAAATTCAAAGAGTTTGTGAGGTAATTTTTTTTACTTTAGTAATTAATTTATATTGTTTTATACACATGTTAAAATATTCTCAAATATCTTTTAGATCTCCAATGTATATTGTAACAACTTCATAGAAGGAAATTATTATATAATATTCCATTTAATGTTCCAAAAAATATAATAACTCTTGAATGAATTATTTTATGGGAAACCAGCCACCCCTCATGCTTATAAATTTATGCCTCCCATTTCATTTCAAAAAGATATAAAATTAAATTTATAAGGGGTGTATTTATATTTTTTTAATATTAATATATGATTTTAATACATATTAGATTTAAATTTAGATTTTTCTTTCATTTAGTATTTTTTGTTTCTCCCACTATTAATATCTCTAATCCATGGTTTTGGATAACTAAGTCTCACTATTATTTGAGTGGGAAAATGATGATGTATGGAGTAAATTGAGATATAATTTACTCTTGTAATTTTATTAAAATGTTTTAGTACTATTTGATTATGGTATTAAGTCACTCCATTTTCTCGACTTCTAAATTAGACATTCTATTCATCTATATTCCTCCATTATGTCATTATAATGATTTATATAGTGAAGTAACATTGTGATAATGATATGGGTCTAAGATGTTTTTATGAATAGTTCAAGAAATAATTATATTACATCCAAAGGTATTAGTTTGAGTTAATTATAGCTTGACTGAGAGGGAATATAGTCGATGGTTTTTAACTTTACATTGAATAGTATAATGGTAGTTTATTTAAGAACATGGATGACATTTTCATAAACTCATAAGAAAAGTAATTTCATTTCACAAACTTCAATTTATAATGTGTTTTAATTATGATTTTTATTCATATATTTATATAATTATATCATATTCAATTTAAAAAATATCACAATATTATATTATCATTCAGTATTAAATAGTGTCAGTAGAAAAAAGTTACACTTGAATGACCCATATTGAGATATAACCTAGGGTTCATGGTATGCTGAATTACTAGAAAAAATAAGAAATTGTTGAGTGGTGATTCACAAGAAATCCACCATTCATAGTGATTTGATAAGAATTGATGAATGATTTTCATAGATCAGCTTATATATATTTCATATTAGTATGATTCAAAGATATATCTTGCTCTAAGAGAGATGTTCTAACAGTACGGTATAATCAGTCCCATGGTCAACTTATTGTCTTGATGATTATTTTAATAGTGGGTGAAAGCTAGGAAATGAGTTCTAGTAGGTCTACTATATCCATTAGATATTCCTTAGTGGAAATTTGAGGATAATTAAATATAATTTTACTATATTACCTTGATCATTGGGAATATCTTTTATCATCTGAGTAGTCATAAATTAGTTGATAAGGTAAAATAATTTATTAATGAAAATGTAATCAAGTGTGGTGGATTCTTTAGTGAGGATATATATGGTGGAGGTGTTAGGGATTTATGGGGAATGTCAGATAGAGATCTCTATTTTACCTAATAAATTAATTAATATCATTCTTCTATAAATTAGAAATAACTAATTATTAAAAATTATTCATTAAGACCAATATTTGGGTAAAAATGGTATATTTTCCATGTATGTTTCAGTTTTATGTTGCTAGTCCTTGAATCTTTGTAATGGTATCATCATCTATAGAATCGAAATAATTTAATAAATATAATACTTGTTCATTATATAAGTTACATCATGAAATTATAAAAAATTAAAATTGTATTCTATTGTATGTGTGATCCGTAATAGTGATCTTAAACAATCCATGAAAAATATTTCTGAAAATTAAATCTCTTCGATAACTTACAAATCATGAACCCCCAATGTTTAAGTGAAACAAAATATAGTATAAATAATTGTTAAATTGGATGGTATTAAAAGTACTTACTAAATTATAAAAATTATGGTTATATATTGGTTGTTAACAAAGTAAGAATAAATTAAATGAAAAAGAAATGTTTTCAAGAAAATGTTATTTTTCTAAAGGATGGTTTAGTCATGATTTGCGAACATAATTTCAAAATTTATTTTTAACCATTTTTGAAAGTGTAAATTAAATATTTGAAATCATCATATCTAAATTAAATTTGGGTGAATTTTTGAGAATTTTTTGGAAGGTTTTATTTTTTTGATGAAAAGTAAAAATACTAAATTTTAATTGAAAAATGCCTCTTCATTTAGATAATTTATTATGTTAAATTATATTTTGAATTGGTTTTAAGGTAAAATTAGTTAGATTATAAATCTAGTATTCTCATTTATTTCATTATAATCATTATTACTGAATTTTGATATAAAAACATTATTACATTATTTACATTTTCTCCTCAGAAACCCACATTATCATCGCGCATGTGAGATTAAATTTAAATTTGAATTTCATCCTTCTGTTAATTTAATTTTTTAAAATGGTTTCAATATTTTGAATCTTTATAAATTATTATTCTAATAATTTATTCCTATTTTTTTGAAGATGAGTAATGAGAAATAGAAATTAATTATCATGGTTAATATTAAAACTAATTTATCAGTGGGGTTAAAATAAGAATATAAGGGTTAATAATGCCTTAAAAACTTTTACAACAATAATTTTATTGAAATATTTAGACCATATATCTTATAGTTTCAATAATGGACTGTTTTGGAGGATTTTTTAATGACAAAATATATGTGTAGGTTTGAATCATTTTAAAACATTATAAGTGCTATACTCACCTCACATATAAAAGGACTCCCTCTATTATATCCAAATCACTCCGTAATTTTTTTTGGAAAATAGCTACCCAAATAACTTCATAAATTCCCCAATATAATCATTTAAACCTTATTTTTATCATAAATCCAACCTTGGAAGGATTTTAGGAGGAACATAAGGAGGATTCTAGAAGAAGAGGTAATGTTCTTCAACAAGAATGTTTATATTATTTCTTACTCCCACTCAATAAATTCTTTTTAAAACTAGATGATATAATAAAATTAGTATATTAAATATTATTATATATTTTAATTTTAAATTAATACATCTCATGGTTGAGTATGATGATATATATAAAGTATTTAAATGATATTTATAAAATAAGTATACCTATAAGGTCATTATAAAATATATACCATTTTTTACTTTCCATTCTATACAGGATACAATTACGTCGCTCTTGTGTACGACAGACTACGGCCTCATGAAGCGATGTGATTCATATTTCCATAATGATTTACATAGATTATAATAAGGATGAATATAATAAATATATTTTATGTAAATGAAATAATAAAAATATTTTTGAAATATTTATCCCTCTTAAAATAAAAAAATATTATTTTATTTTTACTCTTAAAGATGATAACATTGTTCGTATACGTGTGGACTACCGCCTGAGGAAGAGATGTGACTCTCTTTTCATCATCACACCATATGAAAGGTATATATAATAATATTTAATGAAATAATATTATATATTTGATATTATGGTCATTATTTAAATATTAAATTTGACTTACCAATATTCCATAATGATCGCTGAAAAATGGAAACATTACTCACTCGTACGTATATCCTACCATCTCAATGATCATAATGTACTTCATTTCTATAAAAAATATTAAATTATTGGTGTTAAAAGTATAATTGATAAGCATTATAATTATTTCCTGATTATAATTATTTATATTATTTAACAATATAATATTCATAAGAATTATATCTTTCATGAAAAAACATGAACGAGGAAACAAGGCAATTAACACTCAAAACAGTGGAAACAATGAATGATTATTGATGAACGAGTGATGAGATGTTATAAACAGACCATATATGATATTATAAATATTAATATGGTTCTATAATAAGATATTAAATATTTAAAACCATCAAAAAGGGGTTTAAATCACATGGATTTTAGGGATAGGTACATAATGAAATCCTCATGTTTTTGTAAAGTATATATTATATTGGTTTTCTTTGAAATAAATCCATATCAATATTCTAAATATGGAAATGTTTCTAGAATATATCTACCTAGGTGTTATAACTCAAAAAGAGTGCATTGATCTTGACGGGATTATCACCTAGTGCATGACAATGAGCCTTACTATACACTTGGTTTGGCACTACCAGGGGATATATTTATGATAATTAAAATTTTATTTATATGCCATTATTAAGGATTTTAATATATGATGATAATTAATGAACTAGGATAAACATAATGTGTCATAGATTACAAAATATATGCTTTATGATTTAAAAATATTATAAATGATTATATGGGTTTACCACTATGATTATTGTTGATCACAAAATGCTTTTAGTTTTAGTGAATGGATGTGATCGGAAGAATTCATATTCATATTGAACATGAATTAAAACAAGGTGAATATGAGAAATGAAATGTGATGTTCATAGGAGTGAAAGATATTATGATTATTTTGGATCAGTTATTGTATAATATGATTTAAAAAATATACCTTAACTTACTTCTAGAATCACTTAAGTAGATAATGACATAGTCTACTAATATCTATAGTGAAGGAGACCATGGAAGAATGAATGTTCAATTTCCATCATGTATTAAATGTGGAAAAAGACAAATAAAAAAGTGTATTAATGGAATGGAGAAACTATTATGTGTGAAAAGGAAGGGAATAAAAAATGAATTTCCTAGGAAACATGTTGAGTATAATAAAAGGAAATAAATCTGATCTTTTGGATCTATTTATTGTTTATTGTATTATATATTGAGAAACTAGACATTTTCCAAGTAAAATATCTTTTTTAAAGGTTATACCCTAGACCAAGGAAGGACACATGTTGGAATAAAACAGATTAAGTGTTTATGTATTATGATATAATTAATAAATTTTTAAAGTATTTTACCAATGGTATTTTTGTTATAAGAATCAATAAACATCTAAACATTGTGCTAAATTTTAGAATAATATGTTTTTTATTAACTTAATAGTTATGGATACCATCACAAGTTGATGAGTTTAAGGATGATCATAATTTAAAAGTCTTAAACACCCATTTTTATGTTTTATGTGATGGGAGTTTACCCAGATTAAGGATAATTGTTAAGAAATTTTTCTAATACAACCCATTGGCTTAATTATTTTTTTAGTGGAAACGTTATTTGTGGAATAATGACTTTACATTATATAGAGAGAAGTTTAAATTTATTGATATCCTTCAGGTTAAATATGATCATTAATTATGTTTTAATAATAGTCCAAATATAATATTATTACATTTTGTGTGAAAAAAATTGTCTTGAGGACTAAATTAAAATCGTTATTCAATGAAACAATTTACTTCAAGGATTTCTGTCATATTTTTTTTGGAATTATATTTGAATTATATTTTTTTTACAAAAAATTAATCCTTTATGCTTGGCGAAAACCTATCTAGCAATGCCACAAGGCTTGAATCCAAGACCAAATGATGATAAGGGTTTAAAACACACCAATTGATCATTTTATGTCCCGATTAACAATTAATTTTATTTAGGGAAAAGGTTTGAACAATAAAATTAAGGGGAATCAATGGTTTTACTTTTGTGGTGTAGTGATTAATTTATTATATTATATAACCTTTTCAAACCATATTGGTTTTGGAAGATAGTTTAGGAAAGATGATAAAACTGCTCACTCATTAATGGATATTACAACACATTAAAAGTAAAATTTAGTGACTCAAGAAAAAAAATTTACTTTTTAGATAAAAATTTATTTGATTAAGAGATGAATTGTACGTTGATTCAAGAAAAATAAAAAAATGAAATTGTAATTATAGAGTAGAAAAGAAACATGTGTGTATATTTCCATAAATTATTAGATAATAAAAGAGTTAATCAAATTTAGGAAAATAGATCTTGAAATAAAATGTCATCCTATTACCATCTTTTTTTGGATAACAATTACTTTTTCACAACGATTTTATTTATGGGGTTTGATCCTTAACGTTCAATTTATCACTCACCTTCTTGTGATCAATGAACTCAATCGCTTCATATAATTATTTATGCTTTTATTCCATGTCCATATCTTCACTTTCCACCAATGTTCTTCTATATATAAACCTATTTATGTGATATTCCAAAGGACCTTTATACAAACATTTCTATCTTATTAAGATGATGTTTTACCAACCCTTTTATGATGTGGGGTTTTCAATAATGGTATTTCTAATTTTCAAATCTTCGATGATCATTATCAAGTTAAATGTTGAGGACATAATTTATTTTAGGAAAGGATAATATAAAACCCAAAATTATAAAATAAGAACATTTTATTTGATAGTGTATGCGATATGAAACACCGAGCTTAAAAAACCCAAGAAATATATCTCTTTAAATTTAATTACTTTGATAGCTTGCGAAACATGCAAACACATGAAAATATGAACCCTAATTTAATATACCTAGTAAATAAATTTGTCAGTATGAATAGTAAAAACTAAATTATGAAAATTATGGTAAAATATTTATTAGAAATAAAATAATAATAATTTAAAAGAAAAAGAAATGTTTTTAACGGAATTTTTTTTCTAATCGATGGTTTAGTAATGATTTTTGAACATAATTTAAAATTAATTTTTCAAAATTTATAAAAATTATATAAAAAATTAAATATCATTTTTAAATAATAATATTAGAATTATCTTTTGGTGATTTTATTTTTATTTTTATGAAACATTCAATTTTTATTGAATAGTGAAAAATAAATAATTTAAATAGAAAAATTTATTTTAGTTTATATAATTTGTGATTTTTAATTATACTTTTAATTTATTTTAAAGAAAAATTACATCAATGTTATACTTAATACTCAAATTAAGGTCATTAGAATCATATTTATATTGAATTTTGATATAAAATCTTAGTAAAATTTTGAACATTTTCACCTTGAAAACCCACTTTATCATAGTTCATGTGGGATTAATTTTAAATTAAAAAATTCAAAGTGAATGAATTGAATTTGGGAAAATGGATTCCCTATGTTGAATCACCATAATTTATAATTTATAATATGTTAAACCTAATTTTTAACCAAAAAATTTTGTGAAAACATTTAAAATTAATTGCCAAGGTCAAAGTAAAAACTGATTTACTGGGGGGTTAAAATAAGAAGATAAAGGTTAAAAATGACCTACAATATTTTCTAACACCCATTTTATGAACATATTTGGACCTTATATCTTATATGATGTACAATTTCCCATTTTATAATAGTTTTTAGTGATACAACTGCATTTATTTTTTAATCCTTTCGGACAATTACAAGTGTTCCCCTCACCGCACTTATGAAAGGACACCCCATCTCGTCTCAACTTCATACCTTCAAAACTGTTTAGTTTGGAAAATAAATTTCCAAATTAATTTTCATATAAATTTTAAAATACCATTATCTCATCTTATACGAATTATATTTCCCATAAATCATCCTAATAATTATTTTGGTGTAAACCTAAGTAGGGAACCTGAAGAACAAGTAACATTCTTCAATGAGTTTTTTTATTTTATTTATTCCACCACCGCCAAATATTATTAATAAACCATTGTGATATAATAATTTTTTTTTAAATATACTTATATGTTGTTATTTTAGGTTTATTACCTAAACTAGCACCACATCCATCAAATGGGTCCTGAAATCATCATCCATGGGTATATAGACTACAACCTCATGAAATGATGTCATTAATTTTTGCATTACAAACCCTTAAGGTTGGGTATGATGATTGATATGAACTATATATATGATATTTATAAAATAATTATTCATTTGGATTTGTTATATAGTATATACAATTTTTACTTTCTATTATCTTGGGGGTATGATGACATCAATTGCATATACAGTGGACTACCACCTCACAAAGCAATGTGATTCATCTTTCACTAAAACATTAAATGGTATGTAATATGAATGAAATTACTATATATGTGTGATATAATTTAAATAACTATGATATTCATTGAATATTTGTCATTTTAAAATATAATATATCATTTTATTTCTTACAATTAAAGAAGACAACATCGATCGTGTATGTGTGGAATACCATCGTCACGAAGCGATGTCACTCTCTTTTCATCACCACATCACATGGAAGACATATATAAGAATATTTAAAGAAATAATATTATATATATTATATTAAGATCATTTTTATATATTAAATATAACTTACCACCTTTCTATAATGATCGTTGCAAAATGGAAACTTTACTCATCTGTACATATGACCTTCAATCTCTATGATCATATCGTACTTCATTTCTCAAATCCATCTTTCAATATTGGCTTTAAAAGTGTAATTAATTCATATATGATATAATTATTTCTTTATTATTATTCCAAATATTATGAAAATATATAATACGCCCAAGTACCAAATCTTTCATGATAAAACATGAATGATAAAACAAGGTAATTAGTACAAAAACAATTAAAATAATGAAATATTATTGATGAACATGTGATAAGAAGTTTTTCAAGGATAATATATGATATTGAAAATATTAATATGGTTTTGGAATTAGTCAATAACATGTATAATACTAATAAATTATATGTTAAATGACGTTCAAATAAAAGGAAGCATGAGGTAATGGACTTCATCTCAATTTTCCATAATTGAGGAATAATTTATTATTGAGCACACATATATTTTATATGCTGTACATACTAACCATTTTACATGAAACATAATTATTTCATAATAATTAATGGTTTTTATGTTTAAATTGTATCTATTTCATCTAAGGTCATTTGACTTAAAAGTTACCAACTGTTAAATAATTTCATAACTTAATTTCCTTTCATTGGGTTATATTACTTCTTGGTCAGCGTTTATATTCTATGATTATATGTACAATGACTTCTGATTAAAATTTTTTAGTTTAATACTGTTTTATGCGGATTTAAGGTTTATATAATTGATGGATTCATTTATTAATTTTCACTTCAACATTATAATCCTTACAAGGGGTTCTGTCACAATCTCATTCTAATCCAGATTGTTTATTCATGAAATTAAGTTAAATAAATTTGTTTAATAATATTATAATAAACCAATTTAATTTTATTCTCATATAGTTATTCGTTATATTTTCAAGTAATTATATTATTTTAACATTCTTTGGTATTTAAAATGGTTAAGAAAATATTTGTAAGAAAATATAACTTCATATCTCTATTCGGTCAGAAATCTGTTGTCTTCCAAAACTATATTTTATAAAACAAATTTCAAAAATGTTTTTTGAACTTATTAAAAATTATATATTAAATAAAAATTTACCCATTTTTACCTTTTTCCATATTTCATTAAAGTAATATTAATGTTATTTTCAAAACAAGCACATTTTTATTTTACCAAAAATTTGAATAGAATATTTGTTTCAACATACATGGCATATATTAAATTTCTTTTTTATATTGAGTAATAAATATTTTAAAGCATACTATTCGTGTTTCAAATATTATTTTAAAATAATAATATATTAAAAAAAATTTGGGAAAATTTATTTTTAATAAGTTATTTTCAAAATGAAATGAATATTTTCCCTATGAATGAATTTAAAGATCTGTTTAGGGTATCTCTATTAATCAACAAGAACAACCCTTTATTTTACATATACTTTGTTAGGGTTTATTTTATTAATACCATAATTTTTATTCCACTATATGGTTTATGATTATTTAGACTAAGCATATAATTTTTATTCACATCCTTGATTTGTTTTTGAAGTAAATAACTTTCCCTTGAATTGTTTTCCTTTTGTGATCATTGTACATTAAATTTTACAATAATTTCCATAATATTTATGATAGTTATAATTGTTTATTAAACATTATATCATTTATACATATGATTTTCTACATAAAATTCATTTATTTATCTTGGTAAATATTGATTAAGAGGAATTCTTTCCTCAATATGGATAATTGATGATAAAGAAAATTATATATTTTCATTATTATATATATGAGAAATTATTTAGACATAGAATACATGATTTGGGTCTAGTTATAGATATAACTTGAAGTATCAGCAATCTCATTGGATCAATCATTTGGCCAAGCTTAGTTAAATGGGTTTCTACCCATCAGTTTTGAACTATGTTGAGAATATATCACTAAATTGAAAGTATAATGCGCATGGAAAAAATGACATCTAATAATTTTGAATTTCCTTCATTTTGAATTTATTTATTGTTATCCCTGATATTTTCTCTATGATATTATATTTGGATGGATTTCATTCTCAGTTTATTAATTAAATGACATGTCTTTACAGTTATTTTCATTTTCATATTGAGTATTCCTTATCCAATTACGATAGTCATATTATTGATTGAATGTAATTTTTTAGTTATTTATCTTTCTATATCAATTATTCAGGTAATATTATTTTAATGATACACGTGCTTAGTTACCTACCTTAAAATGTTTATTATTATTATTTATTCCTTAAAACTTCTTCTGTACTTAACCATTATGGGTAAATTAAGATAACCATTATTTTTTTCTTTTACCATGTATCCCTGATGTGTACTAAAAATAATTAGAGAATATGTTATAGGGAATACTTATATTCTTTAAAAAAAATATTTTTATTTATGTATTCAAATGAAATATGGGAATCACATATGTATATAATTTATTAATACTTCTAAACTATTCAATCATTTAAGGCACAATTCCATATCTCTAATGACTATATATTATAGTAAGAACTGTATCTAGGATATTGTGGATAAGGTCTCAAAAATATTAATCTTTCAACCATTTCTAAAATTTTGTGGTGAAAAATAAATTGCATCACTTTTTAGAGACGATAGTTTGTACATACACATGAGTGATGTTACCACATTTTAAGGGATGGAATGAAGGATAGGTAAATAATAATTCAAATTTTTGGATCATTATTTTATCTTTAATATACTATATATAAATTTAATATATCATTTTTACCATCTATGTAAAATGTAAATGAAAAATGAATCACATTTTTTAATGGGAGTGGTAGTCCAAACATACGTATGAGTGACGTTATCATTTTCCAAAGGATGGAAGTATTAAATGAAGATGATATATTATACAAATAAAATCATATTATTTTTATAAAAACAAATATATCCATAAAATTAATCTATATAAACATCCAAAATATACATTTATTAACAAAATACATCACTTCATAGAGATATTACTCCATACATATACATGAGAATTTTTTTTATTTTTCACAATATTGAAAGAAGATAGAAAATAGTGGTAACATTATCATAGAAAAAATTGAATTGTAAATATAATGATTTCATCATGATCATACTATTATAGAATATTTATAAGAGGTAGAAGAATAAGGAAACTAAAAAAATATCTATAAGAACATATAACTCTTCTTTGAGAAAACACCATTGAATCTCTTCGTATGAACCCTTTGGATGATATTTTATGAATATAAGAACCTCTAGGACATGCATAAAGAAGTCGAGAATACCTTTTTTTAGGTTCGGTCAAGATAAACAGAACATGTGGTGGGTATACGAGATGATGGGTGGTTCCGTTTTATAACTAAATGGCGTGGAACACGTTTAGTTATCAAGAATAATAAAATATGATAAAGTCACTCTCATGGAAAATTGGATCCATAGTGAATCCATTATATAAATATAATCATATAATACTAATATACAATAAGAAATAGAATTTTTTTTCGTTTTAACCTTTTTCTCTTTCATTTAATCCCTCAATATCATTTTTAACCTTTACAAAATTAATATGTTTTCACCTCAGTTACTATTAATTATGACAAAAAATTAAAGTGGACTCATTAAAAAATGTTCACATGATGATCCCATATATAGAGGATATTTTATCAAATTAAATTTCTATAACTATTTGTAATTAAATTTAAATTAATCAAGAACATTACAATTCAAATATTTTTTAGAAAAATTATTTTTACCTATAAAATTGAATTTATTCTCATTCATTTAATTTTGTAAAAAATACTATTAATATTAAATTTTTTATTTAATATGTAATATATATTTAACTAAATTAATTTATCAATATTGATAAATTTATTTTATTAAGATAAAAACACATTTCATATATAAATGATGTTTTTTAGAAAACAACTATTTTTACTTTAATATGGTATTGCTTTTTATCTATAGCGAATTGATAACTAAGGAATTAATTTTTGTTCCTATTTAAAAAATAATTTTTCTTAATTTAGTTAGTCCTATTAATACCCATAAATCCAACAATTAAGTGAAAAATGAGACATTTATTAACAATATTTCGATGGAATATCATGGTTTATTCAAACATTGTGCCGATTGTAAAGAAATTTATTAATGTTACCAAATTTATTTTATAAGAAATATATTAAAAATTTATGGGTTGTTGAATTCTTTTATATTTATAATAATTTCACATATGAAATTATCTTATTACAATATAAACAATTGATGATACTTCTTATTCATAATATCCCCAGGTTCCCCCATGGGTTCCTCAAATTTATGGTTTCACCAATGAAGTTTGAGAAAGAGAGTGGTATTTTTATACAAACAATTTACAACTCAATAAAAAATATCCACATATTATTCCCCATAGGTAACATAATGATCCAAAAGTATAACCATTTAATGATCGTGTTTGAATTTACTCAAAAGAGATACATGTAACATGTAATGAATTTGAGAGAGATTCAGTTAAAACATTATTTTTTAAGAAACTATCTCAATTCTGTAAAAGTTATCATAAGGTATGGAATATAAGGTTAAAATTTCAATTTTCTCCCGATTATAATTACTTTCTTCTATAGAGATATCTATTGGGAAGCCTTATAGGTAACTATGATCTAAAAATCTCACTAAAAATTATTAGCATTAAATTTCAGTTGAATCTGAGCTACCGTAATGTGTTCCTTAATAGATGTAACATTCTATGTAATCTACTTAGAAATCTTAAGTCATAATATAATTATTTCTCTAATATCATCCCATGAAATTATAGTTACACAATTCTCACTATCGATTGATTTGTATCGATCTATAGGAAAAATCAAGTGAAAGTAATTATTATATTAAAACTATACCAAAGGAAGGTGTTTATCCCAACCACCAATGAAATCAATATAAAAATATCTCAAAAAATCATATAGAGTTCAAATGTCACTCGTAGAATGAGCATTGTTCTGAGGATGATATTTAGTACTAAAAAAATGTCTATATCCGAATCTTGTTGAATACTTATCTAAACTTTTTAGGTAAACCTATGAACTTGATCAAATACAATTTATTATGGATTTTTAGAAAATATAATATCTTCTTTAATGTATTCCATAAAAATATGATAAAGAGATAAATCTTCTCTAATGAAAATTAAGCGTGTTGATTTTATAAGTAGATCGAATACAACCTAAATGAAATTAGATAATTTATATGTTTGGTGGAGTATGATGATGAAATCCATGGAGATTGTTTTCGATTCACATTCTCGTTTGGGTAATGGTTATAAATTAGCGATATACATATATCTCTTATCCTCAACTTTTTTACCTATCAATCATTGATATAAATACTCTATTATATCTATTTTTTACATTGTCACACTAAAAATAATATTTTATAACTCCATATATCTTCATACATCTTGGATTAATAGAGAATGAAGAAATGTGAGATTCCTCCAAAATTTTATTATTCATGTATGGTATCTATTTGACACATAAGAGGTTCCTAAAAATTATCATTCCACAATAATGATGAGTGAAATTAGGAATATTCCTAAACTTATTCTACATTTTCACATCCTCCGTCTATGTATATTTAATCCTCACCTAGATAGATTTCTAAACATACATCTCAGAAATACATGATAAATCTCCTTTCCTCATGACTATAAGATCTATTTCTATCCATCCGTATTCTATAAATGCAGAAGTAATAGTTCAATTATAATCATTATCATAAAAAACTGGCATACTTTATCACTCATATCATCATCTACATTATTCTCTTTCCTAGGGTGATAATGTATTGAGAAATAATAAACCTTACTTAGTTTCAACCACCTCCATGGATTCATATTTAACTCTTCTATGTTAATATATAATTCATGATTTCATGATCGATATATATTTTCAAATAGATGTATATATATATCACACTTTCCACCATATAGATAATGCCTCAATACCTTCAATAGAAAAATTACTATAGGTTAGGCCCAAAACAGGCCTTGTAATCTTTCTCAAGAAATATGAGTTGGAATGAAACATACGATATTACCATATAATTCTATAAAAGAACACATCATAAATCCTTCATCAATATATATCTATAAATCACAAACCCTTCTCTAATGTATAGTAGTGTAGGAATAAGTGCACTAAGAAAACTTCGATTCAGTTCCATGAAATTTTAATCACATTCGTCAGTCTAAAGGATCTTTACTCTCTTATAAGTTAACATGGTGAGTGGATTAGATATCCAAGCTAAATTAATCAATACGAATTAAAAATATCTAGCTAATCCAATAAAACTACATATCTTTATCTACTTGTTTTGTCTACGCCAGTGCTCAACAACTTCCATCACATAAAGATCTACTGATATACCCTCACTTATGATCACATGTCCTAATAAGGATATTTTTTTTTCTAAATTTCACATTTTATTAATTTTTTATAAAATTTATCTTTCCTTAAGGTTGTCAAAAAGATTTATAAGTAATATTCATGTGCTTCTTTCCTATTGAAATATATAAGAATATCACCTATAAAGACTACGAAGATCTGATTTAAGAAATATCTAAAGAATATTTTCCATATATCCATGAATATATTAGATGGATTAGTAAATCACAATTGAAAAACTAAAAATTCATAGTGTCAATACCATGTATAAAAATATAAATTAAAAATTTCATTCCTTTTGACCCCCCAACTAATGATATCTAGATGGGAGTTCTATATTTGAAAAGTGTTGATCTCCTTATAATTGAACAAAAAAATCACTAATATGGGGTAGATGATACTTTTTATTTATATCAATCTTGTTAAATTCTAATTAATTAATTAAAAGACTCATTTATCCATATTTATCCTTAATAAAAGAATTGATTCACCCTATGGAGATTCACTTGTTCGAATGAATCACTAATCATTATTCATTTGGAGTTTCTTCATCCATTATTGCATCCAAATAAGTTCCATTATATACAGAGTCTATAAAAAATGTGTAACTTTTTGTATGGGTTTTAATAATAAATCATACTCCCAATTCATGGGGTTACTAGGAAATTATTCAGAAAATACATTATCATATTCAGAATAATAAGAATATATTCATTTTTTCTCCCCAACCATTTGGGATAGATATCACTTAATAATATGAATTAAGACCCATAAAATGGAATCAATTTTCATCTAATGTTTATATTTATCTTCACACAAAAATATGATTATTGGTTTATTTAGAATATCAAACATGACTTCCTTTAGAAATTGATTTGGGATATATTTATATATATATATATATATTGAGATCCTATAAATTCTATAAATAACATAAAAATTCAAGAATCACATGATTTTTAGGATGTATATTCCCATAATATTTTTTATATATGAGATATATATATGAGATGTGATCATTTTACCACTGGTATTTGTTCTCCTAACTCAATATCTAATAACTGTAATATTTTTTAACATTCATTAGATACCTTTAATGATGTAATTTAATTCATATGAATAAGATCAAATATAATAATTCAATATTTGAGAATACCTATCACAATATCAGATTCAAAATTCTCTTTTAAATTACATATTAACAATAAAATAGATAGAATTTGAATCAATAATTGTTAACGAGGGTGAGAAATCAAATGATTACAAAAAAATAAATCTTGGATATCCTAAATTATGACACCTTTCAACCCTTGAAACTTAATGTTCATATTATATCACAATGTATTATTATATTTTTTAATATATTCTATCCTATAATTCATTAAAATGGTATATAAATATGAATTTAATTAACCAAAGAATATTCCCTAGGAGTTTTTATCCATGTGTGCAGTCTAAGGCCCACTCATCCTGAACCAACTAACGATTAAGCTGATCCTCAATAATCTTTTTTTAAGGATGTTTACCCCTAGTTTTAAATATGCAATATCCATATCCAAATTATTAAATACAAAAAGTGATGTAATTTATTAGAGACAACACAATCTTTACCTTTGAAAAAATAGATATTTTATCCAGTATTTAAAATTATCCCTAGGGACTTCACTAAAATTTTCAAACCTTAATCTAAAAAATAAGTATAACCTAACCTAATACCAACATAGGTGACCTAAACATTTCATATATAAATATTAAACTATTATATATGAATAATTAATAAAATAATAATGAAACACAATCTTAAACCATAATTTCTTTGTATCATTAGAGGCTTTATATACAATAAACTTATTTATAAAAATTCAATGACATCTCCAACTAAGTTATTCAAACATAGTAAACTAATTAGATATATTATATATGAAAAATCATATAGTTTATACACTTTTTTTCATGATTTATTACAAAAAGGTACACTTAATACAACCCCATAACATTATAAGGCCTAATGTATTTCTAAAATTAAGAACCTGTCATGATAACATAATACCTAGGTATGGAATGAATATTTTAAAATCACCAAAACATGAACTTATATTCCTTGTATATTCTAAAACTATTTGTGATCACCTAAGATCTTACAAAATAAATCATTGAGCTATAAATTTGAGTAAGGGAATAGACATAACATACTATAAGTAAAAATAAAAAATGTGAGCCATGATTAAAATCAATGAAGCACAAGATGGATATGAATAAAAATATTGAAAATGATGAATGATATAACATGATAATATAAATAAAAAGTTATAATTTGGAAAAAATACAACATGAAATCAAAAATATATATCTAAGACACCTGGAAAGACAATATACCATAGTATTCTTTGGATAACCTCCCATGCACCATACATGTCATCTAATGAGATAAAAATATAAAGCAATGTATTGGGGGGGAAATATTATTTATATCCCCCATTTACTTGTATATCTTGTACATGCATAAATGTGGCACATAGATTATATATGATAAGGATGAATTTCCTCAATTTTATGCCCATGATTATGGATTCATGGTTACATACATGTTTTAAAAACCCATGTATTAATATAATAATTAGTTTTCATATTTATTCGTATTATTGAATTAAATAGTTAAATGTATTATGTTAAGTAATTTTTATAATAAATAATTTAATTTAACTAATTTTGTATATGGTAATATTAAAATGATTAATTATAAAAACATATAATTGCAATTTGAGGAAAACTAGTTTTATTTTTTTTAATTCAGCATGTTATAATATTCATATATTTAATGGAAATCTCTACACATTTGTAAATGATATCTCAAGTGTAGTGGTGACTTAATTTGGGGAACCTTACTCTGTTGATTGGACAGAAATCACACGTAATATCATTGATAACATTTTCCATCTCATTGAGGATCATTGAAATATATTTCTCACAATAGCCTCTTTGAAGGAGGAGATCAAGGAATCTCTTTTTTCCATCCACATGGAGAGTGCTACTGGTCCTAATGGATTCACAAACAAATTATTTATGTTTTATTTTGGTCTCATTCAGTGTGATCTCACTAATGATGTATGTGAATGTTTTAATCATGCCTATTTACCCTTTATCATCAAGTCAAACATTATTTCCATGACACCTTTGATAGAGAATGAAATTATCATAAATATTTTCAAATCAATTTCCTTTGGGAGAACTATTTGTAAAGTCATTAGTAATATTATAATGTGCATAATGGGAGCCATTATTACAGATCATATATCCCAAATCGGTTTGGTTTGGTACTTGGTTGATGTATCCAATTTTTTTATTCCCTTCATCATAAAGTGGTATGTCTATGAAACAATTATCCAATAATGGGGTATTTTCTATTAAGATTTCCATTTCTATATGCTAAAGGCATCATTCAATTTGTACAATGCTCAAGGAAAAACTTATTAGCTATCAAGGCCTTATTTACACATTACAAGGAGGTTGTGGGACAAGCTGTGTCTTAGAAAAAGTATTTTATGATATTTTTAAATGGAATATCTATTGTAAAACATAATCAAATTACCAAAAATATTGGAGTGAGGAAGGTATCTATCTCCTTAAACTATCTTGTTGTATATTTTTTTTGGGGAAAGGTCTGCAATAATTATTTTGGTAGTATTTTATTTAGCATTAGAAACTATCCTTCTATATAGAAGGGGAAATCTACATCACAAACTAGAAGTATTTTCCTTATCAACTTAGTCGTAAAATTATAATTTATGTACTCTTTATCTATTTATATATGGCCACCAATCTCTTATAGGACATTAAATACATAATCAATAATTTATTATGGAGTAGAATAGGGAATCAACAGAAGTTGATAACAATTTCATGGAAGGAGTGTATCATGCCCACTCATATGAGGGGTCTTGGGATTAAAGATCTCAAGAACCTAAATGATGACATTATCGAAAAATTTACATGGATCCTTTTAACATTTAATGACCCCTCAATTGTGTTCATTTCTTTTAGGTTCAAAATGAATATATTAAATGGGTATTCATCCAACCATACTTCCACTATATGCACCTCTCTTAAAAATCAATTTACTAGGATAATGAAGAATTCGAAATGGATGGATAGTAGGTACTGTAACTTAAACTACTACCAAAATCCTTGGCTATATAGTCATGTAAACATTAAAAATGTTCCATCCAACATGCTTGTTATGACTATTTGTGATCTCTTTTCTCACAATGATATTCATGTTTAAATTTTTTCCCTTAAATATGGTATATAAATACATAGATATACATTTATTGATGATGACACATTGATATAGAATCCTAACCAAGATGGAAACTTCAATGAAAAGGAGTACTAAAAGATACAATGTGACGAGTCTTCTAAACCACCAAACTATTTGACTTAATTCAGGGATTACTTTGTTCAATCATCAAGTTTGCTTCTACATTGGAGGATATTAAAGAATATACTATCAACAAATAAATAAAGATAGAAAATTGTAAATTTTTTTTTCATCATTCCATATTATTTTAAAAGATGCTAAGACCATGCAACATATGTTTTTGTAATTTTCATTTGATCATAGAATTTAGACATATGATTCTAGTTTATTCTTCATTGACTTATATCTATGAATTCACTTAGAAGAACTCATACTATACATAATAAGGATTGTAAGAAGTGACCAAATAATCAATCTCTTTATGGATTCCATTGTAGCTATCTCCAACTAATTCTTGACAACTTGAAATAGATTACTATTTGACAACCATACCACATCATTTCAAGAAACTACCCCTGCTATAGACATGGATATCCATTATGTTTTAGCTATAAAGTCATACACCATGAGAAACAAAATCTTAGATTTGAATACCCTAAGACTTCTAGTATTTTCAGGTAGGACATGGGAGGCTCATTATCTAAAGTTTCTCTAATAGATTCCCCCAATCCCCTCATTCATTATGGTTACTGTTGATAGAGAATCATCTACAATTCTAGGACCTTTGGGCTGTGGAGGTGTCTTTCACACCCACCATGGTTTAGTTAACGGATTCTTCCAACACTTTATAGGGAAGGTACCTCCTTATGAAACTATGATTATGGCTATCATATAGTCCTTCAAGAATGATGTGCATCACATTTGAAGATTAATATGGATTGATTCAAACTCTAAACTTACTGGTAATGCCCATAAATCAAGATCAAGAGATATACCATGGAAAATTATCTCTAATTGGGTTATATACATCAGTTATGTATGACAACTAAATGTAACAATTTCACAGATCCACAAGGATGCTAAAAAGTGAATTATTCACTATCTAAGATAGAAATTATGGAAACAAACAACATGTTGTCATTCTAGGAGCTAAATCATTTTGCGATGAAGGTTGATGAGAATGTGCAAGGAGTGGAAAACTTCTATCTTTGTGAATCCCCTTTTAATGTTTGACTTTGTATTTTAATGTTCACATAATAATTTAATTTTTGGCTTGGAATGGCCCTTGATCTTTTAAGTTATGATATTACAATAGAAATATTGTATAAAAATACTTCATAACGTATAAATTAAATATTATTTCATGATAAGTATAAAAATTATTTTTAGTGTTCACTTAGTTCCTGTGTAGCACCAATGAATACTCTTTTGGTTACTTATAAGAAATAATTGAGTGATAAAAATTATTTTTTAATAATTATTTTTAATTATTATGTATAATTTATGTTTTTGACAGTTAATTTTTAATTTTAGTGTTATATAATTTGAGTCTTATCCAAAATCCTGGGCAGTGCTTGCGCAAGGAAACAAAAGAAAAATTAACAAACTAAAGAAGTTGGTTTTGTAAGAATATAAGTAACTATACATAATGAACGAATATAAATTATAATCTTGAACCCAATTTATTTATTTTTATTATAGTAATTTAGTTTCAATTTTAATATATGAATTATTTAACATTAATTCCTTTGAAATGTGTATATAGTTCTTATGCCAGGAGAATAAAGATAAATAACATAATTTCAAATACAATTATAAGAACCATTAAAAGATCAAAAAATATGAATAAATATATTTTGAGGTGTATTTTTTGAGAAAAATATTTTCATGATTTGATTTTGAGACCTTTTTAGACCCACTTTATTTACTTTAAGGAATTTTTAATATTTTATTTAAAAGGAAGTCAAGTTGTTTACACTATAGTTTTGAAGCAATATAATATTTTAACAAATGGTTTTATAGAAGTGTTTTTTAAAAATAAATTTTAATTTTAAATTTAATAAATGTATCTTATTCATGAAAATAGTTTTTTATGTTTTTTAAAAATAAACACCATAATGTATTTTAAAAACCATGATGTAATAATTATTTATTTTATGAAACAATTAAGTAAATGATATTAAAAATATTAAAATAAATATTATTTGAGTTTCATGGTAATTAATGAATTATATAGATGATTATTATATTTTTAGGTTATAAATAATAATTTTTTTTAATTTGAAACTTTTTCTTTGATTTTTTAAAGTCATAGTTATGAATAATGTTTAATTTGAAAAAAAATAATTTTCAAGAATAAAATATTATATTAAATTATTTAAAATTCAAATAATTATTGAACAATGCAAAAATTGATTATATTCTATATTAAATGAGATTTCTTATGGTTTTTAGGCCATTTGGTAGTCTTAAACCCTATATTACACTTATTATATTTTAATATATAATGTAATTCCTAAATTTCCCCTCACCTCTATTATAAAAAGGGGAATAATTACTTCCCTTAATATCATCACCTTACACCATATTACTCAGCTATGCGTAGAAAAATTCCCTTCTCCTCATTACTTTCCAAATTCTAGTGCTTATGTTCTCATAAAAATGTTAATTTCAATAGCCTTGAAGAGGTTCTTAAGGAGAAAATATTCAAGATAGAAATTCCTTATTTTCCTCTTTTAAATTCTTTCTCACTTATACCTTATTGTCGCCCCTATACAATGTTTTCTAATAACTAAATCATCATATATATACTATCATGTTATTGTTTTAATGGTATATTTGACATCAAATATCTTATTTTTTTATTTTATACGTAAAAATGAAAGAGTCGTTCGTGGTGCATCAATTCACCACCTTAATGGATGATGAATCTTCATTTCTGAATAATAAATTAATGGAAATATTAAATTCACTAATAAATTTCAGAAATTTCCTAAATATATATATATATATATATTCTCACTAATGTATTATTATTTCCTTTTGACTAGAAAATTCATAACGAACCTACCTTGGAGGCCATGAAAAAAACAGAACAGAAACAATGGAAGAAACAAAATATTAGTAACTAATGGTTGGAAAGTTGTCATAAAAAGAAATTATATGGTATGATAGATATTAATATTGATATTTTATATGTTAATAACAATCTCTAATCAATTATACTATAGGTTTTACCATATTTTATGTAAGACAAACCCGAGGTAATGGATTTTTCTTTTAAAATCCTATTTAACATTATTTTTCAAAAATCAAAAAGAATGTTTTTATAAGTCATAAGAGGATCATACCTATTTAATGAAACCTTAATACATTGATTTTTTCTTTATATGTTGTATTTTCAAAATATTCCATTTAAAAAAAGAGAGTTTCCTCAAGTTATGTTTTTATGATGTAAGTGTTTATGTTTTATAATTATGTTATGGTTCTAGGGAATTGTTTATGATGAATGGTGGGACCTATATCTCCCTACAAATCATTTGGTATGTTTATGTTTGAGGTTTTACATAATGGTTATTCCAAGTGTAACTGCGATGATTACACCATAAGGGAGTTTTGAGTGTTATATCATAAGGTATCCATGAGGGTTATATTGTAAGGCATCCATGAAGGTTACAACTAATATAGTATCCACGAGGGTTACAATTTTAGTTAAGTAATTCACAAAGTTACCTTTATAGTTTTATATACATTTTACAAGTAATTTGGAAACCTTTTGTTTTCTCAATGTTAGTATATGATACTTTATGGGTGAGGAGCACACCTTTGTGAAAATGATTTCTTGTGTTTATACATATTTATGGACTAACAGTTTATTTCCTTCTTTTTTGTCCCACACTAAGATTTTCTTTCTTATAACAAGTTTTAGATTTTTTTCACAAGGATTAAGTATGAGTAATAGTAAATAAGATGAAAAGCTGAATATTGTTATGAATTAATTTTTTTTATTAAAAAAATTGTATTATTTAAAAGATGGATACTATTTTAGTAGTGTCCACATTGTATGACTGTAAAATTTATGACCTAATTATCTAAAATTTTAAACTGAAATGATATTTGGGAATGTAATAATGTTAATTCTAGTTGAATTATCTTGAGGATATAATGTTTAAGGTTGGGTCCTTATAGTTGGTATCATAACATGGCTTAGATAACATTTTAGGTTAGGATCATGTGAATAGAATAAAATTAGGTTTTTTATACCTTATGGTTATGTTTAAATGATATAGAATTTAAATATTACCATATTTTTTCATCTATTATATGTCTTGTATATTTTTATTCTATAAAAATAGATAGGTAAGAAGAGGTAGGATGTCACTGAAATAACGATATCCTTTAGAATCCATAGATTGGAATAATGGGAATTGGAATCATGTAGTTTGTGACCAGAATGTTTTAGTTGAAATAGAATTTAAATAGAGGTGGTATCCATACAATTGAAAATATAGAAATAGAATAAAGGAACATGGTGATAGTGAAACATTTTATGAGGCAACACACTCATGATTTTATTGGATCTTCCAACCCAGTGGTGGCTGGAGGGTGTATTAAAAGCATTGAAAAGATATTCAATGTCATGGGGTGTTTGTATAATCAAAAGGTTAGTCATTCTGTTTACCATTTTGATGGTGAAGCTGACCAGTTGTGGTAAATGTTCATGAATATCATGTAAAGAAATGAGGTTGATGACGTATAATTGGATTAATTTAAGAATCACTTGCATGAAAAATAATTTCTTAAGGTGGTTTGAAAAAAGATGAAAATAAAATTCCTAAAATTAAAATAAAATGAGGATGATTTAGTGGTCCTGTATTATGAAAACAAAACCCAACAGGAAAGGTATGATCAAAATATTGATAGTGAAATCAATATTTTTTTCTTAGGATTGAAGCCAATATATCTAAGGGCTTTAGCCTCCCATGAATTCAAGAGTTGTGAGAAACTTGTTCAATTTACTAAGAGGGTGGAAATTGTGTCTACTAGTGATAACATGTTCATTGAAAACAAGAATAAGAATAGTTCCATATGAATGGTAATGGGTAAGACTCAATCAAACAACTTTTAAGGTAAGAAAATATAGTTTCCAAATTTTGGGAAGTATGGAAAATAGCACCCTGGGGAATGCCTTAAAAAATAGAAGATGTGTTTTTGATGCGGATAGTTAGGTCATATGGCCATATATTATAATAAAAATGATTCTATGATTAATTCTTATAAGAAAAATGTAATGTGTTTTAAATTTTATGATATGGGGAATTATACAAAAACCATTCCAAAGGATGATTTTCATGATGGAATGTAGTCAGATTATAAGCAGTAAGGGATTGTGAAATTCTTTTTGACCATTTTAGCAGTTTTTGGGCCATCCAATGGAGTGGTATTAGGTAGCTTATTTTAATCATATTTTTCTAATGTTTTTTATGATAATGGGTCTACACATTCCTTTATTTCTGAATAATTTTCTAGTAAATTGGAAATCTTATCTCAAGAAATGATTTCGTAACTTATGGTTAAAAAATCTGTTGAAATATTAAAGAAAAAAAATTATAATAATATTTATGTTGGTGTTTTTTGAGTGAAATTACCTTAAAACATTTTTTTCCCTTGGTATTTATTAATGTTATTTTGGGTATGGATTGGATTTCTATTTAGCATTCTAATATTAATTTTAGGGCAAAAGAAGTTGTTTTTTTGATTGATTTTCAGTTTGTATAAAATAATGTACCGATACCATTGAAAACATATTAGTAACCTAAGAAACTATTAAAATATGGAAATAAAATTTATCTTTCCCATATTATTGAAAATAAGGGAACTATAAATATTAATTATGTGTTGGTTCTAAATCAAAACCTGGATATTTTTTCTAATTATTTCCCCAGTGTTACACCTAATTGGGATGTTGAATTTATTATTGAATTCGTTCCAGATGCCAAGAAAACTTCAAAACTCCCTTATCTAATTTCTCAAGTGTACCTTCTTGAATTTAAGAAGTATTTGTAGGAGTTTCTTGATAAAGGCTTCATTTATCATAACACTTCACCATGGGGTACTATATTTTTTTTAAAATGAAGATTATTCCATGAGGTTTTGAAATTATTATAAATGTTTGAATCAAAATACTATGAAGAATAAGTATCCACTAACTCATATCAATGACTTCTTCAATTCGATAGAGGGAGATTAGTATTTTTTACAAGATTGAATTTAGATATGGGTTTCATCAGCTGAATTTGATGGAGGCTTACATTAAAAAAACAATATCCTAGGATAGATATGGTCATTATGATATTGTTTTTATGACCGTTGGTTTGACAAATGTTCTTTCTTTATTTATGAATACTTTGAATAGATTATTTGGTGAATAGTTAGACAAGATTATTACTGTTTTTATTGATGATATTTTGTTTTTTCGGAAATTTATGAGGATCATGAAAAAATATTATGTGTTGACCTGCAAACTCTCAAAGAAAATAAGTTTTATAAAAAATTTAGAAAATGCAATTTTTCGTTACAACCGATTACTTTCCGGGGGAATATTTTTTATAATGATGGTATAAAAGTAGATACTACAGAAAAAGTGGTTCTTGAATGACTAAGAACTACAAATGTAACAAAGATTTATAGTTTTCTTAGATTAGTAGGCTATTAATGATGGTTTGTTAAAAACATTATATGATTATCTATATCATTAACTAGGTTAGCTTAAAAGGGGTTAAATTAATATAGATAGAAAAATGTGTTGTTAATTTTTAGGAACTGAAGATGAGAGTTTTGAATACTCTCGTTTTGGACATACCTTCCAAAATTTGTGATTTTGTCATATATAGAGTTTCATTATTGGAAGGACTTGATTATGTTATGATGCAGAATGATTAGGTAATTGTTTTTGTATCAAGAAAACTGAAACCCCATTGTTTAAATTTTACCACACATGATTTGGATTTAGAAGCTATGATTTTATTTTAGAAAATATAGAAACATCATTTATATAGATCCAAACGTGTAATATATATTGGCCGTAAAAGTTTGAGATAAATATATACTCAGAAGTAATTGATCACAAGTTATAAAATATGACTAAAAATGATAATGGATTATGATTTCATGATCAATTACCATTTTGAAAAAGTGAAAAAGTGTTAGATTCCTTGAGTTAAAAACATCATGAATCATTAACAATGTTACATATGGAACATGATCCCTTTCTTGATGATTTTATGAATTTAGGATTTGAAATTGTTGGTGTAGGAAATTAATCTGTTTTGTTTTAGGTGTTAGTATAGCTATCTCTTTTAGAAATAATTAAGAAAAGATTATAGGGAATAATGTGAGTTACATAAATAGGTATGATTGGTTAAGATAGGTAAGTTGCCTAAATTTGATGTTGATAATTATTTTTTCAGGATATTTTGAAAGAGATTGTGTGTTGCTCACGATTCTTATATAAAGAAAGAACATTTAAATGAAGCTTATTGTTCTCTATTTTCAGTTTACCCTAGAAACACTAAGATGTAAAGATCCGTTAGGGATTATTTCAAGCAGGATGGAATGAAAAGAGATATTGTGGATTTTAAAATGAAATGTTTGACTTTTCAAAAGGATAAATTAGAGTGACAACTACCTAATTGGATACTTCATACTTTTCCAGTACCGTAGTGGAAATGAGTAAATAAATCCATGGACTTCATGGTGGGACTACAAATGAATTATCAAGGTAATAATACGATATGGGATATTGCTGATCGACTAAATAAAGTTTCACATTTCCTTCCTATTCAAGACACTATATCACTAGAAAAAGATTCTAGACTATAACTAAAAGTTTTTTTAGGTTAAATTGAGTTCCTCTCACAATTTTATCAGACCAAGATCCCAAGATCACTTATAACTTTTGGGAAGGCCTTTAGAAGTTGTTGGGAATAGAATTAAATTTAGACCAAACCTTTTATCATCAATCTGAAGGAAAGACTGAGTAAAAAATTCAGATATTGGAATAGATGATATGTGCTAGTTTAATGGATTACCAAGTAATTTTTTATCAACATATCTATATAGTTGAATTTTCTTATAATAAGAGTTTTTATTCGAGTATAAAAATGGAAAACATTTATCATAATAAGTAAATATGTGAAGAACTCTAGTATTTTGGGATGAATTTGGTGAAATGAAGTTTATGGGACCAAAATTAGTATAATAATTAGATGAGAAAGTAAAAATGATACGACAACATATGAGGATATCTTAGAGAAGACTGAAAAGTTATGCAGACAATGAGGGGAGAGACTTATCTTTTATGGATAGTGACAATGTTTTCC
The DNA here is from genome assembly GCA_963277665.1 of Viscum album. Taxonomy (NCBI): domain Eukaryota; kingdom Viridiplantae; phylum Streptophyta; class Magnoliopsida; order Santalales; family Viscaceae; genus Viscum; species Viscum album. Next base: position 633,037,708 of record OY728161.1, read on the forward strand.
TTAAAATATTTCCTTAGAAAAGTGTTATATATTTTGGTTTGAATGGAAAGATATGTACATTGTTTATTGGACCTTATAAAGTATTTATGAATGTTGGTCAAGTATCCTACTAAGTTGATTTGCCTTTAAATTTATCTTAGGCACACAATGTTTTTCATATTTCGATGTTAAGAAAGTTTGTCCTAGATCCATCTCATGTTTTGATGATACAAGTAGTTCAACTGAAGGAGAAGCTTTTATATGAGGAATTTTTTTAGTATCACTATCATAGAGAGAAAGTATTATTGAACATGGTAATTCACTAGGTTAGTGTTTTGTGAAGAAACCACATGGTTGAAGAAACTACATGGGAATATGAAAATTCTTTAAGGAAAATGTATTCCTAATTCATTAATATGTGAATAAATTGTAAGGAAACAATTTTCAAATGGGAGGGGGGAATGTTACAACCCAGGTATTGATAGAATATTTTTTATATATTTATCAGTATTCTTGTAATAAATAGTTAAACTTATTATGTAATGTAATTACACAAATAAATAATTTTATTTAACTAATTTCTTATATGGTTATATTTAAATGATTAATTTTAAAATTATAGAATGTAATTTTGAATAAAAATAATTTTATTTTTATGAATTCATCATATTGAACTTATCTATGTATTTTTTTAGACTTTTTTGAAAAAGATAAATTGTTCATGAACAGCAAAAAAATAAACTTTTTTAAATACTGTATATTTTTTGATATCTTCAATTCAAAATTTTGATGTAAAACTTATAAAATGTAAATATTGAATAAATTATGATATTATAATATAAATATTTTATAAAAGTAATTCAGAACAAGTAAATTATATTTTGTTTCATGATAAAAATAAAAATCATTGTCAGTGCTGATGCATTACGTGCACCGCATTGAAAGTCTTTTTTTGGATTCTTATAAATAATAGTTGAGTAATAAAAACAATTTTTATGATTTTTTTATAAATTATTATGTATTATTGATGTTTATTAGTTTAATTTGGAATTTTAGTGTTATATAACATGAGTCTTATCCAAATTCATGTGTAATGCTTGATCAAGGTAAGAAAAGATAAATTAAAAAATTAAAGAAGTTTTTTTGACAAGGATTTGAGTAAATAAACAAAATGAAAAAAAATTAGTATCTTAAACCTAATTAATTTATTTCAATGATAGTAATTTTTTTACATTTTATATATTAAGTAATTAACTTTAGTGACTTCGTAATGCTAGTGTAGTGTTTGATCAAGTAGAAGAAAATTAAATAAAATAATTTAAATTTAAATTATAAGAACCCGAAAATGATCCAAAAATCTAAATAAATATATTTTTATTTTTATTTTTAGAACAATATCTTATGTTTATTTGAATCTGGGACCATTCAGGACCCCATTTATTTACTTTAAGACCATTATATTATTTTATTTTAATGGATGTCAAGCTGTTTACACTATAGTTTTTAGTTGGTGTTATATTTTTATATATAGTTTTATAGAAGTGTTTTTATAAAATAATTAGTCATTTGAAATATAATAAATCTATATTCTTCATGAAAATTTATATTTAATTATTAAGGGATAAATAAATACCATAAATTCTTTCAAAAAGTAATGCAGTAATTATTAAATTTACGGAACAATTTAATAAATGATGTTAAAAATATTAAAATATATTTAATTTGAGTTTAAAGGTAATTAAAAAATTATATATATTAAAATTATATTTATAATATATAATTAAATTTTTTATTCGTATTGAAAACTTTTTTTATTTTAAAGTCATAGTTTTGAATAGTGGTTAATTTGAAAAAAAAAATATTTTTCATGAATAAAATATTTTATTAAATTTTTTAAAAATATAAAAAATCTTTAATAAGGAATAAAATGATGATGTATTCGTATTGAAAATTATTTTTTTCTCTTTTAAAATATTTCTCACTTCTAACTTATTGTCGCACCCTATACAAGGTTTCATGATAAATAAAAGATCATAAATATAATTAAATTTTATTATTTTAATGGTGTATTCAACATAAAATCTCTTATTTTATTATATTATTCTTAAAAACGAAATCTCCATCCATGGTGTATAAATTCACCACCTTTGTGAACGATGAGTTTTTGTTTCCTAGTAAAAGATTCATAGAAAGTCTAAATTAAATTATAATTTCATAAAATGAAATATATATATATATTATCATATTTTTAGTATTATATCTTTTTAACAATAATATCCATAGCAAACAAACCATGGAATCCTTGAAAAGAATGCTTATGAAATAATGGAAATAAAAAAAATATTATTAACAAATGGAAGAAATGTGTCATAAAAATAACATATAAGGTTTTATATATATGAATATATTTATTTAACGTATTAATAAGACTTTTTAGGGAATTATATATATGTTTTGAACACTTTTTATGTAAGATCACTCAAAGGTAAGGGGTTTTCATTTGAAATATCCTTTAACATTATTTTTCCTGTAATTAAAAAAGAATGTTTTTATATGGTATGAGGGGATATTCCAACTTTCATGATAGATTAATATTTTGATCTTTTCTATATAATATTTTATGTTTATTTATATAGAAAAAATATTTCCTTTCTATTTTCACTATATTCATTGATAATTAATGACTTTCCTAAGGAATTTTTTTTGATGAAAGTGTTCATGTTTTATGATTATGTTCTAGTTATTTGGAATTTTTTATAATGAAGGATGGGACCCATATCTCCCACCAATTCATTGGGTATTTTTATGTTTGAGGTTTAACATAATGGTTATTCCATGTGTAACTAACATTGTTACATCATTAGGTAAACTCGAGGGTTACATAATAAGGTAGTTGTGAGGGATCAATTGTGAGGTAACCGTGAGGGTAAAGAATCTTATAGCATTAATTAGGGTAACAATATTATATAATTAATTCCCTATGTTTACATTATAGTTTTATATATGTTTTATATGTTTTATGGAAATTTCTTATTTTCAAAAAAGTAAGTATATGATACTTTATGTGTGAGAAGTTTGTCTTTGTGAAAATGATTTCTTATGTTTATTATTATTCAAATACTAGCAGTTTATTTCCTTCTTTTTAAGTCCCTTGATTATATTTTTATGCTCATTCCATGTTCTATAATATTTTTCATTGGGATTATGGATGAGTAATATAAGATAATAATAAAAGATGAATGTTGTGAAGAATTAATGTTTTATTAAAAACTTTTGAATTGTGAGAAATTGGATACTATTTTAATAGTACCCATTTTGTATTCTTTTATGATTTATGACCAAATTATATAAAACTATAAATCGAAAAGATATTCGGAAATATAATAATGTGAATTATATTGTAATTAACTATATCTTGTAATTTAAAGGGTCGATTCCTTATACATGTTAATCCCTAAAAAATAAAGGTTTGGTACAACTAGTTTAATACCCTCAAGTGGAAATATAGATGGGTATTCACTACAAAATTATTGGCATATAGAATCATGGGATAATTTTGAAACCCTAAAAAGTGTACATAAACCATTATAAAATTAGTAAATGAGAGTTAAAGTGATACTAAGGGTTCATTCATATTACCTCAGTCAATAATTTACACATAAAAAATGTAGAATAATGGTAACCATATGGTTATCACATTAGGAGGCTACAAGTTATGATGTAAAACATTTATTTTGTTATTTTTTTGTAATTCTTAAAGTTAAAATTGGGTAATTAAAATAAACTAAACAAATTTAAATTTAAAAATCAAATTAAAACTAGAAATTATAGCTAGATATTAGAAATCAAAAGGAATATGGACTAAAAAATGGGCTAGAGGTGGAATTAGTGGAAAAGCATTGATCCTTGTGCACTCCCTCTATAATTATCTAAAAATTTCATTAAATTAAATTAAATAATTTATACGTCAATACCTCAAATTATTCAATTTTGTTTATTATGAAACTTATTTTACTTCAAATATGGGTTTTTATTTACTTATTAAAGTGATCTAATTTCCCAAGGACCTCCAAGCAACCAAAAATAATTGAACATGTTATACTAAATTGGGATATCATTACCAAATAAGTTTAAAAAACAAGAAAATGATTTTACATTAATTGGATAATAGAAAATATAAAAATACATAAAAAATTTGTAAACCATAAAGTAGTATACCTCATTAAATCAGTAAAAAACGTAACATAATTAGTCAAATGAAAGAGTTTAAAACGAAAAAAAACTCAGAAAAGAAAATTCCTTCGAATCATTTCTTCCCACATAATCTTAGAGTTCATCCCTTCATGGAATGATTACATCATGATATAATCATCATCTGAATTATACCATATCCATTACAACCATATCCTATAATCATTACATTCTGTGAAATTAATGTGTAGACATTAATTTATAATAAAAGGGGTGGAAAATAATCTATTATTTTTCTATCATCTAAATTCTTATAGATTTATGCATTGTTTGAAGATGAATCTAGATGGGAACCCTTTTGGAATGTTGTTAAAATTATATATTAACTGAAACCTACAAAATTTATGTTTATATGGATATGTGAAGAAAAATTTAATTCCCAATTAATGAAGTGCACTTTTTTCTATTTGAGGTGTATATTTAACTTCTTTAATTTCACATGCCCAATGTCCACTATAATGAGAAAAGTTTTATACATATTCAACGGTGATATTTTAGATATATTACTATGTCTTTTATAGATGTAATCACCACTTTTGGACACCTGTGTACTGATTTATAACTCATTTACGGATAATGACTCAATTATATTTGAAAAATATATTTTCTAAATTAGGTTATTGAAGTTTCCATGTCAATATTAATGTATAACTAAGATAGAGAGAGAGGGGGTGAATAAGTGATATCTTTTTCTTTTATGTTTCATTGATAATGAAAAAACCGTAAACTACTATTAAATATTTATTTCCCTAGCGAACAAAATTTAAACACACACCCACAAGAAGATATTAATTAGTAAGGTTCACTACTAAATAAGAGTATCTAGTCCTTGGAACAGTTAGAAATACTACTGACCATACAATACACTCAAAAACATCCTTTGATGTGGAATACAATGAGTAGGATGTTCCCTTACATTCATGTAGCACTATATAAAAAATACAATATTGTGTGTGCCTCTTCTAGAGAAAAATGATGCAATAAAATGTTACTGTGCTTATCAATCAAATTCCTCAAATTTTATCATTGAACAAAATTATTCTCTTTCCTACATAGAAGCTGGTAAGGGACTCCTGGTGAAAGAAACTTTCACTCCACTAAAAATAGACGTGCCTCCTTACATGTGCACCTCCCTTCATTCACATAACTCACTTCTTTAGCACCAATCTTTTATGAAACTTACAACTTTCACACCACTTCTGACTTACACGAAACACACTACTTTCACAGGACTCCCTATTTGCGCACAACTCAAAACATGCGTGCCACTTCTTCTTGCAGGCACCTACATACTACTTGCCTATTCTAGAGCACTGATTTTCTCTTAAGTGTTGAGAATTATAAAAGAGGATTGTAGTAGCCTATTAATAGGAATTTCACCATGTATGAAACTTTCTACTTGCACGCAACTTACTACTTGCACGTCCCTTCTTACTTGCGTACAACTACCTTAACATGCATGAAGTGCTTTAATTTTCCAGATTTTGATGTTATGATATTGAAATATGACTTTCATGAAACTTTCCAATCATCCTTAACACTTGCATACAACATCCTTTTCAAAAAAACACTTCTTTCCATTCCCTAATATTTGGACCCAAAAATTGGGCAATCACTAGAAAACGACACCACCTTAAAAAATAGTTCACTAACACCACTCAAACTGATATGAGGCCATATCACAAAAACCATATTGAGTTATATTTATCAATAGATTTATCATTTTTAGCATTTTCATCTTTTCAAAAGAAATTAATGTAACATCCTTGTCTTACAACAACGTCTTTATTTCCAATCAAACATTAATACATTTGACCCCACCTATACACCCCATTCCTTCATAAGGCTTGAATCACATGTTCACCAAAAAAACATATGATATTTGTGGAATAATAATCATAAAATAATCTTCATATTCATAAATACGTTTAAAAATTTAATTGATTTATTCTCCATGACAACAAAAGATGACACTCTTTGAATAAAAACTTTTCTTACATCAAAAAAATTTATCAAACCAACTTGGTCACCACAGTTACTATTATGTGTCACCGAATGGTTGAGTCTATACTTTTAAATTTTATATAAGTTGAATTTCACATGATAAGGCTTTATATGAAAAACTAATTTTGAAAATTTCATCACATTTTTTAATTCTATGCACAAAATAATGTGTTGATAAATGATGTTAAAATTATAGAAATAGGAAATTTTATCAATTAAGCTCAAAACTAATTTATATACAAAAAATAATGTAATATAACATAAAATAAATAATTTTAGTGGATATATTCATTTAAATAGATATGTAAAATAATGAAAATTTTAGCTCTATAAATTCCCAAATACATATCACTTGGACTCTTTGACAATTGAGCAGTCAAAATAAATTTCCAAAAAAAATCACAACACAAGTAAATGATAATCAAAATGCACAAAATCATCTGAAACAAATTGTAATACATATTTAGTATCCTAAATTAATAAATATACATTATATTAATTCATTCTATTTAAATTTTATTCATTCATTGAATCACATGGACGACCACCTCATAGTTTTTCTCTATCATCACATGATTTTGATTGAAACTATATTCTTCACATCTGAATAAATAAAAGGGTTACCATAGGAATGAAAAATTACTAAATATACACAAAACTAATTAAAATCACTTTTTCCATCATGAGGAATTAGAAAATGTTGTCTTTAGTTTTTAATGTTAGTTGGTTTCAAATTTAAAAAATTTGGAGGAAGAAATAGATGACTATGATCTTTTTTGAAACAAAATTTCCAAATTAACATTTTAAATTAATCATAGTGTTGTCCTATTTTTTATGGAATAAAATAAGTATAACACCTCAAACTTAATGCTAATATAACTAGTTCCCAATTCTTGACCACCACATGACTCAAGCATGCCTTTCGTATGCTAGAGGCCACCGTCCAACATCACAGGTCCAAAGAAAAACTAGGGAATACTACACCCACTTATCTGAATAACAAAAAACTATATGAATATAAAAAAGATGATAGAAGTAGTAAGAAAAATTAATATATATGTTGGGAAAAAATCCCTCAAGGCATCATTGACGCAATTTTGAGGTGATTGTGTTTGTTGACAAAGTGGATATCTGTGCTTTGATTGTTGACAAAACAAACCATGACATACAAATTTGTTGATAAATGGGATTTCATGGTGGAATGTTGAGTTCTGGAGATGTGGTCAACGATCGATGTTTGATTCAAGAATGTCGACAAAGGAATGGATGATCTGGAGGTAGTACAAAAAGAACAGATACAAGCTAACACCGTTTTCCAGTGTTTTCCAAATTTTTGGGCCTGAAAATTTACAAATGATGAAAAGTGGTATTTGGAAAAGTGACTTTCACACCATGTACTTGATGTCTTGGAAACAAGAACGCCATATGTTTTTCAAGATAATATCATCAAAATATGGAAAAGGGATAAGGGTCACGGAAGTGTTGAGTGGCGCGCAGGTAACGTGCGCGCCAAGAGAAAGGACTTGCGTGTCAGTGCCTAGGAGAATTGGAAACTTGCGCGCCTGTTGTTTTTGAAGATCAGAAATTCAAAATATGGAAAAGGAAAGAGGTTTTCTCAAGTTTGGAAGTGGGTCACGCAAGTGACTTGTAGGTGAAGAGACCTGGACATGGAGACCTGTGCACTGAGGGTGGACTTGCGTGCCGTCGCGCATGGTAGTCAAATTGCCTATAAATACTGGACCACCCCTCCTCATTTTTACCAGAGTTCAACACATTGAAGATTCAGAGCTCGCGTCGCGCAAGTGTGGTGGTCGCGCAAGTGGTGGTGTGTCGCGCAAGTGGGACTTGCGCGCCAGTGTAGGAAGTTGCGAGCCAAGTGTTATATGCACACCTGAGGTGGTTTAGGCGAGGAAGGAAGTGAGTCACGTAGGTTTGGAGTTGTAGAGGATTGTGTCGCGCAAGTGTTGAGGGACATTTTGTGCCAGTTTTGACTTGCAGACCGATACATGCGCGCCGGCTTAGACTTGCGTGCCAAGTAAGGTTGATTCACTGTAGTGTTTCTGGGCTATGTGAATGCTGGATGATTCCCCGATACCTTTGGTGCAAAGAGAAATTCATCTATGGGTGGAAGTTGGACTTCAACCGAGCATCTACATACAGATGAAGATGCATTCCTTCATGAAAATGAAGAGACCTAAATGTCTATAAACTGTGAGTGGATCCTTTCTAGAGCAGTGAGCAAAGGAAGAGGAAGAAGGTGATCCTCTCCACCAGCAATGATCAAGAGAGAGAAATAGGGAGTGACCTTTGGGAAAGAAGTGAGCTGACCCTATACCTTGTAAAGGTAGTGAGCATGGGATAGAGTGACTATGCCTGAACCCTTTAATCCATAGCCAGTGAAGTTTAGTAGAATTTGGTATGACTTAAAACCTATCTTCGTATACTCCATGAACGTAGCCCTTAGCAGTGAACCAAGTAAAATTGATGTGTCCTGTGCATGCTTTACTTTATGTTTATATTATGCTACAGGAAAGAGAGAGAAGATTGTTTTTCTTAAAAGCGAAAAAGATCATAACAGGCTTTAATTTTAAATTATTCATACCCTGATTCACCCCCATCTCAGGGTATTCAACCATGTGGACCTAACAATATACCATATGGCATGTTCCAACAATTAACCAAATATCATATGCTATAATAACATGATGGATACACTACATCTCAGCAAATCATACAAGAATGAACCAAAACTAATGAAATAGTAGAAAATCCCAATCTCGGTCATGAGTCTGAACTTAGTCATAACATCCCTTTCTATATCCCATCACCCATTCACAACCCAAAAAATAAGCCTCCATTCTAAAATTTTACTAGAAAACATGTAGCATATGCTTGGGTACCCAAGTGAAATGGAGGCCTCATTAGGGTGTGAGTACAACTCAGTATCCCCACAACAATGGTGTCTATAGAAATAACTTGTACGTAAAAAAGTGAATATATATAATAGAGGTGGAATAAATAAACATGGAAATATAATAATCATGTTTCACATTTTAAAAAATGACAGTTAACCATTTCATCCATTAAATTATATCATGTAATCCATCTATCCTAACCCAATCCGGCTATTTTGAGATTATGAGACATAAGATTAAAGGGTTTACAAAATTTGAGTCAAAATGGGAATTTACTAATCAATTTAATTTAGCCATTTAATTTGAATAATTATTCCAAGTAACTATATCATGTCAATACATTGAAAGTATAGATCATCGGTCAGACATCCCAAAACATGCTTACTTTTGGGGCATATAACCTTAGTCTGACAACATAAACTAGGAAAAACATTAGTGGGTCATAGTGCATTGGTCTTTCCTAAACCAAATATGACGATCCTTAGAATAATAATCTACCTATAAAATAAATCAGTGGGTACTAAATAATAGTCATTGGAAAACCTTTGGGATTAGATCCTCAATCAAATATCCCACTCAAAACATTTACCACATTGATATGCTTCTTTTTAACCATATATCACATTTACCTATTTCATCCCATAAATAAGATAACTATTTAATTTATCATTTCATGAGAATATTAGATAAACTATTGTTATAAAATTTTTCTAAGTAACCCTTTAAAATATGGGTCTTCCTTTGAATGTCAAAAAAGGCCCAAAATCGTAATTTCCAAGAAAACCATTCATAAAATCCCATAGGTAATTTTCACTAATAAGAAACCTCAATATCATTTAAAATAAGAAATTTAAACTCATTTTACACCCCTTTACAATAAATTTGGAGTCAAAAACTTATTTTAGACAGTAAATCCCTTATTTAAACATCATTTACTTTATTTAAAAACATGAATGAATAAAAATAAAAAACACATAATTTTATGCATTTCAAAAGTCTCTTAGGCATTTCACAAAATCCAAAATATAATGATTTCAATTAACCCTTTTATAATACCATATAAATATTTAAAAATATCATGTAATTCCCTATAAAAATTAGCCCTTATAAAATTTATAAATTTATTTCAACAATTTCAAGGTTTTTTATAACCCATGAGTATCCCTAAGTTTGGTGTTATATCATTAATGTTACCAAATGGTTATTTGAAGGGTCTCACACCTCTATTTAAATCGATAAATTCATTTACATGTCCAAATACATGTAACACAATGAGGAAGTGGGTTGGAACTACTACCTATACATTTAAATCATAAAAACAATGGAAAGAATTTTTAACCCCTACATAATGATCAAAGAGAACTTATTCATTATATACAACCCGTGATTCAAGTTAAAATGTCCAAAAATAGTAAGATGATGAACAAACTATGTAAACAAGGGTTTATAGATTCATAAGGAGAAAAAAATACAAAAAATATAACCTAAAAATTGAAGAATACCAAGTCGAATGCATACATGGAGCATTGATTCAGTACCAATGAAACTCAAAAATTATTAAGAATCAATGGTGAAACACCCACAAAGGAGAGAGGAGGAGACCCTAGTTCATCATCCTATACATAGGTGGTAGAATATGGGTGGAATTTGTGGGAGGTATATTAAATACCAAGAGGGAGAAATGGGAATGTCACTTTTTTAAAGTGGTGCATGTTTTTGCAACATGGATTGCCAAACCATGTGCCAACCATGTGGTTCCTTCTATCAAAGAGGGGACCAATCCAAACAATATCTTAGGGGAACCATCATAATTTGATAGGATGTACAAATACCTTGTTCTATCCTATATCTAAAGGGAGGTGTTGGACACATGGTTTTGTAAGAAGGTTATCATGACTGCTAAACTATGAAAATGACTTGTCCTTGGCTTTGTCCAAGGCACCCACACCCTATATGGTTAACGAACATGGTTAAACTAACCATGTTCCCACTGAAAATATTTCCCAACATGGATTCCATTTATCTATTTCACATCTAAAAACCCCTTGGACACCCCTATGACCTGTCTTACTCTTAGGAAACACTCCATTAACCATATATGAAAACTGAGATGCGCTTTAACTCAATGTCAGGATATTAAAATCTCCCCATCCTAAAATACCTTGTCCTTGAGCTACATTCCAAAGTATCATGAAGCCTCCAAGAAAAATGTTGTCCCATACCTCCCTTCTTATGAACAAATATCTCCCACATTTTCCCATGAATTCGGTCATTCCATAAAGAATTTTAGATTAAAATAATAGTATTATCCCAAAATCATTCTCACAAAAATTCAAAATACATGTTGGATGATCCTCAAAGGACACATTGACCTCAAGACCAACATTTACAAAATAAAAAACAAGTATAAAGTATTTGTAATAATATTTAAACTACCACACAAAGTAGTAATAAAAATGATAACTACACAACATGAGGAGATCCAACTGGTACCCTTTGGTCCAATTCTCCCCACATCCCCAAATAACCAGGCATACAGGGTTAACAACTTGCACTGCATTATGAAACCAATGGTGACTGAAACATAACAACTCCATAAGAACAAAATTGTTTTCCTACCACATTTCCTAACCTAATCGGTCCATATCTCAAGGCTCATCGACATAGTTCCACATCCAAACACCCAAAACACAAACAAATAAAAAAACTCATCTCAAGGCACACATATGTTCAAATATCAAGCCAAAACCCATTTTCAAAACTAAAAAAGTATGATAGAACATACCCAAACCCAACCAACCTGTAACACTGATCACATCATCAATCAACCACTTTACGGCTATGGTACTCCCCTACTTGTGTTTTAGCACACAACCGTTAATTCAGGTATTTGGAACCCCCTCTAGCAGAAGGGACTGATATAACATCAAGTAAAGCTTCTGAAATATACCTAATGGGTTTCCAAACTCACCACATCCCAAATTCTATAATGGATCCAACCAATACAGGCATCCTTCCTTTTCATGGAAACCTTCTGGAAAGGATGCACATCCACCATCAATACATGAACTCAGGAAAATTGGATTTCTTCAATGCAATTTTCCATTAATAAAACACACATATCATATGAAAACATTAACTAATGATAGTTTAAAACTAAAAATATTAGTTAATTATACCAACTCAGTCAAACCATCCATGAAAAACTCTTCCCAAAAACTCTGAATTGCAACTATTGGTAAGTTACCACTTTACCCGAGCACAATACCTTCTCACATAAGTCATACTACCACCATCTGAAAATTACTACCAAATTCTATTTTAAACATCCAGTAAAATCCCACCATAGAACCATCCAATGTTCTAAAACCATATTTTTTTTCTACAGAACCAATTGACACATCTCTAAAAAACACTCTAGTTTGCTTTTAGAACTACCCCAAGCCTATATCGGACACTCACCTCAACCAACCACCGCATCAAAGGCCCACCAGGCCTTCTCTGAGGGACCCGTACTTGTACCTCATAAGGTTCTTATTATAATTTTGATGATAAAAAATCCAATCTGGAGTCTTCTACAAATATATACACCTGACACATTACTCCCCACCTTAGGAGTGTCATTTTAATGCCTCACCCAACCAATTCCAACTACTATAACCCATTCTACCATCCTGGAAGATTATAAAAGTGGACATTTCCATATAACCTCAACTTAAAAGATAAAAAAAAGTTAACTATCACTCATCTATGGATTCCTAGAGTGGATCCTTTTTCATTCAATGCAATGAAAACCATCACTCAAATCTCATTCAAAGACAATCGATGATGACCCCCCACTACATGACTTCGCATACACTACTTAAGGAAAGAATCCTAAATGGGGTTATCTAATTGTCCAAAATAAAAATCTTTGATTAGACTATTAAGTAGGAAAGTATATCTTAGTGTACTAATGGATATTTCAAGATTCTGTCCATGGTTTTATCGAGTTTGGATGTACACTAAAATGTCATTGACAAATACAGGCATGACCATCTCATTACCGATGTCACCTATCACTGTAGGGACACCATAAATCACTAGAAAGCCTCATGATTCTTTTCCTATAAGCATCTCATCAGTACCTTTCCATTATAATCAGGAGGTGTTTCCAACCAAATATCACCACTATCTCATGACTCTCTACCAACCATCCATGACCCAAAATTACCTTTGTAACTATCAAAACGACACCACTAGAGTGATTATAGAAAAAACCAAGATATTCAAAACATAATCCAACCAATAAACTAAACTAATTCCAAACCAAAGGGTATATCTCATAACCATCACTTCCCACTTTAGTCTCATAGAAAAGAACAAGTTCTTATCCTAAGAAACCTGTTCAAACATCTTAAATGGCATCATTACTCTCGAACATGTGGATACCATTCTTACCTCACTGAGAAATATGAGGTAAAAAGGTTCATTAAACATGTTATTAACCCAACTATTGGTACCATAAGTCATACATAACCATAACTAGGCCCAATCGTCCCCTAAAAAAACTATTCATGCCTAATAGTCCATCATCTTCATTAGAATAAAGGAATTAATGGCCTTTTAATACAACAACCTTCCCTTCCACACAAACCATATCAACTACATGAACACCCCTTCCCTTGGGTGTCACACTTGAATCAAATAAGTTCTATCACGTTCAAACCTCCCTAACATCTATCACCCAAAGTCAACATCAATTATGACATCAAATAAAGTCAGAAAAATAGGGTTAGGTATCTGAACGGTCATTTACCTTTTAAAACCATCCATAAAGTAATCCTTAAGAACTCAAGTGCTTATTTGGGAAAGAAACTAAGGAATAACCTCCCACTTTTCACGAAAAATAAATAGAACCTATCATGTATCGATTCCAACACTAAAGAATAACTCTTTACCCACATTCCAAAGAAACCACCACACTAAGAAAAAATCTTTTGAAGTTTGCCTTGATTTCCCAAAAATCAGCAACATATAACTGAAACACAGGTTGCATATCCAAAATCAATGACTTTACCTCTTATCCCTTTAGGGAGAAACCACACTAAAAAATACTATGTGTGTGCCATAAACAATATACCAAACTCCCACATATTTCTTTCGCACAGAAAAAACACCAACGACCCAACCGAATCCTCTCACAGTTCACCCTCAAACATCAAATGATATAAACTCTCTAAACTAGAGCCATGTCATGAAAAGGCTACTAGATACCCTCTAATCAGAAGGCCCAAGAGGTAGGCAAGCCCTCTCCCAGAAAAAATTTATAAATAAAAATGTAAAAGTGCCAAAAGAGGAGAAACATAGAGATTTACAAAGATCTGTGTACACATCACCGCACACATCTACATCCACCAACCCACAACAAAATGTTGGTGTCAAAAAGAATCACAATGAACTGACCTCATCAACAGCTCGCATGGAAAGAGAATCGAGAAATCAATTTTACTCTCTATACACATGAGTGAAAACCAAAAAAATATAATCTACAAGCTTGAGATAATCATACTAGGATGATAGGATCCTCCATGGAACATTTCTTGAATGAGTTCAAATAATTTCAACCTTATAAAAGTTGAGTCAGATTCTATTCATAAAACTATCTAGCTAAGATAAGAATCATACGGGACATCTTTCACAATTTTCCACAACCTATACTCAATTTCTAAACCATTTCCCATAAAGTGGTAGAAAAAAACTTTAACTAACCCCCTTTGAGTGTGTAAGATGCCATAATCTCTGGAAGGTCCCTACGCACCCACTGCATCCCCATCAACATTTATTATCTGCCACTGAGATATCTGAGGTATCCAACTTATATACTTCATCATAATAAGTTTCTTGCATCCTACATAAACACTAAGGGGATGAAAACCCACCAGATCTGATACATCATTCGACATGGTACCAATCTGATCCCTCGTAGTAGCCATGACATCAAGATGCAGCTCTAAGATACCAACATATAGTGGCGAGGTTCTGTTCTCAAAGGGAAGTGTATTCCGAGCCCTCTATTAAAAGGTACAAAGTGTTGGGGAAGCATAAATAAGGAGCACCTTCACCTGGGTACCAAAACCATCCCGATGAAAAGATTCCATGAGATTCTCGAAGATCTCAATGTTCAAATAATATCCAAATACTCCATAAAAATAAATACATAAACTAGATACAGAACTAGATGTGACAAACAAATGGTTTGTGTTTTCAACCCTAGAAAGGAAAAAAAAATATAAATTGGAAATAGAAACCCCTTCCTCCTAACACATTCGTTGAAAAGGGGGCCTGCACTTCCATATCCTCCACATAAGAAGGTAACGAGAAGGTAGAATAAAATAAGTATGAATGGAAAGTAACCAAGAAGGAAACACCAATAAGGAATCAAAAATGAACCTATAATCCTCCTTAGTGGTGAAAATTTGAGTTAAACTGGGAAACCAGATAAGTTTTTCCATGGAAAAATGATTATAATAATCCAATTCTAGCATAAGATGATCTAGAACCAACCCCAGAGTGTGGAAATTATTTTTGAATTCAACAATGAAATGGTCCTAAAAATTTGAATGGATCTCCATATCATCAAAAATATCCCTCAATAACAAGTCTTCAAACAATTCAATGAGGAATATAGACATACAATCCATTTTTGGGATTGTAAAAGACCAAAATAGGCATGTTAGTTGGAGGGACATATAGAAGTGGGGAGATATAAAGAATAACCATTTAAAAGATTTTTCCTGAGTATATTGCATATAAATTTAAGATAAAAATCACTGGATGTTGAGGGATACCAAGTAAACTTTTTAATGAGGGATTCCTTAAATAGATTAAGGTCCTTGAGTCCCATGGCTCCCATATTAGTAGGCCTACTACAGCTAATCCAAACAACTATAACAAGCTTTCTTTCATTAACTAATCTAGTCCAAATAAAATTATGAATCAATCTTTATAACTATTTTATAAGAGATCAAGGCCATATATATAAAGAAAAAACATAGACACATATGGAGGTGATCGAATAATTAACATGGAAAACACATCCATCCTAGGAGATAGTTTTACGTTTCCAAATTTCCATTTGACTGATAATTCTGAGATAGATGTTTTTCAAATAACAGCTTTTGATTATACCCCAAAAGGAGGTACTACAAGATAATTAAAAGGTAAAAATCATCTCTTGACACCATGATTCTAAGCCAATCTGTTTTTATTAGAAATAACAACCCCTTCCCAAAAATGACAGAGGATTTACCCCAACTAATAAATTGAATAGAAACCACCTCATATTGCTGAAAAGATTCTTTAATGTATCTTATAGTGACTCTATTAGCCTTCCTAAATAGCATAATGTTATCTTCATACATGAGGTGTGAAGGTGAAAAGAGATCTCTTCCAACTTTCATTTTTTGATACAATCTAGAGTGCACAAGATAAAAAAGTCATAAACTTAAACAATCCCCCACAACAGAAAAAGACATCCATATAGGGGATATCATTCTCCCACACCTAGATAACTTAATGAATCCTCTAGGATATCAATTAATAAGATTAGCGAGCACATACCTCTTAATAATGTACCTAATAAAATTTATACAATAATTAGAAAACCCATGCATTCTCAACATAGGAAAAATTGAACTCCATTTTATAATATAAAAATCCTTGTAAATATAAATCTTTAGAGCCATATTACCATACCAAAAATTTTTCCTCATAATATTTACACACTCAGAATCCATATTCAACAAATTTTTAATATTCTTTACTAGTAAGAACCGAAATTAATTAGTAGAAATCAAGAATTTAGCAATGCTCCCCCATCAGTTTTCCATTATTTTACTGACCACTTTTGGAATTGTACTCCATGTGGCCATAGGTCTAAAATCCCATATATCAAGAGTATTATCCATCACTGTAATTAATAAAATGAAACTAGAATTTGGACGAATGGGAATGAAAGCATGATAAAAGAATTCTCTAACCTCATTGACAAACTCCTCATGAAAAATGTCCCAACAGGTCATGAAAATTTTATTATAGAAAAATCCATCCCTATCACACAATAATTTTTTTTTGTAAAAACGACTTTCCTCAGATATTAATCAGTGGTAATTTGTGTGATCATATTACTCTAAGAGAACTCAACCATAGAATATATGTTCTTGAATATTTTAGGAAAATTGTAATCCCCTGATTCATTGTAAATATTTTCAAAATAGCTACAAACAACACTAGATATATCATTTTCAAATCTAAAGAGAACTACATAAATCATGAGGGAATTAAGACCACTTTTTACCTTATTATCCCTTTGAAATAAAAGATAATGCCTTGTATTTATACCACCTTATTTTATCCAAATAACATTATATTAATTCTGAGAAATGTTTTCCATTAAGTCTAGGAACTCATCAAATTTAGAAAGAGAAAGTATCTCATCCTTAAAAATCACCTCGTAATGCACATTAAGTCTTTGACATTGAAATAGATTATCCTCAGCACTTTGAATATCATGATCAAGGCCTAAAAATGAAAACTCATTCCACACTTTGTGCCTTTCCTTAATAGACATTAACTTCATAACCATGATGTAAATAGGGATACCGATAAAGGTGGTCTCCCATGCCTCAATAACAAAATGCATGTATCCAAGAATGGTCAATCGAGAATTGTTAAACTTAAGGGGTAATAGAAATGATATCATATTTTTGAAACAAAAATCCATTAAAAAAGGATTATGATCAGAATGAACTCTTGTTAAATTGAAAGTAGACAAGGAAATATCTTGATATCTCTCCATCCACTTGAAAAAATACATATCGATCATTTTGGATTGTGTGTCCTTGAGAGTGTATCTACTCCAGGTATAATCATCCCCCATAATTGGATCCTCTGTCATTTTACATGTATCAATATAGGAAGTGAACTCAATAGCAACCGATCTATTGAAGAAACTCCCTATCTTGTCCTCAAATAATTCAATCCTCACATGAATCAATCATGTCCCTATTTTAAGAACACTACACCTCAAACACCATGTGACCATTTACTCTAGATCCCTCACCAAAGATACTTGCACACATATATCAACAATATCAACCAAACACCCACTCTAGGGTCTAAAACATAACATGTAAGGTCTCAACCCACCAGGGTCACCACATCCGAATTAATAGACAACCATTCACAACATTAAGCTCACAAAAACACTGAATTTATGACAAGAAACATTCCATTATATGACAAATCTAAACCCCTCAGGGTTTAACCAATCATAACCTATATTCTCGAAACAAAGGTAATTTCACTACCTAAACCACCCATACATTGGGTCCAATTGAAACACTAGGGGTACCCATTTCTAGTGTATATGCAGGTTTAATCATTTCCCATTTCCCATTTAAATTTAATCATTATTATTTTGAAACAAAAGATTCAAATTTCAAAAAGTTATTATACCTAAAAATTTAAAAAATACCATATATATTCAAATTCATATTTCAAAAAAAATTCATTAACAAAAATTTTAACGGAATATCAAAAGGAATAAACCATAGATAGAAATTAAACTACTATCATATGACTGTAAGGTAACTATTAATCCCATGATACATATAAATGGAAGTATCAATAACACGTGCCTAATTTGATTCATGAACCCACAAACCCACCATTTCTATTTTTCTCCAATTTATAAAACCTTATACATTAATAAAATCATATCCATGTGCACCACTCAAGATTTAAATTTTAGTCAATGGTAAATGCACAAAAAAGAAGATTAATTACCACCCCTGGAAACTTGTGTTTTCGGTCATGTGTGGGGTAGTAGGAACCTAGGAAAGAGCTCATTACCATGCCCTGAAAAGATCATCGTCTCTATTACACCCTTACAAAATAGAAATACAAAATACACCACTTCAAATACCACATTGTACCATCATGGCATGAGTTCCACTATAAGTGGTTCCTCGATCCAGATCTCCACGTGACCTAAAACACTCCTCCCATATGTCAGTGGCCTATGACTAGCAGCACCAGTCTAGAGATAAACATGGGGAGGCTATACCCTCTTACTGAAGTAAAGCCAGTATATAAATAATATCAACAAATGCAATAACTATCACGAATTATAAATAGACAACATATGATAAGGGAGAACTAGTAACCATGAATCGCGTGCTATTACAATATAGTGGATACAAAACATTTTTGGCAATCATATAATAATAAACCAAAGATAACAAAATAATGGAAAACCCCAAACAAGGACTTGAGTCCAAACCCAGTCCTAACATCCCATTCACCAACCCATCACCAATGCACAAGCCAAAAACTAGTTCCAAGCCTTGAACCTATACAAAGAATAAGTATCATCTTTTTTAATTCCCAAGTTCCATAAAGGATTGAGTTGGGTGTTTGTACAAATCACAAGGCCACGACTAATAGTGTCTAAATTAATAACCAGTCTATAAAATAGTGCACATAGATGATCACGGTGAAATAAATAAGTAGGGAAATAAAAGAATCATGTTAATCATTTAAAAAATATCATTTTCCAATTTTATCTTGTAAATTATATAATGTAATTCAATTGACCTAAATATCTCTATCCATGTTGGGAGCCTAATACATGACATAATGGGGGTTAAATAATTTATGTAAAAGGGGAATTCACTAATCAATTTACCTTAACCTTGAATCTTGGAGAATCCATATAAGTAATTATATCTTGTCCATACATTGAGATAATAGAGGCTCATTATTATATCCTAATCCCTGAATTTTTTTTGATCATAGTACCTTAGTTTGACATCTAAAACCTGAAAAAACATTGGTGGTTCATAAGGAATCAGTCTAGATGGAACCAAATATAAGTATATTGAGTCCAATAATCTAGTCATATAATACATCAGTGGGGAATAGGTAATTATTTTATTTTGAACTGTGGGATTAGAGATTCAATCCAATACCCTAGACAAACCATTTACCACATGGACATGTTTCTTTTTAACCATTTATCACATTTAACCATTATTCACTGTAAATCATTTAGCTATTTAATTTATCACATTATGAACCCCATAGATCAAATAATCTTTTAAAATATTTGATAAAACCTTTTAAAACATGGGTATTCATTTGAAACCCATCCAAGGACCAAGACCTTCATTTCCAACAAAACTATTTAGAAAATATCCCATATAATTTTCACAAAAAAAGAAACCATACTCTGATTTCATATAAATAACTAAAAGTCATTTACAACCCCTTTTAAATCACCTTTAATTAACCACCTCATTATAAATTATAATCATCCTTTTTAAAAATCATCACCTTAATAGAAAATCATGACTTGATTAAAATCCAAAACACATCATTTAATCAATATCATAATCCTCTTAGGAATTTCAAAAAATACAACATATAATCTTTTAAATTATCCCATTAACCATTCCCACATACCAAATTAACAATTTCACCACAATAATTTTTACAATTTCCCCATCTCACATATACCAATTCAGTAAAACAATTTGAAGTGTTTTCAATAACCCATTGGAAGCCCTGGGATCGATATCAGATCATTAGTGAAACTAATTGGGTTCAGGGTCTCTCTCAGGAATTTAAGGCCCAAAACTACCATACTTATCCAAATAAATGTAACTAAACAAGGAAGTAATTTAGAACTACCAAACACATATATAAATAATAAAGACTTTTGGAAAATAATTTAAGACCACCTAACTCATGGTTGAAGATGATTACATCCTTAAAAACTCCCATAGATTCGAGCTAGACCAAACTCAAACACTAAGACAATGAATAAAACTAGAAAACAAGGTTTTAGAGGTTCTAAATGAGAGGAAAAAATAGACCATGCGTCTTCCAGAAAATGGATGGAAATATAGTCTAAGACTTACCACAAGATTTTATTCCCCACCAATGTAACACTAAACACCTATAAATCGGGGGAGACACACCAATGGAAGTGGGGTGATATATTGGTTCATCACCCTTACTGTAAGGGGTCAAATAGGGGGAGAAACACCAATGTGGTACCCTCTATCCAATAGGAAACATAATACATGGTATCTTTGGGGAACCCAAAATTTTTGATAAACGGTGTGGAGCCCATAAAAAGGCATCTATCTAAGGGGAGGTGTTGGGGACACAGTTTCATAAGAAGTACTAAATGGTTTTCAAACTATAATAAGGCTGTGTCCTTCGATTTGTCCAAGGAACACACACTACAAACGATTAAGGCATAAAATTAAACAAACAATGCACTAACTATGAAACCTATATAGCTTCTCCTACTTTCTATATTTTGTGTTCCAAATGCCCTTCGACACCCCCGAGACATGTCATACTCCCTAAAAACACTCCATTAACCATAATTTCAAACTAACATGTACTTCAACTTGTGGTTGGGATCATACAATCAGGCCCAAAACAACATCAAAATTATTTATATGGATATCTGACATTATCTATAATTAAATAGAAATGGTATTACAATGACTTCTCAAAATTTTAGAAATAATTTTTTAAAAAACATCTTGATAGGAAAAATGTTTCTTTATTTGGAAGATCTTGAAAGGAATATATATTAATTTCCATGAAATATTTAGAAATGAACATATTTTTATATAATAATGATTTTAACATTAAAGAAATCTATTTAGTTTTTTCTTTTAAAATAAATGTTGCATAAAATGATGTAGCACACCAAAAGACAACCTCCCAAACTTAAGATTTAACAAAATTATGAAATTTACTTCAAGAGAAAGTTGGATAGGAAAACAGGAATATAATGAGGTTATCTAATATTATTTTTATGAATAACAAGGGACCAAAAATATCAAAAGTACATTGAAAGTCAAAATAAAAAGTCTTATCTTCAAAAGGGGGATTTCAATCACATTTGAATTAAATCAATCATTTTGGAAACTGAAAAAACGAATTTTTAATGAATATTTTATTGATAATAAATAAAATAATTTTCAAAAAATTATTTTAAATATGTTATTTATATAATATTTGGGATTAGATAATTCATTTTCACATTTGATGAAATTTCTTTTTTTGACCTTTTAAATTTCACTATAGTATTTTGGCCAAAACTATTTTTTTGATCTTATATGAATAGTAAATTTTGTAAAATAATTATTCAATTAATTTTATACAACTTTAAGTTATATTATACAATATGGATGATGTGGTTGATTGATGCTAATATTCTATTAAATAAAACATGGACTATACTTTCTAGATAGAACACCACTACACCATTTATGCCATATATTTTACAAAAAACTATGGAGTGAGATAAAATTTGGATACTAGAAAAAGGATCCAATTATTCAAATATCACCCTTCAATATAAATAGTAGGATCTTGTGTTTTGAGGCCAAAAGGATTTGTTTAATTTGAATTACAATATTGGGTGGAATTTCTACATTCACACCTGTAACCTCTTATAACCTTAGCCTCCCATACCCTTAATAAATAGGTATATTTATAATTTTTAGGGGGTTTGTTTCACATTAATATATTAAAGGAAGAGGATAACTTATTAATCTCAAATTATACAAGAATTGTAATAGGTGTATCTATTGATGAAATGATCCCTTTATCAATGCATTATTATTCTTCTTCTTTATGTTTTAATGTTTTTGTTTACATTATAAACTTCATAGTTTCGCTTAATTTTTTTTATTCCATTTTCTTCTTATATACTAATCCTAATTAGGATTTAAATCAAGAGTATAAATGTGATTGGGTTATACCCTTTGTAATATTTTTCACAAACCAAAACTATCTAGGATGACTTCACCAACCATTGAAGAGTATTTTTTCATAGAAACTGATCTAATTGTCACATTATTCAATTTTTTTTAATAAATTAGACACTATAATACCCATAATATGATCTCTAAATTTGGTTTTTAAGATAATATAAATTATTTAAGTAATTTAACAATTAACACAAAATATGTGAGGTAGAGAATAGTGTGAATTGTGAGAGCACAATCTTAATCAGCAAAACAAAACAACATAGGATCAATTTTTTGCATTAAAACATAATCCAAAAACTCAATTCAGGATAATTTTTTGAATTTGTATGTGTATTAATTTACAACAAAAAACAATCTACCCTTTTAAAAACAATAAATTAATTGTGTTACAATTCCATGTTCTGAAGCTAGCCTAGGGTTTAATTAATTTCAATTTTGTGGTCAATTTAACTCACACAGGTTTTTGTAGTTACAAATTAGTGGATAAAATGTTTTGTGTATAATTTAAATTAAATTGATAAACAATTAATTTAATAGCTATATTTATATTGATTGTTCCTTTAGATTTTTTTTTTCTAAAAAAACATCATAAGGTGGTGTTTTTTCAATCTCATTTATAAAAAAACAATCTTATTCCTACATAATTCTTATTGATTTATAAATATTTTATAGACCCACTTCATTATAAGTTGTTTATTAATTTTATCTCTATTTTTATAATACCATTAATTTTTTTTTAATTTTGATGTATTTGGGTGACGACCTTGTTCATCCACTCTACTGTACTTAAGTACCCCCAAACCACACATCATTTTATTGTGCACCCAAAAATGTATTTTAAATTGTAAACGTTTTGAGGAGGGAAGTATTTTATTAAACTAATTAGAGCTATTTTTTATTTTATGTTATTGTTTTGTTTTTTCTTCTTCTGTATTTCCCATTTCTAATTTTCTGTTTCTCTCTCTCTCTAATTTATTCTATTCAAGACCATCAGTTGAAACTTATTCCCATGATATTATGTTTTATAATTATTTCAGTTTATTTTTTATATGATTTATGACATGATACCATCCTAAGGATATATTTTCTCCAGACCCAGAGATTTAACACATGCCTAGGGATTAGATCAAATTTTATCAGCATATGGGAAGAGTCGACATTTACCCAACTCTGGAATTCCACTATTATTAGAATTTCAAAATTGGAAACTAATTTTAAGACCATATAAAACAACACAAATTTAATGGAAATAAAAATAATTAAATTAATAAAACTATTCATTAATTGGATACACTAGAAGTTAACTGTCAATGAACTAGTATTTCATACTAAAACCCAAAATCATACATCAAACTACAATATGTTGTAATTCAACCTCTTCTAAAATTTAATGGATTATCTGGTGAGGATCCAAAAAAACAACATAAATAATTATTTGTTGTTTGATCAACTCTGAAACCAAGAAATTTATATGAAGATCAAATCATTTTATGAGCATTCTGATTCACACATGATGGAACTGTAAAAGACTAGACGTATTATTTACAAACTAAATATATAACATGATGGAATGATTTGAAACATATTTTCTCCTAGAGATATTTTACATCATTAAGGACCATTTCCATTCACAAATCGATCTCATGGATAAAACTTGAATAATGGGTGTCAATGTATAAGTACTATGAGAAATTAAAGAAGTTGTGTTCAAGATTCATGCATTACCAAATTAGTGAAAAAGAACTCATCCAATACTTCTATAAAGGACTCAAACATATGGAGTAGATTATATTGGATGTTTTTAATATATAGACATTGGTCTACAAAACACCAATAGATTCACATGTGTTGATTGCAAAACATGGAAAAAAATTCTAAACAATTTGGAAATAGAGGTACACCAATTGTTAGAGGAGTATATATGGTTTGTGCTTATTCTATTGAAAAACATTGAATTGATACTAAGAGTGCAATATTGAAAATTATGGTGAGAAAATTTTCTTTTGATCAAAAGACATCTCAACCTACACCGAAAAGGCCTTGTTGAATTTGTTTTGAAATTTTCCATCCAACTGATTGTTTCCCTAATTATAAGTGACAATGGATTTCATATCAATATTTACTAGGAGAAAATATCTTAAACCACACCATCCACATCACCATAATAAGTATGATTTATTTTCTCTAAAATAAAAAAAGGACAAAAATATTAACCCAAGATGAGTTATGGATCTAGATGTAAATAAACTCTCCATTTTTATCAAAACATAAAGATACATCCACCATACCACCATGGTTTTGAATAACCTCAAAGGTGATGTGAAGCAAAAACCTCAAAAAGTAAATGAAAATAAGGTAATTATAAAATAAACATATATTCTAATACTGGTGACCTTTTGAATTTGTTTTTGTTTATTAATATAATGAGTTGAAGATTCAAGGAATAGATTGAAGGATTTGGAGAAACTAATGATCCACATTTCCACCACCCTCCATGAATTGGAAAGTAATAAATCAATAAATCTTCCTCATCAACCTACTACAAACACTAAGTTGAATTTTTGTTCCATCACATTGATATTTGGGAAGAAAATGAATAATAAATCTTCAATGATAATTCTACCAGTTTTCACCTCATCCCAAGATAAACCCCATTCAATACTAACATAAGAGTATCCAAAAGAGAATGAAAAAGGTAAGAAAAATATTTATGATGTTCCATTTAAAATCCTCCCATTTCCAAATATACTTTAAATAACCAATAAAACGACTGATGAGGTGATGGAAAAATATTCTATAGACATATTCAAGAATGTTGAGATCAACATACCTCTACTTGAATAAATTAAGAAAAATCCATCGCAGGACATGTTTGTGAAAAAATTATATAGAAATAGAATATGGGAAAAAGGAAATCAGTGGATCAAATTTAGGATGAATTTATTCATAGGAATCACAGTAAACATGGAGATGTATACAATGTGAAAGTACCCTAGGACATTCTCCATTACATGCACCATATGGGTGTTATATTTCTCTGATTCTTTATATTATTTAGGTGCCTCTATTAATATAATGCCTCACACTTTTTCCTCTTTATTATAGGTTTGTGAGATGAAGATAACAAGGGTGGTGTAGTGACTAAAAAATAGGCCCACAACGTTCTTAATTGGACTTATCAAATATATACTTGTTTTTGTACGGAACACAATGTTTCCTATGGATTTATAAATTCCAAATATGGAGGTTTATTAGGTAATTTATCATTGTCCCATCATTATTGATAGACCTTTCATAAAACTTATGAGGAAAATCATAAATGTCTATGAGGTTACACATTCTGTGTTTCTTGGAGAGGATATCATTTGATTTAAAATTTACGAATCCATGAAGTATCCCTTAGAAGACCCTTCTGCTTTATTCATCTCCCTTTCTGGAAAAATCTTGTGATGATTCTAAAAATAATTATTTTTAATCATCTTTTAATGGGGATCATGCCATTCCTATGAGAACATGATATTTGTTTCTAGTTTGATTCTGTTAAAATTTTCCACACCTATTTCTCATGGTCAAACCACACTCTTTTCGAAATCATTTGTGGATTATTTTCCTAATCATGACAATGTATTTTTTTTATTATGACATGTCTATTGATTTTGTAGATATATTTTATAGACTATTCTCTAATTTTGATGATTTATATTCATACCCTAACATTCATTGTTAACATATATCAATTATCATATTATTTCTATTAATACAAATCCTCCCAAAATAGAACTAAAACCATTTCCACCAAACCAAAAATATTAATACATTTAGAATGATGAAAAATTACTAGTAATAAATGATAATAATATCCTTAATGAATAAGGAACTAAACTTTAAAATCTTTTAAGGAATAGAATTAGGGAAATTGGGAGGACCTTAGTAGACAAACTAGGTATTATCTGTCCATTTGAATGCATAGGATTATTTTAGAGGATGAGGACCAACCGATTAGGAAAAAAAATACTTAAGCCCTATTAGGTCCACTAGGTTAGATAACCTGAGAGTGGGGGTGAATCTGGGTATAATAGATTAAAAAAAATTCCCCTGTTGATCTTGTTTTGTTGTCCGAAAAATCTCTCCTCTCTCTCTTTCCCGTTGCTGAGTATGAGAAAATCTTAAACTAAGAACATGAAAAAACAATTTTACTTGGTTCATCCTCACTGGGCTATATCCAATTTTTATACATTGATGCTGTTCCGATGTACCAAATCCACTAAAATCGCACTTCTGATTTACAATGTTTGGAGTGGACTCACTGTCCCTTCTGGTTTATAACCACTCAGAACATGAAAGCTCACTGCTCTGTCAACTGAAGTGTTCTAATTTCTTCTTTAGAATATCCACTCATATTTTAATGACTTTTAGGTCCCTTCATTATCACAAATTAATTCATATTACCTTGTATGTAGATGCTCTATTAAAGTTCCACTTTCATTCATTGATGAATACATCTTTAACACTAGTGTACTAGATGGTCTTCCAACTTTCATGCAACAATAGATTGACTGCATCTCTTCTCCATGTTTTACATGCAAGTTTCACCAAACCAATTGCACGAAAATACCTTTTTTTAACTCATCGAACTATTCGACTCATGACCTTTTACACCAAAACCTATATTAGCGTGCAACAATCAACTTGAGAAAAAAACATTAATATATTTATACTTGTGTTCCCAAACCACCACTTGTGTGCCCAAACCACCTGCATGACTGGAGATCGAAAACTCTATCAGTGTTGAGATTCATCCACAATGAGGAGGGGTATCCTTATATTTATTGGCATTTTGGGCACCTTGAGCACTGCACACAAGTTTCCTCCCAAGTGCAAGTCTAGTCGCCTAAGCCTTTTTTGCCCTAATCACCTTGCGAACCCAAATAAAATATTCGTCTCCCCTCTTTAAATTCCATCATTCCTATGTTTCTATATTGGAAAACATATGGAGTACAAATTTCCCACCTCCAAGACACTTGAGTGCAAGTCCCATTTTAGATAACACTTTTCTCCATTTATCGATTTTGAGCCCAAAAAAATTGGCAAACACTAGAAAACAACGCCACATTATATCAGATCTTTTGGTACCACCACCAGATCATCCATTCATTTTTCAATGTTCTTATTTCAATCATGTATTTTCAAAAAAAATATTATGAACTCAATAACTCACCATGTAAACCACCTTTTTCTACAAATTAAAAATCATGGAATACATTTTCAACAAAACAAAACCTGGAGGACCACTTTGTCAAAAAGAAAAAATCTCTTCAAAAAAGATTCAATGATACCCTGAGGGATTTTTTCCCCAAAACCCCACACTATTAGAATTTTTTAAAAATAGGTAGAAATTTTGGTTGAGTTAGGTTTCAATTACCATATTTCTGAACTTTAACGTGTTATCTCTATCTAGGTTGTACCCAAAAAACTGGGTTCACTACTATAAAAAATTAAAATGTCGAGTTAGTTCCTATATGAGTAATAAATAGTTGGTGAGAGTAAAATGATTATATGAAACAACATCAATCGAATCATAATGACCATTTCCAAATTCCATTAATTGACTGGATTCTTTTGATATTTTCAAGTAAAACATACTATTTCATTTTGGATAATTTCAATCGCTATTTTTAGTTTTCTATTGTAGTACTAGACTAAGAGAAGATGGCATTCACCTATCTGTTCTGTATATCTTCTTACCTAAGTATTCCATTTGAATTATATAACTCCCTAGGTACCTTCTAGGGATTCAAGGTATGTATCATATCTAATTTTCTAAAGACATGTATGGAAGCATATATCTATGATTTTTCTATGTAAGGTTCCTCATTTGATGAATGCCTCTTGAGTTTGGGTGTTTTTTTTCTTCGCAAAATTCATAAAATTATAGTTTTGAACTTTTAAAAATGTATTTTCATGATAGAAAAAGGAATTTTCTGAGGTCATATCTTGTCACATCATGGAATTGAGGTTGACAGGTCTATAGAAGACATCATTTCATCCTTTTCACCTCTTAAATGTGTGCATAATGTTCAGTCATTAATTATACTTAATGGTTTTTGTTGAAGATTAATCATAGATTTCAATATGCATTCTCTACCCTTATCTTGATTGATTCAAAAAGATGTTGACTTATATTTTGATGATTCATGTAGGGTATCATTTTATTTTCTTCGTATGTGTATAAAAAATCCACCAATCATACAACCCCCATAGTGGGACCACCAATTTGATCTTATAAGTGAATCTTCAAACTTAATAGTTGTAGTTGTATTATCCCAATGTGTGGGAGGGTGGTATCATGTGATTTCTTATGAATTAAAAAAATTGGTTTTATCCTAAGAAAATTACACCTAAATAGAAAAAGAGTTTCTTTTTTTTTATAATTCATTGAAAAAAATTCCTCTAGTATTTATTAGAATTAGAAGTGGCTATTTTATATGATCATATATCTTTGAAGTACCTACTGAAGAAGCCATAAGAAAAACTATGACTTATTAATTGGATGGTTCTTCTTCAAGAGTTTGACACCATTATAAGGGTTAAAATGGGTACAAAGAACTTGGTGCCTGACCACATGAGTACGATCACTCACATGTTGGGGCATGATACCCCAAACCAAGTACCACTTTAAGAAAATTTCCTCCATGAGAATATTTATGTCATATCAAGTACACATCTTTGGTTGGTAGATTTAGAGAATTACTAGGTCTCCAATGAAATTCCTAAAAACCTAAAGAAACACCATGTAGAAAAAATGAATATTGAATCTATGATATATGTGTGGTACGATCCATACCTTTGATACATTTTAGTGACCAAGTAATTAGGAGATGTGTTCCCAATCATGATTTTGAGACTGGTTTTAATTTTTTTATACACTTTCTTATGGTGGACACTTTGGACACCAAAGGATGTCTATGAAGGTATTAGAATCTTGATTATATTGGCCTAACTTATTTCATGATGCCCATGTGGTTTTATGTCATTCCCTCATTGAAAACACACTGGAAAATTTTTGAGGAGACACAAGATGTCCCAACAAGCCATATTTTTCTGTGAGATGTTTGATTAATGTGGAATTAATTTTACCAGTTCATTTCCAATCTCTTTTGGTTTCTTGTACATTCTTGAAATTTTTTATTATGTTAATAAATTTTTGGAGTTGAAGGCCACCTGATATGATGATTCTCATGTAATATTGTGTTTTTTAAAAGATCAATTTTTTTTAGGATTGGAGCATCAAAGACCAAAATAAATGATCAAGGGACACAATTTTGAATCCTAAATTTGGCTTCCCTTATTAATTAGTATGGGGTGAAACATAAAACATATACTCCATACCACCACCTAATAAATAAATAGTATGAGGTTTCAAACTAGGATTTGAAACAAATTTCTGAGAAAACCATGTATCCAAATAGGAAGGGTTAGAGAATGTTATTAGATGATTCTCTTTGGGATTATAGGATAGAATACAAGACTCCTATAGATATGTCCCCATTTGTTATTGTTTTTTACAAAATCCTTCCATATCCCCATGGATATAAATAATTATGAATATTTTGATATAAAATAACGTAACATGGATTTAGGCCAAGATGGATATTAAAGGATGATACAAATTCAAGAGTTTGAGAATATTTGATTGTATGATATGAGAACTGATGTCTCTATAGGGAAAGATCAAAACAAACTCATAGAGGAATGATCTATAAAGGGAGTTTCATGTAAGAGAGAAAGTCCTTCTCTATAGTTAATGATTAAATATGATTCCTATTATGTTTTTTTCTAGATGGTTATGTACTTATGTATATGTTCATCATTATGGTGTAATACATATCACTCAAGTGCTTGCAGGGTAGATCATTACAGAAAATAGTTAGTGGATGAAGAAATATGTTAGGGAATTCCTTGCACATGTAGTTAAAGAAATCACTCTATATGATCCCTTTATCACTTGAAATTATTAGTCTATCCCTAACCTTTTCACTTTTATATTATTTTTGCAATTTAAAATTCTAAATTTCATGTGCATTTATCATCTCATAGGTTCACATTGAGGATAATTAAAAATTTTATGTGTAGGGGAGGGGACACCATTACAAGGTATGTTCTTTGGGGTTTTCATTTCTGTGAGTGATTTTGGTGATTGTTTTTAAAAAAACAAAAAACAAAAAATAAAAATACACTATATAACAAGATCATTTAGATGTGGAAAATAAGAAAAATGATTGTTTTGAAAATTTATTGGTATCATGATGAGTATGAGTGGGATTTCATCATCAACGGTTGTTTTTTTAAAAAAATGGATGTCTTCAATGATATAATTGTCTATGGAATTATAAAACCTTTTATATTTTGACATTATTATTTGTGATATTTTTTTAAGGTAAATTATTTAATATATTTCTCCCCTCATATTTTTACACAATCATAACTTATGAAAAATTAACAAACTCAGTTGAAGGTATATCTAAGTTAGGTAAAAAATTAACTTCTATCAATGGTAAATCTATATATTCATTTCTCTTCTGATTTATTTCATTACAATACAAAGTTGAACTATGTGCATGTTCATGATATTTGACTATTTTAGTCCCTAAATAAAAATAACAGATAAATATTATCTTAATAAAATAGGGAGTGATGAAATGTAATAAAATTGCAGTTATCTATGTTAGAGCTTAAGGTTTTAATTTCACAAATTATTAAGAGGGAGGGTCTTGAAATTTCATTACAATTGAATGATGAAAAAGTTAGGCAGAATTATCCCAGGTAAGAATAATTATTTTACTTGATTAGAGTACAATGTATAGTGGGTAGAGATATAAGATTGAAATTATTGAAACACATGTAGGATTGAAATATGAGATTTAGAAACTCTATTACTAGAGGGGGTGAATTAAAAGTTTAAAATCATTTATTTTTAAACTTAAGGAATATTATTTTAAAGATGATAGACAAACAAGATTCAAAAAACCCTATACTATATTTAACAAAGAGACCGGAAGGGCCTAAGGTCCAAATATAAACATAATATAAAGGAATAAGAACACATGTATACTTAAGTAATATTATACATTAAAGAATATATAATATTGAATCATTGTTATTACCAAGGAATGAGAAAGTATAAGAAAGTCACAATTTATATTTATAAAAAAATATGAAGTAGAATAAAAGAACATGACATTAAAAAAGTAGTAAAAGTAAAATGAAAACTATTAACCTAAAGAGAAGGGTATCCAACAAACTTGGATAAAGGTACCTTGATTATTACTTTGAAGAAAGTCTGTCTTACCCACAATAGGGTAAGTCCTTGATATGAAGATTAGAATCTATCTTGCTATCCCTACCAGACCTCAATCTAGAAGGTGATCAGCACCCCTGGCTTCCTTTATTTTAGAAGCCCTCAATTATGTAGGTAAATGGAACCAATGTCTTCCTTCACCTTGTAATCCCTCTATTGTATACATAATAAATTGGAATATAATAGGGAAAACCAAATTTGTAGAATATTTAAGTATTTGGAACAAGTTGTTCACAACTTATACTGTTCATGGATTTCACACGAAGAAAATCTGGAAGATCTATCACAGAGCATAAATTCCCCCAAAAGTTTATAGAATAAATCATTCTAAATGAATAGATATTTATATGTGAGATATCCATTGGTTTAATTCTCCTCCAACAGTCATATTTTCCATGAAATCTCAGAGGGACTTGGATATGTGGCATTTGTAATGGTTATATTGTTCTTAAAACAACAACACCGTTTAGATAATAAAAAATTTCAAAAGTAACATTCGCTTTGCAATAATATATAGGAATCTGAATATTTGAAACATTACATTAAGAAAATATAGTAACTTTAAGAAGGTTATGAAATCTTAACATTAAAGATATGTAGAATCATTAATAATGATATAACCTAAGATCACATAAAAGAAAATATGAAAAAAAGATCTAAAAAATATTGGGAATCAGAATCTAAGAAACATGGTAAATAAAATATTATTTTCATACAGATTTATAATCTAAGAAACATGGTGATTATAAATTAGTGTTTTTAAGTGATTTTGAATTTAAGAAACATGGTGATTTGGCATCAGTTTTTCAAAGTGATTCAGATCCTAAGAAACATTATTATTTATAATCAATTTTTTTAGGTATTTAAGAATCTAAGAAACCATTTTATTTAGAGTTTTTTTTCTGAGTGATTTAGAATATAATAGTTGTGATTATTCAGAATTGAATAACTCTACGAATCATAATGTAAGAAATATAAATCAGATTCAATTTTCTAGATAATTTTGAATTGAGAGAGAGAAATATTCTGAGTTTTATTAAGGATTTGGTTTGTTCTTGTAACTATTTTGAGTTATGAAACATAATTTTATACATATCTATAAAACTAACATGTATATTAAATTTCTTATAGAAATTTGTTTCATATAAATTTCATTAGAAAAAGGAAAAAATATTATGGAAATGTGTCTGTGATTTCCAAAAGGTAACGGTATGAAGAATTCATAAGGAAAATTTTGACTAAACTATATCCCCCCTTTTGGAAAGTACAAACAATCAATTTAGGAAAAGAATATTAATATAGTAAGACTACATATAAGTATTAATTATCAACCACTATGTTTATGAATTATAGTGAATATGAGTAACTCCACCTTTGGGTAATGAATCGCCCTATGGATCATATTTATGCCTTTGTAAAATGTTTATCTTTTCTTAAGGAAAAAAATCACCATTTTTTAGGATTTATTCACTATGTAATCCCCCTTACTTAGAAATTATCTTCCTTGGATTTATATTATTTTTATATCATCATATCCCTCCCCCCTTGGTAATTTTCAAAAATAAATGGAGGGAGATATAATTTACCTGAAAATATATGGACATACAATTTGAAAAAATTGACAACATCATTTTAATATTAAAAAAATATATTTTTTTCAATAAATGATCATATTACAATAATAATTAATCCTTATTTAGAAAACATTTCATGAACATGACTTTCAGCTTCTTAAACTCCTTATGGTCATCTTGGAAGTTTGTTAGAAGAACTTATAGCTCCTGATTCTTATGATCAAAATTATTAATCTTATATTGCTGGACTTGAATATTCTTTTCTTCAGACAAAAACATTTATTCCTAAGGGTTTAATTTCTCCACAAACTCATCTCTTATTTCTTTTAAACTTTTTATCTCAGGGCTAAATAAGTACAGTTTTCTATTCAAGTTTTTATCCTCTTGCATCTGGATTCTTTATTCTTCATTCAACTTCTTAGAAAATAATCTTGAAAGAATTTTCGTTGAGGAATATAATTCTTTGAAGGATCCATTAAAATAATCAAATATGCTGTTTGAAATTGTGATTAATATAATTTATAAGTTCCGATCATTTGAGGTTTTATAGAAATAATATGAATTTAAGGAAAGATGAATCCATTAATGTTTTTAATACATATTTGAAATAATAAGAAACATAAGTGTTAGATAAAAAATAATAAGAAAATGTATCTTTTTGAGTTCTTCAAATGATTTTTTAGTATTAGATAATATTTTTATTAAAATAATAGATTCAGAAAAGTTTTATTTGGGTTTGAAAACTTATTAGGTTTGAAAAAATTATTAGGTTGAAAAAAAATTTCTTATAGAAAAAAAGGTACTTCACATATGAAAAGGATTATATTAATGTTATGATATTGTTTAAACATTAATTAGGTATAAAATATTACAATGAAGTTATCATTTCTAACTTTTGTTTAATTTATTTTAATCAATTGAAATTTATTGATATTTTAAAAAATATCAGCATGTTGTTCTTGTATTTAGATAAATTGTAAAATAACATCTTCATTAATGATTAAGGCCTTTGATAAATAAAAAATTTGAAATTAAATATTTTCCAAGATGAAAAATGTTACCTATACCAACAATTTCTCCTTGATAATTATCTTTGAAAGTGACAATTCCAGCTTTCATCTTAATTATCTCTTCAATGTAGTTTTTATTACCTTTGAAGTGATGGGAACATCCATTAACCCTATCGGTACTTCATCTATTTTCTTGAAAATGATATAGTTAGACTTTCGGAATCCAAATTTTTTTGGATATATAAATGCAAGAAAAAAAATCATAAGTATCCATACACTACTGGAAAATAAGTCATTACCAACGGTTCAAAATTATTGGTAAAGGCTGGATAACCAATGGTATAATATATACCAACGGTTATCCAAACCTCGGGGAAGTAAGGCATAGGGAAAGAGATATGCCAACGGTTTGTGGAAAACCGTTAGAAAATATTAAGATATCCACCTTATACCAACTGTTTGACATAACATTTGGTATAAATTTTTCACCAACGGTTTGAAACTGTTGGTCAAGAGTTGGTATAAAACTCCCTATGGCAATGGTTGTAAACCGTTGACATAGGCCATGATTGGAAATTGTAGCAGCGGGCTGCTCTGAGTTGCTGCTGTGAGTGGTGAGCTTCCACTGTCCAGGCCTCTTTGAGTGATTTCCATGCCTTCATTTCCAAGCCTGAATTGAATACATACATAGAATGAAAACATATACAATGAAAAATATAATTCTAAATAAATTATTTTCCACCTTCCAGAAACGATACACATATATAAAGAAAACATAACTCATATGGAAATTATAAACATACATAATTGATTTAGAATCTAATTTTGAGAGACAATTACATGTTCAATCCAAAATTCAATTCATAATTGAATACTGAATTGAATACATAGATAATTTAATTATCAATTATGAATATACTACATAAAAAACAACATATGAAATTATATGTTTTATACAGAATTAAGAATACATAAAAAAATTGAATTTTGTATAACACAAACACGATTGAATGAATAAATTAGAAGCTAATAACCCCAAAATAAGGAAATGGATAAATGTCTTCAACCAAACACAAATATAATGTATCATGGTTTGGGGTGGGTGTCTTTGAACTTAGTGATGATGATAATGGGTGTGTATCAATGAGATTGTGTGACTTAGGGAATGTAGTTGTTCTTGGCGTAATAAAGGAAATGTGTTTTATAATAGGGGTAAGAGTTTCACACATGAGAAGTGGATTGTGTGAGGCTCAACCATGGATCCTTGTGCTCAAGTATCAACACAATCCGAATACATTTGGTCAGTTTTCCATAGGCCA
This sequence comes from Viscum album, assembly GCA_963277665.1. Lineage (NCBI taxonomy): Eukaryota > Viridiplantae > Streptophyta > Magnoliopsida > Santalales > Viscaceae > Viscum > Viscum album. The sequence continues at coordinate 633,073,959 of OY728161.1, forward strand.
GTTTTTTTACATAAAATGATGTCCATTTTAAACAATAGACAGACACATCGAGTGACACGGGCTACACCGTGCCTCATATTGAGGTGGGGTTGACTCGTACATGTCACAAATGACCCATGGATCGTTTTCCTTAAGTATCAATAGAATCGGAATGCGTTTGGTCAGTTTTTCATATTCCATTTGTTGTTTTCACTTAAAATGTTGTCCATTTCAAACAAAAGTGAGACACTTTGAGTGGTACCAGCCACACCATGCCTCAGATTGAGGCAGGGTTTACTTGTACACGTCACAAATAATGGATGGATCATTGTTCTAAAGTATCAATAGAATCTGAATATTTTTGGTCACTTTTTCGTATGTTAGTGGTAGTTTTCAATTAAAATATTGTCCATTTCAAATCAAAGTGACAAACTTTGAGTGGTACCGGCCAAACCATGCCTCAGATTGAGGTGCAGTTGACTCATAAATGTCACAAATGACCTATGGATCGTTGTTATAAAGTAACAACACAATCAGAATACATTTGGATGGTTGTCCATATGGAAGTTTTTTACTTAAAATAGTGCCCATTTTAAACAAGACATACACCTCGAGTGATACCCGCCACACTGTGCATCGGATTGAGTCGGGGTTGACTTGCACACATCAAAAATGACCCATGGATCATTTTCCTAATGTATCGACATAATACTAATGTGTTTGGTCAGTTTTTCGTCTACCAGTTTTTGTTTTCACTTAATATTTTGTCCATTTAAAATAATAGTGAGACACTTTGAGTGGTAACAGCCAAACCGTGCCTCAGATTGAGGCACGATTGACTCATACACGTCAAAAATGACCCATGGATCATTGTGCTAAAGTATCAACACAATCAGAATATATTTGGTTAGTTTTCCATATGGATGTTGTTTTTACTTAAAACAGTGTGTATTTAAAACAAAAGACAGTCACTTTGAGTGATACCACCACACCGTCCTAAAGAATCAACAGAATTCGGATTCGTTAGGTCAGTTTTCCATATGCCAGTTGTTGTTTTCACTTAAAATTTTGTCCATTTAAAATAAAATTGAAACACTTTGAGTAGTACCGGCCAAAACGTGCCTTGGATTGAGGTGCGGTTGACTTGTACACATCAAAAATTTCTTATGGATCATTTTGCTAAAATATCAACAGCATCAGAATACGTTTGGTCAGTTTTCTATATGTATGCTGTTTTTACTTAAAACATTGTCCATTTCAAACAAAATAGAGACACTTCATGCGATACCTACCACACGGTGCCTCAGATTGAGTTAGGGTTGACTCATACACATCACAAATGACCCATAGATCATTGTCCAGAAGTATCAATAGAATCCGAATGCGTTTGGTTGGTTTTCCATATGCCATTTGTTGTTTTCACTTTAAATGTTGTCCATTTCAAATAAAAGTGAGACACTTTGAGTGGTACAAGCCAAACTGTGCCTCAGATTGAGACGCGGTTGACTCATACACATCAAAAATGACCTATGGATCGTTTTTCTAAAGTATCAACACAATCAGAATACGTTTGGCCGGTTTTCCATATGTCTGTTGTTTTTACTTAAAACAGTGTCAATTTTAAACAAAAGACAGACACTTCAAGTGATACTTGCCACACCATGCCTCATATTGAGTCCAGTTTGACTCATACACGTCACTAATGACCCATGGATCATTTTCTGGAAGTATCAACAGAATCCGGATGCGTTTGGTTGGTTTTCTGTATGCCAGTTGTTGTTTTAACTTAAAATGTTGTACATTTCAAATAAAAGTGAGACACTTTCAGTGGTACCGACCGAACCGTGCTACAGATTGAGACACTGTTGACTCTTACATGTCAAAAATGACCTAAGGATCGTTGTTCTAAAGTATCATCACAATTAGAATATGTTTAGTCAGTTTTTTGTATGGCTGTTGTTTTTTCTTAAAATAGTGTCCAATTTAAACAAAAGACAGACACTTCGAGTGATACCTACCACACTGTGGCTTGGATTGAGTCGGGGTTGACTCATGTACATAAAAAATGACCCCTGGATCATTGTCCTGAAGTATCAATAGAATCCGAATGCATTTGGTTGGTTTTCCGTAAGCAAGTTGTTGTCTTCACTTATAATGTTGTCCATTTCAAATAAAAGTGAGGCACTTAGAGTGTTACCGGAAAATCCGTGGCTCGGATTGAGGTGTGGTTGACTTGTACATGTCAACAATGACCTATGTATCATTGTAATAATGTATCAACACAATCATAATACTTTTGGTTTGTTTTCCATATGGCTGTTGTTTTTACAGAAAACCATGTCCATTTTAATCAAAAGACAGACACTTCAAGTGATAACCGCCACACCGTGCCTTGGATTGAGTCAGGGTTGACTCATACACATAAAAAATGTCCCATGGATTGTTGTTCTGAAGTATCAATAGAATCCGGATTCGTTTGGTCGGTTTTCCGTATTCCAGTTGTTGTTTCGACTTAAAATGTTGTCTATTTGAAATAAAAGTGAGACACTTGGAGTGGTAATGGCCAAATCATGCCTCGGATTGAGGAACAGTTGACCCGTACACGTCAAAAATGACCCATGGATCGTTGTTCTAAAGTATCAACACAATCAGAATATGTTTGGTTGGTTTTCCATATGGTTATTGTTTTTACTTAAAACAATGTCCATTTTAAACAAAAGACAGATACTTCGAGTGATACCCGCCTCACTGTGCCTTGTATTGAGTCAAGGTTGACTCGTACACGTCCCAAATGACCCATGGATCATTGTACTGAAGTATCGACAAAATTTGGATTTGTTTGGTCAGTTTTCCATATGCCAGTTGTTGTTGTCACTTAAAATGTTGTCCATTTCAAATTAACGTGAGACACATTGAGTGGTACCGGAAAAACTGTGCCTCGTATTGAGGCACGGTTGAATCATACACATCAAAAATGACACAAATGAATATGTTGGGATTCTATAATTTAGTATAAGTTTCACAATGGTACGGTGTATTCATTGAATCATGTCCAAATTGATTTTGGAGATGGACCTTCAATAGTTATAGGGACGGATTTTATTAGAAACACCTAAAACAGACATCTAGGTATTTTGACGTCTCAAACCAGGATGCCACTCATTAGTTACTCGAACCCAGATGGCCACTCATTGGATAGGGACTATCATGTTCTATTGTGTTTTATCTCACCTACGAATAATGATTTTTGGGTTGTCCGGGGCACAGGGAGGAGGGTGGTGGGATGTCTGGGGTCTAGGGAGGAGGGTGTGGGGTGTCTGGGTTCTAGAAAGAAGGAGGGGGGGGGGGGGGGCTATCCTAGGTCCATAAAGGTGGGTGGGGGGATTTCTGGGGTCCAGGGAGGAGGAGGGTGCTATCTAGGGTCCAGGAAGGAGGGTGGAGGGGGGGGGGCTGTCTGGGGTCTAGGGAGGAGGGTGGGTGGGGGGCTGTCCAGGGTCCAGGAAGGAGGGGGTTGTCCTGGGTGGACCTCAAACCACCGAATGGGGTTACACTCTATAGTTATATGAATATATTATCCAAAGCTACAAAGATTCCACCTGTAAACATGACAACTTTAAATCAGTGCGTACTGTAATTTCATGACATTTAAGGGATATGTGTTTTTTGAAAAGCCTATACATTACAGTGATGTTCGTGAATGATGGTTTTTTCCCATAGGTGTATGGAATTAAATAAATAGGATGATTTCTTCAATTTTACCAATGTTATAGTGTACTTTTAGGATGAATTCTTGCATTTAACCACTGTTCTAGTTTATTTTTTGGTGAGGTGAGTTATAAACCATGTTAGGCATGTCATTAAAACATGGGTTCTTCCATTTAACCATGTAGTCTAGAATTTCAGGGATGAAAGTGTTTTGACAGAATTAATTACTACCTACTATATAGTATGGCCAACACATCATGTTGGAATACCCATGAAATCAAGACATGTGTAAATGGGATGTTTTCAGCACCCCATTTGACCAAACATACTTCTCACCATTAGGGATTGGCCATGTATATTTTCATGGATAACCAAGTCATGTACTGTGTGTACATTCCCATGTACATTCCCAAGACACTAGATTATGGTAGACACCATGTAAACCGTTATACACACCATGTGAACCCTTATACCATATTTTCATTATTACAACCATTAATAACAACTTATTAAACAACATCAGTTGTCAAAGATAACCAAATTGAACAAAAATCTGTAATAATATTGGATATATCATGTAAAATGAAGTTATACTATCTTACATCTTAAATGCCCACCCACAACCATGATCAATGAACACAAATCTCCCCTTTCAGCCAAATCAAAAGTGAAAACAAAAACATATAGTTGTAGAAAACAACTTCATCTGTGTGAAGAATAATAATCCCATGGTCCTCTTGATATCTGAACCACGCAGTCATGATTTTCAAGATGAACTTATATCCATGAAACCATATGGGAAGCATGATTCAATACATGTGTTTTTCTGATTTTTCCAAGCATTTTGAGGAACCCCAAATCATTGAAAATGTTCATTGTGTTTTAAAAAGGTGATTGAATAACTCATGTATGATGTTTAAGGTAGATTGATTAATGGTTATATTAGGAAAACTAATATTCACTAATATTGAGAATTTGACATTCTATGAACTAGTTTCATGAAGAAGGAAGAAGTACTACATGGGAAAAGGAGAGGCCCCACCGAGAGTTCCCCTTTTAGATATTTTATTCATATAGGACATTGGATTGTATTGTTAAGTATTTATTATTTCTTCTGTGAAGAATAATTATGGACCAAATACTATTTTGAAATGTTCAAGAAGATACTCTATATGTTTTATTCTACAAAGGATACGTGAACATTGTGTCATTATATATATATATATAGATTTTTATAGAAACATGATACATACTTGTTATGTAATACAGATAGTGTACAAAAATTAAGTTTAATAATATCTTCAGGTTTGACATGATCTTAATGAAAGGAGTTATTTTCCTGAAATACTATGACTAAGTATTAAAAACAATTTCTTATGAGTTCATATACCTGATGTTGTAATATTTGAAGCATTAAGATTAAAAAAACTATGAATTTTTAAAATTTGAACACAAGAAAGAGAAACAATTCCCTTATAAATGTATATGTGTAATGAAAACAGTAATTGGAAAATTATTATGCTGATGTAGTGATTTCAGTACACAATTTGAAGATGTAGTGATTTGAGTACACAATTCATGGAATATTGAATCATAAATTTTTCCAAAATTTCTAGAAATAGGGAATAACGATTTCCTTGAGAATAGAAGTATATCCTTGAGAAAGGTGGAAGGATGTCCTTGAGAAGAGGTGGAAGGAGTATAACCTAGAAGCTGATCAGATGGAAGTGGTGCACCCGTGCTGGGGCTTCTCAAGGGCTTCTGGGAGACGGGCATCGCTTCTAGGAGTCGCACAATCTGATTCTAGAATCGGGAGGGGTGGGGGGGGGGGGTCCCCTACCTTAGTCAAATTTGGGGAATAATTTCCCAAAGGTTTTTAAAAACCATTGGGAAACAATGATTTCCAAACGGTTTTTTCAAACCGTTGGAAAAACTCCATCAAACTCCATCATTACCAACTATTTATGCAAACCGTTGGCAATAAACACCTATACAAATGGTTCAAAATAACCGTTGGTATACAAGTGTTGGGAAGGGAAAATAATGATTTCAAGTAGTTATATTTTCATTAAAATGTTGGCTTTATGAAAACATAAATAATTTCAATTTATTTAAATAAATAATTTTCTCCCAATGTTCACCACATTGACACTTAGTGAAAAAGATCATTTTAGGGAAAAAAAACTTATGAATGAAAATAGTTTTTGAGTGACAATAAAAAAAATCATAAGTATTCCTAAGAGGATAAAGTTGTGAATATATTTTATCAAAATGTTCCTTAACAGATGTAATGTTGTTGAAGAAATTTATTTAAGGAAAATATCTCATATTTTAGTCTAACAAATAAATTATTATCGTCATAGTCATTGATCTTAGTGATTGAGTTTGTCTCTAAAAATTTGTTCTTGGAAATAAACTTTTCAAGATATATAGAAAGTTAATCCTTCTTAGAATTATCTTCTTTCTTTATTTTAGAAATAGATAAAATTTCAAGAGATTTTTCATTAACATATTTCAAAATATCTGACACATATTTTTCTAAAATATTAATTCTAAAATTTTTCTTATCAAGTTTCTTAATTATCATTATATTTTCATTCATAGGTAACTTAGAAACCCTATATACTTATTCAAAATATGGAAAAGAATTATATTCTGCTAAAGAACATTCTTCATATGAAGATTCATAATTTTCATTATCAGGATAATTATAACTTGATGATATATTGGTTAAAGATTCATTTGTCTGTAAATTATCCACACGATATTTATTAACTTTTGGCATTATGGGGATAAGATCAATTTTCTGATGTCTAGAAGACTCTATATATGATGATTTATCATATTAGTTTCCACCTCCTTCACTCCTTGAAACATTTTCCTTCGGGACATTCTTTCCCTAAGAGTTATAATATCATATCTGATTCCTTTTAGAGTGTCTATATTTCTTGTCCTTTCTTTTCATCTAAGGATAATATGGTCTGAAATGTCCATATTTTTTTTCATTTATAACATGTAGCTTCCGAATCATTATATGAAAACATTATTAGACTTTTCAATCTTAGAAAATTTCTTTGGAGTCTGGGATGTCATATTATTCAAAGTATTAGTAAAGGAAACACTTCCATTTTTATTATTAATTTTATTAGTTTATCTCTTCAATCTATTCTCTGGTTGCAAGATATTCCCAAATAACCCATCAAGAAACACTTTTTAACTTCTATAGACTCATCAATAGCTGTTCTTTTTTATTCTGACTTATTTAACAATATATCAATGATATTTTTAGAGGAATTTAATCATCTAAGCCTTTTTATCCCATTTAATTTAATTGTTCACTATATTCATGAATATCTCTCAAACATTAACTATTGGTTCTCCATAAAAAAAACCATAATAATCAACTCTAACTATGGCTCTTCTGGTTTCTATAACTTTCGATGTTTCAAAATGTGTAACATCAAGTTTCTTCCAGATACTAGTTTTTCTTTTTAGGATGATATTTGGATGTATATATTCCTGGTCATAGAACCCAAAAAAATTATTTCGTACGTTATATTTCAATTAATATTCTTTTTTATATTGGTTTGAGAATAATCTGACTTCTTTTTCTAGTATCTTTTAATATCCAGTGAGCATCAAAAATTTTCTACTCCAGTGTTAATAATAAATGTCTTCATTTGTTCTCTCCAATACTTATAATTATTCCCATCAAAAATAGATAGTCATATTGGATTTAGATTATTAATAGATCTAATATTGATTCCTTCATTATTTCAAAACATAAATTTTTTACTTCACATGTTATTTTAGTATGTATTTATAAATAATGAGTTTATATAAAAAATTAATAAACAACCATGCAGAAGTAAAAAATGTGTAAGTGGACTAAGAAATGAAAATATTCCTTATCATAATACGTATAAGGACTAGTATCTCAGATACATTCTCTATTACAAATTATATGACTTAAATATCAGATGTAGATACCCAATTACATGAGGGGGTTAATTGTATGTTTAAAAACATTCATTTTTAACATTAAGGAAACTTTTTTTTGAAAATATTAAACAAACAAGATAAAAAAATCCCTCTACTATCGTTAAAAAAGATATCGCAGGGGCCCAAGGTCCATATATATTCATAATATAATGAAATAATAATATAGGTATAATTAAGATATATTCTACCTTAATGTGTGTAGAATCTTAAATAAGAGTTATTAAAATAGAATGAGTGATTTTAAGAATGTCACACTTACTATTTATAAAAAAATATGTAGTGGAATAATAGAAATTATAGTTAAACAAGTAGTAAAAGAGTAATGAAATCTTTTTACCCAAAGAGAAGGGTATCCAAAAACCATGGATAAAGGTCCCTTAATTTAAACTTTCAAGAACTTTTGTCTTACCCACACCAGGGTAAGCCCCCGATACAAGGATTGAAATATATATTTTTCTATCCCCAAATGCCCTCGATCTATAAGGTGATTATCCCCTATGTCTTCCTTGAAATTCAATTCCCTCGATTAAGTATGTAATCAGAACCTCTACCATCCTTCAGCTTAAAATCCCTCAATTGTATAAAACAATAATAAGAATCACACATGGAAAATTATTGTTGTTAAATATTTAAGTATTTGGAACATGTTGTTCACAAGTTGAACTCTTCAAGGATTTCACAAAATGAAAATATGGAAGAGCTCTCACAGAGTGTCAATTCTCCCAAAAGTTTACAACCTCAATCATATTCAAATGATTGGGTATTTATAGGCGAGATCACCAACAATGGAATTATCCCCAAACAGTCATATTTTACTTGAAATATTAGAGGGACTAGGACATGTGGCAATCATATCTGTCATACTTTAACTAAAACAATGAAACCATTTACATTATAAAAAAAATTCACAAGTAACATTAGGTTTTAAATAATATGTAATAATTTTACAATAAGAAACATTACATTAATCAAATAGAGTAACTTTAAGAAGTTTATGAAATAATAACAATATGGAAATATAGAATCTTCATGAATGATATAAAATCATATCACATATAAGAAACTATGAAAAATAGATCTGAAAAATATTGGGAATAAGAATCTAAGAAGCATGGTAAATCAGATTTTATTTTCCTAGAGATTTGGTATCTAAGAAATTGCATGATTCAAAATTTATTTTTCTCAGCGATTTAGAAAATAAATAACAAGGTTATTCAGAATTTTTTTTCTAAGTGATTCAGAATATAAGAAGCATGGTTATTTGGAATTATATTTTATGATTGATTCAGAATTTAAGAAACATGGTGATTTTGAATCAGCTTTTCTGAGTGATTTCGAATCTAATAATTTGGGAGATTCTCAATTGTTTTTTTAAACAATTCAGAATCTAGGAAATAGGGTAATTAAAAATTAGTTTATCAGAGTGATTCAGAAAATAAGAAATGTGATGATTCATAATTGAAAAACTTGGAGAATTGTAATATATGAAAGATAAATCAGATTTAGTTTTATGGATGATTATGAATTGAGAAATAGAAATATTATGAGTTCTATTAAGGATCTTATTTTTTCCACCAACTATTCCAACTTAAGAAACGAAATGTTATAATTAGCTATAAAACTAACATGAAAAATAACTTTCTTATAGAAATATGATACATATGAATTTCCCTATAGGTAAAATGAAATATTAATGAAATGTGTTTGTGATTTCCAAAACATAATGGTATGAAAAAATCATAAGGAAACTTTTGACTCAGCAACACACACACGTGGGGAATTAGTGGCATGGTACACCCATGGATTTTTTATATTATAATTTTCATTAATCTCACTAAATTTATTTTGATAAAATTTATGAGATGAAGAATCAAAAATTTATTTAGATTGAATATTAATTATATTCTTATGTTCCCAATACTTCCACCGTGTATTAATAAATATCAAAATTCATTTCCTATCCCAACATTTCAGGATTACATGATATGAGGTTTCTCTTAGGAGTGAAAAAGGGTAAGTACTAAGGATTTGATAAAACACATTTTTATTGAATATTTTATTTATAATAAATTACATAATTAGACAAGTAGTGTTAAATATGTTTATTTATATAATATTTGGGATTAAATCATTCATTTTTAAATTTGATGAAAATTCGAATTTTGACCGATTAAAGAGCACTAGAGTATTTAGGACAATATTTTTCAATAACTTATTTCAACATATTATTTTTTAACATAATTTATAAATAAGTTTTATAAAATATTCATTTAGATCATCCAAGATAGGTCATACATTTGATTGGAGTAAATGTACCATGAAATAATATATAGATTGGGCCTTCTAGATTAGAAAACAACTTCACCATTTTAGAAAAATATTATACATTGGAGAATGTAATATGGTTAAATTTTAAAAGTTGATAGAGGGACCAATTTTTCAAAAATAATCATTCTGTAATGATATATGGTTCAAGTTGTTGGAAGGTTAATAAGTTAGTGTAGGTTGCATTCAATTTTTTTTTGAATTTTACCATTCACACATGTAACCTCTTATAAACCGAGCCTACCCTACACTGAATAAATATGTATTTCTCTCATTTGGAATGTGTTTTAAATGAATTATGATGTTTGAGGAAATAATATAAGTGGTTCTACTCAAATTATCTAAGCATTTCACGGGGTGTAGATCTTGAAGCAAGGACCCCTTCATCGAAGCCTTCATATTATTATTATTTTCCAATTCTAATGTTATCGTCAAATTTATTCTTCAATAATAATTCTAGTTGGTTGGGAAAGCATTAACATATTCATTATTGAGTTACACCCTTTCTAAACCTTTGAAAATAAACAATGTATCTATGATGACTTCACCAGCAATGCAAGAGTTTTTTTCTTAGTAAATGATCTCATTCAAACCTTCCCCATTAATTTTTTTAAAAAATTAGATTATGAAATCAATGTAGTATGATCAATGAATTAATTTTTTAATATAAAAATAATTAAGAGATTAATTTTACAATTAACAAAAAACATGAGAGGTTGATGATTTTGTGAATTATTACACTGCAATCTTAATTAGTAAAAAAACATGAGATCAATTGGTAGAGTTAAAATACAATCCCAAAACTAAATTCAAACTCATTTATATAGTTGATAGGTGCCTTGATTTACGAATTAACATAATCAAGCATTAGAATGTTAATCAAAGATGGGTGCTAAGACTGTATGTTCTTAAGCTAACCTATCGTTTAATTAATTTTACCTTTATTATTAATTTAAATCCCATAGGGTTTGATGATTAACAAATTTGGGGAATAAAATTAATTGTAGTTTAAATTAAATGATAACGACTAATATATAAGTTAATTGGTACATTAAGATCTTTTATGTGTTCTAAAAAAATTCCTAAAAAAATATTATCATTTTGTTTTCTCAATCCCACTTCAATTCTTTTTAATAATAATACATTATTATTCTAGTATACTTCTTCTCTTCTTATAGACCTCAAATAAACCCTTATCCATTTATTTTGTGTATTTATATTATATTTTTATTTTCAAAATAACCTTATGAAGTTGTTTTAATTACTGAATATTTGAGAGATGAAAATGGTCATCCACTATGCTCTCTTTAAGTAACCGAAAACCACACTTCATTTGAGTGTGACCACAAAAGCACATTTCAAAAAAAAAGTTTGTTAATGATTATAGGGTTTGAAAGAAATATAAGAAGTTCTATTTTAAATAAAGAATTATTAGTTTATCCAAGAAATGAGTTTATCATGAAGGAGATGTAAAAATGGTTTATTGTCTTCATAAGAAAATGATTATGATATTTTGACTACACTCATGACATGGAATTCATAAGTCAATGGTGTTTCCATGAATTTCCACAATTTTAATACATAAAAATTACATTTATTTAATCATTTAACTTAAGTTTCATGAATGATGTTTATTACTTTCATTTAAAACTATTTTAAAATAAAAAATGTAATTACTTTGAAGTTTACATGATTTTTTTAAAACTAAATTTTAAAAAGAACACAAAAATTTGAATGAAAATGGAGAATAAAATTTTCAAAGTAAGAAACAAAAAAACCCAATTTAAATTTTTTTCTCATCCACTATAATTATTTTGTACAATTTAACATTTTAAATAGTTTATATGAGAAGGTAAATTAAATAATATAAGACATGACAAAAAATGGGAATGAAAGAAACAAATTTTTTTTATTAAGCAATAATAACCTTTAACTGGCCTTCTGAGAGTTGTAACTTGGATTCCTACTTGAAAAAATAAAACAGTCCCAAAATTTATTGAAATAAAAACAATAGAAAATTAATTTTTTTAATGAAAATGATTATTGGATTGAACCACCAAATTGATAACTAGGATTTCACTATCCATTTTCAGATTATTCTTGATGATCATCTCCAATCCAATGGTGGGTAAATGTTTATCCTCATAAACCACTATAACAAAATTTATCAAATTTTATTTATATCATTAAACATTTATAAACTCTCAAAAATAAAGTTCTTTGGGTATACCTCAATTAATTTGTTTTTGAAATTATATATTAAAAGAGGGAAAAATTATAAAAGAAACTTTCCAACACCTTATTATTACAAATGAACTGCACTTGCTATTGAAATATTATTCCTAGATGTGGTCCAACTATAATATTAGTTACAGAAAAGATTTACTTTTAGAAAAATAGTTTTCTACCACTATCCTCATGTAAACAATGTAAAATTATACTAGGAAGTTCATTAATACTTCAATTTCATCCTTTAATTTATGTTTATTAGAAAAATTATTCCACAATGAAGTAATAGGAACTAAATCTTAATAGGGGTATACTATTAACAATTTATTTTCAAAATAATATGACAATAAATTGATCAAAATTTGGGACATATCCTTATGTATTCTTAGCTTAAAAATCTACTTGTGAGTGGAAAATAATTGTGTTTAAACTATGCAGTAGCTCAGGTTCCATAAAGTGATCTTCAAAAATTTCATAGATCGACTATTGTTTCCTCTTTTTCCAACTTTTGATACAATGGTTCAAAATTTTCAATTTCAAAAAGTTGTACATCACATGGAATTTCATTTTCAATAAACATATCACAATAATTTTAAAAAGACTTTATTTTCAAAAGAAATATCAGTTTTTAAATATATGAAAATATCATCCATTAAATTTTAAAAAAGGAGTCTATAATTAGTTTTTAAGTTCACCCACAAAATCTTCTTCAACATTAATATTTATCTGGAAAATATTTTTATCTTCATATTATTGTTTTTCATCTTTTAATTATTTCAACTATTTTAGAGTATTAAAAGGAATCTCAACCTCTTTCCTTTCGTCTTGAATCATCGAAGCTTAGTGTAAAAGAACCAATTATTTTGTAAGATCACGAATTTTTTTTCTTGGATCATGAAATAATCTAATTGAATAATGTTGTAATTTCCTTGGAATCGATATTTTAAAAATTATTAATCAATATAATCCTCAAATTTTTGACAATAATAAAAAGTATATAAGTGTTCATATACTAACCCATACTTTAGATACACTAACCATACTTCAATATTTATGAATATTCATTACAAAATATATAAAATGTCATGAAATTACCTTATATGTATAGTTTATTTAGAAGTCGGGAAAGATAAACAAATTTCTTATAAGATATCTTCATTGTCTCCCACATGTTTCATCATAACTAGACCCCTTTTTGAAATATATAAAATAATACCCTTCTTCCCGACCTAGGGAAAATAATTATATGAAATGATGAGTCTAGAAGCTTTTTAATGGTAAAAATGGGAGATATCAATCATATCTTAACCAGAATATATAAGAACATAACATTTTCAAATCTTATCATACATATGAAATATTGTGATTTCATGCCATGACATAAATCCTGAAAGTTCATAAGAAACAAATAATGTAATCCCAAAATTAATAACATTAGACATGATGTTTTTTTGGAATACACATAATCATAGAAAATTATTTCATATTAGTCATGGCACATTTCTAAGACCATCATAGCAGACAATGTCCATTACTGAACCGAGATCACTGCTCATCCCAGCCTGTCATTAGTGAACTGAGATCATTTCCATTTCCAGCCATGTATATCTCATTAGATACAAATATTTACACAATTAAATGGAGGGAGATAGATGTCCCACCCATCTCAAAATGAAATCATTCTTAATTGTTCCACAATAAAAATAATTCATTCATTATAGCATAACCCTAGGAATAAAATGGGTTTCTTAAACATCATTCCATCATAATACGATCCTTGCAAATCAAATGGATTTCATAAATATAATTCCATAAAAAACATAATAAAACAATTATAATAATAGGGATTTTATAATATAATCATAACCTTATTAATGAATTCCTTATTAGATGGTAGATAATTTTAAATGATCACTTGAAGTAAATTCTTGAGGAAAATATCTTTTATTATTCAAAAACATTTTCCATTCAAAAAATTCCATGATATTTTAAATGAAGATAAAATATTTAAAAAAAAACTTGAAATAGTGTGTAGGAAGCTTCATGGAAATAAGGCATTATGAAAATGTTAAAATATGTTCATGCTATTTACATTAAAAAACATTCTCCGAGTACATTTTTTGAAAAAATAAAAAAAGTACCTCGTATTGAAAAATGAAATAAGACAATTTTCTTAACATTTAATTAAAATTAAACAATGGGTAAAATTGAAATTCAATATTTTCATATTTATAGAAATAATATTATATATTTTGGAAACCTAGATGATGATGATAAATATACACCAATAAATACTTACTTATAAACAATCTCATAAATTAATGAGATTGTGAAATTAACCCTTACCTTAGATATGATATCCCTCGTATATATCTGAACCTCATGTATAATGATTTAAATAATGTCACTATGTTATCCCAGAATCACAATCATTTTAATGATATCATATATGATCATATTATCATCTTATTGTCTGTAAAATTTCTGTGTTATTCATTATTCGGATATTATCTGCTTTAATTTCTTTTGTATAGTTTGTTTAATAATTTCATGTTCTCCTTATCAGGTCATAGTTTTTCAATTAAAAAATGATATTAACATAATATATACCATATTTACTCATTGTTAACATTTATACAATCATTTTTTAATAAAGATCATATAGAATGAATCACAATGCATCATTGAGACGGTAGGACATACGTACGCACGAGCGACAATAACATTCCCATAATAGTTGAATGGTATTTAATTGGATGGTGTATAATATTTCATAAATAAAAATAAATATTATAATAATCATATATCGTTATCGTTTTCGTCATTATATCTATGCAGGTAAGGTATTGGAGAAAAACATATTACACCCCGACTTGGTGACTATAAGCCGTACATACACACGCGTGGTGATTTCTATTTTTGTAGGATGGATAGAAGGTGGAATATGGTTGTTTCATAATAATAATATCAAAATAGTATATAATTGATACTGTATTTATAACTTTATAATGTAACAAACCATTTAGATAATGTAGAAGATTCAAGAAGTTTCAAAGAACCAGTCAATGTGATTACCTCTTCTTCGACGTGATTCCTCTAAATCTTTTCTTAGAGTAGTAGAGTTGGTATTGGTATAAGACCAGAACCTCTATATTTTAACTAGGGAGGTTTAGAAGGTAAAATTTATAGGATTTATTAGACTTAATTCTCAAATTTAATTGAATAGGTTAGGGAGGAGGTGCTATTTTATAATTGAGAGGACATGTATTTTCTGGAACTCCAAAAGTAATAATTTAATATAAAATCAAAACCCATAAAAAAACCTAAAAAATGTATCAATTTAAAATAGGAGATGATATGAGGTTATAATATCATCAACCAATATATTTTAGGCAAGTTTTTATGTCAATATAATCTTTATCATTTTAATTTATGGCTAGTTTTTCTATTTAATTTTTAACTAGGGTAATTTTTTTTCAATATTGGAATGGAGAAATATTTATTTATTTGATGTAAATTAGAACATAATAAATAACTTAGAAAATTTTAGACCAAATATTAATAATTATATACCTTTAAATTTTTTTATGATTTTAAATAATTTAATATACTATTATTTTCATAAATAATAATTAGTGTCAATTTTGACACTATTCAATTCATTGATTTTTAAAAATATTAAGATAAAAAGATAACTTCAAACCAACAAATTTATTATATTAATAATAGGTAATGTTCATATATAAAATTTATTGTACATATTAATTATCCCTAATGAAATTGAATTTTATATTTTTAATAACATTTATTTGTTATCTCTATTAATAAAATAATTACTACATAAATTTTGTATCATTATTTAGTATACTTTTTTGTGGTGTAAAAATGAAAAACAAAATACTATGATAAATATACATAGACTTTATTTAAGGTGAATATATGTAGTATAATTTATCTTTTGCGAAATACAATATTAAAAATGTTATACTTATTAATTTTTGAATATGAAAACTTTAATGTCATTTTAAATAGTATAAGTGTCACAATCTATTATATAAGGATGAAAATGGTCACTAACTCAACCCATGGATGTTTATGGTTGAGATATACTCAAAAAATAAAAAATTACATGTTTTTGAATATTTTTATGGTTATTATAATTTTAATAAAAATTATTTTATTGATATCTCATTAGTTAATTATTTTTTACATCATCAATGTACATGTTTTTAAGGTAATTATTTATTTCCTAGAAATTGGAAATTAATAATATTTATAAAAAAACATTTTATATTAATAATTAGTATTTATAATAGAATTTATTCTCTGTATAACCTTATATAAAAATTTATATAGTTATTAAAATTTGAGTAATACATATTTGATTTTTCATTAAAGAAAACTAATTAAATGTTCAAATCCCATCCAAGTGGATTAAAAAGGACACCATTTTGACCCAAGGATTTCTTAAATCGAAAAAAACTCATCCAATTAAATTAGTATAATTTTTATGGAAATTTTATAACAATATTCTTACCCTAAATTACCCAGTTTACCCTTTTATCATATCAATAAAACATTACAACTGATACTATTCATAATGCCCAAAAACAAAATAAACATATTTATAATAAATTTGAAATAATAATTACATATATGGAATACATTTCTAAAAATTTAAAATATAGATGTTTTAGTAATTAATTTGAAATTAATGTCATTGCCAGAAAGAGAAAATGGGTTTTAAAAGATAAAACTTTGAAAAAGTGTTAAATGTTTTTACATCGAAATTAATTTTAAAATTAATGATAATGAAATAAAATATATAGATTGATAGAAAATATATTGTATTTATACTTTAAAACCATTAATTTATATAGTTTAACCATATTAATTTTTTCAATGAAAAAATATGTTTTCAATTAAAATTTTGTTTATTTTTTCTCTTCATCCAAATTTGAATGTTGTTAGATAAATATAAAAAAGTAGTACAATGTAAATTTTTATATCCTATGTTCAAAAAAAATTAATTTGTCCATATAAGTATTATTAATGTGTCAAAAAAATAATTTAAAAAGGGTTCTCCATTAAAAGGCCATAAAATTTCTTTTAAACAATATTGGTTTTATACACCAAGTAGGGTTTATTCATACCCTCTGTAAAACTATCAATTTGATGAATATAAAAAATATATTCATAATTATATAACATGAATATTTCATTAATTTAATTCACCCAATTTATAAATACAAAAAAAAAATATAATTTATTTATAGTTTTCATAAATAATTGGTTGCGAATGACTTCACCATAAATTTTCATAAGTTAGTTATATATATTACAACTAAACTAAAAATTATGTTAAAATTGTCCTTTTATAATTAAGTAATATCATGTATTTTAGACTCACAACTGAATACAATTCATGAAATTGAAGAATTAAATTATTTATAGAAAATATTTCATAATAATATCTACGTGTAACAGGAAACATTGAAAATGCATTTTGTTTTTTATTTTAATAATGTCTACCTAATAGTTGATTAAAATAATAGAAATATAAAAAATAAAAAAAGAAAACACATTGGAAACTTCCATAGAAATGGTTCCAAATTGATACCAATGGTTCATTCATATTAAGGCTGTCAGTAATTTCCACTTAAAAGTATTACCCAATGGTTAGTGTGGGGTTGTATCACAAGGAGGTTACAGGATATGTATTGAAATTTTCACTTTATTAATTTGTTTTTTATTATTATAAATTTAATTATTAGGATTTAAAAATAACTAAAAAAATATAGCAAAAAAATTACATTAAATATATAAATTATAGTTAGATATTAGTTATCAAAACCCGGAAGGACTGAGAAAAATGAGACGAAGGAAAAAATAGTGGACAATATTTGATCCACAGACACTCTCTTTATCATTGTATACAAATGTATTCTGATTAAAGTATCTAATTTATACATTAATAATGCAAAATATACAACTATATTTTTTATAATTCATATTGACACTTCAAATATAGGTGTTTATCTTCTTATTAAAGTGATTTGATTTCCAAAAGACCTATGAAAAATTAAAACTAATTGAAATTATAGAGCTCAATGGGGATACCTCACCAAAATAAGTTTAAACTATGAAAAAACTATTTTGAAATCCTATATTCGTAAAAAAAAATAAAAACATATGGAATCAAAAATAATAACTAAAGAGACCTCCATCAATCAAGAACACTCCTTCCAGAATAATAGAAAATGTAGAGTGTACAATGAAAAATAAAAACTCAAAAAGAAAATTCTTTGGATCATCTATGCACACCGACACATGGATTGTATCCCTCATAGATTGGTGAAATCATGAAATAGTCTTATTTTCCAGAATATACTCTCTTGTACAACACACTCCTTCAATATAACCATCCTTTGAAGTGAATGTGGTGACTAAAATTTATAGGAAAATACTGTGAAAGATTTTATGTTCTATTTCTATAAACTAATTATTCTATTTATTTAATCTTGTTCTGAGTCTAAATATTGGTGGTAAACCTTAATAATTTTTTTTCATAGGAAAAATGTATTTCAACATAACAAATTTATTGTATTTGAAAAAATGTTTTAAAATTTAAACCCATAATACATAAGTGAACTTCTTATCTTTATGGGGTCTATTCAAATTCATCTATTTTCACACTCCCAATGAATATATTAATTAAATAATTTGGACCTGGTACATGGTAGATGGATATTTGTTCAATTATTTTTTTAAAGATAGAAGTACCACATTTGGATACCCATGTCCCAAGGTATATGTAATTTACTGACGGCGTATCAATTCATTCTAAAAAAATACTATATAAGTTAGGTGATTTATTTGGGCTTCCAAATAATAGATTCAACACTTCATCAAGTTGAAGAAGTTGAATTACATATGCCAAGGGTTCCTACAAAAGAAATATTATTGATAATTGGATCTTATTTTTAAAATTTATTACGAAAATAATTAAGAGGAAAAAAACTAATAAAATATAATAATTAGGTAATTTTTACAATTAGGATGAAAAATCCTTAAAATTACAAAAAACAATGCAATTTAAAATAAATAAAAAGATTGGTAGGGATATATTCTGTTAAATAAAAATTAAAAATAATGATAATGTGTTCCCTATAAATTTTCACACCCTTATCACTTGGACTAATGGACATAGAAGCAATAAAAAATAACAATGAAAATTCCAAACATAATTCAATGAAATTCACAAATCTCAGAATCAAGTCATCCAAAAGATCATGAATGTTTAAAAATTAAAATTCAAACATTTCTATTATGTAGATTAATTCCACTGACATTTAATTAAATATTTCATTCTCAATGATTTATACATTTCTATTTTTTTCTCTCATCACAAGATTTAGAATGAAACAATTTTTTTGTCACAGGCTTGGAAAGTATAAAAATCATCAACCAATCGAGTTAAATTATTGTATCCATCATGAATAATTGTAATAGGGTTTTATTATATTTTAAGTTTGGTAGTTTTTAAATTTAAAAAAATTTAATAAAGGAAGATAACAAGGATCTTTGTTGAAGTAAAACTGCATGATTAAAATTTTCACATAATTATCGTATTCTCCCCTCTTTTTTTTGAATTAAATATGATGGATGAAAAATCAAGTTTATTTCTTATAAAAACCACATCATCTCTAATTCAACTTCAATGGATTATAGATCTATTCCAAAAATTTCATAATTATTTTTTAAAGGTCAATAATGGAATAAGTTGTTTTCTTTTTAAATATCTAGAAAGAAACACCTTACTTTTCCCTGAAAGATCTAGAAAAGAACCAATTTAAGTAGAATAACATTGTAATTAGTATATACTTTTGTGAAGATTTATATTTTCCCAAAAAAGTAGCACTAAATCATGTATCACACCACATGATAGATCCCCCATACATAATCTTTAACAAAATCATGAAATGTACCATAAAAGTGGATTGTATTGGTTAACTATATTCTAATGTGTCTTTATAATAATAAATTAAGGTCTACTAAGGGATAACAAAGGTAAAATTAACATGTTAGGGAAATATTAAATGACTTATATTTAAATGGGGGCATCCAATAATAATGAACCTTACACATTCATTTTGAAGACAAGTTCATTAAAGATCACATGTTTTGAATTAAATATGGAAAGTTGTAGATAAAAAAAGAATTATTTAGTTCCCTCAAGTATTGATGTTACTGTGAATAATATGTAAAATGGTTAATAGTCATCATGAGAAGGTGATTTTAAACTTTGGTCAATATTCATTGCCTGGAATTCTGAATTCAATAATTCTTTCATGAATTTCAACAATTGAATAAAAAAAATCTGAAATAATTTATTTTAATTTTTAGGAATAATGTTTTTTTGTTTCTTGAAAATAATATTAAATTCATAAAAGTAAATACTTTTAATCTCTGAATAATTTTTTAAAACAAAATTTTATATAAAATCAACAAAACTTGAAAGAAAAACTGAAAATACAATTGAAATGAAATCTCCTAAAAACTTAATTTACCAAATGTTTTTCCTCCCCAAAACATATTTTTTACTAAGTAATAATAGTACATGGTTTATATGGGAATTTAAAATAATGAAGATAAGACATGACAAAAATTGCATGTAAGGAGACATCCTTTTTTTTTATTCAGTAGTAGTATCCTTAAAGTGGCCTCTTAAAAGTTTCTATGTGGAAATATATATGTAAAAAGATAAAAAGGCAACAACATTTAAAAAGTAAAAATAAA
Organism: Viscum album; assembly: GCA_963277665.1. Taxonomy (NCBI): domain Eukaryota; kingdom Viridiplantae; phylum Streptophyta; class Magnoliopsida; order Santalales; family Viscaceae; genus Viscum; species Viscum album. Next base: position 633,094,998 of record OY728161.1, read on the forward strand.
AAAAAATAGAAGGGAAAAAATCTTGGTTTTACCCCCCCAAAGTGGGTTATATGATTTCAATACACCGTGTCAGGAAGTTCTAGATGGTCATCCCCAATCTGAAGGTGATTGAATTTTATTCCTCACACACCACCAAAATGAAATTTTCCCAATTTTATTCATCCCACAAAACTTTTATAAAATACCAATAATAAATTTATTCATATTACAATTAATTGTTTTTCAATGATTTAGTGGAAGACGGTACAAAATATAAATGAAATTATGAATAATTTATCATCACAAACAACCTTCATTGGATATCAATATTCTATTTAATGATATTCTCCATCTACAAATTTAACATCAAAAATAATTTCTTATTTTAAAAATATATTTGTACCACCATTCTTATTCGAACCAATGTACTCCTAAACTTGGAATAATATTCTTTATTCATTTTCAACCATTACTACTACTCCATATGAAAAATTAGTCCACTCTGAAACAATGGGAACTTGATCTTCATAGGAAGAAATATTTATCAATTTAAGTTGAAAAAAATATAACAATAACAAATCAAACATTGATATATATCCATATATATTCCTATATTATAGCTCTTTATAAGAGTGTAAAAAAATTTATTGAAATTTGGAAGCATGTGAAGATCCTTTAAATACTGTTAAAAAATGAATAGATTGAGTATTTGTTTCTATTTGGACAATGTATCATACAATGTTTTTGAATTTTCAATTTTAGAAACAAGGGATTCACATGAAAATGTATTTTTATCAAAGTTATTCAAAAAATTTCCTGAAGACTTTGGGTTTTATAAGGATACATCAGTTTGTAAATTATTGAAAATTTATTCCTTCAAAATTAAAAAGTTGATTCTTATATATCATTCAATTCACAAAATGTTTCTTCAATATAAAAATATTTCGGGATAATGTTTTCCTCTTATTGTTATTATTTTTGATATTTTAATTCTTTTAATTATTTTAAAGTAGTCAAAATAATATCAAATTTTTTTTCTTACTTTTTGAATCATGGTTGCTAGGTGTGGAAGAAACAAATTATTTTATTGGAACATGAAATTTATTTCCTTGATAGTGGAATAATTTTATTGGATAATTATTCATTTTCATGGAATTTATATTTTAAAAAATTTCATCACTAGACTACTCAAATAGTTTACTTTTGTGAGACGTATAGGAGTAGTTCCTTTGAAAATTTTTATTTTTATGTTTTTAATGGATCTAAACTAGAGGCTAAAAATTCATGAAATTAAAAAAAATTACAAACTAAATAAAAAAATCCCAAAAAATGATTCCATATTGAAACTGAGGGTATTCTATGCTACCTTAATCAATTATTTCCCCTTCAAAATATAGAGTTGTAGTAATGAAAGGGTATTCTCACTATGAAGTTATAAGATAAGTTGTCAAACTATAACTTTGATAAAGTATTTTTGATAAATTTATATTGAAATATAGGTTTTTCAAATTATATCAACAAATTTAAATGAAAATATCATATTAAAACATTAAAATACATTTATAGAATGATGGACTATAAAATATGAGATAAAAGTAGAAGTTGTGGAAAAGTTTAAAGCCTTGGGCATTCCACTTATCATTATATAAAAAGGCCTTGAAATTAAATTTTCTAATGTATACCTCAGGAAATAAAATTATACACCTATATTTACTAGATACCAAATCAATACCTCAAATATGTATTCTTATCTTCTTTTGAAAGTGATCTAATTAACCAATGACTTCCGAACAACCAAAACAAATTGAACATGTTGTGCTCAATGTGTAGAACTCTCACAATGTTTTCTATACAACATTATAAGTAATTTAAAACATTTTTTGATAAAAAAAGATTAAAATTAAAACCATAAATAAATACACCTTCTTTTATCAGTAATACACATTCTAGAATAATTCAAAAGAGAAGAGTTTATAATGAAAAGTGAAAATTAAAAATATAAATATAATTAGATCTTCACTCCTCCATACAACTTTTATTTCTACCTATAATGGATTAAATACATAATGAAATATTCCCATTCCCTAGAATATCATTTAAAATACATATCACTCATCCAATATAACCATCCATTCAAATGGGTTTCGAGACTTGAATTTATATGAAAAGGGTATGGTAGATTTTATATTATATTTTGATACTATAATTTTTTGATCGATATTGGAAGGGTTGGAGGAAAAAAATCAATTAGAACAATTCTTGTAAGTTTATATCACATGAGATTTATTTCTCCCAAAAACAATTTAGGCACTTTGGACATGTGGACTTAACATTAAAGCAGAAGCACTGAAGTTAAATTTTTATGTTGGAGGTGTCTCTTCATCTTCCTCCTATTTCACATTCCCAATTACCACATAAATGATTGAATCTATCCTTATTATATGTTAGAGATACTTTTATTGGATTCATCTATATTTTTTGTGTTTTATCAACCCATTCGAACACCTGTTGGTTGATTTATACCTCATTTAATGAATTTTCTCAATTATATTAAATTTTTTAACATGAATGATTGTTGGGTCTCCAAATGGTTGATTTAACACTTTTTACAAATTGATAATTTGAATTATAGATTCTAGGGTTTCCTATAAAAAAATTAATTTTGAAAATTGGATAAGATTTGTAAATGTTATGCATAAGTTACCGAAGTGATAAAAACTATTAATATACAAGAATTATGTTATTTTAAAAATAAAGATAAAAAATCCATAAAATTCTAAAAATGATGAAATTTAAAAGAAAATAATAGATTAGTGTGGATATAGTCATTTAAATAAAACTAAATAATTATCAAATTTTAAGTGCTATTAATCCCCCACACATAGAACTTAGACTCCTGGATAAGTGAGAACTCAAAATAATGTTCTAATGTAAATTGAAAACATTGTCAATGAAATTCACAATGCTAAAAATCAGTTCACACAAATTATCATTCATATTTAGTTGAAAAATATACCAATTTTCTATTATTTTCATTCATTATATCCCTATATCATTCATTCCTCCATGCAGAGGGGTTCAAACATCACCTATTTTTTCTTTCGTCACGTGATTTTGATTCAAAAGGTGTTTTTATCTTCTAAATAAATTAAATGGTAAACATAATATTAAAAAAATTATAAATATCCCCAGAATTGAGTTTAATAATTGTATTCATTTTTAGGAATTATAATAGGATATTATGTGGTTTTAAGGTTACTGGGATTTAAATTCCTAAAATTTTGAGGCAAAAAGAGATAACTTGGTTCCTTTTTGAAGCGAAGTTTTCGGATTCCAGTTTTCAATTAAGTATGCAATTACCCTCTTTATTCATGGAATAAAATTATCTCTGAACTAACATTACAATTTATTTATTTTTTATAACCCAAAAAATATCCAATTCGATAAAAATGGTTCAACCTGTTCTTCCCAAAATTTCAGAATTACTTTTTTAAAGGAATCTCTAGAAAACAACTATTTGTTTATTTTGAATCTCAAAAAAGTTAAAACGTAATTTTACTTCAAAGGTTAATAATGGAATAGCTTTGAATATAAAAAAATATCCATTAATAGACATATCTCTTCCATTTTTTATTTTACAAACAATGTATTACCAACTTATGTGTGACATCACAAAACAGATCCCCTACACTCCATCTTTACCAAAATAATGAAATTTACTTTCATAGTGGGTTAGATAGGGAAATTGGATTATAATGAGGAAATATAATAGCAGGTTCATCTCTAATATGGTATCAAAAGGTCAAATATATAGGGAATACCAAAATATAATTGTTTCTCCAAAAATGGTGGATTTAAATCACAAACAAACTACCTCAATCATTTTGAACAAAGGTTATTTAAATATAATAGGTTTTCAAGTAATTATTAATAGTTATAGTTAAAATATGTAACATAATGTTCAATCAATATGTTTTGTTACTGTAAAGAACCTGGAAAAATATTTTGTAGTCCTCACAGGAAATTGATTTTAAAATTTGGACAACATTTAGGAACTATAATTCAAAAATAGATGGTAATTTCTTGAATTAAAACAATTTTTATCTAGAGAAATCATATTTTAGAATTCATTTAAGTTCAGTTAAATGAAAAAAGATGGTTCATTTCAATAAAAACAATTCATATATTTATCTTTAAAAATGACTTCTTATTTTAAAAATAGCTTGTCACCACCATCCTCAAATAAAACATCGTAATCCTGTATTAGGGAAAAAAATTCTACAATATAAACCTATATATACTATTCATATAAAATATTAGTCTACTCAGAGGCAATGGTCCCTAAATATAAAATGGGAGCAACAAATAGAGATTTATTTTGAAAATAATTTGATAATAATTATTCAAAATTTGATAGATCTTCTAGTGTCTTCTCATGTCACATATTTTTCTTTGAAACCAAAATAGTTGTGTTAAAATTAAGAAGAATATAGGGTTCCTTCAAATTCTCATAAAAAATTTATGGCTTGAATGTTTCTTCATCATTGGACAATGTTTGATACAATGGTTCTGAATTTTACATTTCAAAAAGTGGGTCTTCCCAAATAATTTCATTTTCAACAAACTTATCCCAAATAGTTTCCAATTATTTTTGATTTTATAAAGGAATGTAAATAATTAAATAAATTATAATTTATTCATTTGAATTTTAAAAATCATATTCTAATTCCATTTTAAATTCACCCAAAAAGGTTCATCAATATTAATATTTGGTGGGATAATAATTTCCTCTCATTGAGACTATTTTTTAGTTTTTAATTATTTCATTTGTTTTAAATTTGTAGAAATAATCTCAGAATTTTTACTTACTTTTTGATTCATGGAATCTCAGTCTTGAAGAACTAACTCATTTTGTTGGGCGACGAATGTAGTTTCTTGGATTATGAAGGAATTTTCTAGAATAATTAAATCATTTTCTTATAATTGAGATTTTAAAAATTCTTTAGCACTAGACTCTGAAAATAGTTGATAATCAATATTAGTGTAAGAGTAGTACTTTTAAAAACAAATATCTTGTTTTTTAAAAAAACATCGAATAAATTAATAAATCCAGTAAATTCCAAATAAAAATAAAATGAAGGATATGAAAACTCCTCAAAATTTTTGCTAAATTCATGCTGGGGGTATAGTTATATTACCCGAGTAAATAATTTTCCATTAAAATTGTATTATAGTGGTGACCACATAGTTTTATGATAAGGATGATTCATTCTATGCGGTCATACTATCACATTTTTATTTTTTATTGGGTAATTTTAATCTTAAAATTAGGAATTTAAAGTCAAAGGTAGCTACAGTGAATGAGTTAAATCATCAGACACCCCATTTATCTTATTCGATAAACCATATCTATATCTCAAATATGGATTCTTATCTACTTATAAAAGTGATCTAACTTCCCAAAGATCTCTGAAGAAATCAAACTAATTGAACCTATTACGTTCAAGAGGGAGACCTCACCCATAATATTTTAAACATAAATAAAACTATTTTACAGTCATAAGTTGATAAAAAGACCATTAGAGGATAAATTAAGTTGAAAAATAGAAATAGATATGCATCATTTAATCAAGAAATCATTTTTCAGAAAAACATCATAAAGTGAAGAGTTTATAATGAAAAGAACAAACTAAAAAAGTAAATTCTTTAGGATATTATATTACCAGCACCACATGGAGTTTATATCTTCCTATATTGAGTAAATCATAAAAAAAATTATTTTCTAGTATACCATCTCTAGTATATCCTAGTCTTTCAAGCTAAACATAATTTTAAATGAATGTGGACACATGAATTTATATGAAGAGGGGGTGGTATATTTTTTATAATGATAATTTCTTATGAATATTTGATAAATTATGCCTAGTTTTAAGAAAACTATCATTGGTACCATTATTTAAAATTATTTTCATGTGATATTTATTTGATCCTAAAAATTTAGGATATTTGGATATGTGGGAAAAAATTCAAATCCTAATCATAGATGTGATATTTTTTATGTTCATGGTGTCTTCATACTATTTCATATTTGCAATGGACACCTTAATGGGATAATATATCCTTGGTATTAAATGTAGATATTTTTATTCTATTAATGTTTATTTTAAAGCATGAATAAAATTATTTGGAAATATTGGTATGAGTTATATGTTATTTTTTGTGGGTATCTCAATTCTGTTCAATTTTTTTTTCTAAATTAGGTGATTTTTTTGGGGCTCCAAAAGGTCTATTAAGAAGTTGTTATTATTAGTGATGCTGAATACCAGATTCCTTGTGTTCTTATAAAAAAATAATATTGAAAATGGGATCATATTTATAAATTTTTTGATGAAAATAAAAAAGAAATAAAATTGGTTAAAATTATCGTGTCACATAATTATTAAAAATTAAGATAAAATTTCATTAACCTAAAAAATGATTAAATTTTATATAAAACAAAATATAAGAGGGGATATATTTATTGAAATAATTGAGAATAATAATGAAAATTTTAGATCTATCTATTCCTCCACATTTAGAACATTTAATCCTAGATAAGTGAGCATTTAAAATAAATTTCTATGGATTATACAAAACACATGTCAATGAAATTAAAAATGCTCGAAATCATGTCACGCAAATTATCATGCATATTAAATAGCTTATATTAAAATTTTCCATTGTTTTTATTCATTCCATTTACATTACATTCATTATTCCATGAACATGGATTCATATCTCACCCTTGATTTTCTCTCATCACATGATTTTGATTTAATTTTTTTAATCATATAAATAAATTGAAGGTTCACCATAGGCTTGAATTTTTTTTAAATGTACACAAAACTGAGTTAAAGAATTATATCCACCATGATGACATGGAATGTGTTATTATGAGTTTTATTGGTTTGTCGGGTTCAAATTTTAAATTTCCGTAGGCAGAAAGTGAAGACCTGGATTTTTAATGAAGAAACATTTCATGATTTTAGTTTTAAATCAATCATGGGGTTCTTTTATTTAATATTGGAATAAAATTTAATCCAATATAATATCAAAATTTACTCAATGAATAACCCATAATTTTTAAAATTCAGTAGTAATGGTACAATAATTTCTTCTAATGATTTTCGAGTTACTTTTTTAAAATCTTCAAAATGGTTTTTTTTATTTGGTAGCTCCAAATAGGCATACATTCTTTTTCCACAAAGGATTCAAAAATAAAAAAATTTGTCTAAAATAAAATTTCTAGTAATAAAAAGAACTATTAATTTTTTTATTTTTTTCCTAAATTTGCACTAAATGATGTATCACTCCACAAGACAACTTTCCCACACATAAACTCTACCACAATTAACAAATATATTCAAGAGTTGGTTGGATATGAAACTTTTCTTGCAATGAGGATTTTTAATAGGTATTTAAGGTATAAATGTGCTCAAAAAGGTTAATTGTACATGGAATGTTAGAAAAAATGATTCTATGAAAAATGGGACATTCAATCAAAAATGAATTTTCTCAATCTTTCTGAACTCAAGTTTGATAGGATTTAAAAGAGAGATTAAATGTTATACATAAGAAATAATTATTTAGTTCACCCAATAAGATAGTTTATAATGATGAATGTGTAAAATGGTTTATAGTCCTCATATGTAAGTAATGTTTATCACTGGATACCATTTATAGAAATTAACTTAGATTTCAATGATCATTTAATGAATATCCAAAATCTGAATTAAAAAAAACATTTTAAAAACATTTTATCTTTAGATTAATTAATATTGTTTGTTTCTTTAATTAATTTATTTCAATTCACAAGGATAATTACTTTAAATATCATATTTAAAAAAAAAGAAAACACAAAAATTTTGAGGAAAAAATAAAAACAATTGAAATGAAACAAAAAAAACATAATTTTAAAAATGATATTCCAACCCAACACTTATTTTTTAAAATTTACTCAATTTATAAATTTTATATGAAAAGTTAGAATAAATAAGATAATTCATGAAATAAATAGAAGGAAATACATAACCGGGTTTTTATTGAGTAGATACAACCTTGATCTAGTATCATAAAATATAAAACTCATAAATATATATAGAAAATAACAATGAATCAAAATTTATTATACTACAAGAAATATAAATAAAAATAAATTGAAGGGCAATTAATCTATGTTTTTCCCTAGAGTGGGTGCATGGATTTCCCTGCCCCTAGTCAAGCAGTTCTACTGAGACATCACCAATCAGAATCTGGGGAATTTTTCTTCCTCATAAACCACAAAAATAAAATTTCTCCTATTTTTTTATCATCACACAACTTCTATATGATAAAAAATATTAATTTCTTCCATTTTTCCTCAATGAATTTCTTTTTCTGATGATGTAGTAGATGATGTAACAAAATCAAATGGAAACTTACCAGAAATTAATGCTCACGAAAGTCCTCTAAATGTTATTGTAATTTAATTCTATGATGTGGTTAATCTATATGTTTAGTTTCAGAAATGTTTTTTTCTATTAAAAATAAATTTGTACCGTAAAAATCATGTGAACTAATGTAATACTAAATTAAGAATGAGATTTATTATTTAATATCCTCACTTTCTTCCTATTTATCTATAAAATAATTCCAGTCAGAAGAAATGGAGACTAAATCATCATAGGGGGAAATAGTTGACAATTTATTTTCAAAACAACTGAAAAAATTGATCAAAATTTGACACATTTCCTTATGTGTTCTCAAGTTCTTGAATTTGTTTTGAGTGTAACACATTTGTATTGAAATTAGGAAGTATACCAGGTTACTCAAAATTATCTTTTAAAATTAATGGAGTAAGGGTTTCTTCCATTTTGTCCAATTAATGATATAGTAGTTCTAAATTTTCAGTATCAAATACCAGGTATTCACATAGAATTTTATTTTGAGAAAAAATTAAACCAATAATTTTCCCAATAATATTTATTTTATAAATACATATCAATTTTTTACAATCAGAGATAATTTCTACTTTTGAATTTAAAAAAGTATATTCCAATTCATTTTTCAATTCACCCACAAAAGTATCTCTAATATATAAAATATAGGGATAATATTTTCTTATTCTGGGGCTTCTTTTAAGTATTTAAAATTCATAAATTCATTTATAGTTGTAGAAATAATATCATCATGTTCACTTAGTTCTTGAATCCTGGAATCTTGGTTTTGAATCAAAAAATCATTTATTTGGATCCTGAAATTCGTTTCATGGATCATGGAATCATTTTCATTAAACAGAAATTTTGATTTTATTTTTCAATAGACACCTCAAATTGTTGATAATCAAGACAGGTAAAAGATTAGTCACTTTAAAAATTCATTTTTTAAAGACTTCAAGTTTGGGGATTAAATAACAAAAGATTCTAAAGACAAAATATATACAAATCAGGAAAGCGCATTGAAAACAACTCCAAATTGATATTTAGGTTTTTATTGTGTTACTGTAGTTAATTATTTACCCAAAAACATTTAGCACATCGGTAAAGATAGGGTTGTTTCATGTGGAGTTTGCACACTAAGTTGTCAAACTCGTACTTTTTTAATTTGTTTTTTTCAAATTTAATGGTAATAGTATGGATTTATAATGAAATTTAAAAATTTTAATGATATAAAATCAGTTTAAAACTAGAAATTATAGTCATTTATTAGAAATTAGTAGAAATATGAAATCAAAAAGGCAAGATAAAGGATGTAGTAGTAGAGAAGCATCGATCCTAAGACACTGCCATTATCATTTTATACAAAGGTCTTGAAATTTAATAATCCAATGTATAAATAAAATAAATAAAATTATACATATATATTTCCTAGAATAAAATTCAATACCTATGATATTGGGTTTTATCCGTTTATGAAATTGATCTGATTTCCCAAATAATTACAAAAATATAAAACTAATTGAATAGGTTATTCTCAGTATGAAGACCTCACTCAAATAAAGAAAAACCAAAAAGTATTAATTTAGATTCTTAAGTTGATAAAAATATAAAAAAAATAATAAATATAAAACTAAAAAGAATGTTTCCTTATTCAATCATGAAATAACTTTATAGAATACTTCAAAAGAGAAGTGTTTATAATGAAAATCAAAACCTCGAGAAGGAAATTCCATTGGATCTTCACTGCCCACCTCCACATGGATTTTATTACTTCATGGCTTGATTACATCATGAAATACTATTTTTTCTCCATCATATCTGGTCCATAAAACACAACCCATCAATATAAGTATCCTTTCAAATTAATTTGGAGACATGAATTTATAAGACAAGGGGGGTGATAGATTTTATGTTATATTTTTTTTTCTTCAAATGTATGACCTATGTATGCATGGTTGGAGGCCGAATATGGATTGGAAGCCTTATTTAAACTTGTTAAAAAAATATTTTTATTTCACCCTAATAAGGTGCAGTCTCTTTTTTTAATTGTGGATGAAAAATTAAATCCTATTTACTTAAGTGAACTTATTCTATATGATATGTCTCTTCAATATCCACTAATATAGCTTTCTCAATTGCCACATTAATGAGTGAATTAGGAATTTGTATTCAATGAACTTAATTTTATTCGAGTCATATGTTTTTTTCAACTTGAATAACCCCATTTGAACACTATTGTCACACATTATACCACATTTACTAAATGTTTCTCAATTATATTTTCAGAAAATATTTTCTTATTTGGGTGATATTTTGGGGACTATAAATTGAATAATACAAACATGGTATTATTAAATATGTTGAAGCCCAAACGCTAGGGGTTTATATAAAAAATAAAATATAGATAATTAGATAGATTTTAAAAGTTATTCCCAAAATTTAGATGTGATAAAACCCAATATCAATTAAAAAATGAGCCAATTTTAGTAATTAAGTTAAAACTCCCTAAAATCACCAAAATGAGGAAATATAACATAAATGAATATATTTTTAGGGATTTATTAATTGAAATACACATGAAAAAATATCAATGATATCAATTCCCTCTCACTTTTCACTTTGAATCATTGAAATGTAATGAATCAAAATAAATTTCATATTAAATTTAAAAAGAAATGAAAATGAAATTAAAAAATCTAAAAATAAATTCTCCAAAATTTAGATTCATATTACATAGCTAAAATTCCAAAAAGTTACATTTTTTCATTCATTCATTTCTCATTTCAATTATTCTCCCATGAATATTGATCCTTACTTCACCCTTTTTATCAAAATTCATGCTTTTAATTTAATTTTTTATCATATAAATGAATGAAAGGGTCCCTATATGATTGAAAAAATTTATAAATATCATCTCAATTGAGTTCAATAATTTTATTAATCATCTGGAGAAAGTATTTTTCTGAGGTTTGAAGGTTGGTGGGTTCCATATTTTAAAAATTCCTATGAAGAGATGAAATGGATCTTTATTGAAGAGAAGTTAAAAGATAAAAGTTTTCACTTAATAATGGTAGTATAATGTTTATTCATTTTATAATATCTATTAAAAAACATAAAAATTTCTTTCATAGATATCCCACATCATAATCAAGTAAACAAAAATGGTTTAAATGTTTTTCTGGGAATTTCGATTTTTCTTTTTAAAAAAATATAATGAATGGAATAAATATTTTTTAGTTGGATGCTAAATAAAAGAAGAATATAATATTAAATTAATGATCTATAAATGAAAAAAATTCTCTAGAATAAAACTTTAGTAGTAAATACATATATTTTATTTTTTTTACTATCCACACAAAGTATCACCAATTGATGTTGCACACCACAAAACAACTCCCCACACATAATATTTGTTAAAATCAATAAATTTACTTCAATAGTAGGTTAAATAGGGGAATTGGATTTTAAATTATATATATAGGATGAAGTTAGAGGCTATTAAGGGATCAAAAAGGTAAAATGTATTGGTTCAGTCAAAATAAAAAGGGTTTTCATGAAAAGAAATCACACAAAGTCCTAATTTTCAAGATGTTTTCCCTCCCCACCATTAATTTTTAAATATATCATCATTATATTTATTTTATACGAGATTTAAATATCAAGGATATATGTAATGAAAAATAAAGGGAAGGAGAGACAAACATATTTTTTATTGAGAAACAATAGGCTTGAGCTAGCCTCCTAAAAGATGAAATATTGTAACTGACATGAAAAAAAACAAAGCATCAATATTGTTTGAAATATATGAAATAGAAAAAATATAAGGGAAAAAAATACTGGTTTGAACCCCGATGTAGGTGTGAGAATTTCACATCCCCGAAACAAAAAGATCTAGCTGGTCATCCCCAATCCAAAGGTTGGTAAACATTCTCCCAAATAAGCAAACAAAATGAAATTTCTTGGATTTTATTTGGCACAAAAAACCTGTAAAAACTCCAGAAAATGAATTTCACCTGTTTCCCCAATTTTTTTTTATTCCAATGATGTATTATAACAAGGAAAAAAATGTATGAGAAACATCCAAACAATTTATATTCAAAAATGACCTCCACTAATTGTTGAAAAATAATTACCGGATATGACAAATATATAGGTTTATATTCTAAAATTATTTATTCTTTGGAAAATATATTGGAAACACCATATTTACGTGAACCAATATACTATAAAATTTGGAATACCATTCTTTATTAAATTTATACCTTTACCATTTCTTTATCTAAAAAAATCTACTCAGAAGCATTTTGAATAAAAAAGGCACATGGAGAAACATTTAACAAATTATTTTATAAAAAATATAAAAAATGGATCCAAATTGGCAACATACCCCTGCAGATTCTTAAATTCTTCCTATATATAAGATTGAAGTATAGTTCTATTGAAATTAGCAAGAAATTCAGGTTCCTCCAAATTCTATTTTAAGATAAATATTTTTATTTGTCTTCAACTATGGATAATGTTTAATGAAAGGGTTTTGAATTTTTACTATCAAAATGTAGGGATTCAAATTAAATTTATCTTTCAATAATGTTAGCCAAATAATTTTCCAATAACATTTGATTTTCTAAAGACAAATCTAACTTCAAATCAATGAAAATTTATTCACTTCAATTTTAACTATGAGATACCAATTCATTTTTCAGTGCAAGAAAAAATAGTTTTTAAAAATAAAAAGTGGGTCAGAAAATATTTTCCTCTCTATGATATTATTTCTGTGATTTTAGGTTTTTCAATTCTATTAATGCAGTAGAATTAATCTTGACTTTTTTACTTTCTTATTTAATAATAGAATCCTAGTGTTGAAGAACAATGTTATTTTTGTGAATCATAAATTTAGTTTCATGGATATTTAATTGAATTTCTTAAATAATGAAATAATTTTCTAGGAATTAAGAACGTTAAAACTCATCATCACTAGAATACAGATTTTTTTTGATATTTAGGATATGTATCGGATTTGTCTCATTGAAAATCTGTAATTTCATGTTTTTTGAGGACTCTGAACTTGTTGATAAAAATAGAATATTTTCAAAAATATTTTTTATAAAAATAATAGTAAAACTTCCTTGAAAAGGATACAAATTTAACATAAAAGTTCAATTATATTACCTCACTCAATTGATTTCCCCTTACAAATGTATCAGAGTGGTTACCACATGGTTTTCTTACTAGGAGGTTGCAAGATAAGTTGTCAAACTATCCATTTGTTAATTCGTATTTGTTAAATTTAAACATAAATATGTGGATTTAAAATGAACTAAACAAATTTAAACAACACAAAATCAAATTTCAAAAAGAAATTTAATTATGGATTAGAAATCATAAGTAATATAGACTAAATGAATTGAGTGAATTTTAGTAGTAATAGACAAGCTTCGATCCAATAACACTCCCTATATCATTATTTAAAAATGTGTTATAATTAGATTTTTTAATTTATTCCTAAATTACACTAATTATATACATAATTTATAATAACCATATACGTTCCTCAACTATTGGTTTTTATTTTCTTATGAATGTGATATGGCTTCCCAAATACCTCATAACAATTGAAACTATTAGAGCTTGTTGTTCTCAATGTGGATACATCACACATAGATGATTAAAAACAATACAACTATTTTACATTCATTATTTGAGAAAATATAAAGTAAAAATAGATTATATTTCTAACATGAAAGAATTTTCCCTCCTTCAAATAGGAAATTACTTTTTCAAAATAATTCAAAAGAGAAGGGTTTTCAATGAAAAAAAGTAAAAAAGTAAATGATTTTGGATATTCTTCTTACCACCATGACATGGGGTTAATGAATTTATGGTATAAATAAATCATGAAATAATCCTATTCTACCACATATTCTCTTTAAAAATCCCCACTCCTTAATTCTATCCACCATCTTAAATGAATATGGACGCTTGATTTTATAGGAACCGGGTGTGAAAGATGATTTATTATTTTTTGGTCCTTTAAATTTTTGATATATTTATACATGTTTGGATCCTAAATCTTATTGTGACCCCATCATAGAAAGTTTTCATAAGAGAATTTTCATTCACCCTACAAAATTTACAGCTATTGGGAAATGTGGAAAAAATGTTAATGCTAAATTACTGATGTGAACAATTTCTATTTGTAGTGCCACATCAATTTACTCAAATTTCATACACTGATTTAAAACCATAGTGAGAAAAATTAGCCTTGATATTTATTGGAGACAATTGGATTTTGTTAATTTTTCTTTTTTAGATGGAATTATTCTATTAGGGAACCTATGAGATTATTTATACCACACTCACTGAAGGTGTCTCAATTCTGTTAGAATATTTTTCTAACATGTTTTTTTTGGCCATATAATAGTCTATTAAGAACTTTCATCAGTTAATGAATTTAAATCCCACAAGATTAGGGTCTTAAAAATAACATCAATAGTTATATTATATTTTTAAATGTTATGCAAAAATATAGAAATGACAAAAAAATAAAATTATTGAATTCTGAAATTTTATCAATGATGCTAAAAAATTATTAAAATTACAAATAAGATGAAATTTTAAAAAAATGAATAGATTGGTGGGGAATATATTAATTTAAATAAACAGAAAAAATAATTAATATTTCAATTATATTTATGGCACCACACTTATTATTTGATCTATTTGACAAGTGAGTAGCCTAAAATAAATTTCTAACGAAAATTCAGATCACATGTCATTGAAACTCATTAATCTCAAATCAACTCTCCCAACATATCACAAACATTCAAAAATTAAATTAAAAAATTTCCATCATATTAAGGCATTACATTTACATTTCATTCATTCTTTTATTCACAAGGATGTGTACCTCCACATTTGTTTCTCTAATAACATGAGTTTTATTTAAATAATATTTTTTTATCAAAATAAATGTAAGGGTTACCATTAGATTCAAAAATTTACAAATATCCAAAAAAATGATTTAAATAATTTTATCTATCACGAGGACTTATAAAGGGTTGTTTTGAGGTATTAAAGTTTGTGGGTTTCAAATTTCAACAATTCTAAGGTTGAAGTAGATAAATTGGCTCTTTGTTGATGTGAAATAGCATGAGTCCAATTTCCACTTAATAATGGTGTTATCTTAATTCTTAATTGAATAAAATGAGTTCCAAAAATACCTTAATTTTTCATTCATTGAAAACCAACATCATATACAATTCAGAAAAAAAGGTTTAACAATATCATGTAAAGATTTTAGAATTCCTTTTTTAAAAGCTCTAGAAATGCCCAAATTCTTTTCTTTGGAATCTATAGAGAGGCACAACATAAATTTTCTTAAAAATATATAGAAAGGATCCTATTTTAATAGAGTAACATTTTTATTAGTAAAAATATTTCGTTAGATTTTTTTCCCTCTTAAAGTAGAACCAAATTATTTGGCACACCACAAGATATCTCTCTACACATAAACTTTACCATCATCATGAAATGTTCATCAAGGTTTAGTTAGATAGGGAAATTGGATTATAAAAAGACTATATAATAGGCAGGTCTTGGATATAAAGGGCATAGAAAGGTCAAATGAATAGGTAATTTCAAAATTGAAATGTTTCTCAAAAAAATGGGACATTCAATCATAAATGAATTTCCTCAATCATTTTGAACAAAAATCTCTTACATCTTATAGGTTTTGGAAGAAACACGAATAGTTCTAGTTAAAAAATAATTATTTGGTTTAATAAAAAAGCGAGGTTATTATGAATAAGATTATTAAAAATATTTTAGTCCTAAAAAAACTGATTTTAATCATTAGAAAAAATTATTTACAGGAAATTATGAATTCAATGGTCTTTTCATGGTTTTTTACTATTTAAATCTAGAAGAAAACACATTTCAATAATAATTTAAGTTTAGTTTCATGAATAAAGTTTGTTTCATTCATTGAAAAAAAATTCAATTAAAAAATATAATTACCTTAAAGATCAAAAGGTTTTTAAAACCAAAATTTTAAATAAAAGGTATAAAAATTTATAAAAAATCTGTAAATAAAAAATTTAAAATAAAATAAACAATAACTAATTTAACAAAATTCGTTACTCCCTACATATTTTTTTTTACAATTTCGTCATTTTAAGTAGTTTTTTTATAAAAACTGTGAATAAAGAATATAATTCATGAAAAAATGGATGGAAATATAGAACCATGTTTTTATTGAGTAGCATTATCTGGAGTCTAGTATCCTAAAAGTTGCATCTTAGAAACATAAATGAAAAAAAGAATCAGAATTTATTGAATGAAGAGAGAAAAATATAATGGTTAATAATCATGGATTGAAACCCTGAAGAGGGTAATATGATTTTACTACCCTTAGTTATGTAGTTTTAATTAGACATCCCCAATCGAAATGTGAGTAATTATTCTGCCTCAAAAACCACCAAAATGAAATTTAATTAATTTCATTCATCTCAATTTTTTTATAATCTCTAAATAATGATTTCATTATAGATATCCTCAATGAAATTTTTATTATAGTGATGTTGTGGAAGTGAAAAAAAAGTAAAATCAACTTCCCAAAAAAAATTTCTTCATAGACGACCTCAAATTGTTTTTGAAATTTAATTCCAGGATATAGTTCATCTCTAGGTTTAGCTTCCAAAATTACATCTTCTTAGAAAAATAGCTCGGTACCACCACCATCATATAAAAACATTTACTTATGAATTAATAATATAATTATTTATTCAATTTCATCCTTGAACTCCTTTTTATATGAAAAATCAATTCACATAGAAGCATTGAACACTAAATATACACTGGGAGAAATAGTAAAAAAACTATTTTCAAAATAATATAAAAAACTGATCAGTATTTGAAGCATATCCTTACGGTTTTTATCTTCCAACTATTTTTGGGATTAGAATACATTGTTATAAAAATTAGGTAGTAACTAAGGTTCCTCTAAATCCTCTTAAAAAAATGAATGGATTGACTATTTCGTTCATATGGGAAATATTTGATAGAAATGATCTAAATTTTAAAATTCCAAAAGCAGAGATTCACATAAAATTTCATTTTCATAAAATTTAAACCAATAATTTTCAAAATAATGTTGTTTCTCCGAAGACAAATCAGTACTTATATACGTGATAGTTTCATCCATTCAATTTTAAAAAGTAGTTTCCAATTCAATTTTCATTTTACCCACAAAAAGTTCTTCAATATAAAAAGTTGGTGGGGAAATATATCCCTCTTTTGAAGCATCATTTTTATATTTTAAATAATAAATTTCATTCAATGAAGTTGAAAGAATATCAATTTTTTTTCTTATGGGATCATATAATCTTGATGTTGAAGCATTAAATCTTATTTTTGACCATGAAATTAGTTTCTTGGATCATGAAATAATTTTCTTGAATCCTGAAATTATTTTTTTGGAAATTACTTTTTTATAAATTCCCTATCACAAGACTCATAAAATTGTTGATGATTGGGAAAATTATAATAGCAATCTCATTGAAAATAATTTTTTTAGTTTTCTAATGTCTCTAAATAAGTGGCTATAAATACTACAAATTCATTAAAAAATAGAAAATACATAATCAAAGTCCCTAAAAATGGATCAAAATTGATTCTTATGGTATATTTATATTACCTTTTTCAATAAATACCCCTAAAAAATGTTGCATAGTTTTATTCATGGGGTTGTGTCATGGGAGGTTATAGGATAATTTGGAATTTTTTTCACTTTATCGATTTGTTTTTAAAAAATATTAAGTTAAAGGTGCAGATTTAAAATGAACTAAAGAAAGTAAAATGATAAAAAATGAGGTTAAAATATAAAAATAATGTCATATAGTATAAATAAAAAAATGATTTACGGAAAAATAAGAGAGAAAGGTAGTATTAGTGGACATAATTCGATCCTCAAACATTCCCCTTGTCACTAAATAAAACTTTATCCCAATTAAATTATCCAATGTATGACTAAATACCTAAATTTAAACACCTATATTTCATAAAAACTATATTTTTACCTCAAATATGGGGTTTATATACATATGAATGTTATCCAATTTCCTAAAAGCCTATGAAAAATGAAAACTAATAGATCACAATGTGCCCATCAAGGAACCCTAAACCAAATAAGATTAACTAAAAAGAAAATAACATTATATTATAATTTCATAAAAAACAATACAAAAATATAAAAAATTATAAACTAGAAATTAAGATACCTAGATAAAACCCATTCAAAGGAATTCAAAATATAAGAGTTTAATTGAAAAAAACAAACTAAAAAAAGAAATTCCTTCGGATCATCTATGACCACCACCACTGGTAGTTATGTCAATAATGGGTTGATTTCATCATGAAATAACCATAATCTCTAACATATACAATCTATAAAATCAAACTCCCTCAATATAACCATAATTTTAAATAGATATGGATTCTTGACATTATATGAAAAGTGGTGGAATATTTTTTTTATGCTAATGTCCTCTGAATTTTTGATCAATTTATGCATCGTTGGACACCAAATATTGACGGTACCACTTAATGAATCTTGTTTGAAAATGTTTTTTAATTAAAATATTTAAATATCTTTTGACACTAGGAGAAAAGTTAAATCCTAATTACTCTAGTGGACCTTTTCTTTTGAATGTGTGTCTTCCACATCCTCCCCTTTCTTACACTTGAAGTACCTATCTAATGAGTGTATTTTTCCATGGTATTAATTTGTGATATTTTTATTCAAAAAATATATATTTTCTTTATATAATGACCCATTTTACACCTATGGGATGAGTTATACATCATTTACTGAAGGTGTCTCAAATCTATACCGAAAATAAATTATATAAATTGAGTGTTTTTTGGGGCTCCAAATGGTCAATTCAAAATTTGGTCATGTTGGATTAGTTGATGACCACATGAAAAGGGTTATAATATGGAAAAGAATATCGAAAAATTTACCATATTTGGAAAATTTATTCCAACAATATAGATATAATAAAAGACTATTAAAATTATAAATTTACGACATTTTTACAATTAATCTCAAAGTCCTTATATTGGAAAATGTGACACAATTTCACATAAAAAAAATAAATTGGTGGGGTATATATTAATTTATATACACATTAAAAATACTGAAAATATAAGCTCTATAAGTTCCCCCAAACATAGCACTTAGACTCCTATGTTTGTGTGAACTCAAAATAAATTTCCAATATAAATTCAAAAAACTTTTCAATGAATATCTCAATGGTCGAAATCAAGTCAACCAAATTATCTTGTATCTTCATCAAAATAAATTATAAATTTTACATATTTTCATTAATTCAAATCTAATTTAATTCACTCTTCTATGCATATGGATGTCCACCTCACCTTTTTCTCTCTTATCACATAATTGTGTTTTGAACAATGTTTTTACATCCTAATAAATGAAAGGGTCACCATAGGCTTGAATTTTTTTAAATATCTAAATATTTGAGTGAAAGTGTTACATATATTACGAGTAATTAAAAAGGATTATTCTATGGATTTATGGTTTTTTGGTTTCAAATTTCAAAAATTCTGATGCAGAAATAGTTGACAATGTTCATGTTGAAGGAAAATTTTATGATTCCAGTTTTCACTTAAGTATGGTGTTCTAATATTTATGAATTTAATAAAATAATATTTGAAACAAATTCAAGATTTCTTCCATATTCAACATATATCATATTTAATTCATTTGGAATGGTTTAATACTTCCATAACAAAATTTTAGAATTTCGTTTTTCAAAAGCTCCTGAAGGGCACAAATTTGTTTCTATAGATGCATCAGAAAGGCACAACTAACTTTTTCTAGAAATAAATATAACAGAAAATATTCTAATAGAAAAAAAATTTAGCATTAACCACATCTCTTTAGTTTTTTTTATTTTCCACCCAATGTAGCACCAAATCATATTACACACCACAAGATATCTCCTCCACACCTATGATTTACCAAAATCATGAAATATACATATATAGAAGGTTGCATAGATAAAATGGATTGTATTGTGGATTTCTAAAAACCTGTTAATGGATTCTATGGTTTTAAAATGTTAAAAGGTATAGGTATTGTAAAAATAAAATGTTTTCTCTTGAAATTTGAGATTTAAATCAAAAATGAATTTCCTCAATTATTTTGAACACACATTCCTTAAATATCATATGTTTTGAAAGAAACCTACTAAGTTATAGTTAGAAAATTAATTTTTGGTTCACTCAAGAAGTGATGTAATTTGGAAGAATATATAAAATTTTTTAGAGTCCTCATAGATAAGTGATTTTTAGCTTTTTAGAACATTCATGACATGGAATTAAAAACGTTAGGGGTATTTTCATGAATTTCTACCATTTGAATCTGAAAAAATAACATTTAACAAAAAATTTATGTATAGTTTTTTGAATGAAGTTCTTTTCCTACATTGAATTTTTTATTAAATTTAAAAGTTAATTACTTTTAATATCATATTTTTTTTGTAATTTTTTTAAATAAAAAAAATTCAAAATAAAAATATAAAACAAAAATTCATAAGAAAACACACAAAAATTTAATTTACCAAATTTTGTTCCGATACCGTAAGTATTTTTTACAAGTTCCTAATTTTATTTATATAATATGAGAACTCAAAATCAGTAAGATAATAATTTTAAAAAATAGGAATGAAAGGGACAATCTGGATTTTATTGAGAAATGAAATACCTAAGATATCGACCTAAAAGATATAGCTTAGAAAACTATATTAAAAAAATATAAAAACTCTTAAAAATTTATTTGAAACCATGAAAGAAAAATTAAAAAGGGGTCTGGTAAATGAATCTCAATTTGAACCCTCAAGTAATTTCTAGGACTTCACTGCCGCTAGTCACAATATTCCAACCAGTCATCCCTAATCCAATAATTGGTAATATTTCTTCCTTATAAATCACCAAAATTAAAATTTTCTAATTTTCAACTACACACAAAACATGTAGAAACTAGAAAAAAATTTCTTCATGTTCCCCTAAAAGAATTTCAAGTTTCAATGATGTAGTTGAAGAGGGAACACTATTTAAAATAATATTTCTAATAATTTATCCTCACAAATCACCTCCAAAGGTTGTTAAGAGTTAATTATAGTATTTTTTCATCTAAACATTAGTTTGAAAAATTATTTATTCATTGAAATATAGTTCGATACCCCCATCCTTAAACAAACCAATGCACTCTTGAATTTGTAAGTCTAATCTTTCTTCAATTCAACCATTACTTATTATTTATCTAAAAAATAATTCCACTAAATATGAATGGGAACTAAATTTATATAACAAAAAATTGTTAACACTTTATTTTAAAAACAATCTAAAAATATTGATCAAAATTTGAGACATGTCCCTATGTATTATCATGTTACAGATCAATCTGGGAGTAGAAAATAATTATTTTTAAATTAGGTAGCACCTCAGGTTTCCCTAAATTATCTTAAAATATGAATTTATTAAGGGTTTATTCCTCTTTATCCAAGGATTGATACAGCAGTTGTGAATTTTAAATTTAAAAAAGAGGGGTTCACATGAAATTTAATTTTCAAAAAAGTTATCCTAATAATCATTCCAAAACTATTTTTTTCTAAAGATATAAATTGTTAAATAAGTGAATATTTATTCCATTTAATTTTATAAACAATATTTCAATTCATTTTTTAAATTTCCCATAAAAGGTTATTCAATATAAAAAGCATGTTAGATAATATTTTCCACTTCTTGATATACTTTTTGAGATTTTGACTATTTTAACCGGTTTAAAGTAGTAGAATGAATCTTAGCTTGTTTTCTTACTTCATAAATCATAGAATCTCAATGTTGCAGCAACAAATAATTTCAGTGGATCATGAGATTAGTTTCATGAATCATGAAATATTTTTACTTATTTCGGAAATCATTTTTTGGAATTGAGATTTTAATTATTATTTATCACTGTAATAATTAAATTGTTGACAATTAGGACAAGTATAATAGTAGAGGATTTGAAAATCCATTATTTCAAAGCCTCTTAATTTGTATCTAAAAATAAAAGAAATTATAATAAAACAACTGATATTCCAATTATGAAATTCCCATAAAAGAAACAAAAATTATGCTAAGAGGTTATAAGATAAGTTTTGAAACTCTCACTTGGTTAATTTTTTTAAATTTGAAAATAAAATTGTAGATTTAAAATAATAGAAAAAAATTAAATGCTATAAAAATCATACTATAACTAGAAATTATAGTTATAAATTAGAAATCATAAGCATGATCGACATAAATAGATTAGATAAAGGCAGTAACTGTGGATAAATATAAATATTCAAAAACACATTTTATCCTTATTTAAAATTGTATTATAATAATTTTTTCTAAATATATACTCGATGAAATAAAATTATTAAATTATATTTCTTAGAAACATTATAGATATCTCAAATATTTTTTGTATCTTCTTATGAAAGAGATCCAATTTTCCAAAGAACCCAGAACAACTAAAATTATTGAAATTCTTGTTCTCGATGAGGAGACCTCTACCAAATAAGTTTCAATAACAAGACACCTACTTTACATTCATAATTTGATAAAAAAATCTAGAAAAAATATATAAAATTTTAATAAATAAATACTGTGGACACTTTAATTTTAGGGAACACATTCTAGAATAATTCAAAAGGGAAGAGTTTATAATGAAATTGATAGAATCAAAAAGTAAATACCTTAACATCTTGAAAGAACAATGCCACTTAGAGTTAAGACCTTAACATATTGATTAAATTATTCATAAATCCAATTGTATATATATTTATCTATAGTACAACCCAATAATTAAATACAACCATCCTTTAAATTGAATGGAGATACTTGAATTTATAAGAAAAAGGGGTGGTTGATTATCTATTTTGTTTTTTTTCGTCTAAATTTTGGATCCATTTAGATATAGTTTGAAGGAAAATATTGATGAGACCTTTTCATTAATGTTGATGAAAGAATTTTTTATTTAAAAATAAAATATTTTTTTATATATAGACTCATGGATAAATTTTTTTATCCTAATAACTTATGTAATATTTTTCTATTTGTGGTGTCTCATTAACGTTCTCTATTTTCCTTGCCCAATGACCACCTTAATGAGAGAGTTTTTCCTTGGTTTTAAATAGATGGATTTTTGTTTGATGAAACTGTCTTTTATAGCTAGAATAACCACATTTGGTAACTTTTCAGATGATTTATACCTCATCTAATGACGATGACTCAATTATAATTGAAAAAATCATATCTAACATGGGTAATTTTTTTGGGCTCCAAATGGTTGATTTAGCACATGGTCCATTAAAAAAAGTTCAAGGTCACATCAAAATAGTTCCTATAAAAAACATTATTTCAAAAATTGGATAATATTTTTAAAATTTATTCCAAAAATATGGAAGTTATAAAAAGCTGATGAAATTCCATAATTAGGGAATTAGAAAATTCATGCTAAAAATGTCTCAAAATATCAAAAAAATGATGAAATTTCATGTAAAATAATATATTAGTGGGTATATGTTCATTGATATATATAATATATAATTAAAATGTTTGAATATACTATAGGGGTCCAAAATTACTTGGTAAAAATAAATAAAACAAGAGAAATGTATAAAACCACATCCCAACTTGAAAAATTGGAAATCAAAATTTACGAACTAAAGAAGTTTCTTGAAGAAATAAGAGAATGAGGGGATGTCTTACCATTAGAGGGAACATATAAAATCGTGGGAAGAGGTTATCATTATATTTAAGACACCTTTAATGAGGTATTGGAAAGGATGGATATAGTAACTTCATAATCCATTGGTTTTTTTGAAGAGGAATAGGAGATTGGTTGGGTTTTTAAAGAAATAGAGAGTGTCATTTTTTATTAAGTTTTGAACATAGGTTGTCGACTCTATATGATATAGTAAAAAAACCTTACTATAGTATTTCCAAAGGAATCCCAAAAATATTACTAGTTTTCATGATATAGTAATATTCTGAATTGAACATATTAAAATAAATCTCTTGGGGATGTTGAAGTAAGTGATGTTTATAAATAATATATTTTAATACCATAAAATATATACATGTTTTTGGGGAATAATTAAGGGTTTATAAAATTAATCAAATAAATTAAAAAATACATGTCTTTAAAATATAAAAATAATTTTTATTGTGGATAATATTTATAGTATTTATTAAATCACTTTTCATATTTTATGATGTCATATTACATACCTCATATTTATATCATATTTTCTTTTTCCCTAAAATTAGAACGGCATAGAAAATTATGAAAAATTAAAAATTGGATAATTTAGATGTTATACTATCAAATATAATATTTATTTTATTAAAATAATTATCCAGATATGATAGTTTACACATTTATATAAAAACCATAATTTTCTAATTTTTTTTGATGAATATAGTTTTTTGAATGTTATAAAAATTACATATGACTTCATAAAACTATATTACAGTTTATTTATAAAAAATATTATTTAACTATAAAATTCTATTATAATACAAGTTACTTAAAAAATTCTTAAATTAAATAAAATAGTTTCTTAATTAAAACTCCATATTTTCCAAAAATACAATTTTGTGCTTCATCCTATCAAACTAAATTTTTTATCTTGAATATTATTTAATAATAAAAAAGTAATGAAAATTCATATATATAAAACATATTTTAAAAAAAACGATATAAAAATTTATACAGTTAGTATCTAGATACATGACCAGGTATTACATGTGAATATATCCTATGAGTAGGGTTTGTGGTGATGAGATTTTATTAAGGACATTCAATGAACAGTGTCTGAAAAATGATCTTGATGATATTTAACATTGTTCATATATTTATGCACACATACATTTGTTTTTTAATATCGTATTGTTATTGGTCAATGGGAAATCCTATTGATTCTATCTCCCTCATGATATTTGATTGATGGGCCTCATAGGGTATCATCCAACTAGTTGAGGCCATCATTCCTTCCTTTTGTGTCAATTGGGATTTACCATATCTATTAATATAATAATAATGATGGTCACAATTCAATGAACATATTATTAATGATTATGATTTTTATTGGACTTTTAAATATGACATACCATATAACAGTAAAAAATTAGCAAAGTAGCACATGTTTTTTCTATAAATACATTACATAAAAATGAATTTATTCTTATAAAAAAATAAATTTCATTTCTAAATATTTATGCTGTTATATTATTCCACTATTAACAATTTCTCTTCGGAAATTTTTATTTCATACACTAAAATAGACGAGGTTAGTTCTCTTTCATCAACAACCAGTTCCCTTGTCCATTCCTCAAACTTGTGGTTCCTTCATAACAATTATACCTAGTGGGTTTTCTTGTTTCATAGTGATTTTTCTCTGCGATAAAATATATTTAACAGATAATCCTCATATGAAAGATCATTCTATAATTGAATCCCTTATAGATTCAGTACCTGTGGGGGGTTTGGAATGTAATTCCCTAAGATAGATACTTTTAACACATCATGTACTTGAGATACATTTCGTGGGAGTGCTGGTCGATAGGCCATACCTCCGATATGATCAAGGATCTCAAGGGTTCCCATGTATCTATGAATATTCTTTCTATTTTTCCCAAACTTAATGAATTTTTTCCATGAAGATATATAAATTAAAACTATATCTAACAACATACTCCTAGTTCTGTTAATAACTCTATTCACATCTTTTATAGAAAATATTTGAAGATTTCATATGAGGAAAAATAGTTTGAACTTTCTTTTCCATTTCATGGATATTATCAAATACCATCATCATATACTCTTAAAATATATACCAAAAATTTGGTGTCCAACACCAATTCCCATATAGATCCAAAAAAGGTTCCATTTTAATGCCTTAATGAGAAATGTGGTTATATGATAACTCCACTAGGGTAAGGTGATCATCTTTATATCCTTTTAAATATATTAAACATGATATACACATATCCTCCATAGTTTGTATATAACTTTCAGACATACTATCCATATAAGGGTGATATTTAGTTTGGATTATTAGTTATGCTTCCAAGGTTGACGAAGGACTCTTCAAAACCTCAAGGTAAACCATAGATCATGATCGAATACAATAGCGAGTAGAGAACCATGAAGTCATCCCACATACCTTATGTATATCATAGTGATTTTTTCAAGAGAGATATCTTCCATGATAATTATGAAATGTGCTAACATAGTAAGGTGATGGACCTTTACCTAGATGGTGATGTTGCCTTTGGGTTTGTTGGGGAGTCCTATGACAAAAATTCATGGTTATGTTTTTCAAATTTCACAATAGTTTATGCAATGATTTGATCATACCCTTGGAATTTTATCATTCTGAAATGACTTATTATCATATTAATAATTGATATAAAAATTCTAAAATCTCCCTCTTCATGTTATCCCACTGGATGTTTTTATTTAGATCTATTAAAATATTAGTGCTTCCCTGATGAATTGAGAGGTATGACCTATACCAATAATCTTGAGTTTCCCTCTTTATTTATATCTTCTATGGGACAAAAATCCATTTCCTAAACCTTATAACTCTATATTTAGACAAGTTGAACTTGAGAATATTCTTTCCTTTTTTATTTATCACATTATAATCTTTTTGGGCATCTTTAATACCCTCAAGAATGGATAGTTGAGTTGTTATTTTCGAAAGGTGAAAAAATGATCATTTATTATTTCTATGTCCACACTTTTGATGTTAAAAAATATTAGACACCTTTTAATCGTCAACATGAATTGAGATTTGGAATCCTTTATAATCAAAGGATCCACTAAATTGTTTTAATTCGTAGGATTATAACAGATTGAACAATCAGAACACCTAATGATATCTGACCACGTTCATCGGTTCATATTGAGATAATTTTTTGTGAATATAAAATTTTGGATTTTATGATCTATATATATGTCACACTTCTACTTGTATAGATAATGTTACCAAAATATTATACTAGATGATCTCTATATCCAATTCTAGGTCTTGTGTTGGGTAGTCTTTCTGAGGGATCATTAATTAGTGGGAGGTATAGGCCATCACTTAATCATCTTTGATGAGTAAAAAATCAAATAAATTCTTATAAACATAGTTATATATAATAAATCCTTCCCATATGGTGGGTAATCTGAGAGCAGGTACAATTATTAGCTTTTTCATAAACTCATTAAATCTATATTCTCATTTATCATTATTGGAAAACATTACAATTTTATAAGTTAGATTTTTAGAGGTATTGAAATTTATAATAAGATTATCAAAAATCAAAGACAATACCTATATAATTAAAGGAAATTAAATTTTTATACCACATATGTTTGTCTTAGTCATCCTTCAATTTCCTTTGTTTTTAGTGGATCCACAGATAACCCTTTTCTAGTTATAACATTCCCCAATAGGATTACTTTCTCCAAAAAACTCAAATTTACTATAATATACATATAAATATTCATTCCATAAGTACTTAACTATAATATATAAATGACCTTCATGTTCCTCCATTCATTTGGATCACATAATAACAACATATATAAATACTAACATAAATTTCTCAAAGTAATCCCTAAATACTCTATTCATCAACTCTATAAAAATTACTAGAGAATTAGGGTGTCCTAATATATGAAATTTCAGAGCACATACCATTTATAAAAAGAAATCATGGTTATATCCCCCATCAACTCTTTTTCTATGTAAGATCCTGATAAATGATCCAGCATAGAGAATAAATAGAATCCACGTAGCTGAAAAAACAAGTTATGAGTCTAAGGAAGATGATACTTGTAATTTACCGTTATCTTGATGATCCCATGATAATAAATGAAATGGAGAGTTGAACCATCCTTACTTTTGATGCAAAGTATTAGAGAACCCCATCGTAAAGAAATTGGTTATATAAAACCAGTATTTAAATTCTCCAATAATTATTTCTTCAGCTCCATAATTTTACAAATTTTCATTATATATGGAGTAATGGATATTGGAAAATTTGTTTTTATGATATGAATTTGGAAATAAAGATCTAATATAGGAGGAAGAATAGCCTTGTTGTTTGGAAAGAATTCAGAAAATTCACTCATAACAGGAAAGTCTTTATGAAGTAACTTTTCCTTGGTTTCGTTGATTTGAACACGATATGATTTATCATAAGAAAAAAATATCCATTACTAATATAATTAATCCAAAGTAGATTCATCATCCTCCATATAATTTTATATAATTGAAGAATGATTTTTGATATGTAGGTTGAATTCATTAGATTGGAAATTTATTTTTTCTATAAATAAATAAAGCCAATCCATTCTTAGAATATAATTATTTCTACTAAGTGGAGTTTCAAAATGTTTCCATGGAAATTTAGTCCATAAATTTGGATAGGGGATGATTTATATTCATGTGATGAATCAGTTGACATATTTTATCTCTGCACAAAAAACCCGAATTCAATGTTTTATGGTAATATTTAAATTGTTCTATCAAACAAATGTGATTTATAAGATTTTAAAGAAAAATTCTTTATAAGACTTCATTCAATATTTGATTATGGTTCTAATAATTTTCTTCATAAAAAATATAATCATGGATTTGAATTTTTAGACCATTAAAAAAATAAT
Organism: Viscum album; assembly: GCA_963277665.1. Lineage (NCBI taxonomy): Eukaryota > Viridiplantae > Streptophyta > Magnoliopsida > Santalales > Viscaceae > Viscum > Viscum album. Next base: position 633,124,215 of record OY728161.1, read on the forward strand.
ATTGGTTCTATGATTTTTTAATGGATAACTCGTAATTGACATATTGTTTATAACCAATGGATTTTAATGTTTCAGTCAATGTTATCCATTTTTTATTTCTTGAAATTTATTCTTATTTTAAGCTTCGAATTAAAAATGATTAGTAATGATATTGTAAATTATCCAAGGAATATACCCTTGTTTTATCAAACTAAATGGGTAGAAAGGTCCTTTTTTGTGCACCCAGTGAAAATCTTGTCAATCTAAATGCATTATTTTTCGAGGTTATTACCCCAAGAAACAACTATTCTAGGGCCACACCCAATTGTAGTATCTATAAATGGATGTATTTTCTTGGAAGTATCTTATATTATATACCAAAATTTAGTGATGTTTATCTATGTTTAGTATTATCCCTAAGACTTTTTCTAGAGTTTCCAAATCATAATTCCCCAAAATAGCCAGCCTTTACTCTAATACCAATGATGAAAACCCATTTCAGTTATACACATTATTTAAAGATTTATTACATAATGATACCCTAAAAAACCATAAAAGACTACGAGGCCTAGTTTCTTTGGGAAATTATGTACATGGAATGATAAATTTGACGATGGTTATAACATCATTTTTTTAAAAACTCTGAAACATACCCCCATATTCCATGTATTTTCTAAAACTGAATATGATTACCTAAGAATTTATATAATAAAGGGATGATCTATAAATACATGTAATAAATATAAAACATAATTAATGGAAATTATGTACATAGGATCAAAGTTTCATACCAAGGTAAAATATGAGTGGTGAGAATAAAAGTTTTGAACTAATATGCATGATATAACATGATAACATAAATGAAACATAGGAATGAGAACAGAACCGTACCGATGACATCAATAACATAATTAATTGAAAAATAAGAAAAAATCATAAAATATAATTCTTAATATAAACTACTATGATCCATACATCTAATCTCTTATGATAAAAATGTTACCAAATGCATTGGAGGAATATATAATTTCGGGACCACCTGTCACTTTCATATCAAATAAATGCTTTAGTTCACCACATAGATTATACAATAGAAGGAAGTTTTTCATAAATTTTATCTGCATGAATATTTTATATGATTTAAATAAGTTTAAATCTAAAATTAATTATGTATAGGTAAAACTTGGAGAATACCCTTGAGTTGAAATAGAAATAGGTTTTTACTACAAAAAATGATTGACTTGGAAAATTGTAAGATAAGTTTGACTACATAACAGGTGTTCATAAATGTTTATATTAGGAGTGAAGGGGTGGTTAAGGGGTCCCTCATTATAAGTGAATAACCATAATTGTATAATTTGTATATAAACTCATATCCCTTATTGAACAATAGAAAATAAAAGGTGTGACATAAAAAAGAGATTAAATAAATTGAATAAGGAGAGGATCCCTTACCTTGAGAGGTCCCTTTTATGAACATTATTGGATATTATTAAGGGATTGGGGACACTTTGGGATGTATATAGAGATATAAGGGTAGATAAGTTCTATGATTAAAGTTTTTTTTGTGAAGAGTAATGGGGGAGTGGTTGGGGTTTTATAGAAAAATTGGAGGAATTATTTAGTAATTTTCAAACATAGATTTTTGACTCTATTTGAGAAAGTAATAAAAAATATGAATTACCATGGTTTCTAAAAAATTGGATTGGTTTTAATTATATAATAACTTTAATAATATAAATGATTAAACTGAATCCCTTTGTGAAGTTTTAGTGTTTCATATTTATAAATATTTTATTTTTAAACTTTAAAATATAGTATTCTTGGGAGGATTCCTTAAGGTATTATACATTTGATAATATTAAATTAACGAAAAGATATTTTAAATAAGAAAAATAATTTTGTACGTGGATAATATTTATAATATTTATTACATCACTTTTTTAATTTAATGATGTCATAATACATACGGTATATTTATAAAATTCTTACATTTTACCTAAACATTTCACTATCTCAAAAAAATTGATACACTCACTATTTGATAAATTAGATATGATGATTTCAAAAAAAAATTATTTTATCAATATAATTATATAAATAAGATAGTGTTTAGTTTTTAATCAATAATCACTATTTACTAAAAAATATTTGTATTTTAAAAAAAATAGTTTTCTGACCCTTAAAAAATAATTTGTATTCGTAAAAATATATTGTTATTTACATTTATAAATTTTTTAAAATAAAAATAGTTTTTAAAAAATAATTTATTAAAAACTATTATTGAATTATGAAAAATTGTGCCTTGATTAAAGAGGAATATTTCAAAATAAAAAATTGATTTGTGTTACATCATTTCAAAATAAAAATTTTCAATCATGTTATTTAATAAATATAATGAAATAACAAGGGATAAATGTCATTTTTAATTTATTAAAAATTTAAATATAAAAAATCATAACATTAACGTCTAAATACATAACCCATTATAACAAAAACATATGCCTTAACAGTAAGGTGTTCGGTGTTGAGATTTTCTTAGGGTGGTTCGACAAACATGGTTTGGGACATAGTCTCTATGAGCTTGAAATTCTTTGATTAATGGGTTCTCTCATGGATTAGTTCTTTAAATATAATATTAGGCTGGGTCTTGAGATATTCCCAATGATGCTATCTCCATTTAAATATATAATAAATCAGTTTCATAGGGTGGGTTCCAAGTATTCGAGTCGATAAATCATTCATTTTGTGTCAATTTCAATTTATTATAACCGTTTATATACTAATAATAATGGTTAATTTGAAAATGGTATTTTATCAATGGTTATTATGTATAATGATCTTTAAAATTTTATTGACTTCATAATGATCCCAAAATAAAAAAGGTTATGTATTTGTTTTCTCTATCTACATTACAAATTATGGAATTTATTTATTTAATAAAGGAATTTAATTTATAAATGTTTAGGTCATCACATCATACATAATACATTAATTCATATATTGGGGAAAATAAAAATATATAAAGGGGGAGCTCAGATACTCAGTAAGGGTAACCGTGAATGATATCAATTTATAATCATAAACGAGGACTTGTTAAGAATAAGGGTATGAAAACAAGAGCATAACAATATAAAATAATCCCCAAATATTCATAAATCATAACAATGAGACCTAGAATAATGGTCTGGAAATTTAGAAGATGAGAATCATAAGAAAATCACATGGCATGGGGACATAACAATGTAACATAATCATATCATAAGATAGTGACATAAAATGTGTCATAATCATATAAATCAAAGGTAAAGGATACCTGTAAAGACTTTCATAGAATAATAGGATTATGATAACCACTAATGAACCTTATTTGGGATTTGGAAAGCCACCTGTTATCCTCTCTGGCCATTGGCTAACCACCTCTATACTCTCTTTGGTATTTGGATAACCACTCATATACCCTTTGAGATTTAAACCATCAATCATTACCAAATTAATTGGGATTCTCTAACTGAATCACACGTCACATAATCATAATAAATTCATATGTATTCCATAAGATTATAAAAAATTTATCATTTCATCCCTTTATAACCCATGGAAAAGGATATGTTTCATAATGATTTCATTATCTTAATGATAGAACATCAAAAAAATGTATTATGATGATACCCCATGATGAATATAAACCATTAATGTATAGTTAAAATGATGAAAAATATATTCTAAAAGAAAATTTAATACATTTCTTATGAAAATAAATGAGAAAATACCCTATTTTTGATAAATATTTAACAAAAAATTTCATATTATTTATAAAATTATTTAATTAGAAAACAAAAATTGAAACTTATAAAGTAAACTTCAATGTAAACAGTGGAAATAAAAGTTAGAAAATGTTTTTTGAGGTAAATTTTAAAACATAGATTCCTTTCACATTTTTATTGTAATATGTAAAAAGTAGTTCATTTGAAAAATAAAAGGAATATTCCGTTTTAAAATACGGTAATGAAATTCCTACATACTAAAATTATTATTTGAGTAAAAAGGTTATGTTTTCCATCCCTGTCTAGGTTTGATTGTTTTGACCCTTAAAACATTTTCATAGTCTAATCATATACAGAATATAAATAATTATATATAAATAATATTTAGTTTTTATATATACTTTTATTACTATTCATAAAAATTTGGGGTGAAAAATGATTTTTCATACATTGTAGAGATTGTAGTCAATACGTATGCATGGGGGCTGTTTCCTGTTTTTTATGAATGAAAATAAATAGAGGTAAAAAATAATTAAATATTAAGAAATAAATATTATATAATTAATATAATATATAAACAATTAATCAATCCTAATTACTATAAATTTAAAATTAAAATGAAAAACTAATCAGATCACTTCATGGGGTTGGTAGTCAACATGTGTTCATGAGAGACACTATCTTATTCTAATAGATATCAGGGTAAAATGGTAGATAAATTTTTATATATTTATCCAAAATCATATTTTTGTTATAAAAATTTTATACATCTATTAAATTTATCTATATAAACATTTAAGAGATATATTTCTATAAAATAAAATAGACCACTTCATGAAGATAATAACCTATACGTACACACAATCAATGTTTTTATTTTACATTACAAATAAAGAAGGTAGAAAATAACTATAAAAGTCATATAATGATATTTTTAGTATAGTAAATATTATCATGTAATATTTTTCATATGGTTATATAATATTTGGATTATATATAATGGTAAATATACTTGAAAATGATTGGTAAGAACATATAATTCTTATTTGAGAAACCACCATTAAATATCTTCCTAAGGACCCTTGGGTTTGTCTTTTAAGAGATGATTCACATCTAAGACATGGATAAAGAAGTTGAAAACATATTATTTTAGACTTTAGTTGAGATAATGGAATCAAGAGGTGTGGATAAGATATGAGAGATATTCCCTTTTATAAGTGAGGGGAGTGGAAAATGGTAATTATTAAGAATAATGAAATATAATAACGTCACACTTAGGGTAATGTGGGTGAAATGTGATAAATTTAAAATATACAATCATATAGTAATGATATAAAGTCAAATGATAGGATGTAGGAATGTTTTCAGTCTATTTTAACCATTATCTATTTTCCTTAGCCCCTGGTTGACCCCTTTTATCCTTTACTGAAGTAAAGAATTTCACCTTAGTTACTATTCATTATAAACAATAGTTAAAGTGCCCTCATTAAATTTTTTTGAAATTTTGGTTCCAAATATGGAAATTTTTTATCAAATTGAATTTAAATAGATGTAATAAATATATTTAATGTAGGCAGGTAAAATGTTATGAAAATAATTTATATAAAATTAATTTTTAGTCAAAAAATTGAATTTATGCACATTCTATACATAATAAAAACCATTATATGAGTTTCAATATATTATATTGAATATAAAATCTAAATATTTAATTAAAATTATTCAAGAAAAGTGATGACTTTAATTTATTAAGAAAAAATACATTTCAATCAAAAAATATTTCTTAGAAAAAAAAATATTTTTTAGTTTAAAATGTTTTTGTATTCAATAATAACCAATTAATAACCGATGAATACTTTTTCCTCAAGTGTAAAATAATAAATTTTAATTATTTATTTGGTCCTATTCATGACCTCCAATCTAACAGATATGTAATAACTAAGACATTTAATAATAATATTTTAACTGTACATAACTATGTGATTAAAAGAGGAGTTTCATGTAATGATATATATCAGTGACATGCAACATATTTAAAGAGAAATATATCATAAAATATTGGGGTGTCACAGCCATAAATCAAACTATTTTCCTTTTCATGTGGAATCCCCATAACTCATCCTTACCTTGGCTCTCACTAGTGGATCAAATACATTTCTAGTGGATTACATGTGTATTCTATATTATAGGAATCAAACTCGAGAATGATGGGATTATACATATAAGTACCTATTTATTGTTATATAATTCATTTCTGGAGCCAATAGTTTATCATGAGCATGTCCCTTTATGGTTTATCTAATTATTATTAGAGGTGTTTTATTTAAAAGGTGTACACTTATAAACATGTATTCTATATATCCAATTTTTGTTGGATATTTAAATTTATGTTTAATTTGTTAAATATTTATGTTTTATATATAATATTAAATATTTTACATTAATCTAAATATGGCTGATTTTTATTATATCAATTTTTTAGTACCATTCATTATTAGATATTTTTACCATTATGTGACAACATTATATTAACCCTCTCTTATAAATCATTATGGTTGATTATATTATATCCTTAAATATATATGCTTTTCTTAATTTTATTTAAATTTATAGTGAATTTTATTGTTGAATTTGTAATTATATATCAGGTTACTTATTACTATCCATATGTTTCCCCATATTGTGTATTCAGTTCGCGCATATTTTGTCATGGGATTAAATAAAATTATAAAAAAGTATATAGATATTAATTTTTAAAGTGGTATATTTTAAATTTATTATTTTCATCTTATGAAATATTGGAATTTCTCTACTTCTCTTGAATTGTATTTTTAGATAGATGTTCAAAAAATCGTTATCTTTTATAAAAAATGTGTTTTTTATTTTCAAAATAATCAATGTGATTCATTTATGTAATTTTAATCTTATAATAGAAATAAATGATTGTTTTTAGACATTGTAATTCAAAATTGATTTTTCGAGAGGATTATAAAATGAATTTCATAAAATATTTTATCAGTTGAATCACACTAAGTAATTTCTCACAGCCAACAAATATATATGAGTGTGTCTATAGGCATAGAAAATCTTATAGGTTTTGGTGGAAAGTATCTTATTTATTTTTTGTGATGAACCGTACAATACTATAATAGATGCCTTCATCCAGAGACCTATAGCCATGGTTAACCAAAATTGTATCCACTACTGTTTATGCCCAAGGTATGGGCATAAATTAGATAAAACCATGGCTATAGGTACTATTTGTAGCCAAGTTATATTAAACTATGGCTATGGGGTTTTTTGGTCCAGGATATTACCACCATTTTAGAAAACCATGGATATATGTCCTTGTATATAACCATAGTTATTGAAAATAGTGGCTATAGGATTCCTGCTGAACCACGAGAAAAATATTTCCCCATAATAAATTCATTAGAAGACCCATAACAACTGTTTTCTAACTATTTATATGGTCACTAAATAAATATATATTGAAAATACATCCATTAATATTGAATATTTGATTTTGTGTAGAAGTTACATGATTGGTGTCGAAAGCAGAGGTCTAGGGGTTAAAAACAGATTGCTCACATTTAATTTAGATAATAAACCCATGGATTATGTTGAAACCATTGAAATAAGGCTTTATCCACCATTTCAAATAATGGATAGAGACCTATTTACATGGATTGAATCCATTGATATCGAACTATTTCCATAATTTCAAATCATAGTTGTAGCCATATTTCCATGTTTTCAAAAAATGGACATAACCCTATTTTCATGGTTTCAAACCACAAATATAGCCTTATTTTATGATTTCAAACTCTTTCTACTATGATGTTGCCATAGTTTCAAACTATGGCTATATATTTGACCCTCTAACCCAGTGAAAAGGTTCTAGAGCTATCTAGATGGTGGATATAATAAATAGCCATAGTTTTTACATATATATACATGGTTTTAAACAATTTATATAAAAATATTTTCTGGTCGTGTATGTTGGTTGTGGAGTAGTTATTGGTGATGATGATCAGTTTTTTGACCACTTGTCAAAATGATATTGTTTTTATCTATTCTAGGAAATTATAGTCATCTCAATTATTATTTTATTGTCCAATTCACCCAATAAATTATTGGTTTTCATTTAAATATTTTCATGTTATGTATTCTCTTGATGATTATTACATTTGAAATTATTTTTGATGTTTATATGGTACATGGATATTTATGTTTTCATAGATATTTAAATTAATATATTTAGGCATACATAGATTTCAAATGTACGAGTATGTCTTTACTAATTCTTAGTAAGATTCCTTGGGGTTTTAAATGATATATGTAGGGTTAGAATATTCCCAATCAGTTATATTTTTTGTCATTGAACTATTTTCTATCCTAGGGTGATCTAGAAGGCACCAGGAACAATGTGGCAAGCTATCCCATGTGACATGTAAGGTCTAATCAGTATAGTTCATTACAAAATAGTATCAATACCTTTTTTATCATAGAGTAATGGATATTTAGATATAATATAGTCCAAACATTGGGGGTTGGTCATGAGTATATTCCTAATCAAAAACTATTATAATGAGAGTTTAGTTTTTACGGGAAATCGATATGTGAGTCTTAATTATAGTTTTTTTCAATTTTTTGGTATACACTGATATCAATTTACATTTATTTTTCTTATATTAAAATTTTATGGGTTTTATGTGAGTTTTATTTTATTGGGGAGAAAATGGGAGGTTAACTAGGGTGAACGGTTATTGTGGATGGTGTAGAGAAAAATAAAAAGACCACGTATATGGTTCTAGAAACCTTACACTAATTATTGCATGGTTAGTGAATGGTCTGCTCAACTATGCATCATAACCATGAACCATCATAAAACCCCCCAACATATTTGACATGGAATATTTTGACATTAAAAATATTATCACTTTGTATCAAATATATTTGGGATAAAGTAAGGGGTGTTTTTGTAAAGTCCCAGGAATTTCAAGGGAATTTTTTTTCTAAATTTTCTTTGGAATTTTACAAGAACGCAGTTTCTGACGGTGCCTGATTCCGAGGCCCGGTGTGCCCGGAATCAATTTCCGAAGTTTGGCTTGGGTACGTTCAGTGAACGAACCAGCGGGTTTCTCTAACATTTGAACCGGTGCTCGGAATCGAATTCTGAGGGTACCGATGAAATCGCAGTGCCAATTTTTTCTTAGAAACACCTCTTTCGGAGTTGCATTTTCTCAGTTGTGCTTTTTAATTTTTGGGGTTTAAGTTAAGAAATAAAATAAAGTTGTATGACAATTTTATTTTATTTCACTTAAAGCCGCTTAAAGACCACTTAAAAGCTTCTTAAGCTGGGTTGAAGTGGATAGAGTGCAATTCAAAATATCCTACCCACTTGGTAGGATATTTGTGAGGTGGGGCCCACACAAGCCCCATCGTTTATTTTCTTCTTAAGTAACGCAACCGCACCCCCTATTAAAAGAAGTCAACCGTGCGTTTTTCTGGTTAAAAAACGTCCCAATTTAATTGGGCAGTTAAGTTTTACAATTAATTGTTCGTTTCTTATCTTTTGTTTTTCAAATTCTTAAGTTGATAATAAAATAAGTTGAGGACTTATTTTATTTTTGTTGAGGGGTTTGTGTTGTGTAAAACCTTTGGGAGAGCAGAGGGAGAATTCTTCATTCTTCGACGAAGAATGCGAAGAACGCGAAGAACGCGAAGAATGCTCCAACCACCGACGATGAATGCCAAACCCCCAGAGATCGACGATGTGACGCCGACGATTCACCTTCCGCGACGTTTCTTCCGCGACGAGAAAATCCGCGACGAACCCTCACTCAACAACTTTGACGAGGTAGGGGAATTTTTTTATTTTTTTGGTGTCCTATTATCTTTTAAGGAAAGAACATCGAGCGCGGACCAACCAATTCCAGGTTGATCCGCGGATCGTTCGTTCATGCGGATTTGATGTTGAGGATTATCATTTAATTTCTTCGTGATTTTTACCTTGACGATATTCATGAAATATGACCATATGCTATCAACTAACGAGAGGGGGCCGGACCACACAAACACGGCTGGCCCTCCTCCTTATCCTTGTGGGTTTCTTTTGTGGATTGAAATGAGGATGGCGCGGTGCCATTGCACCACGCGGAAACGTGCAGCAAGGAATGCGCAGCGCCGTCGCGCCGCGTCGGACAAACCCGAAGACATCCGCGGACGGAGTCGGGCCATGGTGAAGGGGCGCTGCGCCATCGCATCGCGCCAGAGAATCGTGAAGACGACACATTTCGTTTTAACGTGAAGATTGACGGGTGATGAAGAAGCAGGCCGCGAAGACGATTTGAGAGCCTCGCGGTGAAGATCGGTTCCCGGGAGGACCACTGGCGAAGACCGCACACAAAACGGACCACCGGAGCGCGTCTGGTGGCCCGCGGAAACTCCCACCGGCGCGCTGCCGGCAAAACCCGTCGCGGCTTCAGCCGCGGAGGTGACGCGGTTCCGCGGTCGCGCGGAACCGGTGGAGGGATGCGGCCCGACCGCTGCGTCCGGTTGACTTGGGGTGGCCCCACGAGGGGCCGCGCTTCTCATCCGCGGGGGCAGCGTGCCCCCCGCCCTCGGCTCGGCCGTAGCCGCCGAGCTGACCCGCCGGTTCGGCCGGGTCGCGCCTAGGCTGGGCCGGGTCGGACCCGGGTCGGGTCGACCCGGTTCAGGTGGACCCAGGGGGGGTCGGGCCGGGTCGACCCGGGCACAGACCCCCCGTTTCCGGACCTTTTTCTGTCTTTTGCTCATAACTTGAGCTATGGGCCTCCGAACGACTCGCCGTCAGCGGCAACACAATCCTTGGATCAAGACGGTCGTTTCGGAATATTGCACTCAAGGTTTCAGAGAACTTTGGGTTCGTCCGGGTTTGTTCGTACACGAAACCAACCGGGCCCTCGGAGCGGAAACGCTCGTATCTTGAGCTCCGGACGTCCGATTGACGGGCCATCAACGTTGATGGTTTTCCCTAAGTGAGAAGGATCTTTTGGATTACTCCGCTCGGGGTTTGGATGCCGTCGGAGTGCGGTTGGGTTGGTTCGCTCACGAAACCAACCGGGCCCCTGGAACGAAAAAGCCAATAACTCACAGACCTGACGTCCGATTGACGCGCCGTCTGTCTCATTGTTTTACTCTTGATGAGACGGAACTTTCGGCATGCTTCGCCCGAGTTTTGGATACAGTTGGATAGTGGCCGGGTTGGATCGCACCCAAAATCCCACCGGGCCGCTGGGACGGAAAAGCTGATATCTTTCAGACCAGACGTCCGTTTGACGAACCGTCAGCGGCGTTGGTGATCACGTTGAGAAATGGTCCCTATGAGTATACCCTATGAGAGTTCGGGGTACAGTTCAGATTCGGACGGATTTGGTTTGCTCACGAAACCAACCGGGCCCCAGGGATGAAAAGGCTAATAACTCACAGACCGGGCATCCGATTGACGCGCCGTCTGCTGCGATGATACCCCTGTGACGAGGCGGTCCTTTGGGATACTTCTTCGTGGGACTTTGAGATACTTGGAGTATCGACCTTTAGCTCGTGGAGCGGACCTTCCCGGAGACGAGCGTGCGGAGTATGAAGACCGTGTATCCGACTGAGACCTGACGACTGCTTGACCGACTCGACTTGGAGTGAGTCGACTAGCCCAGTGGACGGAGCACTACCTTGTTTGGGTGCAGACCCATGGCGGACGGAGCACTACCTCTGTGATAGTGCAGACCCGCGGTACTCGTCCGGAGAGTACCTCACCAGGCTACTAGGGGGTGTGCACTACTGTGTTTGGGTGGCATACCCCGGCGGGAAGCACTACTGTGTTTGGGTGGCTGGCCCGTGGTACTCAACATGAGGAGTACCACAACAGTCTTAGGTCAGTGAGCAGTACCTCGGAGTCGTGACAGGACCACTGTACACTCTAGAGACAGAGCTCTTCAGCAGTTACAGTTTAGATAATAAAAATCCTGGTTTGAGCTGAAGCTTTGACCTTTGTGTTTACCTCATGAATGAGATGGGTCACTTGATAACTTAGGTATATGTATGGGCATATACATGGGTAGTGGTTATCCGTTGATTTCATAATCCTTGTGTTTCCTCATGATTGAGATGGGTTACTTGATAACTTAGGTGTATGTATGGGCATATACCTAAGTGGAGGATATCTGTTGAGATCTTCTTTATGGTTAACCTTGTTGGTTTTAGTGAGACCTTGAGGGTCTCGGGGTCCCTACTGAGTATCGTTATACTCACCCCTGCACGGGATATGCCCGCATCTCATTGTGTTGGTTGCAGATGATAGGCAGTGCTGACGGAGGCCGAGTGTTCGAGGACTGGACAGTACCCGGAGGTGGACTACACGACGAGTCAGTGTCCGGAGGTGGACTTCATGGCGAGATGACACTCGGAGGAGGTTGACGGATGAGAGCACTGTGGAGGATATCTGTACCTACCCTTCAGGTAGGATTTGTGGTGGACGATCCAGGAGCTGTTCCATCTGTGCCTACCGTTCAGGTAGGATCCGAGTAGGACGACCCATGAGCCGCTTCTGTCCCTCAAGATATTGTCTTTTTTTGTTGTACTTTGTTCAGTTGTAGTTGTACTTTCTTTTGGGTTTGTATTCTGGCCCATTTACTTTCAGCACTTCTTTTTTTTGTACTTAGTGTTTTACTTCCGCTTGTACTCTGTGGTGTTTTGTTACTTTTATAAAGGCAATACCTTCCCAGTTATCAGGATTTACGCCTTTGGTGCTAGTCGCCAGCCCCTGGCCTATGGAAGGCGGGCTTGGGGTAGTCAAGGCATGAGCCCCGAGGACGGGTCGTGACAAATTGGTATCAGAGGAGTTCGGTTCTACCGCAGAACTTATAACTCTAATGTTTCTTTCTGTGAATCAATAGTGTTAAGAGTACCGAGTGTGGTTTTCAGTTCAGGGAGTCCAGTGTTGGTGCGGGCGGCCGACGTATCCATACACCAGGACCCTGACAACTGATTTCCGACTTTGTTCACGAAAACACTAATTGCGTGTGTGTTTCCAGAAGTTTTTAAATGTCAGCTCAAACCAGGTCAGCTCACCAGGTATAAACGTTTGACCATGTCACGTTGTTTCTTTCAGGATGCCTTTTCTCAGATGACCAGCTAGAGCCCAGAGGGAAGTGCGTACTAACGACTTGCCGAGCGACGAGGGTTCGGTACATGGACCTCTTGTAGTTGAGGCACCAGCGGAGGCACCAGCGGTACTACCATACGTTGCCCCACCGATGCCACCAGTCCTAGAAGTAGGCGATGCACGCCACTTGAGTGCGCTACACGAGTTCCAGCGCCAGAGGCCACCCTGGTTATGGGGAGAGACGGACCCACAGGCGGCTGAGGATTGGCTGGAGGATGTGGTGAGAGTCTTCAGGCTGGTGGGGACGCCGAAAGACCTCATGGTGATCTTTGCTACCAGCCTTCTTCAGGAAGCAGCAGGCAGGTGGTGGAGCCACTTGTTCCAGTTTTGCGACGGGATGGACTTCACATGGGAAGACTTCGAGACCTTATTCAGGGTGGAGTTTATGCCAGTAGCTCTACACCCCGAGCGTGTACATGAACTTCTGCCTTTGCCGTAGGGTTTTTGATCAGTAGCCGAATCATCTGTGGGCAGTAGACAGATAATGCAGAGGTCCAGGAGGACCAGACCAGTAGTTGGACGATCTCGGGTTTTAGGACCGGTGGTGCGGGGCACCCGGGGTGGGGTCAGATCCAGGCGTGCCAGAAACAGGCTGTGTTACTCCTGTGATGAAAAGGGTGACCTGGAACGTGACTGTCCGACTCCTCGTACAGTTGATTCATAGGCGTTGGAGGAGCCACTGAGGCAGAAACATCGATGAGTGCTTGAGAAACAGCCGAGCAGTGGACCAGGCAGTAGAGCTCCGGGAGCATGTGCACAGGAGAGGAACTAGTGGATACATCCTTTGTACTTCTAGTTCCATGTTGCTATTGTATTTGTGTCTTTGTATTATGAGCTGCAATAATAAAAAGACACCAACCTTTGTTTGCTTTCCTGTCTTTTTGTTTGGTTGATACTGAGTGGTCCCGATTAAAACTGTTGACTTGACCCTCACTTTCGGGATTTCTACTAGAAGGGACCCAGTGACCACACACTGATGCCGACAGTGTGACTCGACCCTTGGAGGCAAGAGTGACAGTTGGATCTCTTGGGAGTTACGTCGAGGCCTTACAACGTCATCCATGGCATGAATGCATCATTCATGTAGGGATTGACTGTATTAGGCAACGAATGTGGTTCATCCAGGGGATGAGACCAGGTTTCTCTTTTCGGCAAAGGAGAAATTTTAGCAGCTCTTCCAGATCATATGCAAAGGAGGTGCAGTTCATCCAGGAGTGGATGAAGACTGCACAGTGCAGTAAGAAACAGAAAACCGGTGCCAGTCTTAGAGACTCAGGCATGTTAAATGTTTCAAGAAGTGGAATCTTTAAGGATAGATGAGTCTGCGAAGCAGCAGACGTGGAGGCAGATCTAGGAGAGCAGTATGAGGTGGTGTACATCTTAACATGCTACAACCACCCGCCTTAGTTATTCCTGTCAGGCTCAGGGAGCTAGAGGGCGGAGGAAGAGTGTGGCTGCATGCGGTCAAGGATTGTGACCCAATGGCTCTAGAAATGATTCAAGGGACACTCTATGTCTACTACTAGCTACTGTAGTAATGGAAGTGGATATTAATCATTCCTTGCTTTCACAAATCTCGTTCCAGACCTAGAGTTTCCGATAAGACGTGGACTTGACCCTCAAGTCTGGAGATACCTTGGGAGGAGACTCGATAATCACACTTACGCCGACGGTGTAGTTTGACCCTCGAGGCGAGAGTTTTGGTTGGAATCTCTTGGTGGCAGTGTCGAGTCCTTATGACGTTGGTTTGAGTATGGACTGGGCAATCACAGTTCATACAAAAATTGATGGTATTAGGCAAAAAGGTTGTGGTTTAACCACGACGTCGGGATGGGTTTTCCTTGGTCGGCAGAAAGGAAACCCCAAACAGCACAGGATAAACTCATGCACAGTAGGGTGCGACCGATCACTCTTGAGTCGGTTAACTTTACCCTCGTGGCAGCAGTTGTTTTGAGTTTCAGTTATAGCAAGAATCGGAGACTTCTGGAGTTCGAGGATGACGATCACGTCCTTATACGAGTCTCACCTCGACGAGGTTTGCGGAAATGTGGCCAAGCGGCAAGTAATCTCCAAGGTTCAGCGGACCTTCTTAGGTCCTCAGTTGGGTAGGCGTGGTGGTTTACTGCTTGACCCATCCACCTCAGTTGCACCTGGTGCACGAAGACTTCCACGTATATCAACTGAGGAGATACGTGCTCGACTCTTCGCACATCATCGACCTCAGGAAGTTGGAGGTCGATGATAGGGCGACATGCACGAAGGTTCCAGTGGGGATCGAGGATCAACAGGGGTGGTCCTACGGGGACGATCGATTCCTTGGGTGCACTTTCTTTGACAGTACAGGGACCTCCAGGTGAGCACATGGGAATGAAAGGCTCAGATGCATGCTTTCTACCGCTTTAGTAACCTTAGTTTGTGATAAAGCTTTACGAGGACGTAAAGCCCTGAGGTGGGAGTAATGTAAAGACCCATAAATTTCATGGGAAATTTTTTTCTAAATTTTCTTTGGAATTTTACAAGAATTCAGTTTCTGACGGCGCCTGATTCCGAGGCCCGGTGTGCCCGGAATCAATTTCCGAATTTTGGATCGGGTACGTTCTGTGAACGAACGAGCGAGTTTTTCTAACTTTTGAACTGGTGCTCGGAATCGAATTCCGAGGGCACCGATGAAATCGCAGAGCCGGTTTTTTCTTAGAAACGCCTCTTTCAGAGTTGCATTTGCTCGGTTGTGCTTTTTAATTTTTGGGGTTTAAGTTAAGAAATAAAATAAAGTTGTATGACAATTCTATTTTATTTCACTTAAAGCCGCTTAAAGACCACTTAAAAAATGCTTAAGCTGGGTTGAAGCAGATAGGGTGAAATTCAAAATATCCTACCCACTTGGTAGGATATTTGTGAGGTGGGGCCCGCACGAGCCCCACCGTTTCTTTTCTTCTTAAGTAACGCACTCACACCCCCCTATTAAAAGAAGTCAACCGTGCTTTTTTCTGGTTAAGAAACGCCCCAATTTAATTGGGCAGTTATGTTTTACAATTAATTTTTTGTTTCTTATCTTTTGTTTTTCAAATTCTTAAGTTGATAATCAAATAAGTTGAGGACTTATTTTATTTTTGTTGAGGGGTTTGTGTTGTGTAAAACCTTTGGGAGAGCAGAAGGAGAATTCTTCGTTCTTCGACGAAGAACGCGAAGAACTCGAAGAACGCGAAGAACGCTCCGACCTCCGACGAAGAACGCTAATCCCCCAGAGATCGACGACGTGATGCCGATGACTCACCTTCAGCGACGTTTCTTCCGCGACGAGAAAATCCGCGACGAACCCTCACTCGACGACTTCGACGAGGTAGGGGAATTTCTTTATTTTTTTGGTGTCCTATTATCTTTTAAGGAAAGAACTTCGAGCGCAGACCAACCAATTCCAGGTTGATCCGCGGATCGTTCGTTCATGCGGATTTGATGTTGAGGATTATCATTTAATTTGTTCGTGATTTTTACCTTGACGATCTTTGTGAAATATGACCATTTTCTATCAACTAACGAGAGGGGGCCAGACCGCACAAACACGGCTGACCCTCCTCCTTATCCTTGTGGGTTTCTTTTGTGGATTGAAACGAGGATGGCGCGGTGTCGTCGCACCGCGCGGAAACATGCAGCAAGGAATGCGTGGCGCCGTCGCGCCGCGTCGGAGAAACCCGAAGACATCCGCGGACGGAGTCGGGCCATAGTGAAGGGGCGCTGCGCCATCGCATCGCGCCAGAGAACTGCGAAGACGACACGTTTCGTTTTGACGTGCGGATTGACAGGTGATGACGAAGCGGGCCGCGAAGACGATTTGAGAGCCTCACGGTGAAGATCGGGTCCTTGGAGGACCACTGGCGAAGACCGGACACAAAACGGACCACCGGAGCGCGTCCGGTCACCCGCAGAAACTCCCGCCGGGGCGCCGCCGACAAAACCCGCCGTGGTTCCGCGGCCACGTGGAGCCGGTGGAGGGACGCGGCCCGGCCGCCACGTCTGGATGACTTGGGGCTGCCCCACGAGGGGCCACACTTCTCATCCGCGGGGGCAGCGCGCCCCCCGCCCTCGGCTCGGCCGTAGCCGTCGAGCCGACCCGCCGGTTCGGCCGGGTCACGCCCAGGCCGGGCCGGGCCGCGCCGGCTGGGCTGGGTCGAGCCGGGTCGGACCCGGGTTGGGCCGACCTGGTGCGGTCCGTCCCGGGGGGGGGGGGGGGGGGGGGGGGGGTTGGGCCGGGTCGACCCGGGCCCAGACCCCCCGTTTCAGGACCGTTTTCGGTCTTTTGCTCATAACATGAGCTACGTACCTCCAAACGACTCGCCGTCAGCGGCAACGCGATCCTTGGATCGAGAAGGTCGTTTCGGCATATCGCACTCAAGGTTTTGGAGAACTTTGGGTTCGGCCATGTTGGTTCGTACACGAAACCAACCGGGCCCTCGGAGCGGAAACGCTCGTATCTTGAGCTCCGGACGTCCGATTGACGGGCCGTCGACTTTGATGGTTTCCTATAAGTGAGACGAATCTTTTGGATTACTCCCCTCGGATTTTGGATGCCGTCGGAGTGCGGTTGGGTTGGTTCGCTCATGAAACCAACCGGGCCCCTGGAACGAAAAAGACAATAACTCACAGACCGGGCGTCCGATTAACGCGCCATTTGTCTCGTTGTTTTACTCTTGATGAGACGGAACTTTTGGCATGCTTCGCATGAGTTTTGGATATAGTTGGATAGTGGATGGGTTGGATCGCACCCAAAATCCAACCAGGCCGCTGGGACGGAAAATATGATATCTTTCAGACCAGACGTCCGTTTGACGAACCGTCAGCGGCGTTGGTGATCACGTTGAAAATGGTCTCTATGAGTATACCCTATGAGATTTCGGGGTACACTTGAGATACGGCCAGATTTGGTTTGCTCACGAAACCAACCGGGCCCCGGGGATGAAAAGGCTAATAACTCAGAGACCGGGCGTCCGATTGACGCGCCGTCTATTGCGTTGATACCCCTGTGACGAGGCAATCCTTTGGGATACTTCTCGGTGGGACTTTGATATACTTGGAGTATCGACCTTTAGCTCGTGGAGCGGACCTTCCCGGAGACGAGAGTGCGGAGTACGGAGACCATGTAGCCGACTGAGACCTGACGACTGCTTGACCGACTGGACTTGGAGTGAGTCGACTAGCCCAGTGGACGGAGCACTACCTTGTTTGGGTGCAGAAAAATGGTGGAAGGAGCACTACCTGTGTGACATTGCAGACCCGCGGTACTCGTCCGGAGAGTACCTCAGCAGGATACTAGGGGGTGTGCACTGCTGTGTTTGGGTGGCATACCCCGGCGGGAAGCACTATTGTGTTTGGGTGGCTGACCCGCGGTACTCGACAGGAGGAGTACCTCAGCAGTCATAGGTCAGTGAGAAGTACCTCGGAGTTCTGACAGGACCACTGTACACTCCAGAGACGGAGCTCTTCAGTAGTTACGGTTTCGATAATAAAAATCCTGGTTTGAGCTGAATCTTTGACCTTTGTGTTTACCTCATGAATGAGATGGGTCACTTGATAACATAGGTATCTGTATGGGAATATACCTGGGTAGTGGTTATCCTTTGATTTCATAATCCTTGTGTTTTTTCATGATTGTGATGGGTTACATGATAACTTAGGTATATGTATGGGCATATACCTAAGTAGAGGATATCTGTTGAGATCTTCTTTGTGGTTAACCTTGTTGGTTTTAGTGAGACCTTGAGGGTCTCAGGGTCCCTACTGAGTATCGTTATACTCACCCCTGCATGGGCTATGCCCGCACCTCATTGTGTTGGTTGCAGACGACAGACAGTGCTGACGGAGGCCGACTGTTCGAGGACTGGATAGTACCCGGAGGTGGACTACATGATGAGTCAGTGTCCGGAGGTGGACTTCACGACGAGATGACACTCAGAGGAGGTTGATGGACGAGAGAAATGTGGAGGCTATCTGTACCTACCCTTCAGGTAGGATTCGTGGTGGACGATCCAGGAGCTGCGCCATCTATACCTACCCTTCAGGTAGGATCCGAGGAGGACGACCCAGGAGCCGCTTCCGTCCCTCCAGCTGTTGTCTTTTTTTTTGTTGTACTTTGTTCAGTTGTAGTTTTAATTTCTTTTGGGTTTGTATTCTGGCCCATTTACTTTCAGCACTTATTTTTTTTGTACTTAGTGTTTTACTTCTGCTTGTACTCTGTGGTGTTTTGTTACTTTTAAAAAGGCAATGCCTTCCCAGTTATCGGGATTTACGCCTTTGGTGCTAGTTTCCAGCCCCTGGCCTATGGAAGGCGGGCTTGGGGTAGTCACGGCATGGGCCCCGAGGATGGGTCGTGATAGTTTTACAATATATTGGTGTTATTTGGTTACTATAAATTTTAATTTTTTCATGATTTCATGTGATTGTGGTTGATCCTTGTGAAAAATTTTCTATTAAGCATCAGATTTTTATAAATAAACCTATCAAAATATTTTCTAAATGAATGTGGGTTTTATATAAGTTTTGTAAATGGTGTGTTGAATTTATGATGAATTTTATGAAATGTTTTTTAAATAAAAGACATTTTAATGAAAAATATTCAAAGGATGAGGTCTAAGGTTTTTTTGATACTTCATTGGACATTTTTCAAATTATATATTAGTATATTTGAATATCAAAATAAATTATTGTTGAATAAAATATAAGCTTTAGTATTTAATTTATTTTAATATGGAGAAGTACTAATTTCAAAAATATATAGTAAATGTTTTTAAACTTCACTATGAAGGTTAAAAAAATTTGTTTTTAACATACATAAAGATCACAATATAGGTTTTTCATTTTCTTATTGAATATTATAGAATTCATTCAATGTATTAATACATTATATATATGAATTTTAGGATCCCCATTAAATGTTTTTAATATAACAGGAGTGTTTTCATGGTGTTATATTAATGTTTTATTATGTAGTGTTTGTGTTTTGGGTTGATCATTTTCATTACCTTTGAATTTTTAGTATCCAATTCATAATTTGATAGTGCTGGTATCGTTGTTAACGCATTGAAGGTATCCATTTGTAGTCATCACCGATGAAGCGAACCAGAAGGTTTAGTAGAAATATGTACATAGGACAAATGTCACACCATGAAACTATAGGTGACATCATGGGTATGAATGTTTAGAATGTTTTGTTTTGGATATTGGTATTCTGGGGAGAAGATCATATGACAACAATATTGGACATTCCATGAAGGATTACTACAGGTAAATGATAAGGACTAATGGTATGTAATAATTTTGGATGAAATAGAAAATTCAATATATTAAACACTTCATAGGTTATATAATATACTTTAAATGTCATTTGTGATATTTTCCATGATGTATACAATGAAATGAAACGTAATCAAGCACTAAGAGACTCTTTACACATGATAAGGAGCCACTACACCAAGAATTGCATGTTAAAGATTTATTCACACTATGGTGATAGTGGACATGTTGTTATAAGTGTTTGGATAGTTTTATTAATTTTTTCCATTGAAATATGTTCATTCCACTATATATCAAGATGTTTCATAATGTTTGTAAAATGGGGGAATTTTTTGTTCCACTCCATAAGTAATGTGATTTCGAGATTAAAAAGTAGATTTGTAAATAGTGAGTCCCACAATAGTTGTAGTGCAATTAATATGAGTACTTAAGAAAATTTTAGTGGCTCTGTCATTCTAAATGTGTCCACACTATGGTGGAGTTTCTTTCTCATAAATACTCAGTATCCATGAGATGAAATTCATAGAAAACATATTGAGATTCTATGGTGCAAGTGTCATGCTATCATATTGGAGTCAAAGAAAAATGTTGAAGGATTTCATCATGACATATTCTTTAGTTATGATTTGTTAAAATGAAATGATATTAAGGAAACACGATGAAGGATTATGAGACATTGCAGAAGAATCCATGAAGGTAAAATATCTGGATTATATATGATGCAGTTATATTAATTTTGTGTGTGGTGTTTACCATCAAATTTTAGTGATGTGGAATTCTGAGCACACGTGATGTTGATAAAAATATATTAGGTATAAATATAATATTTATGCCCCAAACACTAGTGTTATTTTGAATTATTATTTTACTCTTAATATATGTTTAAAACATTTATTATGACACCATTGGTTTTTCCACTATTATTGTTTTAAACTAAGGGAATCATAATTGCAGTTTTTATTGGGGTTGTCGGGTTCCGAACATCATGGGTGGAACATTATTAATGTTTAATTTATTCATTTTGTTTATAATTCTTTACCCTCCTCTAATACTATCACCCTTGTGCATTATAGGGAAGGTACCTCCCTTATTAACACCACCAAGACTATAATAGAAGGCGATAAAATGATGAAAATATTTGATATGGGTCTGATGAGAGTGAGAATGGGATGAAATGGACATTGAGAATAAAAACAAACCTGAGTCTTTGTAGATTATATGTAAGGTAGGAATTGATTCTAATTTTCTCTATTTTATTGTGTTTTGATACCTATAGTGTCTATTTTATGGTGGGATTCTTATATCATAATTTTATTATGATTATGGTGTATGATTTGGATGACGTGGAAAGTCTTGGTGCTTCATTTATCTATCATAAATGATAGTGATTGGAGGCTATGTATAGATACAAATGGGAATGTATGTGGAGGTGAGCAATATTAAAAATATTTGCGAAGGTGGGTGGAATGAGAAATATTAATAGGACTTCGTGGAAATAATGAGGTCTATATATATTGGCATATGACAATATCAGATGTTGGAAAACCAAATCATCTTTCAATGGAGACTAGAAATAGATTTGTGTTAGTTACCATGGTGAGATTATGATGGTTTTTGGGGTATCTAGTGTTCTTCCCTGAACCATTTAGTAATAAAAGAGTAGTTGGTCCCCCATCCTTAAGATGGTTGATGATATTATGGTATAAAGTATATGGAAAAGTATATGGCCTAGGTGGATGGTTAAAACATAGGCTTTCACCTGATATGGTCCAAACGACATGCACTAGGTGAAGTCCTCATAACCCGACCATGTAGTCCTAGACTCACTTATGTGATTTTTTTCTCTACTTTTCCCTAGTGTCCATTTTTATTAGAAAATATCCAATCTATTTTTTATATTTAGATCATGATTCCACAATATATTTGTGGAACTCGGATTGTTTATATGGAATGATAGGAATATTTAGTGTTTACCTCAATGAGAATGATAGTTGAGTTTATAATACTGTTCAAAAGTTACCTCTATATAGCAGTGCATTCTAAATGGTCTTATGATTGATCCTAGAATTCCTATGATTCCAACTCCCCATGAACTCCCCATATTACAGCCAATACATGATTTTTGGATTATATGATGGGAAATGTTTTCTTTCAACCCCGTTATATATTATCCTTGTTTTCCAATATGTGTTTTAAAAGGTTGGTGTATTATCCCTCCATCCTTCACATTAAGATATTTCTATGGGAGGTGGAAGGTGGAAGGTGAGGAATTTTATTGATGTAACATGCATCAGACAATTAATTATGATGATGATGAGGAAATAACGATATGAATATATTATTATTTTACTCCCTTTTATGTAATTTACAAACATAAGAGGCATATGTTACCAAATACAATTTATAGTGGTTTCAATAATCATTTTGATGACTGAGTAGTAGAATTATCTCAGATGTATAGGGTTGGAGACCTCTCACTAGGATCCCATGTGGTTTTATTTGATGATTGTTTTATCATGGTGGTGTTCATGCTTTATTTATAGGTTCATGAGATTAGGGACTATGGTTCAATGGGTCTATAGGGTCATTGTTGGTATGATGATCCCGTGGATTTAGTTTGGGTATAAGGGGATCCACCTTTGGGATGGTTTATCATTCAACCTCAATTTTTCTTTCACTATAAAACATCCAGAGATACAATTATATTTTGGTAGGTTTTCTTTTCTTCTTTTAGGATGGAACATGGTATGATTGACCAATATAAAGGGCTGATAACCCCCATTAAACATATCATTCCTAAGGTCTGATTTTCCCTCTTCGATGAAACTATTGGTCATGGTCTAAGAACGTGATGTGTTTAGATAGGAATTTGTTATAGAAGTCATTCATAGAGTAATGATTAACTTTTGAGTATGGATATTCAGCTACGTGAGGAGTGGGTGATGATTTTAGTGTATAAGTAGTGCCTTAGAGATGACAATCCACTTTGTTTTTGTATTTTCTAGATTAGATCCCCTAGTTATTAAATAGTGATTTTGATTGAGGTTTCCCTCATGAAAATCTATGAGGTTTGATGACAATAGAGGAGGTTAAGGTGGGAAGTGTTTTCTGATAAAGAGGATGAGTAGAAAGGTGTTATCCCTTAGGGAATGTGAATTATTTATGGGGTCATTTTACTATGAAAATAGTATAATTTTAGAATATCCTTTTCCCTTTATGACATTTGTTTTAAAATTTTATAAATATGTCAATCCATATCCTCACCCATATCTTGCGTCCTCCCCTATTTCCTTGAGTTGGCTGACTATATGATCTATACCACAATGTGAGATAAACTACATAGCAAAGAACTTTATGTTTCTAAGTTTCCCTACTAGTAATTTCTAAAATCACCCCTACATGATCCCCGTTCCCACCCATGTTGTGTCCATTCATGAGGAGTACAAGTTGGTAGTATTTTTCTTTCAGAATGGAGTTAGCAAGGTCAGAGCATCATGGAGCCTGGTGGGGTTCATGTTTATTAGTTCACATGTTTTTTGTTAGCATGAAATTTTCATTCTCTTCTTTATAGTCACTTGATGGTAATTGTATTTTAGGGTGTTCGTACTTGTATAATTTTCCCTTGTTGTACATTTTTTTACTTTATTCCTTTGGGATGTATACAATGTTTGCATGTGTTTGAAATATTATATATTTATGTATAACATTCATGGTTATGGATATTTTTTGGGTTATGATGTATATCCATTAACAGTTGAATAAGTTATGGGATCTTATTATGTGATATGTCTTATTAATACTAGTTAAAATCTCTTGGTATATTGGAGGATAGATTGGGATGGCACATTTGGTTCATTGTTGTCCCGAATACTGAATCAATGTGATATGTCATGTCATATTGACATTAGATCCAATGATTCTTGGGATGGAGTTTTAACATAGGTGTATCATGTATTTTTTTCAGAGCATTAGGGTAAAATGATTGAATGTGCCTAGGTTTCTTGAAAGATCAGTGAGCATATCCAGAATGGGATGGCCAATGCACTCCAACAAAATGAATTCGACCAAATGTTGAATAACATGAGTTCTTAGTGCATTGTTTTGCTGGGTACAATTGAGTTGGATTGAGAATAATATAGTGGTTGGTGCTTTATTTTTTGTCATAGACTACCATTATAAATATTTTTATTGCTTTATTCAATAGGATTTTGTTTTCCCTAAGGTTAATATTTTTCTTAATGTCTGAGATATACCATTTGAGGAAGAAGGGTGTAATAAGACTATGCAAAAACACGTGATATTATTATGTGGCGCTCCC
The DNA here is from genome assembly GCA_963277665.1 of Viscum album. Classification (NCBI taxonomy): domain Eukaryota; kingdom Viridiplantae; phylum Streptophyta; class Magnoliopsida; order Santalales; family Viscaceae; genus Viscum; species Viscum album. Next base: position 633,148,768 of record OY728161.1, read on the forward strand.
TCAATAAACCCCATGAGAACTATGTGAACATAAGTGTATGATCCCCTTGGTAACTATGTAGATACAAGGGTGTGGTTGGGGTGGAAACCCCCAAAAATATGTGTATACTAGGGTGTGTGTCCTCATGGGAACCGTGTTGATACATTGATGTGTCTAGGGTTGTTTGATTATATAGTCAATTTCCTCCAATTATTATGTACTACTTGGGGTAAATGATCCTCTATTTTTTGGTCATTTAATAGAAAGGATTAGTATGTTCTATTTTATATATGCTATTTGTGGCATAAAATCCACTTTCTATTTAGTCAACATCCCCACTTCTAAGAGTTTATTCAGGGTCCTGGATCCTCTACTTGTAATATATCTCCCTCAAATGTGGTGTCTTATGGTGAGGTGGAGGTCCCTATTTGTTATTTTGAAATTTGAGACATACTCTTGGATGCATGAGAAAAAACAAGCATTTAGGAAGTATGAGTCCCCCATTATGGAATGATGTTTTCCACATCCCTAATATAGATGAGGTGATGGTCCCCACATTATAGTGGTGTTTGTTACAGTACTTCTAAAAAAGGTGCGAGTCCTCCATTTTTTTTAATATGTGTTCTTTACAGGATGGGGTTATATTTATTTTGGACATGTGAGTCGGTACCCCCATCTTTATCACTTGTTTTCTACATAGGGTGCTTGTCATCTATGGGAGGGGTAGGCCCCCTTTGTTGATGTGTGTTCTTTTTCTAGCATAGTATATGTAGTATTCTATTTAATGTGGTATGGGTCCCCCATAATACAAATGCGTCAATACTCACATATGATATTAGGCATGATACCTTATTTTGTTGATGTTCCTATGGTATATAGTCACTAGGAGTGTGGTTGGATACTCCCTTGATTAGTTTATGATAACTCATGAGGTGTGGTTCCAAAACAAAATTTTATCGATTTGTAGGAGGATAGCAGATGCACGAAATTTTATCTTGATCTCCAAGTTGAGTTTGAAACTGTATAATGACCCATCAATAGGGATTAATGTATCCTTTCAACAGACGATGAGTGTGATGAGATGGTTTTTTGGGATTGGGAGCCTTTAAAAAATGGAATATTATTCCTCATTCATGAATGAAATTTTTATATAGATATATTTTCTAATGGGAGGTAGATATATGAAATGTGATGTTTACCATGATGGTTGTTTGCTGGTGTGAGGTACAAATCATTTTGATTAGGCGTCACCTGGCTTCTCCCAATGTGTGATACGTGGAATAATTTCTTGGTAGTCCTAAATAGTCTACATCACTTTGTTATTTCCTCCAATGGTTAGTTGGTTAGTATTGTGGATTGGGGTCCTAAGGTAGTTTTATACTAGCGTATTATTACTGGAAACTACAACTAGATGCGACACTCTTCACCTATTTATTCAAAGTATATGAGATGAATTTAGTGGAGTGGTTTTTATAAGACCATTCTTTGGGGGAGCGAGTTATAATGATGTGGTAGTTGGAGATAGATAATCTCCCATAGTCTGAATTTGGGTGAGAGACCATCATTTAAGGGATATTTACAACCGAGTAGATGAATCTTACTCCGCATTCGTTAGGAAGCTAGACCCAAAGAATGAGAAGGTATAACACACATTGAGAATTGAAGATATATTTAACTACTTACAGAGATTGTATTTGTGGACTATGGTTTCTTCAAAGGTATAGTCTAGTAGTGGAAGTATTTTGGAGCATCCTTTTCCCTATGAGATGTCATAAATAACATTGAGGAGATGTGGGAAAATCCAATTTTAGGTATTTATAATGGGTTGAAGCAATGGTTGAGAAATGATTCTACTTAGTATTTTTTCGGGATTTAGCCACATCCATGGAAGTTTTTATGCCTCAAGAATTCTCCATGGACATATTGTATGGCAGATGTACGATAGACAATGTGAATTTAGATATTAAAAATTTCCAACTGATCAACAGTCAGCTATCTCGGCTATGCAGCCACCTAGGATGTGTGGAGTGTTTTTTTAATTGGAAGTCCTTATTGTATCATGAGTTCAATTATGTGGAAATATTTCTACATGATTTTAGTTATAGACATTTGAGATTTTGATAATGTTGACCTTGGAACTTAGATAGATGGTCTAGGCCATCTGTGGTGGATGAGAAACCAACTAAGGAAAATGGTGTAGGAATGTTTAACCTGTGGTGGTGGGAAAGTAAAGAATGTTAGGATTGGTGTTATATTATTTATCTATTCTTGAAAACATATTTTTTTATTTTTTTTGTCAATGTAAATAAAGTGTTGAAAGCCCATGTGATGCAGTATGGTGCACTAGTTGACTTTCCAGATAATGGATATTGATTTAGTTATGTTTTATTAGTGTAATAATCCATATATACTTTCTTTTTAAGGTGGGGGAATGATATCTTGATAGAAAAGTTCTTGATAGATGGTCCAAATCTAAGTGATATTGATGGTTTGAGGAAACACTTCATGTTGACATTGATGGGTATATTCTTGTTCCTTGGGAAGTCTTTGGGTAAAAATAATTTATTATATTATGGATGGGTGATTTTTTCTTATGTTGGGAGCTTCCCTTGGAATGGTTTGAGGATACTAGAATTAATCAAATAATGAGAATATTAGGTGTGGTATCCCAGATTTGAGTGATAGGGAGTAAGTCATTCCTATATACGGTTTACTTTTAGGTTCTTTTGGATCTATAAACTATAAGATGTTAGAGGATCTGATGCGTGGGTGTGTTACCCTTCCACATGAGGCTGGTTTACTAGCTTCGTATAGAGATATATGGGAACTTTTTATTTCAAAGATAAAATTAACTAAATCTAGGGAAAATATACCAAGCCTTGTTTAACTGGTGTGGAAGTCATAATTTTGTTTTGGTTTCAATGAATTGGGACATAAATAAGGGTAAAAAATATAATTTATCATAACAAAAAACCATTGAAAAATTTTATATTTGTATTTCTGATTTCAGGGTATAGTGTTTACCCCTTGGTGGATCTAGTGTGAAATTAATGACTTTCGAGGCCTTGATAAAAAATATATTTAGTATAAAAATATTATTTTATCTGCCATACATTAATTTTTGGGAAATATATTTTCCGTATTAAATAAAGCATTAAAGAAGAATTTTGATGTTGTGGTTTCATCTGGAATATTTTTACCTAGAAGTGATATAATCTATGTACACATCAGGGTTCCTAGGTTCCAGATAACATGGATGTACATTGATTGTTAAATTTTTTATTTGTTTATTTCCCCCTCTGATCATCTTCTTCCTATTTTCAATAGCAGGGGTAAAAGTCCATTGATATTTCCATAGTTATGAGAGGAGAAGAAGGGTGATGGAGGATGTGATTCATTGAGGAGGTTGATTAAATCTAGATTAAGTTCTATAGACATAAAATGAAAAACTACCCTTGAAGATTCTAAGATTCAATGTGAGGTAGGGCTTGATGTTTACTCTTTCCATATTATTTATTCGAGATCCCCGTGGATTTTATTTTATGGTAGGATTAATATACACCAATTTTATTTAATTCATTTGTTTGGACCGAGATGAGGTTTCATGGATTAGAGAGGCTTATCTTGACTAGTGGAAAGTTTGAGGGGAGGACGTATGTGTGGTGGCTTGGGAATTTTAGTGAAGCTATAGAAGCTTGGGTATGCTGATGAAGGAAGGGAATGTCAGGGGAGATAGATAAGGCAATAAAATATTATCGATGGTTGTTGGAGGTGGAGGCAATTGGTAGAGGACTGGCCACATTATCATCTATTGGTTCCTAGAGGTGGTTTTCTCATTGGTTTCTACAACATGAGGATTAATGAGATATTGGTGGTTAATGTTTATCTTCTGATCATTCTATCCTTCACTATTAAACAATTCCACATCACATGGTTATATATGAATTTTACATTTCTAGTAGTTATGTATCTCATCCATGGTTGTTTATATTTATTGGGTTGTGTTTTATGTCTATTCTGGGATGCATCGGCTATGGCCTCCCATTATGTGATGTCTTTTTAGTTCTAGTCACAACACCCTAGACTATATGACCTAGGCTTTGGGTGGCTCACTCAACTCACCATTATCATTGGTTGGGACATTTTGGTTTCAATCTTTTGAATACATGATAACAAGTAAAATACTAATGTCTTGTCTAGTTTCATTATTTATATTCTACATGATAAGACTGGTGTGAATGAGTTTATTAATGATTGAAAAAATGATCAAAGGCTACAGATAAAGAGGTCAACAATCGATCAAAAATTAATTTTCTTGAAAAGGATGGGAGAATGTCCCACCAAAATAAATGAAACAGGTCCCAGAGGTCTGATGTGATGAAGTATGAGGGCATCCCCGGGACAAAATCCTTATATTCCTATGGGAGCAATCCAATAGTGGAGTAAATAATCATCATCTATGCCTCTCTTCATACACGATCAAGAAAATATATAGAAAAATTTGATTCTCTCCAAATATGATTAACCCTACAACCCTCATTGATTTCCTTAGAAAAACTTCTATTGAGATAAATCAGACTCCATATAGGATTTCCTTTCCCTGGAATAGACCAAACTAATTTCTCAGAATCAGATTCATCCTCATAGGCCTACAAGTCAAAACTTCTATAAAGAGAGAATTTAGTGAGAAAGGCACTCACCTCCGTGCCCAAGTAGTTACCCGGACCATAGAAAGCACTGAAAGCTAGAATCACTGACCCATTTGAGTCCCTGAGTAGACCACCCCCTCACATGCATCCATTCCAGAAAGAACCATCAACATTAATCTTGTTACCATGAATATGGGGAATCCACTTTACCCACTACCTTGGATAACTGTAAGCTAATAAAATTCTATTAATGAACCTGCCAAGAACCTGATATTTTTGTTCTCCTTTCAAACATAATTCCAACTTGTAAATGAGTATTTTTACTCTTACCATAAGACTGGGATACTCAGAGTACTTATCCAACTTGGACACATTCCACACCTCCAATATAATCCATAAAATGTCACCAAAAGTTATGTTGTGAACTTTCCTCTCCATCACGCTGAGATCCGAATCCATAGACCAGAAAGAAATGAAATCCTTCATAAAATCATACTCATGCCTAGAAGACATCCGAGTATCAATAGTATACCAATGTCCAACATCCCAATTTCTCACACAGAATATATGACAGGAAGACTCAATGTGTGGGTTACTACAACAAAAACAATGAGAAGATAGAGAAATACCCTTTGATTGAACATTATCTTTTGTTGTGATTGACCAATTCCACATCCTCCAAACCAAAAAATTCATCTTTGTGGGGATTTCCTTACAGCATAACTGCGAATCCCACTCATCCTGACCAGATATTGTATGCAGTAACTATCTATAGTCATTTCTATTGAAGAAACCCGAGGACAACCTAATAAAACCACAACAATGTGCCTCATCTGAGATAGAAATACTATTGAATGCATCTATCTACTCCTTACTTAGAATGACCTCTAACAGGGAAGGATAACAAATCTCCTCCCAAATATACATGTCAGGTCCTAAAAATCCTAGAAAAAATAATCTATCTCCCACCCATTTATCCCTCCATAAATTAATTTCTCCTCTCCCAGCCACCCATTGGGTAGCATCTTGAAGCATTTCTAAATGTTGGAGAATACATGTAGCCAACTTCTAACGTTTTCGTAGATGATTTTTCAAATATTCCCAAAGCCTTCCATAATGGTTTCTATGTAAGGTGGCCCATAAGGATTCATCCACGAAAAATTCTTAAGCCAGCCGTGATTTCATGGCTTGCATGTCCTCTTTTACGTACCTTAGTCCAATACACCCCTCCACCACTGGTTTAGCCATAAGATTCCTGGAAGCCCAATGGAAACAACCAAGGGATTTTGTATCCCATAAGAAACTATTCATGATATTATCCATCTTATAGATAGTCCAATTTGGAGGAGTGATGGTTGTAAAAACATGCATCATAATGGAGGACAAAACACTATTGATAAAAGTGACCCGGCCACCAAAAGAGAATAATTTGCTCATCCAGATAACAATTGTCCCCAATATTCTGGTCATAAAATTATCAAAGAAAGACTTTTTAATCTGGCAAAGGAAATTAGGGCTCCAAGATATATCATAGGAAATTTTTTCCTCTGAATTCCAAGAGTGTCTTGAATAATCCCACTTCTTCTAATAGAACACATGTTGGAAATAAAAACACTAATCTTCTTGGCATTAATTCTTTGACCACATAGATCACCATAAACCTTAATGATCTTCATGAAGTTAAGTTGATAATTCAGCCTACCATTAATTAAGATAAAAATATCATCCACAAACATGAGATGAGAAATACAACCTACCCCAGCCTGCTTATACAGGAGAAGTCGTCCTACCCCCATGCTTTGAGGAAGGGTTTTAGATAAGGAATCATAGGCCAGAATGAAAAGAGAGGGAGACAAAGGGTCCCCTTGCCTCACACCCCGCATACTTTTAATGAATGTAAACAAATTTCCCCTAAGAAAAATAGATAACCACGATGAGGAATATCATTAGAAGCATTGATCAATGACCCACTCATGAAAGCCCATACTTCTCCTGGACCAAATAACAAATCTCCATTCCAATTAATTAAATTCTTTATCGATATCCACATTAATGAATACAATGGAACCAACAAAATTTGTTGTTTATATCCTCCAATATCTCCTTATAAATTCCAATCGCACCTTGAATGTTTCTTCTTTTCACAAAACCATGTTGGTCCAGTGACACTATCCTGAGAATCACATCATTAAACATATTATTAGTCAAACTGGATAGAATTTGTTTAGGAAAAATTTCTTAATCATATAGGTCTACACTGATTAATAAATGATGGGTTCTGAAATTTTGGGATAAAGACCACCTTGGAGGAACAAGAGCATTAGTTGATAGAACCACCCAGAAAAAAATCTCGAATCCCCTCAATGACTTGACTCCCAACAAAGTCCGAAGAGGCCACATCAAAAGCACTCAAAAAATTGTCCAGGCCTGGAGCACTGTCAAGAGCCATGCTGCGAACAACTCCCCAAATCTCCTCTTCAAAAGGTGTAGCTTACAATGCCACGTTATCATCCTCTACTAACAATCTTGTCATGCCACCCCTAAACTCTACTTCCTCCTCTGATAAATGCTGGTTATTAACAGAGGCCTCCCCAACAAGTAAACTCTCAAAGTGTTGCAAATCCAACCACCGTACCACATTTACATCATATGTATAGGAACCATCATCCATACTAATATTGATTTTCATATTTTTAAATTCCTTAAAACAGGTCTGGAAATATGCATTGTTGAGGTCTTTTTCCTTAAACCATCGAATTTGGTATTTATGCTTGAAGTCTCTCTCAATTTCCAACAAATGAGCCGTTAGAATACTATTCTTATAAAAAAGAATCAAGAATTAACCCTCATCCCAGTTGATATGATGCTACTCTTCAGTTATATCAATCTACAGCAGTAAGGATTCCACTGATACATCACCAAAATTATTATTCACCAAAAAATATGTTTAGTTCCATCTTAAGATGCCTAAGGCACCTTGAGAGACCAACCCAATCTCTCGATATCGCTTCCTTCTCCCAGGAGATTCTCTTAATTTGAAAAAATCCATCACAGTGGTAAAAATTTGAAGAGTAAACAAAAGGTAAACTATCAGGATCACATATTTTCAAATCCACCAGCAACGTAGCATGATCTAAAAGAACACGAGACAAATGATAAACTGAAACCTTAAAAAACGAGTCTAAACCTTGTATGTGGGATAAACACCAATCAAGGCGTATCCAAATGAAACTGTTTCCATTAATTTTTTTTGGAAAAAGTATATTTGTTCCCATTAAAACCCAAGTCCAGGATCCCCTGTTAGCGATGTAGCTTCTGAAATCCTGCATACCAATGTTAGTGCGAACAATTCCTCCACTATTTTCGCAGTCATGCATAATTGTGTCAAAATCAATACCTACAAATGAGGGAAGTCCAAGTGATTCAAAGAAAACTAGATAATTCCATAGATACTTTATACCTTGCATGTTTCCACATGCATAAATGAAGGAAAATCTAAGCATTGTTCCCCTCATAGATATCCTAATTGGCATACACTGCTCCAATGCATGGACCACCTCAACCCACACCTACTTTTTCCTGCAAATCCAGATGTGTTTTTTCTCAAGGTAAGCATGCCTAAAAAGTCCCAAACCAATTTTATTAGAAAATAGAATGATCATGATTGGGTCTTGTTTCGGTTCCAAAATAGAAACCCGTGACACGTTATATTTCTTGACTTCAGAGGCCATGAAGGTAGCCTTAGCAAGTCACCCCATACCTCTTTCATTCCACAAAATAAAAGACAACATTATAAGATAGAGATCTAGGATTTCCGGTCAGAGGTACCTATTTTTAGAGCCAAGATAATTTTACCATATTTCATGGACATGGATCTAGTAATCGTCCTGAATAGATCATCTAGAGACCCATATTTCTTTGACGTAAGTATCTTCTTCTTAAGAGGGATATCTGGATCCTCAATCAAGGATTGTTTATTGAAATAAATAGGTGGGGGAAAGTAAGGAGAGAAATGATCCTCTAATAAGGAGAACAACACTAGCCTAGAAGATGAGCTCCTCGACACCCTCATCTCCATCGCCATCCCATTAGAAAGCACCTTCCTCGGACCCATTTTTGGAAAAACCATGGGAAATATAGATCGGGTCAACAAGGATCTCATTAAATAATAATAAGACAAAATTTTAGAGATATTAAAGTTTTGGGAATGAGGCAGAAGCTCCCTAGGTAGCATTAGAGGGATGATAGATACAAACTCGGATATTTACCCATATTTCTAAGGAGATGCATATGGGTAAGAAAATTTTAAAATATCTTCCAAGGAGGATGATTGAATCAGAACAATAACCAGTAACTCTATAGAGACTACTGACTACTTTAAATTTGAAAATTCTGTGACCAGATCACCGTTATCGTCCCCTCCCGAATGAGGAAGCAAAAATCTATCCCCATCGTGCACCGAAGCTTTAGACAATCCAAGAGAAACCAACCTGATGCAGGAATCCATAGATAACCCCACCATAAACATCATTTGATGAACACCATTACCCCTCATATCCTCTCAGCTCTGAGATCTGGGTTTCTTATTTCTACAAACCTCAATCAAGTTTCCCTACAAACCGCACACTGAGCAAAACCTTTGGGGAGCCTGATAAATCAATCGTTGCCACCAATTGAATCCTTCTTGGGACTTAATAAGGAGTCGCAGTGGAAATTGAAGAGAAAGATCCATTTCAACACAATTCCTCGGACAGGGAATATTTAAGAGAGTCTCGGAATTCAAATCTGTGCAAAGGAAGTCCCCAAAAGAATCCCTGAAAGCACCCAAAATCGAGGGATTCTGTAGTGGTAGGGGAAGGCCCAGAAGTTTAATCCAGACCACAACCATTGTAAATTAATTCCCATAATGATAATCCAAGGACAAAAGGGACAGAGTGAAATTCCAGGATCCACAACGTCTGTCCTCCCATGACCAGGCATGCACAAAATCATTCTTATTGAACAACTGATTACAATAGTCAAATCTGGATAATTCAGACACCACAACCATTTGATGAAGACCCCAGAAATCAACCAAAAATCAAAAAACCATAATAGGAGGTTTATCTAGTAAAAATAATGAATTATGACCCTATTCATGTATATTTACATTTCCTACATTCATAGGATCTCATATGCTATGGATAATGGATCCTTATGAGAGAGATATTCAAAATAGTTGAATATTGATGACAAATAAATTAATGTACTGGGGGGTAGACATGGGTAACATAATATATATAAATTATGTGTCTTGTAATTCCTTATTATCTATAACATAAAATATACATATTATTTATGAATTTTGATTAATAATAGGTAAAGATAAATTTAATGTTCTACAAAATAATTAGGAGGACTGGAGGATGCACATGAATGAAGTTATTGATTCATTTTTGGAGTGGGTAATTTTTATTATCATGGATATGTGTACACTTAGAGAAATAATAAATGACATGAATATTTTCAAGAACATCTTGATAATACCACCAAATCAGTTTAATTGAAGCATTTTTATACTTGGGGATATAAATACAAAGGATATGTCTATGGACAATATTCATAGTACTATTTTTTGAATATGAGATGAAGAAAGATGATATTTAGGATTTTGAAAAAAGGATGTCTTAAAAAGTGAAATTACTACAATTAAAGAAAACTTTAGAGGATGTTGATAATGATGAATATTTATTTGATGAGGTTATTTCATTCTAATCATCAACATTTTAAGAACTAGAAAAATTGAAGAATTTGGTTTAGTTCAAAATCTATATTTAAGAACATACACAAAAAATCAATGATTTTACTAACACAATGGGATATTGAGTAAAATATTTCAAATATCTTGATTGAGAATTAAATGGTCTATGGTGAATAATAAAAAAATCAGGAAAGACTCTATACTCTTGGTATGATATTTGGAATGTAGGTTAAATCAGATGTAGAAATAGTCAAGGAGATGTAAGTAGGAAAATCAAGATAGTTGGATAGTTATAAATATAATACAAATACAAATTATAATAACAAACATATTTAGGAAATTGTGTAAAAAATAAATGTTTATGGAAGTTAATGCTAAGTCACAAGCACTAACTCAAATGATGAAGGATAATTTGGGTGTGAATTAAATTAAAAACACTCACAATACCAAAAGTGGTGAAAATAGAAATCAGAAAACAAATATTAATTCACCTTGGATAAGGTTTTATTATTTTGGGGAGATGGGAAAAATAAATGTGTGTGTTTTGAAGACAAGATTTACCAAAGATCCTAAGGATAGTGAATGAATCCAGTTATAATCCAATATTTTTTTGTATTATTTGGATGGATACTATTTTTTGGTGTGGGGGATATGATAATATGGATAGGTACTTCTCATAAGAATTGCATATAATGGTCCCCTTAAGGACCTAATTATTTGAAACATAGTTTCGTAAGGTGTCTTCAAGGGTGATGAAAAAGAAAAATCTATTATTATCATTATAAGATGAAGTTAGTCCATCATATTCACAGGTGGACCAAATATAAAATTTTTCACCCTATGTGAAGAAAAAAATGATTGAAAAAGAATATGGTTTATATTATCCCACCATATTTCTCAACATGATAAAATTTAATGATATCCTCCCCCATATAATTGAAATATACATTTTTTTAAGTTCTTCTTCTTTTAGTGGACATATAATCTATCAAGTGATTCATGGGGAATTCTGATATTCTCTAATATTCTAGTTTATGATTGGATTTGTGAAAGTGATATCATTTTGAATATGTAATAGAGAATAAATTATTGGCGCAAAAAGTATATGAGAAATTAAAATTTATTTAAAAAGTGGTATTAGGGTCCAATTGAAGATTTTGTGTGAATAAAAATGATTTTCAATTGGTTTTAGACTTTGAGAGTAGAAGATTATACATCACTAGATGAGAAACAACATAAATGGTTTCCATGAGTTATTGATTTTATGTGAACATATTATATCAACTTACTTTTGTTTTGATATAAAAAGATACTAAAGTTGGATGACTTTAGTGATGAATGTTATTTCTATGTTAAGTTAAGAAAATGGCATGTCGATGGTTAGTTTTGATATGAATAATAATATAATTGTGTCCCTATCATCCAAGTAAATACAAAAAATATATAAAATTGAAAATATGTTTTGAAAAAGTTATATTAGTTTTGATAATTATTAACATTATTGATGTCAAGAGACTATATGAAAAGGGAGAAATATGAATGATTCACAAAAATTATAATTCCTATTTATTAACAAACAATTTTGTAAACATGTGGTTGATTTAAAAGGAAATTATATATGGTATAAGTTGAAAAGTTAAACTAATTGTTTCTTGTTGAAGATGGTGGGTGAAATGTATGAATAATGATACATACATATTTCAGCATTTTAGATGAAAAAAATAATATATTAAATAATTATCCACGCCCCACAACTATAATGGTTTAATGTCTTTGATGAATATATACATAATCAACATATTTCATGAAATATATTTGACATATACCATAAATTTCATCTATCATAGAACCCTTATTAAGAATTTCAAACTTAATACCATTCTTCACAACCTAGGAAAATATGGATAAATATGAAAGGGTGAGATTTGATTCTCAATAACGATAAAATGGGAGAAAAAAAATTCAATATCACAAATAGAAATGTTATGAGGGAATGATCAGAAATTAAAATATTCATACCCAGTCAACCGTATATCATTAATCATGTGTCACATCATAAAATATTTTCATAACATGATAAATGAGTCTTAAGAGTACAAAATCAATAATAATAAATCATTATACATTACAGAATATCATAACCATAAAAAATTCCATAGGATTGTTTGAAACAACATTAAGAATAGAAAATAATTTCATTAATCAAGTCTCTCTAGCCTGAATATCATCTCTTTGTGGAAAAAATCCTATAATGGGCTGGGTTCACTCCCTACAACTTTTTAATCATGGAATGGGTTCAATAACCACCATATTTTATATTATCACATGAAATGTCAAAAATTTCTCAATACAATAGAGGGTTACATAAATCCAGGCCCACCTATCACATAATTTAAAATGTACAAATACATGAAACAAAATTATAAAAACATTCATAAATTCATTATAGCTTAATCAACCCTTTGGGAAGAAATATATTTCACGAAATCATCATAAAAACATAATTATAATAATCTATCCATACAAATTAAGAGCATGGAATCATAATTTAATATCCCCAGTGTAGCATAAAAATCATTAAAGGAGGTAAAAACAGATGAAATATATCTTAAATAAAATCAAGTAAAACATGCTTTGAATGAAATGAAAGAACATACCTTTTCTTTTGGTATATTTTAAAACTAATATCATAGAACATTTAGAAAAGTATTTTCTCTAAAATTAATGTTGGAAACTTGTAAAGTGATGTTAAATTTAAATAAAATTAATGACAATGTGAAAATTAATTAATACCGCTAACATTATAACTAAGATTCATATTATACCATTTATATAAAGTAATATCATACAATTCGTAAATAGTCATAAATAAAATCTTCCGATTTTTTTTAAAATTACTTATCATTACATTTAAATAAATTCAATTATTATTGAAATTTAGTTAGAATAATCAATGGATAATTGAAAATAAAATTCTTGAAATCTTTTTAAAGGACATTGAAATTGAAGAAAAAGTTCACCGACTAAATGTGAAATAAAATTATATTTTATAAAAAATATATTCTTGACCATTTTTGGTCCCAAAGAGAGGATAGTAAAAGGAAAAAATTGAAAGAACAAGAAATAGATTGATTATTGGAAAATATTTTTGGATTAAGAGACAAGTATCATATAATTTCCTCTTTTGGAAATTTTACATCGATAATCATTAAACATATGAGATTGTAACATAATCTCTTACTTTTGGTCCTAAGTTTCATCATACATGATTTTAAGTTCATATATGAAAAATTTGAAATTGGTACACATATATAATAGAAATATAATAATACTTATCTTAAAATATAATATTACATTATAATTTTCTATTACCAATTTATTTTAACAATTCTTCATTAAAATCAAAATTTGGTTGTTTACATTTTCATTTCCCATACATGTTTTGGTTTGATTGTTTGGGTTATTGCACCTTTTTCATGATTTCATCGTCTCTGTAATCTTAATCATGATAAAATTTTAATTTTTATTCATTCCATACACATTTATTACCTTACATAGATGGTGGGGATGGAAAATTAATTATATCACCTCGTTGAGATGATAGTCCATACGCATGCACAAGTGATATTTTTCATTTTCTAATGAATAGAAATATTGGAAGGTAAATAAAAATAAATATTTATATAATCACAAAAACATTATAATATTAATAATATTAATTAAATATATTCTCATGACCATTCTTGTTATGTTGAAATGAAAAATGAATCACATTGTTTCATGGAGATGGAAATCAACACATACGGATGAGTGACGTTACCATATTCCAACAAATGATAGAGTAAGAACGTAGATAATATTTTACCATTAAAAATCATAATAATTTAAAAAACATAGTACATATCATTAAAATCCATCTATATAATGATACATGATATACAATTACTATAACAACCTAATATGTTATGAGATATTTGTTTTTAAATAATTTTAGTTTCATTTCAAACTTGAACTACGAGAACCAATTAGTTTAAAAAAAACTATTAAAATATTATAATTTAGTATGAAAATTCTGACAAAGACATTGTAATGGAGTGTGTGAAAATTAGAATCTTAATTACAAAAATAAAAACCATTTGAAAATAAATGAAATATTTTATAAGAATTTATTTTTATGCACAAAAACAAGTTTTACCTCAATAAATTCCGCAATTAATTTTTTTAAAATTATTCTAATGAAATTTATATAGTATATATTCAATAAAATATTTAACATTCACTTTATGGTTTATATTTTTATGATATAGGAATAACTCTGATTTTTGGTTTGAAATTGAATTCTTCTAAAAAATAGTTTTATAGTATTTTTCCCACTTATTTTCCAATTAAAATATCCAATTTCTCAATATTTTTTTTCTTGAAATGAAATCTAATTTTTAAATAATAATTTTAAAATTTTATTTGACTGAATTTTTGAGAATTTATAGAAATGAAATTTTTTTACTGAATAGTGAAAATACATTTTTTATTAAAAAATTGCATTTTCATTCATTGTATTTTGTAGAATAATTTTATTTCAATATGGTTTTAAAATGAAAAATTAGTTAAATTATATATCTATTAGTCCAGTTCAGGTCATTGGAAAATATTTCATATTGAATTTTGATATAAAAATGTTTTAAACTTTTAATACTTTTCTCTTTCGAAAATCACATATTCATCCCCTTTTTTGGATTAATTTAAAATTAAATTTCTCCACAAATATGAATGAAATATAGAAAACAATAAACCATATTTGGACTAAGAATAAATTATTTTGTCTAATATGGTAAACATAATATTTTACGATCATTAATAGTGAAAATAGTACATATTAATTACTACTATTAATGATTAAATAGGTTTACTAGTGGTTAATCTAATAAAATAAACAGAAAAATAAACTAGAAACATGTCCAAAACCCATTATATGAACATATTTGGACCCTTTTTAACTTATTATTTATTTATTTTTTCATGGGGGACACTTTTCCAAGAATGTGACCAACACAATAATTCAATTGAAGAAGAAAGACAAAATATCACCATCTTTCTTTTTATTTTCAAATAACTATTCACATAAGGAAAAATTAAAAATGTTATAGAATACAGAAAATAATTTTCTGTATAATGTGATGAATTTTATGTGGGTATTTTTTAAATTTTAAGAAATTATATAATTACTTTAAATTCTTACGAATGTACAAAAAAATAATTACTTAATTACTATAAAAACAATTTACATGAGACAAAAAATATTAAAAGTAATATAAAACTACTAAAAACATGCCATTAACAGCACTATACATTAGCAGTGGTAATGAAACTGTAGAAAACCTGTACCCTTTATCGCCCTTATTTTTAAGGCTGATAAAGCCGAACCATTATCATCAATTTACTTTTATCATAAATTAATGTTTCGAATAAAATGAAATAATTTAACCAATTAAAATAAAAAATGATTAAATTATAAAAAATAATAAAAATTTTGTTAATTAAATAGTTATTGATATATATGAATAAATTTAATATATGTATATTTAAATTATAAATCATAATAAATAATATATATTAAATATATATATGTAAAATGAATAAAATGAAATAAGTAAAAAAATAAAAAATAAAAATGATAAAAATATGAAATATATTAAACATTTTATTATTTAAATAACTATTGATAAAAATATATAAATTTAATATAGATATATATAGATTCTTAATATTAATAAATATTAAATATTAAAAATATATATGAATAAGTTGTAATAATTAAATAAAAAAACTAAAAATGAATTTATTATAATAATTTTAAAAAAATTAAAATGATTAAATAAAAAAATTTAAAAAATAAATAATGAATTTTTTTTATTTAAAATGAATAATTTTAATATATATATATATATTAAATATGACTAGTAATAAATAATATAAATAATATAAATATATAAAATGAATAAAATGCAATAATTAAAAACATATTAATTTTTTATTCATTTTAATAGTTTTCACAAATAATTATTCTTTAATACATTTAATATATAAATGTATCCACATATATATATATATATGTATCAATATATATAATATTTTCAAAAATATGATTTATATAATTCAAAATATTTGGGCTTACAAAAAACAAGTCATATATTCAGTGAAGGACGATTTATAATTAAGAATTAATATTGATTAAAAATACTGAATAGTAGCATCTAGTAATGAACACAGTGGAATTTCATTTGATTTTTCAATTTAACATATATCAAACATGTGTTACATTTATTTCACACAAACATATATGCAAATAATGATTTTTTATATACATAACACACACACACAAATATCTACGTAATTAATGAAATCTTATATTGAAACACAAACATCAATTATTTAATCATTTTCAAATATTATATATATATATATTGATTTACTACATTTTAATATTTTCTATATGTATTAATCTTTTTTTAAATATATCCATATTTTTTTAATAATTTATATTGAATTAACAGAACCTATCTATTTTTTATTATTTCTTATGTGTGCTCATTTTTAATTATTTAATTTCACTCATTTTTATCATGCATGCATTCAAGAGTATATAATCATTAATAATGTCAACAATATATTTGTAAATAATTTTTTAAAAATGAATATATTAATAAATGTATATTTAATATGTTATTTAATGTTTGTATTTATAATTATAATTCAATATTTATGATTTATTTAAAAATTATTTATATAATTATAAATAAATAATTATATATATTTAAATAAATACTAAATTATAATAAATTTATATAAATAATGAATATACTTACTATATATATATATTATGATATAAATTTATAATTATGTTTTTTTAGAATTATCTATACAATAAAAAATAAATAATTATATATTTAAATAATTATGACCGAATAATAGATATATTTAAATAGTGAATATATTTAGTATATATATATTTATATATATATTTATATACATACAAATAAATATATAAATATATTTATAATTATTAATAAATAAATATAAATATATTTAGAAATATACATATTTATAAATATATTTATAATGATATGTATAGTATATTTACGAAATTATAAATTATAAATTACAATTAAAAATATTCAATTTTTTTTTAAAAGTTACTTATATAATAAAAAATAAAAAAATATATATTTAGGAAATTAGAAAAATATAATTAATATATTTAAATAATTAATATAATTAATGTGTTTATATAATTATATATATTCAAATAAATATATTTATAAACATATTTAAATAATTATAAATATATTTACTAAAAATTTCATTTATATTTATAATTATAAATCATTTATCAATGTTATTGTTTTTGTGTTGATAAAGATAAATTTTACTAGCATTTCTTTAGCGCTGATAAAGATACCATTTATTAGTGCTTATCAATTTAATGCTGAGAAATGATATCATTAACATTTCCTTTTTTGATGCGCTGATAAAACTCTCTCCGACCAGTTTAAATTAACCCAAACTACGACTTATTCAGTCATAATTCTCAAGATTTCATAGAAGTTACCAGCTTATAGTGCTATTCCTCAACATTCTCTCAGACAAGTCAAGTCTCAGATCATGTTATGTTATTTTCTCCTCCACCACTGATGCCACTGCTCCTCCTCAACCGTCTCAAGTTTTTTCTTGTTTGGATTCCACATAAGGTGATTTTGATTTCCCTTATTGAGAAAATTTATCTATGAGATTTCTTTATTTGTACAAAAATGTGGTTTTTATATATGAGAACCATTAGGTTGTTGATTATATTTGTATATTTTCAATATTGTCACAACCTAGGATCCAATGAGATTCATTTGCTGATAATAGCTTAGAGAATGTAACATCTTGTTACCCACATTTTGGTATTTCCCTTTTTGTTGCTTGTTTTACTCCTTAAATGTGAGTGTATTGGGATTGAAAAGTGTGGAGGGAACTTGTTGTAGAAAATGACTTATAGTTTGGGATGATTTTTTTGAGTTAATACAGTTTGGGTATAAATGTGTCATTGGATTTTACGGGATCTTCTTGAGATTAGAGAACACTCAAGGTGATTTTGAGTGTTTTTGTATGACCCTATAGTATTCTACGATGTTATTGGAAATTACATGATGTGAAAGGGGATCACATGATGTGTACTTGGTCACCATACAATAGCCATGAAGTGTTTATACAATGTGAAAATGGTACACACCGTGTAATTGTTACACAAAGTGTAATAAAAAATTCTTGGTTTTTTTTTAAATGTGATGGGTATGACATTCTTAAGAATTATGGGGTATATGACATGTAAAGTAGTTATATGTTGTGTAACTATCAGGAGTTATAGTTTGATGGAACCATATGAGATATAATTTTATTCATTATCTCATAGCTCTCTTGTTACTCAACCTAGAGTCCTTCCCCAGTGTTTTTTGGAGTCTCTCTTAGATCCAAATCGATCTATTCGGCATTGGATCACTATTATGATTAGATCACATTTCTCTTCATGAGTAAACCTTTCATATTCTTTATTAATTTCATTTCAGTATTTCCATTGTAATTTTTTATCGTATCTGTTGTTCAATAGTGATGTTTCCTTTTGTTAGTCTCAAGACCGTTATGGTTATTGTGTTCCTTCTTATTGGTGGATCCAATTGTAGTCTTGTTTGACTCGATTTTTGAGGTACATGGTTTCATATCTATCATTTTTTGATGAACTATATACTCTTATTTTTATGAATTTAATTATAAAAAATTCAGCATGACCATTTTGTATGTGTAAATGAATATTTGATAACAAGGTTGGTTTTTCCAGGTTTTTGGTAAAAGGAAAAAGGTATTTTCAAAGAATTGAAATGAGTAATGAAATTATAAACATTAGAAGCCATGGGTATATGGGTGGAAGGGATATCTTAGGTCTATTTTCCATATTACCATGAGGAGGTTAGTTTATGAGGAATTTCTCTCCTCTTGAGGCTTTTCGTTATAGAGACATTCTCTTGACATCGAGGGGGTTCACTCATTGGGAGTTTTTATGCTCCATGGGCTTGGGTCCTAGGGACTCGTTGTTCAATAGTAATTATAGTAGTATGAGTAGTATGCTACCCTAACCTGTTGAGTTCTATGGAATTATTTACCTGTTCTTATCTTGTTACTATTTTGGATATGATATTCATGATTTTGTTTTTGATAATTGATAATAAATTTTATTCTTGAAATTCATTCACCTTCAATTTTTTAGAATTTTATGGAAGAGGAAAAATATTTACCATTAATTTGATAAAATTGATTACTTTTAATCATGTCATATTTTATTTGAAAATTTTCATAGTACAGTGTTTTTTATAGAGGATTTTTATGGAACACTGGGGTGGGATCCAATGGATATTTTTATCTCACACATTGTCAAATTTTTCATTGGTATGTATACCTTTGTAGGTATTGTGATGTAGGAAAATAAAAAGCACCTCATTGAGGTAGAAAGGTTTTCTATCATCTGGATGGGTAGCTGGTGATGAGATTGTGTTATTCTACACATTCTATGATATTGAGTATTTGATTTTTCTAATTTTAGTAGTCCCTTGTATTGGAATTGTACTTGGAGATTGTTTATCCCTTTGAGTTATTTGGTTTTAGTTATGTAATAGATTTATCATCAACTATTTCCTTATATATTTTGTGTGTGTGTGTATATATATATATGTTCCATTTCGTTGCTTCAGGTTTGTCAAAATTGATCCCTTTGGTTGTTGTTTAATACACGGGTGCTAATCACCAGACTATGAGGATCGATAATTCCCATCATATATGTGGAATGTTATGTATGGTACCCATTTGAGAGGGTATTCAGGTTGGTTTTTTTATAGTTTGGTATCAGAGATGGTCAGTCCTTATGAGTCCTTCTCTTGGGACATTTTGTTGAATAGAGATACAAATTTTGGGAATTTAGAGGTATATTATAGGAAATTCCCAGCATGATCTTTCCATGATGAGTCTCAAGTTACCATGAAATGATGGGATGTGGATCTCGTATTTTTATTTATTATTGTTCATCTTAGTTTTTACTTATGATTTTTCTATTACCTAATCATTTTTCTTTGGTGTGCAATAATATACAACTGAGACACATTCTGTAAGTTCCTCAGGATAGTATAGATGATTCTCATCAAGGGAACCCTTTTATGGATCCAAAATTTATTAGCAATATCATGTGGATGGTTTTTTATATCCAATGGAATGTGCCAAAACATTAGAACTCAATTGTTGAGGTATATCCCAGAGCTAGAGGAGATAAGGATCGATCACGAGAATTGTTTGCTTGAGAATCCACTATCCATTATAGAGAAGAAAGAACCTCAAGAGGTATAAGACTAGATTGAAAAGATTGATTAGATCATAAACATCATAGAAACACCTGCTAATATTATTGTGAAGTGTGAAACATTCAGACTTGAAAGTCCTAGAATGTGTTTTAGGAATTCCATGTTACATGCTGATACACATGTGGGCTTAAATTGGAAGGGTTTCAAGACACTATTCATCCAGCAATTTTATCAAGGGCCATTGCTGATGGTCAAACTTCTAGAGTTATTCTCCTTTTAGTAGGGAGATCATGAATAATCACCATGCACTAATTAGATTGCTAATATGCTTCATTTTTCACTAGAATTTGTAAAAAATAACCAACTGAAATCTCAGAAGTTCCTATAGGGTTTGAGACCCGATATTAAACCATATGTCTTTATGATGACTATTTTGATATTTTTTTATAATGTTGGAATTTATTTAATGACTATGATGAACAATGAGTGCAAGGTTTGATATTCAACCCCCATTTTCAACCTTGTGGAGACCATTTTGGTGTGCTAGGGAAATAGAAGAAGTGGGAGGATCATCTTAGGAGTAGTGGTGATGGTTCTCTACAGAAGGCCTAAAAAACACATATAGTTTTGTATAGTAGTGTGCCTCTAACATTATATATATACGTCAAGTTTTAACACCCATTATGTTTTTCCCTCATTAGAAAATATTTATAATAGTTGTGAATGTTATCATCACTTTCAACATTTCTGTCAGGATATTTCTTCACCTCGACATGGTCAAGTATGGTTGCATCCAAAGGCTATTGTGGTGTAGTCGGATAATTCAATGTCTATAGGAATCAATCCACAAGACTCCGTAGTGAATGAAATTAAATAAATTGATGGGGTTCCATTGGAGAAAGATGTTGTTCTCACGACAGTGACATGTAACATATTTATTGCATACATAGTAGAAATTTCATTATTTGATACTAGTTCTTCCAACTTTTTTATTTGTGGTTATTTTGTTTAAATGGTTAACCATCGAATAGAACTCATGTCCTTTATTATAATGGTAGTGAAACATATTAGAAATATTAAAGATCATGGATTTCTATGTCCTTCATGTGTGTTATCGATATGTGATATGAAGCTAGTCTAGAATTTTCTTGTTCTCATTATGTATATTTTTTAATTCATCATCAAGATGGATTAGACTATTTCTCATCAAGTTGATGTTAATTATTTTAATATGAATTTATTATTTCATGTGGTTGATGAGAGATCATAGTTTTTTCTGGGAGAGTGATATAAGATGGATGGAAATATAGGACCTCCCTGTATAGTATTGAAGAGTTTTTTTCTAATGTCTAGGTTGATCTTGATGATATTTTTTATATTATTGA
Source organism: Viscum album (assembly GCA_963277665.1). Lineage (NCBI taxonomy): Eukaryota > Viridiplantae > Streptophyta > Magnoliopsida > Santalales > Viscaceae > Viscum > Viscum album. The sequence goes on from OY728161.1 coordinate 633,170,903, forward strand.
TCTTCCCATTTTATTTCATAGTTTTATTTATGTTTTACAATACTATTTATTTAGGATTCCTATAGAGAGGAATTTATAGTTTACAATTGACATAGTTATAGGTACTCAGTCGATATCTATACCTTCGTATTGCATGGAACTAGTGGAGATGAAATAGCTAAAGATACGATTGAATGGGTTACTGAAAAAGGGTTTTCTTCACCCAGGTTTTTTACCCATGACATCCTTGGAGTTAATTACAAGGAATAAAGATATTTCAATCTAGTTTTTCATGGACTATAGAAATTTTCACTGGTTAGTGGTTAAGAACAATTATCCTTCTGACAATGTGGATGATTTTATTGATTGTTTAGAAGGAGAAAAGTTGTTTTAAAATACTGATCATTGGTCAGTTTATCATCAAGTCATAGTTTGGGAGACTGATACAATAAATATGGATTTTAGGAGCAAGTATTTCAAGCATGAATATATATTGATATGGTTTGGTGGGACTAAAGATCCAACAATTTTCCTGCATTTTATGAATCAGATATTCAATCATTATCTAGAAACATTTGTGTTAGTGTTCACAAATGATTTTTTAGTTTATTCAAGATTTGAGTTTGCAAACTAGTACCATATGAGTCTAGTTTTGGAAATCCTATGGAGTCATAGTTTGTAACAAACCAACTCAGGTGATACACACTGGTTACTTGAGACAACCAATCACATGATCTCCTGGTCATCTCCTCCTATGCCAAAGGCTACTGACTAGCACCGAAGGGAAAATGACGATATTGGTGAGGCTATACCATCTTTATCAAAGTATCCCAATAGTGGAAATAAACAAGAATAAAAAATATATATAACATAACCAAGAAAATAACAATATCGAATGATGAAACAATTAGGGAATACAATATCAAAATTGAACAATGAAATATTTCATTCCAACGTCGTGTTGAGTGTCACTACACTACCCTAAAAGGGAAGACACTGAAAACTCCCAAGCTGGTTCTGAACCACATCTTGTTCCCTTATCTATGATCCATACCAACATAGCCATCTAACACAGGTTAATTTCTATTATCATATCCTGAAAACATAATGTCTCTTTGGGTACCGATCAGGAAAATCCAGTAGGGTGTGAGTACATTATAGTAAGCCTCCATAAACGACATCTCAAACAATATACAATCAGAAATTGAAGGTAGTTATACAATAAAATAAGTAAAATGAATAAGTAAGTTGTTATCACATTATCATATATAATTTATCTAACCACATAAACCCCAAGATCCCTAGAACACCTAAACCTCAATACTTTATTCTTCTATTTCCAAAGTAAAATCCAATTCACAAATTTAATTCGCAATACATTATAATGAATGAGATTTTATTATCCACTCATTTCATTTCATTATCATGCCTAATTCGAATCACAGTCCCATGCCAATATCATTGTTATAAAAGGTTGCGTAAAACACCCCATAAGTATTTGGAGTGTATGTCTATATCTTAGAACCTATGGGTATTTAGAGCATCAGTCTATATCCCATAAAATTTACATACAATCATTGGGGTCCTAGAATGTCATTGATATGACCCTGTGGGTATTTTTAGAATTAGTCCATGTCCCACAATCTTATATCAGACAATCACATATATCAAATATATTAAAATATCTCATGTCCCATAATATCACATCATATAAGATTATTCAACAATAATTATTTTTATCTCCTTTCACTTTCACAGTCTTCCATTAATTAATTCATTAATTAATTAATACAATTTCCTTCAATTTCACATCAAAATAACTCCAATTAGTTAATCTAAAAATTAAATAATCACATTAATTTCAATAATTAACACAAAAATTACGTACACACATTAATTCAATTAATTAATTCATCAATTAATTAATCCCCAACAATCTCAATACTCTAATAATTAATTCATTAATTAATTATCCTATTAATAATCCCAAAATCCTATAATTATGTAAAAAATTTATTATACAAATCAAATTTTAATATTTCAACAAATAACTCTAAAATTAATTATTACACAATTCCATATAATTTCAATATTATAATAATTAATTAAATAATTAATTATCCAGTTCCCTATAAAAATATTCTATAATTAGTTCATCAATTAATTATCCAATTCAATTAATTTAATTATGATAGAGAATTTATAGCTGAACCATATCCATTAAATAATTTTATAAACATAATTGAAATCATGACTATGAGATTTTAATAATAGATAACCAACCCTAATTTGGTGATAATTGACAACCAAACGGAAATCCCCAATTTCAACATAATAATGACATCGAACGAGATCCGGATCCTAACCCCTAAATCAAGATCGAAAAATCAGGATCCCAAAATTCTAGATGTAGATCCAAAATACTTGATCAAGATAAATCCAAAAATATAGAATAATAATATTTCAGTTTATGAAATAATAATGGGAAAGAGAGAGGAAAACACATGGGATTAAATCCACGGACTACGAGTGGTGCATATCCACAATCTACACATTGAATCACAAATAAAGTCGTTCGTAATGTCATGGAATCATTTTGGAAGTCTCTGAAATCATGAAATGAAATTAGCTGTTGAGTTAGTGTTGAATAGGGGTCAATATGGGGGATCAAAAAATTTCAAAACTAATTTTTGGGGGATTATAATCACATAAACATATTTTTCTACTCAGGGAACATAGTTTTTGCTAATCTTACTCCTCATTAGGGGAGGGGTTCAATGTTTTTTCTTAATAGGGTGAATATTTTTAAAAAACATCCACCATCAATGAAAATTCCCTCTATTTGTGTTTTCATGGTACATTGGGCCAGGACATATGGTTTTGGAAAACTATGGGCCAACTATGCACGTCCCTCTTTCCTTCCAAAATTTTCAATTTTCACCAAAACACACCCCATGGTAAAAACGCAAAATTTTAATCAAAACAATGTAAAATTTTACCTCTAAAAGGCCCAAGAAATCTCTAAAAAAGGTAAATAACTTTCAATATCCCCACCTTATAACTTCTCATCCTCCATCTGTACTCCCAAGAATCTCTATGATTTGGATTAAAAAAGATTGGGCACAAAGCTCATATATGTACTTCTGTATCCCATGTTTCTTTTTGAATAGATCCACGTTCGCACAATACATGACCTATCAGTATAGTATTTCCCAAAAACACATTCTCACTATGATCCAACACACATATTAGATGCTCGTCAAAGGAAATTTATATCTCTAGATCAACATAATCGATATCGATCACATGGGAAAGGCTGTGATGATATCCATGAAGCTGTGACACATGGAAATAATTGTTCATATCCCTATATCTCTGAGGTAGATCCCATCAGTATGCCACTAGCCTGATTCTCTCTATGTCCTCACATGGTCCAACATACCTGGGTGCTAAATTTTCCTATCTAAGTATCCTACGATGACCCAACCTAGGAGATAGTCGATGGAATTCACGATGTTCATATATAAACTATAGGGGTTTTAAACGTTTATCAGAAAATAAATTATATATAGTATTATACGTAGCCGTAGAATTTTGAATAAGATGAACTTGATCTGAAGTCCCTTGTATGAGAATCATCCCCAACAACTATGAGTGACCTATGTCGATCTAGCCCAGAGGATATATGTATATCCCACCATAAAGTCCCTCATATGGTTCAATTTGAATAGTTTCATGATAAATATTTTTATAGGTGAACTCTACTAAATCTAGGTTATTTTCCCAAGACCCACCAAAGTCTAAGATGCATGCTTTGAGCATATCATCAAGAACATGAATTGTACACTCTGATTTCACATCTATTTGTTGGTGGAAAGCCATACTCAATAAAACATACGTACCAAGGACCATTTGGAAGCCCTTGGATAATTGAAAAGTAAAATGTGGATCAAGGTATGAAAAAATATTTTGTCAAACCCTGTTAAAATGAAATATTTCCAAAACATAAAAATCTGCCAACTACTCCACTCATAAGGTATCATGTATTGGAAAGAAATATGCTCCCTTTTTCAAATGTTCCACAATCATAAAAATTCATTCATTTTTTGGTGGCATCATTAGAGGACCCACCACAAAGTCCATATTATATTCATCCCACTTCCATTATATAATGGGAAGCATATGAATAAAACCAACATGTCATTAATTCTTGGTCTTCACCTAATGAAAGGTGCAACATCGTCTCATGAACCCTGCTATCTCCTTTTTCATTCCCAACCACCAAAACAATCGTTGTTGGTCATGGACTATTTTGGTTACCCATGAATATACCACCCACTTCGAGGCATGAAACTCACGCATCAACTCCTCCCACAAGATTCCTAAAAAATACAATTTAAAACATAGATGATCCCCTCATCATCATTATTCCAATCTAAAATTCACACCCCTCCTATAAGGATTTCCCTCAAGGTCAATTTTTATAGATATTTATACTTCATGTCCCTTATCAGTCCCAAGAGTGGAGAATATAATATAACTGATACAAGATTAATCTTCACATAATAGTCTTAAACCAAAACATACATCTTGGAAATCAAATTCATTATCTTCCACTCAACACTAGACTCCTAAATAGTAATATTTAGAGATTTCTAACTCAAAGAATCAAGATTAATGTTCCCCTTCCCCTGTAAATATGTTACCTCAAAATCAATTGACTGCTTATACTCAACCCATCTCCACTATTCGAAATTGAATTATCACTAATTAATGATATGATTTAGACGTTCATGAATTTTATTCACAGTAAACTTATCACCCATCAGAACATTCCACAAATACTTTAAATCACAATACACTATAGTTAACTGAAGGTAATGCACATGGTAATGTTGTTCATCTGGCCTCAATTGTTGAGACCCGTCCACCACAAAGAAATATCCATACATAAAAAATATCCAAGAACTATCATATAAGAAGCAAAAAAACAATTCATACTTCTCACCTAGCTCAGGTAGGGTCAAGATCAATGCTAAGGTCACAAAAATATTTAAATCCTTGAAGGAATTATTACATGCTTCCAAGCATTCAAACATTAACACATTCTTTGGGAACACTGAAAGAGGTGATTCCAAATAGAAAAGGTATTGTATAAACAACTAATAATATTCATACAATCCCAAAAAGAAATAGATATCAAAAATATTATTTGGATTCTCCCAAGACATAACTTCCAAAACCCTATATGGGTCCACTGAAATACGTTTATATGAGATGATGTGACCCAAAAAGTGTACTTGATCAATACTAAAATGAAAATAAATTATCTTGGACTATATATGATGCTATCTCAGTGTACTCAAGACGATATCGTGGTGTTGGGAATGATGTTCATGAGTCTTGGAGTACACATAGATGTTTACCATGAAAACTTCAAATATTGATCCATGTACAGATGGGCTATTCTGTTCATCAAGGACATAAACACTTTTTGTACATTTGTAACCCAAAAAGAATTATGAATAACTGATATAGGCAATACCTGCTTCTAAAAGTGGTTCGAGGTATATCAGAAGTTTGAAATCTCAAATTAAGATACCTTGCCATTTTTCTAATCATAGAGAAAACACAAGAAACTATCAACTGGTCAAATATATCATCGATTCATGGAAGACGATTCTGGTTCTTCAATATCATCGAATTAAAATTATATTAATCGACACACAAGCATAGAGACCTATCAACCTTATTTGGAAACAACAATTGAGAACCTCAAGGTGACGTTCTCGGTTGGATTAACACATTATCCTCTAACTTTTCTAGATGAGTCTTGAGATCCTAAATCTCGGTCGATGCCATTCTAAATAGTGGAATTGACAATGGATCCATTCCCGATAGGATCTCATTTCAAAACTCCATATATCTCATTGTTGGAAACCCTGATAAGAATTTGGAAAACACATCCTGAAACCTATCCACTTTTTATCGAAGCCATCTTTCTTTACATATTCATCATCCAGTAGTAGAGTAGATACCTAGGCAGTGAGCTCTCCCAATTTCAGAGTAATTAAACCTACTCAGACTCCCTATATATCCAACTCTCTTCAGTGAAAATAGTTTTCAACCATAAGAAACAAAAAAGTCCCTCTGCTTTGGTATTAATAAATATGGGCTTGGTATGCTGCTAACCAGTCTATACCTATAATCAAGTCATAGCCTGAACAATCAAGGATATAATGGTCCCACAAAAATAAATACTTGCCAACCTCAAGAGAACATCCATTGTGTAAGTATATGTCTCTAGATATTACTCCCATCTTTGTATATATCTCTAATAACCCACTCTTGAACTCCACTATCCAGATCAAAAAATCCACATGTTGTGAAAAAATAAAGGAATTTATGAAATGAGTATAAAATACGGTACTAGATAATAAAAAAATTAAATTAATAGTGTCTCTCACTATAAATGGTCTAGCCTGGATATTCAAAAGGGTTGGATGAATAAATTTTAACTATTCTGCCTATATTACCCATGGTACAGTATAGTCTCCCTAAACAGAACCACTTTGCTGGTATGGACACTCTTTCCCTGATGTACATTGTCCACTACCTCTACCTCCAAGAATGGTAAAAATTCAATTTCTAGACTGATATGTTGTATAAGAACCACTTCCTGATCCATAATTCCTTCTAAAACATCCATAAATACATGTATGTTGCGGGTTCCAAAAAAAATTATAGATGTCCCATCTTGATGCAAGATCATAACTCCACTACTTGTCTGGGACAATGTTTTAAAAAGATCCCTGGCCTACTGTACTTGTGGAAAAGTACTCAAGTAGGGTCCCGAGTAACTTATCCTCCCCTTTTCCTCTCTATATCTTACCGCTATGGCTATCACTTTCATAGCGACACTTCTTTAACGAGAAATATGTGCCTCTTGTTCGACCATAGGAATGAACCAATACTTTACTAGATTCCACCTTTAGGTTACCCTGAGATATGAGATCCTTATTCGGTACTTCTAAAAATTGATTCATCTAGAAAGTATTCACATAAGAAATAATTTCACACATAAGTCCATCCTAAAATTGTTTTTATGAAGTAGTATCATCCACCACCAATGCTGTATTACGATGCTAAAAATATATAAAGTGTCCATCAGCATCCATCACAGACATGCTCCCATGAGTCAACCTCATGAAATTATCTATTCTCCTCTGCATTAGCATCTTAGGGTAGCAGTGATCCAAGAAATTATTTAGGAATGTTCTTTCACTCTATATACTCTATCTTTCCATCATAAGTTTGGATGTCACACCGATACATTTATAGGCCACAAAACATTTAAGAATCCAATTTGACTATATTATCAATTAGAGTCTCCATGTGGTCATGTATAGTCAAAATTGACACAATCCATAAATCATCATTCTTAGGTCGACTATATCTAGTAAAATATGGATGGTGCTATAACTTGAACTCCTAAGTATGGAAAAACATACTATTCACTACCCACTCTGAGTTTATCTCCAAGAATTTCATGAAGCGTGCAATTTTTTCTCAGAACTGCTCTCCTGCTTCCTCACCTGGCACTATTAGTGCCTCAAGTTCCATTACTGGTAGATCATCACTAGCCATATCTTCATTTCATCCTATCAACAAGCATAGGCATTGCAGAATATATTAAAAATTACAGACACTTATCTTAGGATACATCAAACTACATTATCAACATTATATATGAGTAAAACACAGGAAGGCCAAACAATTTTGTTTCCTTAAACCACATGACAAGGTCAAAGATGCGGTGCTATCACTACCCTCAACCATCCTAAACCTTGGTCATGGTTAATAAAGGTTTAAATAATTATTATATCAATTTTATCTTCACATACCCATTTATTCTCCTATTGAATCATTTTATTGTTTTCAATTTCATATTAGGCACCATTCTCGGATCAATTTCACAAGCATGTTGAAACAGTTCATGTTCAAAAAATTACCCCAAACCCATTTTCTATGCATTACTAAGATGATGAATGTCACAAAATAATTTTGAGTTCCTAGAATGATGCATGCCAACTCAACACTCATTCCATAATGAGCCAGAAGTAAAATCTATTAAAATATAAAAATAATTATCGCATCACACCACAAATGCATCACCCAACTTGAAATAATGGTCAAATATAATAAAAAACAACAATAACAAAAATCCCAACCTGGGTCCTTGATTTTTTCCCATACATGGGTTAGATACTCCCTTCCATGAACTACTAACCGAGGATCGACTCTCCACAGTATCTTGTCTACATTTCCAAAATAATAAGACAAAATCATTGAAATGAAAACTCCTATGATACCGCTTTGTAATGTCTTGAACTAGGTGTCACATGCCGGTTCCCTAATATGGTCAGTCACATGACCTCAAGTTAGCCTCTCCATATGCAATAGGTTTCTGACTAATAGTGAATGTCTGATATCGATAGTGGGCAGACTGTATCATCTTTATCAAAGTATATCAACAATGAAAATAAATAATAATAACCAGAAAATATAACATAACCAAGAAAATATCAATATCCCATGATGATAAAAGTAGGGAATAAAACATCCATAATGAATAATAAAATATTTTATGCCAATGTATGTTTCGAGTGTCAACATGCAACCCCAAATGTAAAGACACATAAATATCCCATGCGTGCCCCAAACCAGGTCCTGTTCCGTCATCCATGATGCATCCCAACTCATTCATCTAAAACATGGAATTTTCCCTTATGATGTCCTGCAAACACAAAGTATATTTAGGTACCAATCAGGTATCTTGAGTAAGGTGTGAGTACAACTCAGTACCCCACCCCCAATGACATCTAAAACAATATCTAGTCAAAACGTGTATACAGTTGAATAAATAAATATAAAATATCCATAAGTAAAGAGTTATCAAATTTTAATTTATTCTTTATTTGACCACATAATTCCCTTGGTTCTTAAGTAAATAATAATATCAATACTTTCTTCAATCCATGAAAAATACTGAACTATTTTACACATTTAATATAAATTCATTATAATGTAATGGTCATTCATTATCCATTCAATTAAAGTCATTTTCATTGAAAATTGGAACCCTAGACTAATTCTAATATCATGGGTTTAGAACATACATTCCATCACCCTATGGGTATTTAGAGTGTCAGTCCATATCCCACACTCTATTTGTATTTGTAGCATAATTATATATATAATACAATTTGTATGCCTGACTTGGGTCCTAGAACATCATGGTTAGGACCCCATGGATATTTGAAACATCAGTCCTCATCCTCCACTATAATATCAATCTGTCACATATATCACAATATCAAATTTTCCACAATATCACGTCAATCAAGATTAATTAAAATTAATCCTTTTATCACCTTTAACTATCACAATCTTACATTAATTAATTTATCAATTATTAATATAATTAAAATCAATTTGATTATCACATTAAGTCCTCTTAATTAATCGAAAAATTAATTAATGACATTTAACTCATTAATTAACTCAATAATTAATTATTCACAACAATTAAATTAATATTTTGACTACTAATTAATCCATCAAAATATCATTACTCCAATATTTATTTAAAAAATTAATTATCCAATTCACAATACCAATATATCATAATTAGTTAAAAATTAATTAACCAAATTAAAATTAAATATTTTAATAAATAAATCAATAATTAATTTTTCCACTATTCCTCCCAATTTCAATATTCTAAAAATTAAAACAAAAATTAATTATCCAATTCACAATACAAATATCCCATAATTAATTCAATGATTAATTATCCAATTCAATTAATGAACTTAGGAAATCTAATTCCTATACAAAGTCTAGGAATTAAATAATTACATACACTTAATTGAAATAATCACTATAATATTTGAATATTATACCACTTACCTCAATTCATTGATGAGTGATCACCGAGTAAAAATCCCCAATTTGAAAATAAATAATGCAAAATGAGATCTGAGTCTAAAACCTTAAATCATGATTTAACAATTAAAATCTCACAATTCTTGATCTAGAATAAAAATCCTAGATATAGATCCCACAAAAAATAGGGAAGAACAATCCTTTAATGGATGGAAGAAGAAGGATAAAGAGAAACGAAAACTCCTGGGATTATATACACTTACTAGGAAGGGTTTAGATCATCAATTTAGGCTTCATATCATGAAGAAAAAAAGTTCCCAATGGATTAGAATCTATCAGGGAGGCTCCAAAATCATGGAATGAAATTAGGGTTCTATTTTGGGTTATAAAGGGGTTAAAATGAGAGATTTGGATATATTAAAACTAATTTTTATGTGATGAAAACCCAATACACATGGTTTGAAGCTTAGCGAAAATAGTTTCCCCTAACCATGCACCTCATTGGGTTGGGGGGGGGGTCACAGTTTCCCTTAGTACTGTGCATGGTTTGACAAACCATGTTCTAGCAATGTAGACCCCCTCTCTTTGGGACTACATGGTTTGATGGGATAGGGTGTACGATTTGGGGAAACCATGTGCCAACCATACACTACCCTCTTTCCATCCAAAATTTTCAATTTTCAACCACATTAACCCCATGGTAACGCCCCAAAAAACTCAAATCGAAGGAAATGTTTACCTATAAAAATGTATGAAAAATCGCCAAAAAAGGTAGGGATCTTATATAGCATATTTTGAAGATTTAAAAATCATCTTCTAGATTCTAGAATTGAAATTATTAGGGAACATAATTTCTATGAATGACTTATCAGTTGATATTTAAAAGGTAATGGGTTATTTTCATGGGAAGACCCATGAAATGTATTTAATATTTTTAGCTTCATTGGTATTTTTAGATACTACCAATAGTTTATTAAGGATTTACCTAAGTCGGAATCACTATTGATTGCTCCTACCCAGAAGGGAGTGATGTTAATATGGGATGAAAGATTTTAGTCTTATTTCAATGAGCTTAAGCAACTTCTGACTTCAGCTCCAATTTTGATGTCACCTGAGCCTGTGAAGGGTGTGCGGTTTTTTGTGATTCTTCTGATGTTGGTTTGGGTTTTGTACTCATGTAATAGGATCATATGGTGGATTATGGTTCTCATTATCTTAGATCACAAGAAAAAATTAACCAACACATGATTTAGATATTTCAACAGTTATAAATGTTCTTAATTATTAGTGACATTTTCTTTTTTTGGGAATGGTTCACATACTTTTCTATCCAGTAGAATTTGTGTTATATATTTTCCCAGAAAGGATTGAATATCTAACAAAGATAGTTTTCTGAATACCATTAGATGTTAGAAATTGACATCACCTACACCATAGAGAAGGGGAATTTCATTTTAGATGATCTTATCAAGAAAGTTCCATTGCATGATATTCTAGAATCGAAGGAAGCGTGGATCCTTAGGGGGATTTTCCCACTATTTAATCTTGATAATACAAGGTATGTTTCATGTATGGTTCTGAACAATGTTCAATTATCACCATATCTCCATTACTCTATTATATTGAATCAATAACATGAAGTCGAGTTTAGTGGAATTTCAGAAACCCTATATGGTGGGGAGATATTTTATGTTTTTTTTCTCTATTTATATTATATTATATGTTTTGGGAAATTGTTTTTGTCCCAAAATCAGTGAGGATCTCAATTTAGTTTTAAAATAATAGTTCATCATGTTATATTCATCTAGGCACTATAAATATATAAAATCAAATAATTCTTCAATTTTGGTGTCCATGTATAGAGTGTGACATTTCTGATAATGTGTCCCAATATTAAACCTACCAATAAATAATGGAAGAGGATTTGAAACGTTATGATTTTCTCCAACCTCTCCCAATTTTAGTTTTGAAATGGGATGATTTATCCATGTACATTTTTGTTGGGTTACCATAGAATCCTAGAGGGTGGGATACTATCTAATTGATAATTAATTGGTGGAAAATTTCAGATAAATTTATTCTGAAAAAATTCATAAAAAACGTTAAAGATATGGGTAATCTGTATGTGGAAGAAGTCATGAGGTTACATGGGGTTATGTCAACTATTGTTTTGGATAGGGATATTAGGTCTACTTTTATGTTTTATGGATGTATCCATGTGGTGATGGAGACTCAGTTCTGATTGAGTACAACATGTCATGTACATATAGATAGTTTGTCAGAGCATGTTATTAAAAATCTAAAGGTTATAGTTCAAGCATTTATCATAGACATTGGTGGATTGTGGGATCTCACCATGGGACTGGATGTGATTTCCAATGACAATATTCATTATTTATCAATAATATTTTTTAGAGGGTATTTATAGTCTCCCATGTATATGAACGTTTTTGGGAAAATGTGGATGAATCTTCTTTAGTGGGACAGAGTTTTTTTAGGAGATATTGATAATGATTTAGGATATATGTAGGCGTCTGTTTACATCAAAGAGTTGATAGAAATATTATGCGGATAAATAATTTTTTCCTTTCAAGTTTTCCATAGGTTACCGAGTTTCATGACTGTTTATCCTTAGTTGCATCACCATCGGAATAGAAAATAGTGAAATTTGGCTCTATGATACATTACGCTATTTGAGGTCACTAAACAGATTGGGAGGGTGGCTTATCGGTTGGAATTTCCATCTCAATTGAAAAACATTCATGATGTATCTATGTATACATGGTCAAGAAATATTACCCTGATCCCTATCACTTTCTATATTGGGAAGAGATTAAACAATAACCATATGTTTCGGTTATGGAACATTTAATAGAGATAATAGAATCTCATGCCAATCTCTTGGGTGTGAAGTCTATTCGATTGTGAAGACTGTTATGGAAGCAAGGATGAGATATTCATAATACTTGGGAGAATGAATCCTTGATGAGGTAGTGGTGTCCTTTCTTCTTTACCAGACTTCATCCTTCTCTATGACTTTCTGGGGATGGATAGTCTTATTTTTTGGAGTCCATAACATCCCATACATGATTTTAGGTATTTCCATTATCGATAATTGTCTTACTATTTAATTGGATGAATATGGGGACTACTGAGGGTGGAGATCATTTATTGGGGAAAAAGATTTAATGTTAGGGATGAATGTTTATTGTGTTAATGGAATCTGGTTATAAATGAAAAAAATAGATTTTCAGGGTTTATTCGGAGTTTAGAGAATTATATAGGTGTTTTTGAGTTTTTTAATAAGGACCTAGTGTTTTTTTCATTGTGATGGGAAATTAAAAATCATGTAAGGGGGTTTCATGACCTATACCTGGTTACTAGACATAAGATGTGAATTATTTACACAATGTGAAAATTGTAAACCCAATGTAATGGTTACACATTTTGTAATAAAAAAAGGTTTATATTGAATAAAAAAGTTATTGGGTTTATGGCATACATATCATTGTAGATTATATGATGTGTAAAATAGTTACATGACATGTACCAATTGGGAGTTCAGATTTTATGGCATTTTACGTGAAATAATTTTATTCATTCTCCTGTAACTCTCTTGGATATGGACCCAAAGCCCTTCACCATCATTTTATAGAGGCTCTACTTGATCTGGATTGATCCGTTCGACATTATATCACCATTGTGGTTGGATCTCATCTCTCTAGTTCAGTAATCCTTTATTATTCTTCATTTGATTGATCTAGGAAGAGTTAGTGCATTTCATTATTGGATCCATTTTTCGTTAGTGTTATTTATTTTTTTTATCTACATCTGTAGTTTTTATTGTGTTCTTTCTTGTAGGTGTATCACATTACAGGCATGTATAACCCATGTTTTGAGGTAGGTTGTTCCATCTTTAGACTGTGTTGAGGAAATGTATATCTTGAGTTATTATAATTTTTTATAAAAAAAATTTATTGGATTATTTTTTATGTGTAAATGAATTTGGGAGAAATGGTAGTTTTTTCTTGTTTTTTTGTAAATGGAAATAAAATTTGTAATGAATTAAAAACATTTATGAAAAACAAGACATGGAGATACTTGGGTATATTGGGGGACAGTTTATATTTGGGATATCATCCATATTATCATCGTGAGGTTTTCTAATTTGGATTTTCCTTACTCTATAGCTATATTGTTTTGGGGACTTGTTTTGAGTTTGTTGGGGGCTTCACTCAAGGGGTGTTTATATTCTCTTTAGTCCTATGATCTACTTCCTTATTGTGATCTAGCCATTTTTGTGATATGAGTAGTCTTCATGCCTAACCTATTGAGTTCCTTGTTATAATTTACTTATGCTTTGACTGCTACATTTTTCACTTCAATATGGATTCATTGGTTTTTGATAATTGATAATTTAAATTATAATTTAAATTTAAATACATGAGTTTGTTTTTAAATTTTTTGGAAAATGGAAAATATTTATCTTTCTTTTGATGAAACTACTTTACAACATATCATACGATGTTTTTTTTTGAAATGTATATAGCTGAGTTATTTGTATAGAGCCTTGTTATGGATAACCTAGGTGGGATCCTACATATCCTATTTTCTCACTACATTTGTGCTTCTTCAGTGGTTCGTGGAAATTCGTATGTATTTTGTTTTTGGGAAAGTAAAGGTATCAGAGTGATGTGGTTGGCCTTTCACTACGTGAAATATGACCTATACCCATGGTTCAAAACTGTGGGTATAAACCCAAAAATCATGCGTATCGGCTATACCCACGATTTTGGGAACTGTGGGTAACTGAGGCGTCAGGATATGTCCCCAATCTATACCCACGGTTCATGGGTATAGGTTTTTTTCAACTATATCATACCCAATATCCGTGTTCTCAAAGCCTAATACCCACGGTCCTAAAACCATGGGAATAAGTAGTGAGAAATTGAAGCGGCCATTATTGAACCAGAGACATGTTTCTCACAATCGCGGTTCCTAATCAATCAATCCACGTCAATTTACTTGACATAAATCTATATATAAATTGTTTAATATATTTATTCATGTACATATTAGAAAATATACGGTGTGGGGGTTCGAACCCGTGTTGTTCACAATTGATTCCAAAGCCTTACTAACTAGACAAGCCCTCTTAATAGTATATTATTCTATATATATCTTAATATATTAAAAACACTTAATATTTTATAAATGAAAACTCGAAGTGGGATTCGATTAAGAGACCACATGGTGCGAAAACAATGCTTGACCAACCAATCCACACAAATTTTATGTTTATATATTTATATCTTCATAAATATATTAATCAAAACCTTGAGTATAGGTTTTCCCGCCAATTTTTTTATTTGTGTCCCACAAAAACAAATCCCACCATAAAACGGGAAATCTATACCCACAGTTTCACAAAACTGTGTGTATAGGTCTTCAAAAAATGAACCCTATGCCCACGGTTTTGCCCAAACAGTGGGTAGAGGCCATGAAATAAACACTTATACCCACAGTTTTGACCGCAACCGTGGGTATAAGTGTTTTTTTCCCACAGTTATGGTGAACCATTGGAATAGGTCTTTAAAAAAACCTATACCCATGGTTTTTCCGAGAACCATTGGTATATATGGCATATACCCACGGTTCTTCAAAAATGTGGGTATAGGTTTCCATATGACCCGTATACCCACCGTTTTCAAAAACCATGGGTATTGGGGTAACCTATTCCCACGGTTTTGGGAAAAACCATGGGAGTATTGAAATTTTCCATTAGTGTTTCTTTTATCTGGATGGGTAGTTGGTGTTGAGACGGTACGAGTATTCCCAATCTATCAGATGTAAGGATTGATTTTTCCTATTATAATTGTCTTTTATAGTTGGACATGCTCTTGGAGAATGTTTCTAATACTGAGTTGTTTGGTTTCAATTATGACATATATTTTTATTCTACCCTTTCCCTCATTCTTATTTATATATATGTTCCATGTCATTGGTTTAGGTTGGAAAAAATCATTATCATTGATTGTTGTTAGATGTTTTGGTCCTCGTTACTAGACCAAGGGGATCAGGAACACCCTTTGGGTATGTGGTGGGTCAGGGCATGTACCGGTTTGAGAGGGTATTTGGGTCTGTTCATTGGTGACATCACCACCACACACATTGTATTCATCCCTTTATACATTTCATAGTGGTGTTACAAAAATTTATTTTTGCTTACATTTATAATACTTCATTATTATAATAGATCTCAATTGACCTATATGACATCTACAAACCATGAGGTGAAATCATGTGTAACTCTATATTCATCCTAGTTTTTTAGTTTTATCATATGTTTACTTCAAATATCTCATAATGTGATTTTTTATATGGATCAAACGGTGTTTTTAATTTAATAATTATATTTATTATAGCAATTGAAATGTTAATTTTCTATTAAAACTGAATTTTAATAATTTATTTAGAATTATTTTTGTTGTATCATTTCAAAATCATTAATGATTTGTAAAATTGGTTTTATCATTTCTTATAAATTTGTTTAAAGGATTCCCATTCACGATTAATATTTTAAAATTATTTTTTATACTTTTTATCAAATGATGGTGAATCAAGATAATTTAATTTTTTTTAAGAGTGTGTTATTTTTTTTAATTTTTATTTGATTTCTAGTTCCATTGTAATGTGGGAATTATTTGAGGTATTCTTTTAATAATGAATTTATATAGTTACTATTTCATGTAATTTAGAATATTATTCACCAAAATTTCTTAATGTAATGTGAAAAATCCTCTCTATAAATGATACTCCTGGCGATTCCTCCTATCGTTTAGATGCTAATATTCATATTTTTTACACTACCTAAAATAAAAAAGGATTAGTGGAGCTATATACATGTTTTATAATTTAATATATAAAAAAACTTCTTAATTTCTATCATCCTTATTTACATAGTGATCATGGTCCACTTGAGGTTATATAGTTGGTAGTCATGTTTGAGGGAACCATCAATCCCCTAGAAACATCTAAAATATCGATATCGAAAAATGTAGATGGATTATTTGATGGACTAAGCTGCGTGTAATGGGTGACTATTTTATTTTCCATGATTTCATGTATATTTATCTTTGGGGTTGTAATATACCATTTATATTCAAAGAAACTATCATGATAATTTCATGGTATTTAAAGCCATTGATTCCCATACTCTTCATAAAGAAAACCCTGATATCACCTGAGGGCTCTGTCTAAAACCTCATGATCTTTGGGAATATATTTTTTTATGTCATGAATATTTGTAAAACCATATTGATATTGATTTCTGAAGAAATTATATGGAATGTGAGTGCTTGTATTTTTGACTTCTTATGTGATATTTGATGAAACTGATTTTTGATAAATGAATAGTGCCATGGTTGAATTTTTAAGGAAGCCCATGGGTACGTCTATATTTATGTGGGTAGTCTAGGAAAATAATGTCAGGATTTAAATTGTTAGATTACTATAATATTCTCAAGAATGTTTGATTAATGTCATCTCTCTATTTTTTTTGGAAATTTTCAATAATCAAGATTTTCATTATACTGGATGGTTCTCTATATAGTTATTCTTTGGTTGTGATTATATTATATTCCATTGTTTAAAAATTAAACAATTTTTTAAATATTAATTTTGGGTTTGTAAAGAAAAATGAGTTTATCCCTTAAAATGAACTAAATTGGATTTGGTGTTTTGAAACTCATGAACTAATTTCAACGTGAACCATTGTAGTTTTAAACATTTTTAAGTGTACATCATTCCATGGAAATGGTTTCAAAAAATTAACTTATTTTTAATGGTGTTTGAATATGATTTTAAAATTTCTCTTGATGGTAACATGTTTTATAGAAAAGGGAGCTTGTATACCATTCAGTGTTTTGTTTTTTTTTCAATTTTCATTTGGAATAAAAAATTATTTCAAATGGGGTTTTAAAATTTTAATTAAAATATTTTATACTTTTTAATGTGATATTTCGATGACATATGGAATTCTAAATTAACATATGGTAACTTAAAATGTTTTCATCTCTAATAAAGTGTTTTGTAAATTGGTTGGTTTCAATTTGGAAATTGGATGTTGGAAATAGTCATAAGATCATTAATTTTATATTAATTAATATATTTACATAAATATATTGTTTTTTGATATAATCCATTAATTATTTAATTAACTCTTTGGAATATTATTTCTATGTTTTATTTATATTATATCAAGTAAGATCCCTTATATAGTATTTTAAATAATTAAGACTGAGAAATTTTGCATCTGTTTTCACTAGGAGAACAAATTGTAGTGTTGGTCAAATAATTTTTCTATTCAAGGGATAGTGGTTTTGGTGTAATTGAGCAAAGGTGATATTCTATCTCCACCAATTAGGTTTTGGGAAAGTGTTATAAAAGGGTAAGGACACTATGAATATTTATTATGTGATCATCTCATAAGTCAAGCAATTGTGTTCCAATAAAACTTTTCAACATTAGAAAAAAACTAAGAAATATTGTTCGATGATTTGATAACTCCCATCCTAAGAACATTTATGTTTAAAGAGAAAATTGGAATCCTAATAAAAACAAATTTTATGAATAGTTATTATTTTATTTCGTTTCTTAAGACCCTTTCCCCATCTCTTTCAGAAATGAACCTTTGTTTCTTGAAAAAATTTGAGAAGTATTCATCAAATTTAGGATACTGATTATTATTTTTTATGAATTTATAGGATAAAAACTACCTAAGTGAAGTATGTTTTTTCTTAAATTAAATATTTGTTTTTATAATCATAATCAAATCATTTGAAATAAACAAATGTAGGGTTTCTATTATTATAATTATCTATAAATTTCATCTTTCATAAAGAATATATTATATGTATTTGTTTTTTTTGCAAAAATTGACTATTTTATTGACCTAATAGGATAAATATGATTATAAAATACATACATTCTAATGTTATGAAAAATTTATTTGAAGGTAGAGTTAAAGAGTTCATTATGTTTTCAATGGAGCACACATACAACACTTCTAAAATCCTTTTTAAATTTTTTATTATTTCAATTCAATAAAAATTAGCTTAGAAGAGTTGGAAGAACATTTTTTCTTCATTGAATAGATCATTCTAATAAATTTTGAACTAAAAATTGGGGAAGACTAAATATTCTTACCAATTGGGATGACACTATGATTTATAAGCCATTTGATATTTATTCCAATATAAATTATGATGGATATGATTTTGAAGAAAAGAAAATTATTATTGAAGACAACCATCATGATTTTAGAATGTTATTTGAGAAGATTAATGGCTAATCTAAGAGACTATTTTATTTTATTTTATTTTTCATAAATATAGTTTTCAGTTGTATTAAGGTTATATAATTTTAAATTTGGATGTGGATGGATTGACAACAGATTTACATATCTACTCAGTTTTCTTATTCATATGTTACTAAAGAAAATGAATTTCCAGGTTGATCAAATGATGGTAAAAGAAAAATATGTTAAATGGAAATGTTTTATATAATAATAGATTATTCTCTAAATGAGTTTATATTGTTTACCTAGTACTATGAATCACACATAAAATGACTTCTGTGTGGAACAAATAAAATGAATCAATTAATTACAAATGTGTATACTATAGTCCAATAATTACATGATTTAGAAGACTATATAGATGTTAGGAAACTATGTGGAAATTGACATGTAATGTAGATAAAAGAATTAAATATTGGAACTTACATTTTCTAAAAAATTACCCTTAGTATAAAAACATTTCGTATGAGTATCTGAAATTTGTAATTGAGATGAGAAACATTTGTCTCATGTTATTTTCATATGGAATAAATATATTGTTGTATATAGTGTAGTACTCATAGTACATGGACTGCCGTGTTGGTAAATTCTAGCTTACTTCTATGGTTTTACATGAAGAGAAAATACATTGTGGTATCTTTACTTATATATGGACCAATGAAACCCATTAATTATATTGCTCTCTATTTTTCTCTACAGATTGATAATCTCAAATTGATGTCGTATTCATGTGTTACATTGTGTGATTCTCATAGAAGTGAATAATTCTCATTTAGGAAACTGTTTAATTTCAAAATAAATGAATTTCTTAAATATGTATATTTTTAGGCTATAATATTACATAGATTTTTGGGTGTCTAATTTGGGGAGATTACAATCACCATGATTAGTTGAAACATTCCTTGAATACTATTTTTTAGAACATCATAAATTTTTACCTTGATGAAATAAATACTGATCTTGCCTGAAATAATTTGATGGGAGTACCATTCAAGGTATGACACTGTATCCACTAATAGGTGAGTAATGTTTTGATAATGTAAAATATATTGACACTATTTTTGAAAAACTATCTTCAAAAAACATTAAGAAATCAGGTTGTAAAAGAGATCAATTTACATTGAATTACTATATTGGAATTTTTTATATATAATAAATTTTCCAGATGTCATTAATGTAGTGAAAAATTTATTTGATAGAGTTATTGTAATTTTATTGAATGCTTCAGGAAAAAGGGAATCAAGGCTAGGTTGGACAAGATTCATGTGGGGAAAAGGGATGAATTTTCATTGGTCAAGGTTATATTGTGTAATTTTCTTCCTCCATCAGGGTAAACTCTTTGCAGATAAGAAACAATAAAATTTTTCATTTTACATGATAAATTAGAATTTACAAAGGGTTATTCATTAAATATCAAGAATGTTGTTTTAATAAAGAATTGTATATAAGAGGGTCTAAAATCAAATGAATTCTATGTTTGGATGCCCGATTTGATGCTTGTTTCTTTATGTTGAATTATGCTAAAAATGTATGATATACTTTTACTAGACACCACATCCTTTTTAAATCTTCAAAATGTTATTTTATTGACTTTCTGAAGTTACCAATCATGAATAAAGAGGTTTCTGTCATATTATGTGAATTATAGATGTTCATTCCACAATTATTCTTTAATATAATGGTCCACCTAATGGTTCAATTAGTTATAATGGTTGAAACATTTTTTCATATCCATTATATATGGATGTACCACATTAAATGGTATATGATGGTTTAGAAAAAGTTTTTCAAGAAATAAAGTCATCCCAAAGGTTGTAGTGAATAATGATATATTCATGAAGAAGCTGGTGAATTCTATTCTGATTGCCTATCTGAGGTTGATCGCATATGTCTCAAAAAGTCTCATCATAGTGGATTCTTTATGGGTTAAAGGATATTAGATGATACATTATAATTACCTTCATAAAGTGGGAGAAAGTGAACCTTTACATTTTACATAATTTTGAAAATATTGATCTATATGTTGATTCCCAATAAGAAACTATTAGGGATTTGAGTCCATTAAGTGATGAAGGATCTATATCAAGTACACATAATCATTTGTTTATATAATAGTTCTGAGATACAATTTATAAGGTGTTATATGAAAACATGAGTTCAATTACAAAATAACTTTGAAGGCTAAAAATTGGACAAAATGAAAATTTTATATCTTATACGAGTTTTGTAATCAATGATTAAATGTTTTATTAAAAATAAAATGATAAATCCAATACTATTAAAAAATAGTGGAGTTATGAATGTGGTGGAAGTGATATATGTATTTGGTTCCAAGGATAGAAATCCAATTTAAGAGAATATGTTATATTTTGATATTGTTAAATAGATATACATGTTGGATGTAAAAAACATTTCAAGTGACTACTTTATATTGAATATGGTTTGAAAATTGGAGTGTAGTGGAAGTCAATGAAATATGCCCCATGACATTGAATTTTAGTGTAGAAGGGGAAAATGACAAGAAATTCATAATGGAAACACAATCAGTGAATGTATTTTATGTCTCTGATATAGAAAACAATAATTGGTTTCATTCCTTCTGGACACTGAAACAACAATAGGTTCAGATGAAAATTCAATCAAGGAAGACCCTTTCATTGGGAGATCATAATCCATTCATGGGATTCCTATTGTGGAAGACATAATGTATGTTAGAGGGGACCACTAAGAGTGGATTTGGATTCTTAATAGAGGATCCAAATACATTACAACTTTTAAAAATAAAGATATATCAATGGGAAGGTGAATTTTTTTTAAATATAGTATGATTTTCTATATTATATTATCTATTCTCTATTGCATTAAAATGGGATAAATTAAATATTTTAATACTCATATATACAATATCTTCTACACATGATGATTTTTAAATCTCATGGTAGAACATGCTACCGATGATGAAAATATAGAATTATTAGGTATTTAATAGCATTTTTATTAATAAAATATGATCAATGCAACATCATAGTTTTGAATTTACATATCAAGCCACTAAGTTACAACATAAAATTCGAGGTTGGAAATAATCAATGTGGAAAATATTTTTCCCCAAAAAGTCAATGTTTATTAGTTCTATTGGTGTCAAAATGACGATGAATATGAAAATATTGATTTTCAGCTCTATGTCTATCTGATAACGAATGAAAAACTTTCAAAAGATATAAAGGCAATGTTAAAATATAGTTTCTATATTTTATGAATAAATAATTTAATGACACATTGATTTAATTTTGATTATTACTTATAGAGTTAAATTATTTTAGAGAATTTATTTAGGAAATATGTATTACTGGGTTCTTGGAAATAGCATAGAGGATTCTAGGATCTTCATGCAATGTTACATCTTAGGGATGCGGGGAGGAAAGTAAATCCCTATCCAGTAGTTCATTATAAATTTTTTTTAAAGCATGAAACATGGAATTTGTAACGCCCCGACCCCAGTTACCCAGAGTCGGTGCATTATTACATAACATTGGCATGATCACAAGAAAGATCAAATCTCGAAAGACCGAATGGTTTAGTAGCCTTGGAAACACTAGATATATTCATAAGTTTTACATTACATCATAAAATTAAAAACTATTACAACAACATAATGTTTCCACAATCCACACTATTAACCCCTCATAAAATCCCTGCAGGTCATTCATAACTTACATCTTCACATCCTGGGAAAAAAAACATAGAAAAGGGGTGAGCTCAAATGCCCAGTAAGGATAACAATATAGCGGAAACTTTCATAAATAAGAATAAACATTTAAGGCAATGTATAACTAAAACAAAAGCCTTTTAAATATGAACTTTCAACATGGTATGGCATAAATAAAATGAAATAATTCCATTTACTTATTCACATGGATATTCTACTAATCGAATAATCACATGCAAAAATCAATAACCACTTTCATAATGTTGGAATGCATAATGCCAGACTATCATAACCACATAGCCAAGGCCTCGTGCCAAGACTACAAATAAGATTTTGTCATGGCCTTGTGCCAAGACACTAGTTTGTCTCATGGGACCTACCGATGCATCGAGGAGCTATAGCGGGCTCCACCCGTCACTTATTAAGTCCAATGCATTCCCATATGAAAAGGTTTAAACATAACATAAACATTCGTATTAAAAATAGCATACGAAATGTCAATAATTTCACCATAAACTATGAATGGTATAAAAATAGCACATACATAGTCAAACATATCACAAAACCTTCAATACAATATAGAAGTTTTGTATCATAATAAATCAACTTCAAATAATCTTAAAATCCATCAAAGGATGTTGACATAGATGAAATCAAAATTCTTTTAAAAGAAATATCTCATTTTATTTTGATATCATTTAAGATCCATATAAAATAAAACATTTTCTTTGAAAATATTCTTATAAGCTTGTAAGGGAAGCTTTGAAGATTTTATAACGGCGGAAAATAGCCGCACCCGCCGTATAAGTTAAAAAAAAGCATTCTTACCTTAATTCTTTCGAAAAGGTTAAAAAGGACCTTGTTTTGAAAACGACCGAAAGATTCCTTTATAAACCACTTATAAAAGTCAAAAAGGGTATAAATGACTTTAACTCATATTCTAGTAAATAGTAAAAATGTTTTGAAATACATTTTTAAGAAACATGGATGTGGATGATAAAGAGATCCCAGTAGATTATTACGTATAAACAACCTTGGATAATGAAGAGGTTGTAAAGTAAACCCTTACCTTGTACTTTTCCTTTGTTGGGGTCGGTTAACCTCCTGTATAATGGTGAAATAGTTGTTATTAAATTATACAAGAATCATATACATTAATATGATATCATATATGATCTTTTAACATTGCTTTATTAATAATATCTTAGTATTATCGTCGTTTCGGGTGATAATCGATTCGTTCTTCTTAAATGTTTGGTTACGTAAGACATGTTTGTAATGGATAGATTAAATCTTATTCATAATCAGAATGATATTAACATTATTTTTAACCCTAAAATGAGAATAAGACTTGAATGGATACGATGGAGGATGGATCTCACCGCGTTCGTGGAGACGGTAGTCCGTACGTACGCACGAACGCTACTTCCATTTAATTTTTATTTTAAAAGAATTGAATCCAAATGATACATAGGTATATTACTATTCCAGTATAATATAATATTTTATATATGTTACTTAAGTTCATTAACACCATCTTTTATAAGTTCCATGTGTGGTATGAACGAGTCATATCATTTTAAGGGGGCGGTAGTCCGCACTTCCTCAAATGAAATTATCGTATGTATATACAACATGAAATGAATAATGGTATGAAATAAAATGGAATTACAGAAGCTTATATATAAAATATATATCATTAATATCATATTTAATTACAGTGCCATCACAATGGCCACCATGAGAGGCGGTAAGATGTATTTGAACAATCATCGTTTTGTGAGGCGTTAGTTTGCCATCCACAGAAACATTATGTTCATCATCCATTAGATGGAGTTGTGTGTATGTGTAGTTTGAATCCTTCTTATAAAAACATCCTAGTATATTGAGGATACTGGTGTTGTTACAAAAGAAAGAAAATAAAAAGAGTTTGGGGGTTGGAGAAGCAAAATAAAGGAAAATAATTTAAGAGAAATCGTTACCTTTAATTTAGGTAACTCACTTTGGTTGGAACCAAAGGACTTCTTGAAATGATTTCTGCCTAAGGGGAAGCTTCAAGGAGGAGGAGAGGGATGTGGGGAGCTTAGTTGGGCAGAGTTTGGACGAGCCAAGTGGCTTGAGAGGTGTGAGGAATGAGTAGAAGTGGTCTCCTTTTATAAGGGAGAAGAGGGGCTCTTTAGGAAAGAGTGAAAGTATTACTTTATAATATCATTATATTCGGTTTATAATGGTCCAAAAATCATTGAGGTCGAAGATAAGATGACTAATATTCTAAATAACATCAACCAATAAGAATTGGACAGGTTTTAGATAATATTTTAATCATTATAATCTTATTTATTTAAATGATTTATTAATGAGGTAAACATTGCATCATTATTGTGTCATTAATAATTTAAATTATTTGATGTCTTCAAATTATAAATAAAATATCATTATGTACGAAATCTTTTTATATTTCTAATGAATATTTATAATCGAAAATCCAACATGTATAACCCTATGTAAAAATTTTTCTTCTAAAAGATGTAAGCTTATGCCATTTTTATTTTTATTTTAACTTTATTAATATAAAGTGTCCCTACCACATACAAGTGGCTCCAAGGGGTCCCCAAATTGACCCAAGGATGCTCATGGTCGGGTCTGTGTCCACCAATAAGGTTAGGACACGTTTTAGGGTAATTTTGTATTATTATAATATTATTTTTTAACCATTATTTACCGGATTTACCCTTAACCATGGTAAATAAAATATTTACCACAGTAATTATTCAAAATGTCTAAAAATAAAAGTTACCTATTTACACAATTTGGAAATCATGATTCCAAATATGGAATCCATTTTTCTAAATTCAAAACACAGAAGTGGCCGAAATTAATTTAATATTAATTCCCGCTGTCAAAACAAAAAGCGTGTTTTTAAGAGGTAATAACTATCAAAAGATTGACACTTGTTTATGTTCGGTTTAATTGTAAAATTATGTCCAATGAACAACATTATATTAAATGGTAAAAATATATTCTAAATATACTTTAAAACCACTCAAATTCACAATTTATCACTATTAATTATTTTGATTAAAAAAGTTGTTTTTAATTAAAATTTAGTAATTTTCACTATTCATCAAAATATAAAACTTATCCGAAAAGTACCAAAATTTCACCCTAGGCTAATTTCAATATTCCGAATCCAAAAATGAAGTCCATTTTCAAATATAAAATATATATAATTTCAAAAAGTAGTTATTACTATTCATAACGGCTAGTTTGATTAGTTGTGGTGTGTGTTAGAACTCGAGGTTGCGTACAACACACGCTATCGCATTATTCGAAGGGAAACGTACCGTAGAAGCTTGGGGTTTTACATTCTCCCCTCCTTCAAATAATTTCGTCCTCGAAATTTCTAGAATACTTATCACATGAAAAGACTCGGGTGGTTCTTCATCATAAGTTCCTCGGGTTCCCACGTTGCCTCTTCCATCTTATGATTTCTCCACAAAACTTTTACCAGACGTGTCGTCCGGTTTCTCAGTACTTGTTCTCTTGTATCAAGAATCTTGACGGGCTCTTCACAATAAGACAGATCGGGTTCCAGTTCTAATTCCTCATAGGTGAGTACATGCGTTGGGTCAGGCATGTATTTTCTCAACAGAGATACGTGGAACACATCGTGAACTTTGGAGAGACTTGGCGGCATTGCCAATCGGTAAGATACAGCCCCAATTCGTTCTAGAATTTCGAAAGGTCCGATGTACCTGGGACTCAATTTACCTTTCTTACCAAAACGTATGACTCCCTTCCATGGATATACCTTTAGGAAAACATGATCACCGACCTGAAATTCCAAATCCTTCCTTCGATTATCGGCATAGCTCTTCTGCCTACTTTGAGCTGCTTTGATGTGATTTTGGATTACCTTCACCTTTTCCACCGTTTCCTCCACCAGTTCTGGGCCTACAAGTTTTCTTTCACCAATGTCATCCCAACAGGTTGGTGTACGACATCTCTTTCCGTATAACGCTTCATATGGTGCCATCTGAATACTTGAATGGAAGCTATTGTTATAGGAAAATTCTACCAGAGGTAAATATTGATCCCACATACCCTGAAAGTCAAGTGAGGAAGATCTCAACATGTCTTCTAAGGTTTGAATAGTCCGTTCTGATTGTCCATCTGTCTGAGGGTGGTAAGCAGTGCTCAAATGAAGTTCAGTATCCAGGGATTTCTGAAGACTTTTCCAAAATCTTGAAGTAAAACGGCGATCACGATCAGAAACAATCGATAGGGGTACTCCATGAAGTCTCACAACTTCATTAATGTATAGTCTTGCTAGACGTTCCAGGGGTAGATCTTCTCTTATAGCAAGAAAATGTGCTGACTTGGTAAGACGATCAACAATAACCCATATTGCATCGTTCCTTCTAGGAGTCTTCGGTAGCCCCATGACAAAGTCCATCGTAACATTGTCCCATTTCCACTCCGGTATGGGAAGAGGTTGCATGACTCCTCCAGGCTGTTTCCTTCCACCTTTCACTTGTTGACAAACCATACATCTTGACACAAAATCATCAATCTCCCTCTTCATGTTGTCCCACCAAAAATGTTCCTTCAAATCTCTATACATTTTGGTGCTCCCAGGGTGTATAGAGAAATTGGAACTATGAGCATCATCCAGCAATTCCCTTTTTAGATCAGGTATATTGGGAACACAAAGTCTCTTCTCGAATTTCAAAATTCCATCTTCATACACAAAGTCTCTCAATCTCCCATCAATCACAGCTTTAATTTTTTTTTGGAATTCTTCATCATCGGTCTGAGAACTCTTAATCCTTTCTAGTAAAGATGGTTTGGCAACCATTTGAAAAAGCATTGATGTTTCACCTTCCCTGGTTATTCCCATGTCCATCTTCACTAGATCCATGAAAATTGGATCCCTTTCAATTCTCATATTGTTCAAAACTCCATGGTCTTTTCTACTCAAAGCATCTGCCACCTTGTTTGCCTTCCCTGGGTGGTAGTGTATCGTACAATCATAATCCTTGAGTAATTCAAGCCATCTCCTTTGCCTCATGTTGAGTTCTTTTTGTGAGAAAATATACTTCAAACTCTTGTGATCAGTATAAATCTCACATTTTTCACCATAGAGGTAGTGCCTCCATATCTTCAAAGCAAAGATCACTGCTGCTAACTCGAGATCATGAGTAGGATAGTTTTGTTCATGAATTTTCAACTGTCGTGATGCATAGGCAATAACTCTATCATTCTGCATAAGGACACAGCCAAGTCCTTTCTTCGATGCATCACTATAAATAACGAACCCATCATTCCCCGATGGTAGAGTCAATATAGGAGCATTGACTAATCTTCTCTTCAGTTCTTCGAAACATTCTTCACACTCTTTTGTCCAAACAAATTTAACCCCTTTACGTGTGAGCTTCGTTAATGGGTTAGCCAATCGGGCAAAATTCTGGACGAAACGTCGATAATAACATGCCAAACCAATAAAACTACGTACCTCAGTTATACTCGTAGGTGCTGTCCATTATTGGATTGCCTTGGTCTTAGAAGGATCAACAGAGATTCCATCTTTAGAGACAATATGGCCAAGAAATGAAATCTCCTGAAGCCAGAATACACACTTGCTAAACCTCCCATATAATTCATGCCTCCTCAGAGTCTTCAAGATAATGTGAAAGTGATTTTCATGATCTTCGTAGGTTTTGGAGTATACCAAGATATCATCAATAAATACCACCACAAATTCATCAAGATACTCCTTGAAAACTCTATTCATCAGATCCATGAATACAGAGGGAGCATTAGTCAATCCAAACGGCATTACAGTAAACTCGTAATGCCCGTACCTGGTTCGAAATGCTGTTTTCGGAATGTCTTCCTTCTTCACACACAACTGATGGTATCCAGATCGAAGGTCAATCTTTGAAAAGTATCGAGCTCCATGCAGTTGGTCAAATAAATCATCAATACGAGGTAGGGGATACTTGTTCTTTATCGTTATAGCATTGATCTCCCTGTAGTCGATACATAACCTCATAGATCCATCTTTCTTTTTAACAAAAAGAACAGGGGCTCCCCATGGAGAAACACAAGGGCGAATAAATCCCTTATTACTCAATTCCTCTAGTTGTTTCTTTAGTTCGACTAACTCTACAGTGGCCATTCTATAAGGGGTCTTCGATATAGGCCTTGATCCAGGAATCAAATCAATAGAAAACTCAACTTCTCGTTCTGGAGGATGTCCAGGTAAATCTTCTGGAAATACATCTACAAATTCTTTCACAACAGGTACATCCTCTATTTGAACATTCCTTTCCTCACCGACAGTTATTTCATTCTCTTCCTCCCCAATAATTGAATTAAGTTGAGCTACTGGGGGTGGATCTAAATAAGAATTAGGTGGTGACGATTCTGCTCTAAAAATAAGGTGTTCCTTATCATTATCATCAAGAATCGTAACCTCTTTCTTCTTACAATAAATCTTCGCATCATAGTCCGATAGCCAGTCCATACCGAGGATTATATCAAACTCATTCATAGGTATGACGATGAGATCAGCAGATAAAGAAAATTTATGTGCTCTAATGGGGACTGATTCACAAAACTTTGTTGCAACGATACTTCCCTTAAGAGTTTTAACTGACAACTCCCTTATTAAATCAAATTGGAAATATCTAATTTTCTTAGCAAACTGGGAAGATATGAAACAATGTGATGATCCAGAATCAAATAATGCATTTGCTAAACTTGAGGAAACCATTAAATTACCTGCCACAACGTCTTTCGGAGCTTCTACCTCAGCAGTAGTGATAGCATAAGCCTGGCCTTGATCCCTTGGCCTTTTCTGAGGTAAGTTCTCCTGACGCTTAGGGAATGCATTTGCATAATGCCCCATCTCCCTGCAATTGTAGCACTGAACGTTGGTAGCTTCCTTCTTCCCCTTGCAATCATGAGCTTGGTGGCCTTTTTCACCACACTTGTAACAGACTCCCATTCCCTTCAAGCAAGTACCGGGGTGTTTCTTCCCACATTTACCACATGATGGATATTCAACCTTTCCTTTATTCCCCTTATTTCCATTCCCAGATTGATCAGCAGGTCTCTTCTTCTCTTGCTTTTCTTTAAAGTCATAAGACTTAGAGAATTCCTTTTCGGTCTTGATAGCACATGAGACAATGTCTTTGTACGATGAAAATGATTGTGAGACTAACGCTCGACGGAGAAATGGTTTTAACCCATCAAAGAAACGATCAATCTTACTTCTTGGGTTGCGAATATAATCTCCAGCATACCTCGCTAACCTTGTAAAGTTAGCCTCATACTTTGTGACATTATCATCCTCCTTTAGTCTCAGACTCAGAAATTGCCTTTCCATATCTGCTCGATGGTCGCGAGCAAAGTATTTTTCTAAAAACAGATCTTTGAACTCCCTCCATTCCATATTTGATACTTCATCATCTTCCTTCGTATTTTGAATAAATGACCACCATTGATCAGCATCTCCAGTGAGGCGGTAAACTGCCATGATAACGTTTTCCCTTTCACTGCTCCCCAAAGCCTGAAATATTTTCTCTAGGGAAAATATCCATTGCTCAGCTACTAAGGGATTTGTATTCCCATTGAACGTTGGTGGTTGTTGCCTCATGAATCGATCTAACATTGATCCTCCACGCTGCGGATCAGGGTGCTCCATACGGGTAAGGTTATTATTCATAACCTGAGTAAGTTGTCCCAGTATGGTGATTAGCTGATCAGCACCAGTTGCATCACCAGCCCCACTATAATTATCTTGATCAGGAGGGAAATCCCTACATGGAGTGCGTGCATTGATACAGTTTCCATTTCTTCCACTAGGCGCCATTTCTAAACAATGGCATAAACTAGATTAGTTTATGAATCAAAATACATAATCCCATACTTATAAAACACTTAACATAAATTGAACTATTTATGGATATAATCCATAATCATAAGAATGTTTTCTTTGAGGATGTATATACTCATAATCCCTTCAAAATGATTTGTAAAGAAAATGAGAGTTATCCTAAGCATATCCCCCGGGAGTGTCGTAACCAAGAGTGCAGCAAGGCCCGTTGTCGTGCACCAGTTCCCGTTCGAGTCTAGCTCAAAGCGGTGTTTTCGGGTTTTACCCCTAGGTACATCTGTGCCAGAGCCGCCTCTACCTGCTTGTATCCAGACAGGGATGTATTGCTCGGAAAACTCACAAAATCTCTACAATACCAAAATTCTAGGAAGTTCTTCTAAACTAATCCTCAAAGTTCATCTTAGGTCTACGTGCTCTAATCAGAGTTTATCTAAATCTAGTTTCCAAGGTTTGTACTAAACTTCCTCTGATACCAACTGTAACGCCCCGACCCCAGTTACCCAGAGTTGGTGCATTATTACATAACATTGGCATGATCACAAGAAAGATCAAATCTCGAAAGACCGAATGGTTTAGTAGCCTTGGAAACACTAGATATATTCATAAGTTTTACATTACATCATAAAATGAAAAACTACTACAACAACATAATGTTTCCACAATCCACACTATTAACCCCTCATAAAATCCATGCAGGTCATTCATAACTTACTTCTTCACATCCTGGGAAAAATAAAACATAGAAAAAGGGTGAGCTCAAATGACCAGTAAGGATAACAATATAGCGGAAACTTTCATAAATAAGAATAAACATTTAAGGCATTGTATAACTAAAACAAAAGCCTTTTAAATATGAACTTTCAACATGGTATGACATAAATAAAATGAAATAATGCCATTTACTTATTCACATGGATATTCTACTAATCGAATAATCACATGCAAAAATCAATAACCACTTTCATAATGTTGCAATGCATAATGCCAGACTATCATAACCACATAGCCAAGGCCTCGTTCCATGAATACAAATAAGATTTTGTCAAGGCCTTGTGCCAAGACACTAGTTTGTCTCATGAGACCTACCGATGCATCGAGGAGCTATAGCGGGCTCCACCCGTCACTTATTAAGTCCAATGCATTCCCATATGAAAAGGTTTAAACATAACATAAACATTCGTATTAAAACTAGAATACGAAATGTCAATACTTTCACCATAAACTATGAATGGTATAAAAATAGAACATCCACAGTCAAACATATCACAAAACCTTTAATACAATATAGAAGTTTTGTATCATAATAAATCAACTTCAAATAATCTTAAAATCCATCAAAGGATGTTGACATAGATGAAATCAAAATTCTTTTAAAAGAAATATCTCCTTTTATTTTTAAATCATTTAAGATCCATATAAAATAAAACATTTTCTTTGAAAATATTCTGATAAGCTTGTAAGGGAAGCTTTGAAGATTTTATAACGGCGGAAAATAGCCGCACCCGCCGTATAAGTTAAAAAAAGCATTCTTACCTTAATTCTTTCGAAAAGGTTAAAAAGGACCTTGTTTTGAAAACGACTGAAAGATTCCTTTATAAACCACTTATAAAAGTCAAAAAGGGTATAAATGGCTTTAACTCATATTCTAGTAAATAGTAAAAATGTTTTGAAATACATTTTTAAGAAACATGGATGTGGATGATAAAGAGATCCCAATAGATTATTACGTATAAACAACCTTGGATAATGAAGAGGTTGTAAGGTAAACCCTTACCTTGTACTTTTCCTTTGTTGGGGTCAGTTAACCTCCTGTATAATGGTGAAATAATTGTTATTAAATTATACAAGAATCATATACATTAATATGATATCATATATGATCTTTTAACATTGCTTTATTAATAATATCTTAGTATTATCGTCGTTTCAGGTGATAATCGATTCATTCTTCTTAAATGTTTGGATACGTAAGACATGTTTGTAATGGATAGATTAAATCTTATTCATAATAAGAATGATATTAACATTATTTTTAACCCTAAAATGAGAATAAGACTTGAATGGATACGATGGAGGATGGATCTCACCGTGTTCGTGGAGACGGTAGTCCGTACGTACGCACGAACGCTACTTCCATTTAATTTTTATTTTAAAAGAATTAAATCCAAATGATACATAGGTATATTACTATTCCAGTATAATATAATATTTTATATATGTTACTTAAGTTCATTAACACCATCCTTTATACGTTCCATGTGTGGTATGAACGAGTCATATCATTTTAAGGGGGCGGTAGTCCGCACTTCCTCAAATGAAATTATCGTATATATATACAACATGAAACGAATAATGGTATGAAATAAAATGGAATTACAGAAGCTTATATATAAAATATATATCATTAATATAATATTTAATTACAGTGCCATCATAATGGCCACCATGAGAGGCGGTAAGATGTATTTGAACAATCATCGTTTCGTGAGGCGTTAGTTTGCCATCCACAGAAACATTATGTTCATCATCCATTAGATGGAGTTTTGTGTATGTGTATTTTGAATCATTCTTATAAAAACATCCTAGTATATTGAGGATATTGGTGTTGTTACAAAAGAAAGAAAATAAAAAGAGTTTGGGGGTTGGAGAAGCAAAATAAAGGAAAATAATTTAAGAGAAATCGTTACCTTTAATTTAGGTAACTCACTTTGGTTGGAACCAAAGGACTTCTTGAAATGATTTCTGCCTAAGGGGAAGCTTCAAGGAGGAGGAGAGGGATGTGGGGAGCTTAGTTGGGCAGAGTTTGGACGAGCCAAGTGGCTTGAGAGGTGTGAGTAATGAGTAGAAGTGGTCTCCTTTTATAAGGGAGAAGAGGGGATCTTTAGGAAAGAGTGAAAGTATTACTTTATAATATAATTATATTCGGTTTATAATGGTCCAAAAATCATTGAGGTCGAAGATAAGATGACTAATATTCTAAATAACATCAACCAATAAGAATTGTACAGGTTTTAGATAATATTTTAATCATTATAATCTTATTTATTTAAATGATTTATTAATGAGGTAAACATTGCATCATTATTGTGTCATTAATAATTTAAATTATTTGATGTCTAAAAATTATAAATAAAATATAATTATGTAGGAAATCTTTTTATATTTCTAATGAATATTTATAATCGAAAATCCAACATGTATAACCCTATGTAAAAATTGTTCTTCTAAAAGATGTAAGCTTATGCCATTTTTATTTTTATTTTAACTTTATTAATATAAAGTGTCCCTACGACATACAAGTGGCTCCAAGGGGTCCCCAAATTGACCCAAGGATGATCATGGTCGGGTATGTGTCCACCAATAAGGTTAGGACATGTTTTAGGGTAATTGTGTATTATTATAATATTATTTTTTTAACCCTTATTTACCGGATTTACCCTTAACCATGATAAATAAAATATTTACCACAGTAATTATTCAAAATGTCTAAAAATAAAAGTTACCTATTTACACAATTTGGAAATCCTGATTCCAAATATGGAATCCATTTTTCTAAATTCAAAACACAGAAGTGGCAGAAATTAATTTAAAATTAATTACCACTGTCAAAACAAAAACCGTGTTTTTAAGAGGTAATAACTATCAAAAGATTGACACTTGTTTATGTTCGGTTTAATTGTAAAATTATGTCCAATGACCAACATTATATTAAATGGTAAAAATATATTCTAAATATACTTTAAAACCACTCAAATTCACAATTTATCACTATTAATTATTTTGATTAAAAAAGTTGTTTTTAATTAAAAGTTAGTAATTTTCACTATTCATCAAAATATAAAAGTTATCCGAAAAGTACCAAAATTTCACCCTAGGCTAATTTCAATATTCCGAATCCAAAAATGAAGTCCATTTTCAAATATAAAATATATATAATTTCAAAAAGTAGGTATTACTATTCATAACGGCTAGTTTGATTAGTTGTGGTGTGTGTTAGAACTCGAGGTTGCGTATAACACACGCTATCGCATTATTCGAAGGGAAACGTACCGTAGAAGCTTGGGGTGTTACAGAATTATTTTATTATTCATTGCGATGATAAGTCATATCAAGTACATTGTATATCATAATATTTTTTCTGGAATTATTTATTTTATCCAATTTGATTCAAAAAATTTAATTTATGAAAAATGAAAAGCGTGTTGAAAATAAAGAACATACATCCATACTAATTTACACCTATCAAAAATTAATAAGGGGTACACTTCACTAGAGAAAAAATTATTATGTATTTTAAATAAAAAATAATTTTTTTGGGATATGAAACAAAATATTTCACATTATCTATATGCATGTTGTTCAATCAAAATAAAAATCCACATCCAACCCATGTCACATTCTACGAATGTAAGATCATGTAAATAATGAGGGTAAACTAGTTCGTCAATAAAGAAAAGAAGTATGTAAAAAATGTGTAAGCCTCATATAATTGAAATTAATTATGATTGGTAATAGTATTAAAAAATATCATTCTATATTCATTATTTATTTGGGTTACACAAAAGAATTAGTAATGATCATTCTAGAAGAAATAATTATTTTAGTAGCATTGAGTGGTCAAAAAATTATGGTCGTGTTAGAGGAAGAGGTTTATGGGTGTCTCCAGAAACATATTTTGAGAAGATAAAAAACTAAAAATATACATATAAGATGATGAAAGGATTGAATCAAAAAATAGATTATTTTCATGATATTATTGTCTCGTCTAGTTTGATAGAATAATATTCGATAATGGATAAAAGAGAACCGGTGGTGGATCAAAGATCCAAACATAAAGACCTAAATGAACCCAAAATTTTGGGCCTATTAATTCCCCTTAACCACATTCCATGTGCAACTTAATCATTTTTTCATTACTCAATCTCCTAAATTTGAATCAAACAACTTCAAATACCATTAAAATTTTCCCGGGTAACGTTGTATGTGATTTCTATATATAAAAAACCACGAACCACCTTGTTGTTATTGATATGGTGTATAATATATCAAGATACATGATTCAGAATGATGAACTCCCAAATGATAACATTAGAGTAGGGATTATGTTTTCTCAGGGGCCAGTTTTTGAGCCGCCAGTTCCACTTGATGATCTTGATAATACAATGGTCAAAGATGTTTTTGGAACATTAATACCATGGCCTATTAATCTTATAATGATATATGAGGTATATATTTAATAGATATTTTCTTATGAATGCACTGTAATAGTTGATGAAAAATGGTCTTATGTGAGGTAGGTATTAGAGACAGATATAGAGATGGGGAAATAGATGTTTGGATAAAGATAATTTAGTGAATCAACTAAAAAATAAAAAGGACCCCGTTGGGAGTAAATTCTCCACAAGATTGCCACAAAATAATTCTTTTTGTCACAACATCATGAAGAGACCACATTTAAAGATGAAAATATATATTACATTCTCTATGAAGAATAAATATTAATAACCTTCACTATAGACATAATTGGTCTCAAGATTATGAAAGTGATTATCATATTTGAATGGACGAGCTCCTCACTTGTGAATACATACATAAGGTATATTTTCAAAATATTTCTATCTAAATAGTGATATAATATGTTCATTAATTTTTATAAACATTGATATTTACTATAAGAATTTACATTACTACTATATATAAGGAAAACCATGTGAATTATGATTTTGTTTCATTAATACCTATATAATTTCTATGTATAAAAATTATATAGAGAAGATAGAAATTGATAAGAAGAAAGATGATCTATATGTTGTGATTAAGAAAAAAATAACACATGACAGAAACTTTTTGATGCATTCAATAAAAGGGTCTACCTCAAATATATATTCACATAATTTTTTTTCCAATAGTTATTTGTTTTTTTATAAATCCCTAGATGTTCATCATACTCAATATGGATACCCAAAATATTTATTTTTTTGATCCAATCCATGGATATTCAACAAACTGAACACCCATGATGTGTATTGTGAATCTGTAACTCACTATAATCAATATTTTGTAGATTAAATTGCAATAATATTTTTCAATTTTTCTATTAACTGGAATTTTATTGTGATATGGAAGTCAATAAATATATTCTATATGATGGAAAGAAGTTAGTGAATGAACATAAAAAGTACGTGGATTACTTCAGACAGAAATACTGAAAGGCATATATAGAAAAATATAACCATGAATTTTTTTTTTAAAAAATTACATATTTTATTCAATGTTACTGCAATTTATGAAGCATTATAATATCAATAATTGTGGATATTAGTTTGAAAATTTATGAGTGAGATCATAAACCATTAAAATACCATCATCCCCATACAATTAATATCTAATGAGAATAACAATTTCATTATAAATTTTTTTTAACTATTTATTATCTATATTTTCTCAATAATAAAATGATATTTAACCAAATTCATACTCATAAGAAGATGTAAAAAAATTTAGATTTGAGTGGGAATCATACATGGTTTTATATTGTATGCCGATAAAAATTTCAGTGATTACCTACTATGTTTGAGATCTTGTATGAGCTATAACCATAGAAATATATTTGGTGTGTGAGTAATTAGTATAAAAATGATTATATATTATTATTATTTATTTCTCATGGAGAAGTATATTGGATGAAATCAATATATCTAGAAAAACAGAAAAAATGCACTAGAATCTATATAGGCATCCTAAAGAGGATACATCCTACTAATTATTTAGTTAATCCTCTCATCATTTTATCCACTTATTTTAATTTCTTCATCAATTTTAGAATAAAATTAGACTAATTACAAATATAGGGTTACATCATCATTAGTGTTAAATTATAGAAGAAAATAACAATATAGTGGTTCAATTTTAACTAATATGGATGTGTATATTCATTATGTAAAATGATCAATGTTGACAAGATCATTAACAAAAAAAATCACAATCAATATCAATAAAAAATACCGGTGAATAGGGATGTTCTCATGTTGATGAAAAAATATTCATGATATTGTGTAAGAGGTTATAATCACCCATAATGTTGAAATGATATACTAATCTATAGCACATCTAATGAGGTTAAAATGGAAGCACTAGATATGAATGTCTTTTAGAGGCTATAAAGGGTCATACTAATGTTCTATACTTTCAAAAGGGGTAAAAAATTTATATTTTTGTTTAATGCCTTCTAAAAATAAAAAATATATAACAGTAATGTTTTTTATATCAAAGATGATGAATGTTTTATCATGGACTTTTTACCATTTATGACGGTGAAATGGAGCAATAGATATTATTAAGTTCCATAAAAAAATGTAAATTTTTATTTTAGTTAAATAAATGAATTCAAATATTTTGACACTAATGGTTAATTTTTCCTGGAATAATCAAAGGAATACACTAATTTTTTGTATAATCCAAGAATATATAATTTTTTATGCTAATTTGTTTATAGATTATTTGAAGGAAAATTTTTGTATATGTGTTTTACTATAACTAAAAAGGAAAAGTTTTTATGGGAATTTCATGTAATTTGTGAATGTTATATTATTGTTAAGTTATTAAATATATCTTGTTTTATTGAATGATAATATAAAATAACTCATATGTATCCACACTATGTTAATAGTAAATATTATAGTTTGGAAACATAATTTACTAAAATGGGACTCGAAGATCCAATTTTCATTAAAAAATGAGTGTTATAATTTTATGTTATCTTGAAGGGAAAGTATATATTTTAATTAAAAAATTTGTGTGAAAAAAAAATCATCTACGGTGAAATTTATAGTTTATATACTTTAATAATGAAATATAATATAGGTAATCATCATCAATTTATGATGATATTTCAGATAGTTTATGATCATGTGGTTAGGACCATTGAAGGATGTTTTATTACATATTAGATATTCTAATTCGTTTTCTTTTAGGTTCATGTAATATAGACTAAATAAATTATATTTAAATTTATATTTTATAATATTAAAAACATATGAATTCTTTTATTATAATGTTTTATTCATTTGAGAAGTCATATATTCACTTTAACCATCTATAAAATGCCTGAAAAGAGAGAAAATAGTTCTTTTAGATGAAGCATTTTAGGCATAATGTTGTTTACTTTTTATACAAATTGAACAGTTATCTCTTTTCTAGACTAGTTCAGACATTTTAAAGAAACAAAAACTTTTCAAACATAGTCAATTACACCTAAATCTGATACATAATGTGATTTCTATAACTGAAAATATATGATTTTATTTTATAATTTTCATTTTAATTATAAACCCACATAACATGTAAAAAACATGAAAATAACTTCATATTATTTTTATACATTGAGAAAGTGATACATTTATCATTTGTGATGTGTTGAAATCATCCACATCATAATTTAATGCAAATTTTTGTTGATATGATTATAAGTGTGTATTTTTATTTGAAATTGAAATTAGTTTTAGTAAAAAATAGGTGAAATAATAAAAATCATTAAAAATATTTCATATTCTATTTATACTTTTAAAAAATGATACATTTGTCATTTGTGATTTGATGGAATATACCAAACCTCAATATGATACACGATTTTCTTGATATGACTCAAAGTGTTAATTATCAGTATAAAATTGACAATTTAGTAAAATAGTGTTACCCCTATTGACTATGAAATCATTCTCATATTATCCTGATAATTTTTGAAAATTATTCATAAGTCATATATAAGTTGTAGGAATCTGTCTCACATTAATCCATCAATTAATGTGTCCTTTATTATTCGTAGTGTTTTTTTCCAGTATAAAATGATTTAAAAAAAATAAATGTGAAACCCTCAAAAAAAATTAAAAAAATTAATATGGGTTTTATAATTTTAAAAAATTATCGATAAGTCATTTATGATGTGTAGAAACCAATCAAACCTCAATCCGACATATAGTGTGACTGGTATTCTCAAAGTGTCTCCTTTTTATTTAAAATTGATATTAATTTTAGTTTTACATGAATATAAATTACACAAAACCAAGACAACACCTTCATATTTATTACACATAAGGAAACAACCCATATGTCATTTGTGACATGTTATAAGTACCCACACCTTAACATGAAAAGTGATGTTCCTAGTATGACTCAATGTGTCCCATATAAGCTGAAAATTGATATTTGAGTTCATAAATTTTCCCTCACTGAAAAAAGTAAAACAATATCATATTGTCATGATAATTTACGAAAATGATTATTAGGTCTTTTTTTTAATATGTAGGAACCGGTATCAAGTCAAACTAATACATGATGTGACCAGTTTGACTCAAGTTATGTGTTTTCTAATTAAAATGACGTCTTAGTAAAAAAGTCTATTGTCATTATGAAAAAAAACAAAAGGATTGTTTTGATACACTTGTTAAATGATCAATATGTAATTTTTAGGTGTAATAATAATCTTAACATCAATACTATTCACTGTGTGACCCGAATGACTCTAAATGTGTTTTTTATTCACAATTGACATTAATTTTAGTAAAAAATAATATTTACATTCTCAAAACTAATTAAAAACATTTTGGATTATTTTTATTCATTTGTGGAAATATCCATAAGTCATTTTTTATGTTTTTTAGAATTAGACACACCTCATTTGGATATATGATGTGACCGGTATGCCTCAAAGTATCCATTACCAGTTTCAAATTAAAATTTTAGTTAAAAATGTTTCAGTCATAAAAAACAAAAAACAATAATAAAAATGTATTTATAATTTATGAAATGATTCTTAATTAATTTTTTACACGTAGGAATAAGTGTCATATCATTCTAATACAATATGTGACCTCTATGACTCAAAGTGAATGTTTCTATTTAAAATAGCATTTTAGTAATAATGATAAGTGACATACTCAAAATCAAGAAAAAAAATCTCATTTTTAGATACTAGAGGAAAATTATCCAAATGTTATTTTTAATCTATAGGAATCAGAAACACCTCATCCCGACACACAATGTGACCGATATAACTCTATTTGTGTCTTTTTATTTAAAATTGATAATTATTTTTCTACAAAAGAGATCCAACATATTCAAATCTTTGAAAACAAAAATGGACTGTTTTTGATACTTTTGTAAAACAATCCAAATTTTATTTGTGACCTTTAGTTATAATACTTACCTAATTATGATACACTACGTTCACGTTATGAATTAAAGTGTTCATTATTAGTTTAAAATTGATATTTTATTTCGAAAAGTGTATTTCACATAAAATTGAGAAAAAACGATCTTATTTTCATCATTATTTATGAAAATAATTAATAAAGCATTTATGATGTGAGTGAATTAGTATCACATCCAAATTATACATGATCTGATTGATATTACGCAAAGTGCTTGATTCCAGTTTAAAATTGCATTTCTGTTAAAAACGAAAGTGACAGAATGGAAACCTACAAAATTTATTCATATTGTTTTGATAAATTAAGAAAATGATCTAGAGGTAATTTTGGAGATATATTAGTCATACTAATCTCAATTAGATGAAGGGTGTGACCAATATGACTCATAGTGTGTATTTTGTTTTTTAAAATTGACAACAATTTTATTAAAAAAGACTAATATAATCAAAACTGACCAAATACATTTATATTGTTTCGATACTTAAGGAAAATAATTCCTAATACATTTGAGTTGTGTAGTAATAAATATAAACTCAATATGATTCATGATTTTCTAGGTATGAATCAAACTTTCTATTATATGTCTAAAAATGTCATTTTCGTTCAGAAAGTGTTACTCCATGAAACCTAAGAAAACATGCTTGGTTTGTCTGGATAAATTGGAAATAAAATACATAATTTTTTTAAATTTATGAATTAATGTCACATGAAACGGACAGACGATGTGACTAGAATTATTCAAATATCTTATATCTTTTTTTAAATGAAATTATATTAAAAAAACACTGGTGACATAATAATAACAATTTAAAATTACTCTGTTTATAATAATACATTAGTTAAATGATACATGAGTCATTTGAGACATGTGGGAACTATCCTCACCTCAATATGACCCATGGTGTGACTGTTAGAACTCTAATAGTGTCAATTTTTTAAATTGACATTAATTTGGATAAAAAGAAAATAGACTTAATAATAACTGAAAAAGACATTAGAAATTTTTTGATACATTATTTAAATTATACATATATCATTTTGAAAATGTATGAATTAGAAACACCCCAATAGAAAACACAATGTGACTAGAATATCTCATAGTGTGACTTTTTATTTAAAAATGAGAATTAATTTTAGAGAAAAAATAGGTGACATACTCAAAACTAAAAAACATATTAGGATTGTTTCAATACATTAGTATAACTATTCATAAGTCATTTATGGCATGTAAAATTCCCAAAAAACTAAATTCGATGCAACATACACCCAATATGAATCCTAGTGTGTCTTTTTATTTAAAATTGACATTAAATTTATTATAAAAGTCATCTGTCACAGTGAAAATCAATAACATGAACTTGGATTTCTTTTATAATTTA
Source organism: Viscum album (assembly GCA_963277665.1). NCBI lineage: Eukaryota > Viridiplantae > Streptophyta > Magnoliopsida > Santalales > Viscaceae > Viscum > Viscum album. The sequence goes on from OY728161.1 coordinate 633,213,387, forward strand.
CAATAATTACCCAAAAGTCTTTTTTGACAAGTAGAAATCAGAAACACCTCAATTCTATGCCCGATGTTCCCCAGTATGACTCATAGTGTCCATTATCAATTCCAAATAACCATTTTAGTTCAAATACTGTGTCACTCATTGAAAACTAATAAAACACAGTCATATTGTGTTGATAATTTAGATCAATGATTCATAAGTACTCTTTGACATGTAAGAATCATTCTCAAATAAAACATATACCCATTGGTATTTGTATGAATAAAAGTGCATGTATCTGTTTAAAATGAATTTTTAGTAAAAAAGACAAGTGAAATACTCAAAATCATAAAAATTCATTCATATTATATTAATACATCAAAAGAAATGATCCATAATTCATTTAGGATGTGTAACTGATGCATTATGTTCTCAGTATCCCTCCATGTGTGATATTTTAATTAAAACTGACTTTAATTTTAGTAAAATGATCAAGTGATATAATGTGAATTGATCAAACACATTCCGATTGTTTTTGTACTTTGGGAAAATTATATTTTTGTCATTTTTCACCTGATGGAATTTTCTACATGTCAATATGATACATGATGTGATTGGTATGACTCAAATTCTTTTTTATCAGTTTAAAAATTACATTTCAGTTAAAAAAGCTACACTCAATAAAATATAAGAAAATTGTATAATATTATGTTGATAATTTAGGAAAAGTATTCATTAGTCATTTATGGATTTCAAGAATTAGTCACTTGTAAAAAAACACATGATGTGACTTGTATGACTCCATGTGTGTGTTTTTAGTTTAAAAACACATTTTTTTAAAACTCAAGTTACATAATCAAAATTGATAAAAGAAATTTGTATTTTTTTGATAATTTAGGAAAATAATCCGTAAATAAGTTGTCACACATAGAAATTGATCTCATGTCAATCTATTACATGATGTGGTCGGTATAACTCAAATTAAATGTTTTCATTATATAATTTCCATTTCAGTTTAAAATGTGAATCATATAGTCAAAACAATTAATACCATCTCTAATTTTCTTCTAAAATTTTATCATCCATTACATAATTAAGTACTATATTATTTTTTCTTTTATACTTATTTAGTCAATTCCAAAAGAGCTAATACATGAAGAAAAACATGAAATGGGGTTTTGTGAAAGAATAAAATGCAACTCAATATGATATAATGTTTATAGTATGTCTCTAAGTATATATTAAAATTAAATCCTTTTTCATTATTTTATCTCTTAATAGTAATTAAAAAAATGAATTGTTTTCTTATACTGAATATTCTTTTTCTCAAGCTGGTTTGGTCTGCTCGACAATAACATGAGTGGGGGTTTGGGGCCCAAGATAAATGAACATTGCTATTTTGGAATATATATGGTAATATTTTTTACTCATGTTATTTAATAAACCAATGTTTAAATGGATTTAATATATTTTTCATATATTGTACTTGTGTTTTATTTTTTTCATTTATAATTTATATATTCACATGCTTTACTACTATTCTTGATACTATTTCTAGTGATGTCTAGTTCTATTTCGGGTGTTTCAATGTGCTATAAATTTATAAGCACTATATATTATCCCCCTTTATCATTGGTTTTATAATTGATGATAAACGACATATTTATTAGAAATAAATAAAAAAACTGCTAAATGGAGTCCATTATTTGTTCTTTAAAAAGCGCTGATAAAGGCACACTTTATCAACACATTCTTAGTGCTGAAAGGACCCTTTATCAAGTAAGTTTTAGTTATGATAAGATAATAAATATTTTAATGATGATGTCATATTCATCAATTTTTTTCACTATCAATGACCAATTATAGAACTATTAAACAATTGTTTTGTAGTAGTGGGTAGAATACCTCCTCACGAATTGATGTTATTCTTTATAAATCAACACATATTAGAGATAGATGGATTTAATTTTAATATTTTATATTTATGATATTTTTAACCCTTTTAACTTATAATACCACATATACCTTTTTTACCTCCTAACTCATTGGAAAACAATAAAGTCACTCATTTGTACGACAGATTTATGCCTTGAAAACCGATGTGATATATTTTTAATTTTTGTTTTAATTGGGTGGTAATGAGGATAGATAAAATGAATAAATATGATATTTTTAATATAATTATACTTATGGAATTATGATATCTCATATTCATTTTCACTTCCCATTCTCAGTGGATATGATAATGTTGTTTGTGTGTACGACGGACTACCCCCTCCTGAAGCGATGCTGTTTTTTTCTTTCTAAAACGATTAAAATTCAAGGTGATAAAGAAATGAATAAATAATTTTTTTAATATATATGAAATAAAAACTATTTTTATTGATTATATATTATTTACCATTATTTATTTGATTTTTTTAAGAAAATGGAAGCATTGTTCTTTCGTAAGTACGACCTACTCTCTCCATGAATGGTTTTTTTAATTTTATATCTCAAAAATTTATAGATTACTGTCAATAAATTTATAATGAATATATATGAAATTTATCTCTTTTATAAAATTATTTAGATTATATATTTATTATCAAAATAATATGAACAAAAATATCCAATCAAAACATACACGAAAAACAAATCCATTATTCCCAAAAAATGATTTTAATAAGGAATTGTCAATAAATGTGTAATAAATGGTCATAAGTAAATCATATATGGAGTGATATATGTAATTTTTTTAATATATTTATAATATTATGAAATTTTAGGTTCAAATGTGTGGGAAGGATGTCGATACTTAAGGTAATAGAGTTCTCATCTCACTTTTTATATATGTAAGATACATGCCATATTTACTAAATTTTCTTCATACTTGGTGTATATACTTCCCATGAATGTCTCTCCTATTTAATCTCATGAAAATTCATGGTATTTATATATATATATGTTTTAGGATATATCTTTCATGGGGTCTGGGGTTCAAAAGATACCAATCCGGTAAGGGATTTTGTTTCAATTTTCCGTCTTTGAGACATATTTCATGTTATGCACATATCTTCTTTTATGAGGTGTATATATTGTCCCCTTGACAGGTAATATCATGGATTTAGTTATTAACTTGATATAATATGTTTTATTTATTATTATTATTTAATGGGATATATGATTCAATGTTACTAAATATGTCATGGATTTATTATATAATCTAACCATTCATCGCGATTGTTTTTGTTTATGCATCTGATGGTGAAATTTTGTGATCCATTTTTATTGTTTTATATTAATTTTATTCCCCTATGGGATTTCGTGAGAATAATTGGGTCCCCTAAATTTTCATCTCTTTATATACAAAATATTTAATAATATTTTTTATAATAAATCCAACTTTACATTTCCTTTCAGTTGAAAATATTTATTCTTCCAAAAGCATGTTTTCGAAAAATATTATTAAAAATGTATTTAAATTTTCCAAATTATTTACTAAAAAAATATTTACCCATGTTTTACATCTCTAAAAATATTCGTAATGGAGTCATCATTAAATTTAATAAAATTGACCATTTTAAATTTATAGAAAATTTGAAAGGAACCTTTGTTTCCACATGTGCGAAATTATTTGAATTTAGCATATTATGTACACTAAATGATTTTAAGGATTTGTTTATATTTTTTCAGTTTTATTTTAAAAGAAATTTATATTTTTTGTTTTAAAAAGTGCTTTCAACATGGAAAGGGTATTTTTCTAAAGAAATGTTTGAGTTATTCATTACATTTTTTTCCATCTACGATAATGTCATTTGATATTACTTATACTTTACTAGGGATAAGATTAAATGATACCATACTTATTATTTAACTAGAAGGATAGTATTTTTGTTGATGAAATTTCAATGAAACCCATTTATTTTCAATGGGTTATACTATTGTGAATTTATGAAATGTTTATAAACCATTATTCATTAGTCTAGTTATGATGTGATGATATAATTAATGTTTTATGATATTATGGGACACATAAGTATGGTTTTCATTATGATTTTTTTAAAACCAGTATCTCCATCTAATGTAGTTTATAAATAAATATAACTCATGAGTTGATATGATATCAACAAACATGATTCCATGTTTTAAATATTATTTATGAACCTGATGACATGTTCACAATGTTATGCACGAACCTGATGAAATGTTCAAGATGTTTTATATGAACATGATTACATCTTCATAGTTTTATGCATAGACTTTGATTTCATGTCGAAAATGTTGTGCGTGGACTTGGTTGGATGTCCATAAGTTTATGATAGAGCCTAATTTCATGTCCTTAACTTAACCAGTTAACATGTTTCTATATATATATTGTTATAATGTTATACTATTATGTGTATGAAAAAACATATATCCTAATTAAATGTCATGTTCTCATGGATAATTTCATTGACTCTGTTATGATTTATGTCTTATGAACATATAATCATTGTTCCAATATAGATGATTTTGATCTTTGATATACACTGTATGATTTTTATTTATTATGATCACGATCCCATTAACTTATAATCTCATCATTTTTATATATTACCCATGGTTACCGTCAATTATTATAAGAGTTTTCCCTTTATTATCATTTCTTTCCTACGTTATAGATAATGGTTCATGTAGTGTATGCCTCAATAGAGTACTATGTAAGAAGGTATTTTTGATATATATTGAATATATTTCTTGAAATATGAATATTTAGTCTCTAGTTTCCATAGAAACTAAACTATTATACTCACTGGGAAATTTTTCATGGAATTTATTCAAAATTAATCTTATAATATATATATATATATATATATATATTATAATATGGTGTCCTTATAGTTGTTATCAAATTAAAAGATTATTTAACCTTTAGAAACTAGGATGTGAAAAAGTTTGTCAAATCTATAGGGATTTTTCTATCAATGTGTATATGGTTATATGAAAAGATTAGTGTAAGGATAAGTGATATTTTATGAAAATGTCTTAGAAATTTGATAAAGCATAGAGTGGGTGGTTTCCAAGAAATTACATCCCTTCAGCAGAATGCAAGTCAATGTGGATTTAGCATAGAGGCATAAAGGGGTAATAAAATAGAAAAGGTCACATTTTTCTAGATTTTATCATTACATTTAGTAAGAAAATAGTTCTTGTTGCACCAAAAGTTTGAAAATATGAGGGTATATTCATTGAAAATTAAAAAACATTTTGCGAGCCATTATAAAGGATTTAAATAGACGATGATTATGAATAACCTTTCTTAGGCCTATGGTTTCATAAATTGAAATGTTTTTTCAAATGATTTAGTAATATTATAATTTATTTTTTAATATTATGTGGTTTTACACTAATAATATTACTTCTCAAAAAATTTTTGACTTTAGTTAATAGTGTGAAAAAGAATAAAGTGGGAAAATGTTTACTATGGTAGACAATGTGTTTATGATAAATTAAATGGGATTATGACTAGAGTAAATAATATTTTGAATATTTTTAATCTGTCATAAAGATATATTATTTACAAATTTTACCTTAACAAACACTTGTAATCACCAAATAAGATAATGATATAGTTCATTGAGAGTTTTTTTGAGAGATACCATGAATGAAATAAAAATCTATTTCCTATATATTCGGAGTATAGGGAGATGCACCCATAGGGAAACACCCAAAGTAATTATAAGATTAAATATGTGTGGAGAAGAAGGTCATTGAGTAAGAAATTTATAAGAGAAAATGAAAATTTCAGTAAAAGAAATAGATAAGAAAATTGGTCTCAATAATTTATTTTCAAGAGATGAATTTTTTAAATGTGGAATGTTTGGGAATTATGACAATAAATATCCATGTGGGAAATATCATGAAGATAATTAGAAAGGTGGTTTGTGTAATGGTTATACTACTAATGATAAAGAGTCCACAACTGACATATAAGAGTTATCGGTTGTTCTAATAGTATGGTTTATGTCACACATCATAAGAATGATTAAATTGAGGTTGATTCATATTTTATGTTTTAATAAAGAAAAATTAATGAATAATATATTATGGCATAATTAATTGTTTATTAATGGAGTGGAATGATTAATGTTTTTGTGTATGTGAATTCAATAATATTGTTATACAAACTGTTAAATATATTAGGACTTTTTTGATGAAGTCTTTCATTAATGATTTGAAATTATATTTTCAATGGTATTAATGAACGTACAAATTGTTTTATTGGAAATGTTATATTTTATGGAAAACACTTGAATATAGGATGTTAAACTACAATATTTTCTTGATGGTGATATACTGGTGATTAGTTTGGATAATGAAATGATTGATATGGATAATTTAAATTGGATAGTATTGATGTCCTTGGAACTGGTTAGTTATTTCTCTATGTAGTAGTTTATGTTATCATTGATACAGTTTAAAATATTTTTTGATTTCTGGAATTTTTCAACAATATGTATTTTTATTAAAGGAATAAGGAAATAGTTAAATTTTGTAGACATTTATATTTTCATTAAAAATTTATGATATATTTTTTCAAATATCCAGCATGTTATATTAAGAGACACGTAAATTTATTAGTGGGATTATGGATAAGTTTATTTTCTAAATTTCAGGACCTTCTTTATGAATTTTTTATTTGAATATTTTTTATACATGGAGGATCTTTATGTTTATCTATTAATGTAATGGATTAAGTTTAACAATGAATATTATTGGATAACCCCAGATAAAAAATATATTATTGACAATAAATTGTGAAAGAAGGAATGAATAATCATTTTTATGGAAATTATGATCCATTGGTTATTATGGAGTAAACAATTACACCTTTATTTCATAGTTTAATAAATTATGTGGAAATTGATTGATGAAAAAATGGATGAGATTATGCTTAGGAAATGGAATGAAATTTATTAAATATATATTCATATGAAAATTATATAGATTTTTGAAAAGGATATTGAAATAAATTTTATAAATTTTACTTTATTTTTTGAAAGAATGGCTTTTTCACCCATTAGAGATTTATGTGTTTTTGGTCGTTAATTTTCTCTTTTCTATGTTCTATATCACTCTCCATCAGTATTTTGGGGTTTATTTTATCTTATATATAAATGTATACACTTATCAAAAATTATCTCCTATATAGAAACCATGTTATATGTTATTCTAAATTAACTTATCACATCCATTTCTCTCTTTTAAATTTAATATTTTATAACCATTTTTGAGATGTGGGTTTCCCATAATGGTATTTTACAACGCTAAACCATTCTTAACCAAGAACATGTTCAAATTCTTAAGGAATAATTTATTTAATGGGGTTAGAAATGTTAAAATGAGATAATTTATGTAATACATATAAATTTATGAAATAATTTTAATTTCTTTGATAGATTACACTATATGGAAAACATATTTTTAACTAATCTTTACATAATATTAAAATCATATTATTTAGTATGATATTTATCACTTAGATGTTGGAATTGGGGGTATGAATGGGATTAACTAAATTATAAATAAATATATTTTATTATTTAACATATAATGAATTATTATATAAGTAATTGATTAGAAATTAAAAAAAACAATTTGAAAATAAAATAAATATTTTTCTATAAAAGTATTTTTTATTATTACAAATATGTTTTAGGTCAGTAAATTAAAAATATCACTTTTGGTGAATTACTTTAATAATTTTCATATATAATATACTAATGAAATAATAATTTTTTATAGGCATAAGATAATAATAAATCATATTTTACACTTAATAACTAATTTTTTATAAAAGAAATTTTGTTTCATTTACCTACCTTATTGTAAATTTTTTTATGTAAATTTTTGTTAATTTATTTTCAATAATGAAATTAATTTTAAAATAATAATTTTAAAATTATCTCTTTTTTTATAATCTTCAAAAAGATAAAATTTTCATTGAAAAGTGAAAATACAAGTTTTTATTACAAAACAACCTTTTCATTCATAGAAATTATAGGAATTTTTTTTAAATAAGCGTTGAAAATTAAAATTATTAAAATTATTAATATATTAATACAATTTAGGTAATCTTAATTAATTTAATATTTAATTTTGATATAGAAACCTTTTAAAATCTTGAAACATTTCTCCTTCGAAAACAATTATTCATTGCGTTTGGAAGGAAAATTTTAAAATAAAATATTCCACTAATGTGAATGGATTTATAAAAAAATGATCAAATATTTCAAATAATAATAACATATTTTATCAAATATGGTCAATTTGTTTTTTGAATCTTAACGAATTGTAAAAAAAATAAAAATTAATTACCATAGTTAAGGTAAAAATGAGTTTACTGAGGGGTTAAAATAAAATGAAAAAGAGGAAAGTTATCTGTAAAATTGTCCAAAACCCATAATAACGACATATTTATACCATTATTAAATTAAGATAAATTTTTATGTACTTTTGGTATACTTTTCCTTGAAATTGACCAATATAATAATTTAAATGAAGAAGAAGACCAATTGTGATCCACTTTCTTTAAAATTTCAATTATGTGTTGACATATGAAGAAATGATGATGTTAATGAATATTGAGGGATGTTTTGAGGATAATGACTTCAATTGAATTTGATTAATTTATTTTTAATTTCTAGTAATTATATAATAACTTTAAATGCTTAAACAACACATATTCTATAAATATATAATTAAATGAAAAGAATAAAATATATTAAAAATTTATGAATTAATAAAAATTGAATGAATTATTGAAATTAATGAAATCATAAGATTAATATAATATAAAATTACTCTTCTAAAATGATAAAATCAAATTCTATATTTTTTTAATGATTTAAATTCAAATTAAATGAATAGTTTCTAGATTGATATTAATGTTATTTTATAATAAATACTATTTTATTAAATGATTTAAAATTACATAAAATAATACACGAAAAAAATATATTGATATATGTTTAAAACATAAATACTGGTCAATTAATGGACCAAATTTTATTTTATATTAATTATATTTACCCCTAGGTAGTAAAAACATTGTTACCATTATAAAAGGTAAAAGTGGGTTTTGCGTGTTTCCAGAACTTATGTTAAAATTAATTTTACCCACACATTGGTTATTATATTATAAATAATATTTAATATTTATAATCATTGCAAAAAATTATCAAACAATAATAATTTAATTTTATACTTAGAAGATGATTCGCCTAGGTGCAATTAAAAAAAATTAATTATTGTAGTGAAAATTAAAATGATAAAATTAGTGAAACATAAAAGGTAAAAAATAATAAATTTAAAAAATGAGTTTTTAATTGTGATAAATGTCTTTTTTTGGCCTTATATTTCTTCTAAAATACTAATTATAAAATTTTTAGTCCCTTTTGGTGACATTGACAAACCATTATTCATTGTTTTTAATATTGACAAAAATACCAGTCCTCCATTATAAAAGGAAATATCCTTACCTCACTTCTCCAATGCTATTAATACATTTATATCGAAATAAACCTGGATAAATCAATAAAAAAATTAGGTATACATGTCCTAGATATTCTAATAATCCCAAATGTCTAACCCTAGGGTCCTTAATAAGAGATCCAAAGGGGGTCGTTCTTAGCGAAGGTAATAATATTCAATGAACTATTTCTTTTTTAATTATTCAATTAACATATAAATTCATCTTATATTATTATAAATATAAAAATAGAAATAATATATATATATATATATTATGTTTATTGAAAATCCTATAGCCATCTTCGTATCTATGAAATGAAAAATGAATCTAACCATTGTGTGTACGATGGACAACAACCTAATGAACCGATGGTATTCATTTTCCATCACCCCTATCATGGATGAATATAATGATGGATTTAATTTTTAAATATGATATTTATTATATTTTTATAACTTTTCAATTATAATACCACATATACCTTCTCTAAACCCATCCCATTCTAAAACTATATTATTGCTCGTGTGAACACCAGACTACCGCCTCGCCAACTGATGTGTTGTATTTGTCATTTTTGTTTTACCTGGATGTTACTAATGATATATTAAATTAATAAATATTATCCTTTTAATATAATTTTTATATTGAATTATTATACCAAATATAGCATCTTAATTTCCATTCTACGGGGTAAACTATAACGTTTTTTGTGTGTAAAGTGGACTACCGCCTTGCGAAATGATTTGATTTTTTTTGATATATTATATACATATATGGTAAAAGGGATTGGTTTAAATAAAAATATGTGATATATTTGATATAAAAATTATTCTATAATGGCAATATATAAATTAAGCATTTTCTCATTCATTCATTAAATTAGAAACAATGTTCATGCATTTGTACGGTCTACCGTCTCCATAAATAATGTATTAGATTTTCTATATCGAAATTTATACTTATTAATATAAATATATTTAACTAGAATATATATTTAATTTATATGATTTTTTTAATTTTATATATCATGGAACCATGATTAAATTAAGAGGACAGAAAATTTCAAACTAGTTCATAAATGAAAAAATGCATTAATAACCCGAAATGTGATTTTGACAATAAAATATTAATAAATGGGTAATTAATTTTCATAAGTAAATAATATATGGTATAATATATATATTTATGGTTCATTAATATATTTATAATAAAAAAATGTTTGACTAATAAGTATATTTGAACAAATACAATGTAATTCAGGACATAAGGAAATGTTTTTTTGTGTCAATTTTATATCTATAAGATACATCCCACATGCACCACGGTTTTCTCATATGTGTTGTATATAATAACCATGAATGTATTTTATATTGATTATTACTAAAATTCATGTCATTTAAATATCAGGTTTTTAATCTCCCTTTAATGGGGTATATGTTTCAAAAGATACCAAAGTGGAAATGGATTTTTATATAAATTTTTCATTTATTGATACTTAAGTCATATAATGCGCCTATATTATTTTATGAGGTTTATATACAGACCATTTTAAATTTAATAGAATGAATTCATTTATTCTCATGATATCTAATGTTTTATATAATGTTATTATTTTTTAGTATTACTATTCGATGTTACAAAAGTTGAAATGGTTAAAATCTTATCGTTTATCCACATTGTTTATATTTATGATTTTGATGAAAAAATATTAAAATGAATCTTCTATGGAACCCATGAATTTTATTCTTATTTGGCTATGTCATGAGAATAGATATTTTCTATTAATTTTATAGTTTTTATGTTCTAAACTGTTCCAAATAATGGTTTAAATAAGACCACAATTAAGTTGCCTCTTTAGTTGAAAATCCTTAATCTTCCAATTTTTATTTCTAAATATGTTCCAAAAATGTAATTATAGTCATTAAAATAATTTATTACTGTAATTTTTACCCATATTTCAATTTTTACAAAATTTTCTGAAAAAAATATTCATTTCATTTACAAAACAATACTCATTTGGAATTTATTTAAAATGTGAAAGGAATATTTGATTTGATTTCTATATAATGAAAAAAATTCATTCATCATGAAAACTCATTGATTTTTAAGTATTAAATTATATTTTTTCATGTTTATTTTTGTATAAACTTATTTTGATAATGTTTTATGTTTTAAAATATGTATTAAAAGTGGAGTGACTAACTAAATTAAGAAATGGTACATGTGATCTTTCAAAATTATTTTCGATCTTAGATAATGTATATTAATGTTACTTATAGAATACTGGGGATAATAAATAATGATATAATAATTAATATTTCTCAATATTCGTAATGTTTGGGTTTCTGAAAAATTTACGAGACCCAATTATATTTTAGGGCATGCTGTTGTTAAGTTAGGAAATGTTTATTAACCCATTTTTTTACTTGGGATACAATGTGATGATATGATAAATGTTTTATAATATTGAATTATAAATAGGTATGGTTTTCATTATAATATTGGTGTGACCTATATATCCCTCCAATGCATTGGGAATATAAGGCCGTAGCCTTAAACATTACTTAAAATTGAATTAAATGAATAATTAACATTGAGGATCTTTTCAGGTTTAGAGTTTAAGAGAATTAGATATAAACTATTACATCTCAAAATATTACAAAGTAGACACTTCTATTATGTTTCCATAAAATAAAAACTCTTAAAAACAAATTTTTCTAGTTACATGTTTTATATAGCATGAATTTACCTTGATCCCATCCTTGACACTATTCCACATTAAGTCCTGTGAAAAACATTTCAAAAAAACATGGGGTGGGCATAAAATCTCAGTAAGGGAAACACAAAGAATGAAAACTGTTAGTTTTTCAAAACAACAAGTAAACCATGTATACTTTATCAATGTAATACTTTTCACCTCTATGAAGTAGTAAAAACTCTTCACTGAATAAAAGATCAATACTTACCCTTTGGTAACCAAAAGATTACCATAAAACCCATATAAAGAACACATAACATATAAAGGTAACTTGGGACATAAACATACTTAAATGGAATAACCATACGGTCGACTTCCACAAATATCACATAATGGAATAGCCATACGGCCGACTTCCATACCCAATGCATTAGAGGTTATAATGTCACCACCCGTCCTGGTATTCACGACACCACCTGTCATATGGTTTATCACGTAACCACCCGTCAAATGTCCATGTACCATTAAAAAATCATAAGACATAAAACAAATATAATGGAAAGAAAACATTTCCACACTTTGATCAAAATATTTCACTTAAATATATTGAAATAACAAATCCATTATAAAATAAATTTTCAATACAAAAATACATAAAAGAGTATATGGTATTTATTTCATTTTAAAAACATTACGGGTTGTTGAGGAAGCCAAAGACCAAATAATACTCGCGGCGTCGGAAAAGGTCGTTGTCACTGCGTACGATAAAAGAAACATTCCTTTTTGTAGTTTATTAAAACTCTTCGTAGAAAAAGATTCCTTTTGTATAAAATTAAAAGTCAATGGGGTTTATACACCGTATAAAAGAAAGTTGTGTATAAAACAAAATATGCCTCAATGAAAGGAGATTGAGACGAAGTCCCTTACCTTGTGTCCGATGTGACTCGATTGCTCTTTAATATCCTGAATAATAAACTAAAGTTAATTTATACTTTCTTAAGAACCTTTTTCAATCTTATTATTCCTTTTATATCTCTTATTTACATGTTATAAACATTATGTAATCATTTAAGTTAATAATGATTGTTTTGTCAATATTTGGTTTTTAAGTCGAAAGTGGACTTCTTACAATTACATGTTGTCCGTGTGGTCAGATGTTCATTATATCCATATTGATATTCATGATTTGGATATCATATATATCATATATATCTATCATATACATGTATTTATAATATTACAAAATCATTTAGAGGTAAGAAATGAAATGCACCGTTCATGGAGACAGTCAGCCGTACGTACGCATGAACGCTACTTTCATTTCTATGTCATAATAATGGAATTAAAACTAAATGAGTGATATGTATATTTTATTTCAAGAATTATATTCATCATTTATATGTAACATACATCATATATATACATTATATGTATGTACTTATAATAGTACATTACATTTGGGGATAAGAAATGAAATGCACCGTTCATGGAGACGGTAAACCGTACGTGTGCATGAACGCTACTTTCATTTCTATCTCATACTTTAATGGAAAGAAATAATAATTATATAAAAGTATATTATAATTACAGTATAAAATCATATATAATAACTTTAAATCCATTCTTTATATGTACCACATATGGTATTAACGAATCAAATCACTTTGAGGGGGCGGTAGTCCGCACTTCCTAAAATGAAATTATCGTGTTTACCCATAATGGAAACCATAAAGGTATACCACAAATGAAACAAAAAGATGCATAAGGAAAATATAAAAAGAATATATATCATATATAAATATAGTTACATCTTAATTTCCACCCTGAAAGGTGTTAAAAGAAGATTGAACAATCATCGTTTCGTGAGGCAGAAATTCACCATCAACAGAAACAGTATGTTCTTTAACCATTAGATGTAGGTGTGTGTAAGTGTAGCTAGAATACTTCTTATAACAAAATCCTAGTATATTGAAGATACTTGTTTTGTTACAAATTAATGTAATAAAAAGATTTTAGGGGGTTGGAGAAGCAAAATAAAACATTAGAACACAAGAGAAAACGCTACCTTTAAAATGGGTAACACTTTTTGATTTGAACTCAAAGGTTTCCTTGGGAAGACTTATACCCAAAGTGAGGCTTCAAGTAGTAAGAGAGGGATGTGGAGAGACAAAATAATAAGGGTTTGGCCAAGCCAAAGGCATGAGAGGCGTGGGTATGGTGGTAGAGGTGGGGGCCTTTTATAAGAGGAGAGGAGGGGCACTCTTGGAAAGTTATAAAAGGACACTTTATTATAAAATGATGTTCAGATTTAAAAGGTCCAAAAATTATATATTTCTAGGATAAGGTGATAAGAGTTTGAAATAGACCCATCCATTAGGTTTTTGACATGTTTAGGTCTTACATTTTACATTATCTTTTCATTTTATTTAAATAATTAAATAATGAGGTAATCACTACATCATCATGGTGTCATAAATAATTTAATTTATTTAATGTATAAAATTTTAAAAAAATATCATGATGTAGGAAGTGTTTTTATCTTTCCAATTAATATTTATAGTCAAAATTATGATTTGTATAACCCCATTTAAAAATTGTTTTATTAAAACATCTCATGTTTGTGACATTTTTATTTTAAAATTAAATAAAAAGTTATTAATGCCATTTTCCTACCAAAGTGGCTCCATGGGATCCCCAAGTTGACCCATGGATTTTCTTGGTTGGTCATGACACATCCAATAAGGTAAAGACATGTTTCTATGTCATTTCATATTATTTAAACATTACATTTACCTTAAACTACACTAATTACCTCTACTCGCGATTAAAAACATAAAAGTTACTATTCACCAAAAAAATTATTTTAATCTCATTGAACCACATTTTACATCCTAATGAAAACCATATACATCGAATTTTTGAAATTCCAAACATAGAGGTGGTAAAATTTCATTTAAATGAAAAATCAGTTTTTGAAGTACCACTTAGTGGTTTCACTATTCATCAAAAATTGAAGTTTTTCAGAAAAATATGAAAAATTCACCCTAAGCTATATTTGATATTCCGAATTAAAAAATGATGTCTATTTTATAAAATTAAAAACATATAAGTTACATTAATTAATTTAATAATTAATACCCGATGTCAGGACAAATAGCGTGTTTTTATGAAACAATATATATCAAAAGATTGACACTAGTTTAAGTCCAATTTCAAAGTGAAATTAATTCCAAAAACCATTATTAGATTAAATGGTAAAAATATATTCTAATTTCACTTAAAAACCAATTCAAATGATAATCTAATCATATAAATAAATTAGATTAAAAAGAGGTTTTGAATTAAAATACAACATTTTTCACTATTCATTAAAAAAATGAACTTTATCGGAAAAATACCAAAAATTTATAGAAAGTAAATTTTGATGTCCCAATTCTAAAAAAGAATTTTATTTGGTCCAATAGAATGTATAAGAGTGACCAAAACTATATTTAATGATGGTTCGCCATCAAAAGGCGATAAGTGGACCTTTTGTAAAAATTAGAGTATATATGCCTAAAATTGAATTATTTTCATATTTTATGCCTTTATCCTTTGTTGAATAAATGTAAAAACATTTACCAAACATATATAATCATATTTTAGTTATTTCTATTCATTTCCGCCAATACAACAGCAACGTGTTAACTACCATTTAATATAATATTATATTATTTCTAGTGTGAAACGTAAGATTTCAAAGAATATCTTCATTGCGTATCAGGTACGCTATCGAACATAGCAACCCCTTTAAAGTAAAATAAATATTTAATTTTCAAATATTAATAAATATGAAAATGTTTTATTCTTTATTTACCTGGGATGTTACATCCTTCCCCCCTTTTGGGAATTTCATCCTCACAATTTTATTCCCTTATGAAAATAAGTAGGGGTATTTACCCCTCATAGCATTTTCAGATTCCCACATTGCCTCTTCAACCAAATGGTTTTTCCAAAAAAACTTTACCTAGTGAATTACCTTATTTTGCAACACTTTCTCTCTTTGGTCAAGAACCTCGACTGGTTGTTCTTCATAAGAGAGATTCTCTTCCAACTGAACTACCTCTGGGCTCGAAACATGTGATGGATTTGGCATATACTTTCTCAACCTCGAAACATGAAAAGAATTGTGTACGTGAGATAAACTCGGAGGTAAAGCCACTAAGTAAGAAACTGATCTAACTCTCTCCAGAATTTCATATGGTCCAATGAACCTTGGACTCAGCTTTCCATTCTTACCAAATCGCATCACACTTTTCCACGGCGAAACTTTGAGAAAAACATGATCACCTACCTTAAAAGATAGATCCTTCCTCCCGTTGTCTGCATAACTTGTCTATCTGCTCTGAGTTGTTCTCAAGTGATTCTGAATCAACTAAACTTTTTCTGCCATCTCTTCTACCAATTCTGGTCCCATCAGCTTCTTTTTACCCACATCATCCCAAAAAGCTGGAGTTCGATACCGTTTACCATATAATGCTTCAAACAGAGCCATCTGTATATGGGAATGAAAACTGTTATTATATTAAAATTCAACCAAAGAAAGAGGTTGGTCCCAAATTCCCTGATAATTCATCGAACAAGGACGTAGCATATCCTCCAATGTCTGAATTGTTCATTCTGACTGCCCATCTAACTGAGGATGAAAAGCTGTACTAAAATTAGTTCAGTACCCAATGGCTTCTGAAGGACTTTCCAAAATCTAGAAGTAAACCTGAGATCACAATCAGATAAAATGGATAGAGGAACTCCATATAACCTGACTATCTCGTTAAGATACAATCGAGAAAGTTTATCTAGAGAGAAAGTATCTCGAATAGGAAGGAAATGAGCAGATTCAGTCAAGCGATCAACAATAACCTAGATTTCATTATTACCTCGAGATGTCTTCAGTAATCCCACAACAATGTCCATGGATATATTTTCCCATTTCCACTCTGGAATTGGTAAAGGCTGAAGCATCCCTTTTGGTAACTGCTGCTCTGCATTAACCTGCAGAAAAGTCAAACATTTCATAGTAAAATCAGCAATATCTCTTTTCATTCCATCCCACCTGTAATACTCCCACAGATCTCAATGCATCTTAGTACTTCCAGGATGAACTGAAAACGGGGAACTATGAGCCTCACATAACAACTCATTCTTCAACTGTGAATCACTAGGCAGACACAATATCATCCCAAATCTCAAAACACAATCATTATCAATATTAAATTCAAGCAACTTACCCTTCTAAACCAGCTCTACCTTTTTCTGCAATCCATTGTCTTTCTTCTGCGCTTGTTTAATTCTGTCTAATTGGGATGATCTCACTGATACCTGAAACAAAACAGAAGAACTTCCTGCACCAACAACTTCTATGCCAATCTTCATAAAATCAAAAACCAAAGGATCTCGTTCCAAACGTAGCATAGTTAATGTAGCAATACTTTTTCGACTTAAAGCATCAGCCACTTTATTTTCTTTTCCCGGATGGTAATGAATTGTACAATCATAATCCTTGATTAATTCCATCCATCTCCTCTGTCTCATGTTCAATTCGTTCTGAGTGAATATATACTTTAAAATTTTTTGATCAGTATATATGTCACACTTTAATCCATACAAATGGTGCCTCCAAATTTTTAGAGCAAAAACAAGAGAAGCTAATTCCAAATCATGTGTAGAGTAATTTACCTTATGAGTTTTCAACTGAAATAAAGCATAAGCAATTACTTGATCATTCTGCATTAGGACGCAACCAAGTCATTTCAATGAAGCATCACTATAGATAACAAACTCACCATTCCTGGAAGGAAGTGCCAAAACTGGAGCATTCACCAATCTTCTTTTAAACTCCTGAAAACAATCATCACAATCTTTTGTCTAGATAAACTTATCACCCTTCCGAGTTAGCTTAGTCATTAGACTAGATAACCATGAAAAATATTCAATAAACCTTCTGTAGTAAGTTTCCAAACCAAGAAAACTACGGATCTCAGTTACATTTTTGGGTCTTGGCCATTCTTCAACAACTTTTGTTTTAACGGGATCAATAGTTATTCCATTTTTTGAAACAATGTGACCAAGGAAAGAAATTTGTTGTAACCAAAACTCACACATGTAGAATTTTTCATACAGTTTCCTTTCTTTTAAGGTTTGCATGATAACCCTTAAATGACTTTCATGCTCCTCTTTAATTTTAGAAAACACCAAAATATAATCAATAAACACAACCACCATTTATCACATGATTCAACTGAGTCATCACTACAGTAAACTGTTCAATTCTAATTCCGACCATCTCTGGTTGCTGATTCGAAAAGTCATTCTCCTCTATATGCCTTCCCAGAAAAGTTTCTCTATTTAATTCATGAAAAATTATTCTTAACACAGATATAACATAGACAAAGAAAAATGGTAATCATTAAATGCTATAGGATTTCAATCATACCATAAACTAATTTATAATATCAACAATTTTCTAACTCTTAAAGTTGTTTAAACTGACCTTTGATACCAACTACAAGGCCCCAGCCTTAATAATTACTTAACATTGTAGTTAATGAATAATTCCCATTGAGGATATTTTTAGTTTTAGAGGTTTAGAGAATTAGATCTTAACTATTACATCTCAAAAGATTACAAAGTACACACTTCTACTAAGTTTCCAGAAAATAAAAACTCTTAAAAAGAAACATGTCTAGTTCCATGTTTTATATACCATGAATTTCCATTGATCCCATCCATGACACTATTCCACATTATGTACTGTGATAAAAATTTCAAAAAAAAACTTAGGGTGAGCATTAAATCTCAGTAAGGGAAACACAAAGAATAATAACTGTTTGTTTTTCAAAACAACAAGTAAACCATGTATACTTTATCAAAGTAATAATTTTCACCTTTATGAAGTAGTAAAAACTCTTTACTGAATAAAAGATCAATAATTCCCCTTTTTTAACCAAAATATTTTCATAAAGCCCATATAAAGAACACAAAACAAATAAAGGTAACTTGGTACATAAACATACTTTAATGGAATAACCATACAGTCGACTTCCACACATATCACTTAATGGGATATCCATACGGCCAACTTCCATACCCAATGCATGGAGGTTATAACGTAACCACCCGTCCTGGTATTCACGGCACCACCTGTCATATGGTTTATCATGTAACCACCCGTCAAATGTCCATGTACCATTATAAAATCACAAGACATAAAACAAATATAATGGAAAGAAAACATTTCCACACTTTGATCACAATATATCACTTAAATATATTGACATAAAAAATCCATTATAAAAACCATTTTCAATACCAAAATACATAAAAGATTATATGGTATTTATTTCATTTTAAAAACATTACGGCTTGTTGGGGAAGCCAAGGACCAAATAATACTCGCGGCGGCGGAAAAGGTCATTCTCACTGCGTACGTTAAAAGAAAAATTTCTTGTTGTCGTTTAGTAAAACGCTTCATAGAAAAAGATTCCTTTTGTATAAAATTAAAAGTCAAAGGGTGTTATACACCGTATAAAAGAAAGTTGTGTATAAAACAAAATATGCCTAAATGAAATGATATTGAGACGAAGTCCCTTACCTCCTGTCCGACGTGACTCGATTCATCTTTAATCTCCTGAATAATAAACTAAAGTTAATTTCTACTTTCTTAATAACCTTTTTCAGGCTTATTATTCCTTTTATATCATTTATTTCCATGTTATAAACATTATGTAATCATTTAAGTTAATAATGTTTTTTTGTTGATATTTGGTTCTTAAGTCGAAAGTGGACTTCTTACAATTACATGTTGTTCTTGTGGTCAAAGGTTCGTTATATCCAGAATGATATTCATGATTTGGATATCATATATATCATATATATCTAGAATATACATGTATTTATAGTATTATATAATCATTTAGAGGTAAGAAATGAAATGCACCGTTCATGGAGACTGTAAGTCATACGTACGCCTGAACGCTAGTTTCATTTCAATGTCATAATAATGGAATTAAAACTAAATGAGAGATATTTATATTTTAATTCAATAATTATATTCATCATTTAGATTTAACATACATCATATATATCCATTATATATATATACTTATAATAGTACATTACATTTGGGGATAATAAATGAAATGCACCGTTCATGGAGACGGTAAGCCGTACGTGCGCATAAAATCTACTTTCATTTATATCTCATACTTTAATGGAAAGAAATAATAATGATATAAAATTATATTATAATTCCAGTATAACATCATATATAATAACTTCAAATACATCCTTTTTACGTACCACATATGGTATTAACGAATCAAATCACTTTGAGGGGGCAGTAGTCAGCACTTCCTAAAATGAAATTATCGTGTTTACCCATAATGGAAACCATAAAGGTATGCCACAAATAAAAAATACAGAAGCATAAAAAAAATAAAAATAATATATATCATATATAAATAGAGTGACATCTTAATGGACACCAAGAAAGGTGTTAAAAGAAGATTGAACAATCATCGTTCCGTGAGGCAGAAATTCGCCATCCATAGAAACAATATGTTACTTAAGAATTAGATGTAGGTGTGTGTAAGTGTAGCTCGAATACTTCTTATAAAAACATCATAGTATATTTAAGATACTGGTGTTGTTAAAAATTAAAGGAATAAAAAGAGTTTAGGGGGTTGGAGAAGCAAAATAAAACATAAGAACACGAGAGAAAACACTACATTTAAAACGGGTGACTCTTTTTGATTTGAGCTCAAAGGATTCCTTGGGAAGACATCTGACCAACATGAGGCTTCAAGGAGTAAGAGAGTGATGTGTAGAGACAAAATGGGAAGGGTTTGGCCGAGCCAATGGCTTTAGAGGTGTGGGTAATGTGGTAGAGGTGGGGGCCTTTTATAAGAGGAGAGGAGGGGCGCTCTTGGAAAGTTATAAAAGTTTACTTTATTATAATATGATTTTAGAATTTAAAAGGTCCCAGAATTATATATTTTGAGGATAAGGTGATAAGAGTTCTAAATACACCCATCCATTAGGTTTTTGACATTTTTATGTCTTATATTTTACATTATATTTTCATTTTATTTAAATCGTTAAATAATGAGGTAATCGCTGCATCATCATGGTGTCATAAATAATTTAATTTATTTAAATTCAAAAAAAATTAAATAAACTTTATTGATGTAGGAAATTATTTTATCTTTCCAATTAATATTTATAGTCAAAATTATGACTTGTATAACCCCATTTAAAAATTGTTTTAGAAAAACA
The DNA here is from genome assembly GCA_963277665.1 of Viscum album. Classification (NCBI taxonomy): domain Eukaryota; kingdom Viridiplantae; phylum Streptophyta; class Magnoliopsida; order Santalales; family Viscaceae; genus Viscum; species Viscum album. The sequence goes on from OY728161.1 coordinate 633,234,869, forward strand.
TCTTCATGTTTGTGACATTTTTATTTTAACATTAAATAAAAAGTTATTAATGTCATTTTCCTACCAAAGTGGATCCATGGGTTCCCTAAGTTGAACCATGGATTGTCTTGTTCGGACATGAAACATATAATAAGTTTATGACATGTGTCTAGGTAATTTCATATTATTAAAACATTATTTTTACCTTAAACTACACTAATTACATCTAATCGCGATTAAAAACTTAAAAGTTACTATTCGCCAAAAAATTATTTTAATCTCATTGAACAACATTTTACTTCCTAATGAAAACAATGTATGTAAAATTTTTTAAATTCAAAACATTGAAGTGGTTAAATTTCATTTTAAAAAAATCTGTTTTTTAAGTACCACTTAGTGGTTTCACTATTCATCAAAAATTGAAGTTTTTCAGAAAAAATACCAAAACTTCACCCTAAGCTATATTTGATATTCCAAATTCAAAAATGGTATATATTTTAAAAAATTCAAAACATATAAGTTACAATAATTAATTTAATATTTAATTCCCATAGTCAAGACAAATAGCATGTTTTTATGAAACAATATATATCAAAAGATTGACACGAGTTTAAGTCCAATTTCAAAGTGAAATTAATTCCAATGGCCACTATTGGATTAAATGGTAAAAATATATTATAATTTAACTTTAAAACCAATTAAAAGGATAATATAATCATATAAATAAATTAGATTAAAAAAGGTTTTGAATTAAAATACAACATTTTTCACTATTCATTAAAAAATAAACCTTATCGGAAAAATACCAAAAATTTACACAAAGTAAATTTTGATGTCCTAATTCTAAAAAAAAAATTTATTTGGTCCAATAGAATGTATAAGAGTGACCAAAACTATATTTAATGACGGTTTTCCATCAAAAGGTGATAAGTGGACCTTTTGTGAAAATTAGAGTATATATGCCTAAAATTGATTTTTTTTTCGTATTTTAAGCCTTTATCCTTTATTGGATAAATGTAAATACATTTAAAAACATATATAATCATATTTAAGTTATTTCTATTCATTCCCACCAATACAACGACTACGTGTTAACTACCATTTAAAATAATATTATTTTATTACTAGTGTGCAACGTAAGATTTCAAAGAATCTCTTTGTTGCATATCAGGTACGCTATCGAACATAGCAACCCCGTTAAAGTAAAATTAATATTTAATTCAGAAATATTAATAAATATGAAAATGTTTTATTCTTTATTTACCTAGTATATTACAGGGAAAATATAGATAACTCATGATTGAATACGATATGTGTGAACCAGATTACATGTAAACAATTTTATACACGAACATGATGACATGTACACAATGTTACATGTGAAACTGATTACTTGTTCAATGTTTTATAAAAGAACAAAGATTTCATATCTATATGTTTAAGTATAGACCTAGTATAATTTCCATATGTTTTTTGAGAGGGTATGATTTTATGTCGTTAAATTATTGAGTGAACCTATTTCTATTTATACATGTTCACAATGATATAATCTTTTGTATATACCAAAAACTATTTATTATAAAAATGTTATGTTGTCATGGATAATTTTATTTTATTTTACTATGATTCATGACTTATCAAATGAAAATATTTATGTCGTGACAATAGTATTTGATATTCAATATGAAAGGTATGAATTTCATAGGTAATGATCATGTTATATTAACCTTATTCTGAAATTACATTTATATATTTCCCATATTTACCCTTAATATGAATCTACTATCACCATTATTTAGGTTTCATTTACTAAGTAATGATGAGTGGTTTAGATAGGGTATCCCTAAGAAGAGTACTATGTGAGAAGATCATTGTGGGAGATGTTGAAGATCATTTATCAAATAAGAAGATTATGTTTCTAGTCTCCAATGAAACCAAACAATTATAGTATTTGAGCATTAATTTATTAAATTTATTGAATATTTATAAAAAACAATGTGATAATTATATATTAAATCTAATGTTCTTATAGAGATGAAAAAAATATATAGCCTCATTAAGATGGTAATATGTTTGTGCTCATGAGTTGGTTTTATTTTCCATTAGATAAAAAGGAGATAGAAAACTCTTATTCCATTAAAATGAAAAACATTAACTATAGTAAAGACAATTATGTCCTTATGTTAACATTGATATAGAATATTTTGAGGAATATAATGATGAAATAATAATAAAATAAATTAGGAAATACAAATACCCCTGCTTTGAGAAGTAAACTTTGGATTACCCATTATCACTTTTTATATTAGTCGTAGGGGGAGTAAAGATTATATAAGGGTTAAAGAATGTATTTTAGTAGGGGTTTTATGATATATAGTGGTCATTTTTTATAAATAAGTGAGGAGATTAGGCACCCTTTTTCATGCGAGGTATGTGGTAAACTAGTAGATACTTAAAATGTAATTATATAATATATGTATTACTAAGGTGAAAGTGGTTATAAATGAATAAATGTTTTAAAATACAGTGATAAGGGCCTAAATATTCTCTTTTAATAAGATTTAATATGAAATTCTGTGACCTTTTTATATAGTTTTAACCTTAATTTACACTATTTATCCCTTATTATAGTGAAAAACTTTTACCAGAGTTATTATTTATAATTTCCCAAAATAAAAATTTCTTTATTAATAAATTCGAAAACGATAAATCCAAATATGTAAAAAAAAATTCCATATTCAATTATATAACAATTATAAAATGATTTTAAAATAATATTTTCAAACCTAAGGAAAATAATTTCAATAGTAATGTATTTTTATGCATAAAAGAGAATTTATTTTAATTAATTTTTGAACAAAAACGTTAAAATAATGTTAAAATTTTAAATATATTATATAAAATTTTGAAAACATTCATTCACCAACAATGATGAATTCAATTATGTAAGATAAAAACAAATTTTTCACATAAAATTAGCCTTTATAGAAAACGATCTCTTTATAACATTGAATTATTTTATTACAATCTATATAAAATTAATAACTAATGAATTAGTTATATAAATGCGAATCCCATTCTTTAAAAATTAGTTTAAAAAATTTAATTAATATTTAAATAAAATATATACTAAAAATTTCACACAAAAAAATATTTCAAAACTATTCTTTTATACCAATAATATTTCTTAAGTGAATTTAAAATTATTTTTGAAAATCATGTTTCATTTAAAAAAACATATAATGTTTTAAAATTTTCAATGTGAAAGAATAATTCACTAAATTAGATATTTGTGTGATTAAATAGATATTTAACAAATTTATTTATTAATGGGAAAATCTTCTTAAATATCAAGGTGTAACAAAATGGAAAAAAGATGTCTTTTTAGATTAATTTATTGTTTCCTAAATTGAGTTCCTAATTGTTACGATTATAGGTTTTATTTATGGATAATTGTAATTTGTTAAGATAAAACATTGAACATATTTAAGGACAAATCCATATTTTATGGAATTTATTGAACATAAAATTCAAATATTTAGTTATATTGAACAATTTTAACATTTGAAATATGAATAATAGATTTAAAAATGTAAGATCACAAACATGTATAAAAAATGGGAACCTAGTATATATTAACACGATTAATGGAATATATATTCATATATGGATGAGTTCTATTGGTGACCATAATAGTGTATCATCCTAATAATATCAATTATAGAAAGTGATATCATATGGTATCTACAATGAATCATACCAATGGAATAAAAATGGGACAATGTTCACTTTGAAATAAATAAAAATAGAAGTTTAATAGTAAGCGGGGTTTCCATTTTCCCCAACTTAATGGTATCTAAGACTTTGCATATGTTACTCTTGGAGGGTCCTTACTTTTAATTGGAATTCAAAGGGGGAGTAGGAAGGATCATGAGTCCTAGAATTTTCCAATCCCGAAAAAGTTCAGTAATATGTATCCTTATAACATTAAGTGGATTGGAATTCATGATTGTATATCCAAAAATCGAATAAGAATATTTTTTGAATCTAATTAGTAATTGGACACTGTTGGATTGGTTGTTATCCCATTTTAGGTGTTGGATTCTAGTCAACACTATAGAATATTCTTGAAAGAAGCTCTATAAATAGTTCATCAATATAGATGTAATTCAATTAAAATATTTTTTATGACGTGAGAAGAAAATATAAGGATGGATTATTTTATAGATTGGTATTGCATGAGTAGATCGTACCATGATAGAATTGATCACACCATGAAGGGTTTCTGTTGGGAAATTCTAATTTAACATGGTAAGAAGGAAATAAGAATAGAAAAACTATCTATATGAAACATGATATTCTTTATGATTTTTGTATGATATTTTTTCAGATGTTCCCAATGAAATAGAAAATGCATGAAGAATTTATGGACATTAAAACTACATGAATGTATCTTAACACACTGAAGGGTATGTGTAAGAGTCATCCACACAATGTCTGTAAGAACATAGTGTTTTTATCATAGGTATGAATCCTTTAATTTTTTATCTAACTAATTGTTTAGGATCTATTGTGGATGCCTAATGAGGTCACATGTGTTTCAGGAGTGTTCAGTGCCTATTCGAAACCTAGAGCCCATTTTTTGGGGAAATATCACTTTTTGAAAATTTTGGAGAAACTATTTAGAGTAAGTTACAAAGATACCCCAAAATATATGGGGATTGATATTGAGTAGTAGTAGGCTTCATTGTTTGATGAAACCATGGATATTAGACTACACACCCATGCAGATGGTCTGTAGTTTTTAGTAGTTCCATTTTAAACAAAATATGCTCAATTTCTGTAACAATGTATCCTAAACAAATGGTTACCCTCTTTATATAAGGATCCACACAAGATATATGCATGGTTCTTCCAACCATGTGACCTTGTTGTTATTGAATTCTTTTTTTAAAAATACCCTTAATTGATGTAATCTCAAAAACTATTTCCTTCTTTCTTCATTCCAACAGACATAGACACCTTCCCCCTCCCATTTTGAGCTCCTAATTTCCCTTCTTATAAATTTGAATCTAGGTTCACCATCTGAAGTCTTATTCCATTCTCATGAATCCCATTATATGTACATTAGTATGTAATATTTTTATCTTGAGTAGTTTTTCATTTTTCTTCTCCTCAATGATGCTAGTTTTTTGTAGACTCATATGACCTATTATAAGATAATTGATATTTTTTTATTTTTTCTCTGGTTAATGAAAAAATAGAGGCTGATACTAGATGAAGAGAGTTGTACAATCTTATGTTAGGTGGTTAATTCTTCCTCCCCCAAATCTCTCTATTTTATAATCATTTGTCATTGTTAGCATGAATATTATTTAGTAATTTCCTATTAAATTCATATTACTTTCACATAAATATTGTCCTCATATTTTAGCACCTATATTATAATTTTTAATAATTTTTCTAGAGGTTATAACACCAACTCCAACCACCCCAAGTTGGGTGATTCCACTTATATTCCTTTAGTGGTTTTGTTAAGACTATCACCACCACCATTCAGGTTTTTGTTGACTTAACCATCATAAATGTTAGTGTTATAATTAATAAAATGAATTTTTAATGTATATTACATCAAAGTATCAATTTACTTCTATTAGTTATGTTTTTAAATTAACTAAATGAATATTTAATTGGTTCTTGGAATGTATAATAGTAGATATCACTTAACCTAGTAAATATAAATGAATGGTAATTAGTTTCTTGTCCTTATCCCACGTTTTCATGTTACTGAATGGTAAAGGAGAGAACATAAAAATTAAAGATGAAATGCAGGAAATGGTCACATTCCCTATTATACTTGAGACATTGTATGTGAAGAAAATGGAATGAACCCAATGACACATTAAAAATAATTACTATTACATGGACTATATTAAATAATAAAGTATCTATGATGTGAATAATGCCTATGGACCTGCTCAAATTTATAAAATTTCTCAGACTTGAGGCATCCTTGGATTCATTAGGGAATTACATGAGAACTCATGGATGCCATTATAATCCAAGGATATAGGTTTCCAAGGGAGATACCCACATTAAAACCTAGTCCTGATCTATTTGTGGATTCCTGTCATGAATGTGTAGGAAACATCCATTATCATTCTGATATTAGGATTCCATAGACACACTCCTTGGATCAAGAATGGCATCATGGGACACGTGGTTCCATGGATACATAACATGGGACAAATAATTTATTATACTATTTTACCATGGATAAGGTCCATATACTCGGTTAGAATCAAATTAAAATGGAACGACTTGGGAAATTTCCCATGTATTACACATATACACCTATAAGAAGGATATATATTATTATCGAGTTGGATTCCTTAGGTATTACATCGGATTATCTATTATTACTATCTGTATCAGATTCCTTGTTCATACATTTGTTCTTTTTCATCACTTATTATAAACTAAAAGATAATTAATAAAATGATTACATATACAAATACTAGATGAGGCTGAAGAAGGTGTCAGGGTATTTACATTATTGTATTGTTTTACATTTACATATACCTTTCCACTGTTAGTTTATATTTCTCATACTAGATTGTATAGATTCTTTTGGTTGTGGCATACTGATATTTATCAGATGCCTTATCCGGGCCTCTGAGGGTACCCATAAAGATTATATGTTTGTATGCATTGATAAGGGGTAGCATCCATCATTGGATGTAAGATATTTTTTCATTCTTTATGATGGATCATGGTAGAAGATGGTTGAGCATGTATTCAGGGAGTTTGGGTCATTTTTGGATAATTTTTTTCAATTTTTTTAAAATTATATAACCCAAGATTGTATCCATGATTTTCCATTTTTACATATACATGAAAATAATTATCATATGATTTGGTATATGATTCAGTTACCATCTAGTAGTATTATCATTATTTTATTCAATTATTATTATTTTCCATATTGTTTTCACTACAGTGGATTACTAGTCCTGGGTTTATAGAGTCTGTTCGAATGTTCCATCTATTTACCAATGATTATTCTATTTATATTATATATCTTAACTTTTGTGAAACACTCAGGTTACGAGTGAATAATGTCCTCATAATAAAACCCAAGGCCCTTGCTATAATTTATAAGGATCTGGAATGTGGGGAGGCATGCTTGAGCCCATGACGCCAACCATCTTTAGGGAACATTTGAGTGGAACATGGGGAAGGATGTCTTAATGTGAAATCAAAGGTGGTACATTTCATTCATTACGATTTTTATATAATTGGGAAAATGTATGAATACTTTGGAAGTTGGTTATAATCCATGCTTATGCATTTCAAACCCACATTCGAGGTATTGAATGAGTTTTCTAAAAAGTGAATTATTATTTTTCATTTATATCATTATAGTTGAAAAACATTCACCATTGGGTGATGAAACTTCAATGTGAATGTTATTAAAATTATTATGATTGAGGATTTCATTTTATCCTCGGATCGATGAGATAAGGGAAAAGAGAACTGTCACAAGCATCGTTAGGGGAACATATAATTCACATTCTTTGCATATTCCGTTCTATATAGGTGAATTTTACTATTGGATTTTCTTGTGTTCCCATGATTATTTTGTTAGGCATGGTTGTTCTATTTTATGATGCTACTATAATATTACCTCTAGTTACATGAGACACTCTTTTTCTTCAGTTGAGTTATTTCTAGTTCCATTTCATGAGGTGTATGGGCCCTCCTGGATTGGATTGTATAATTTACTGAGTCATGCCATTGTGCATTACCATTTACATTATGAGACAAAATATATAATGGTTAAATAGAAATTAAATGTTTTTTGATCACAGTTATAATATTTATGTTAAAATACTCAATGGGAATGATGATCAATTTTAATCAATCCTTGAGATATCTATTGGAAAATTAAAACATAAATATAAATCATCACTTATGATATAAAATGATTTCATGAAAATTATAAGGAAAAATGTGACTTCCCCTTCAACTAATAGAACCACAATAAATTAAACATTAACAATTAATATTACCTTGTACTTCTAAGTGGGTTATTGAGGTAGTACCTTGGGTATTGAACCCTTATAGTTGTGATCTACTTTTGATGGCGTTTCTATTAACTATTAAATCTTCTAATAATGTTTTTATTGTAATTAAAGGATCTATTCCACCATGATTTCCTCGTGTTGTGTTCGAGGAGGGTGGAAATCACTATTCTCCATAGATGGTGGGACTGGAGCCACTAGTATTACCAGCAAGAGTTCCACTTGAGGCACCGCTTATTATACCTGATCTAGGAACTGCCACTCAGCTTCGTGTGTGATTCTTATATTTTATAATGTTAATTATGGGTGGTGTATGACCTTCCCCAATGATGTATGATCTGAAAAATGAGGTCTAGTAGTATATTCCTCCCAAAATTTTGGGGGATGGTGCTCCATAGGCTACTAAGTCATGGATGGATGAAAATCTATCTGTATTTGAGCATCTAGAGACACCTATAGAGTTGATGGTCAACAATTATACCCATATATTGGATGATTCGGAAAACCTCTGGTGGGATGTGATTACCCAGGATATTCATCTTCAAGGAATGGTCAGGGATAATTTCTAGATTTATTTATATGATCACTTTTCCTTATATGCTGAGAGCTGGCTAGGACATAGGGTGCACACACCAGGAGCCGCGTTAAATGTCAATCAATTGTTATGCATAACATTTTTATGTTTTATTCTATTTTAATATCTTCTAGTAAGTGTTGAGATAAATTGTGCTAGATGTTTTGAGGGTGGGATCCAGTATTTCATCGATACTTAGGGCAATGTATTTTATCTTCATAATTTAATTCAGATCATCAATCAATCTCTTATCGTTGTGCTCAACCTGAGGGAAGGTAATAATATCAGGAAAGGTGGATCAGTGCTTTGGTAGGCCGATAGTTCTTTAGGTAGTAGGATGTGTTCCTTATAGGTTTCTCATTAATGGTGTGGTGGTTAGAGTAACTATACTTCCATCTCTTCTATATTCTATTAATGTTGATGTCTGGGGAATCTAAAGCATCACTTTCAATGAGACCCTCAAGAATGTCGTGATTTTTACCATATGATTCCTCTTAAGATATTGTATCAGATCATTACATATATTAGAAGTGGAAGTCGATCCACATTTGCTATATTTTGAAGGGAATGATCTTTTACATCATGTCGGGAAGAGAGTAACCATAGCACCAACAAGAATAGAGAATGAGGAGGTCAGTTTTGTCATATCCAGACATCTGATCATTAGTGATGATAGAGCGTTCCTACTCAGGGTAGTCCAGATTTATCACATGTCCATGGATAATTATATATTCAAGATTTTAAGTCGATACCCATGGATTATATTATAATATTTTCTAACTATGATGTAATATTATAATAGCCTCTAATATTGTGTCTACTTTATTTGAGATTGGTGCTTTACACTCCTTTATCTTTGTATTAACCATTGAAATTATATAGCTTGAAATTTAGTATTACTATAGTGGGTGACCCTAGAAAGAATAATGGGATCTTGTCAATTGGAGTACACCAATGCATGGACGGTCCACTTAAGTAATGTAGTTATCCCTTTTTATGGGATGTCTTCATCCTTGAGATAACATGCATTGATTTCATTGTTAGGATATATTTATTGATCTCTTATCATGAATTTATAGAATTATATCCCCAATGAGTGTCATTTAAATCACTAGAGGGTAGTTGTTGTCTACATAAGAGTGTTTGAAATATACTGGATGATATAGATAGACCAGAGAATCATGGGATAAATAGAGTGACCAACCAAATTTATAGTTTCATTATAGAGGATCATTGTTGACATCATGATGAATTGTCTCCAGTAGTAGATCATTTTAGGGATGTATTTCTTTAGGATTTTTATGGATTAACTTCTTAGAGATAGGTATATTTTACAATTGATCTTGTTCTAGGAGCATCTATAGTGTCCATTCCTCTATACAAGATGACACCTACTATGATTTAAGAGCTCATGAGATAGTTGAAATATATGGAGTGTAAAGGAATTATTAGACCCAATAAATCATCTTTTGGTTAATCATGGGTTTTTCCAAAAAGGTGTATGGAACCCTTAGCCATTTCATGGATTATAGATTGACGGAAAAGATAATGGTTATGAACTCATATACACTTACTTGAATATATGATCTATTTTACTTGACCTATGTAACTAAGGTATTATGAAATATTTACCTGAGATTGGACTATCATTAGTTTTGAGTCAAACCATTATATGTATCGCATAAAAATTTTCATATCAGGTGTAATCTGTATGATAATCCCATTATTCCATTCGATCTTACAAACACAGCCACCATTTTCATAGCTTTGATGAATATTGTGTTACAACCCTATATGGAATCTTTCTCTGTGGACATTGTGAACAAAATATTTGTGTATTATTTGAATCACAAAGACCATGATAGATAATATTAGATCATTCTAAATACACTAAGGGAGCATCAAATTTATGCCATTATTTCTATGTTCCACTTTTGTATTGATAAATATCACTTATTCGGTCATGTTATCTTGGAATTAAGAGTATCAATTATCCTGGATAAGGTGAGTGTTGTGGTTTCCTAGGATAAATCTAATTACATGTTTGATATACAGAGTCTATTTTGGATGGATATATATTACATGAATTTTATAAAAGTATTATCACATTTTTTCACATCTTTCTGATAAAAACAATAAGGTTGTTAACATCGTATTCTCATAATATTGTGAGAGATCCTTCCAGTAGATGGAATGGAGGCCTGTCTTGTAACTCATTCTAATCCTACAAGATCTCAAAAATGACTATACAATGTTTTATGATACATCTTTAATGGGGATTGGTTCAGTTCTAATGAAGGAGGATAGAGTCAATACCTATCGATCATAGAATTTTACGAATAATGAAATAAAATATCTAATGCATAACCTCAAGATAGCAGTGGTTGTCCATGTGTTACCTTACTAGAGACACTATCTTGTGGGTGATTATTTATGGTATATACTGAAATAAAGAGCCTCAAAATATCTTTAAGTTACATGAATTTAATATTATATAGTAAGGATGGGTTGAATATCTTCAATCCATCAATTCTGAGCTTTCCTAGACACCTATAAAGGGAAATGTAGTAGCAGATGAACTGAGTTGGAAAACTCATGCACATGTCATACATGAATCCATTGATGAATGGAAAATGGTGGCTCTTTTTTATGAGATTCATTTAGAGTATCATGGCATTACCGAGTAGTCCTATCATACAACAATAACAATTACCTTTTTTCTTCTTGATGGGGTGAAGAGAAGGCACCATTTTGATCAAGAAGGCTTGTTTCATTAATAGGTTATTTTTGGTGTGGACCCACACCCAAATTGGTATGTAGATGGATACAACATACTAGGTATAAGTGGATGTGTCTGGGATATTACAGATTTGAGAGAGGAACTAATGAGAAGGTCCCATATTTCTCGGTGGTATGTTCATCCAGGCATCTCCATGATGTATCACGATATGTAATATTAGTACTGGTTTCATGGGATGAAACTTCAGATAATAGGATTTTTCAAGAAGCAATAAACCTGTCCAAATGAAGATGTTGATCTCTAGAGATGTGAAATCTTATTTCATCCATTACCATTCTATAAATGGATATGATAATACATTTCTATAGACAATGTAGTCGGATTACTGAGGTTGCCTTGAGATAGCGATCTGGTTTTGGTGGTCATTGGAAGACTTAAGAATGATCCCACTTTCTTCCCATCTAAGAGTATTTCAATATTGATGAGATGGTAGGACTATATGTCTGTGAGACCCTACGGATACATAGGGTCCCTCATAAAATCATTTTAGAGAGGGTGTCTCGTTTCACATCAAAATTCTATTAGGGGTTACAGAAGGATATGGATATATAGGTGATTTTGGGCGCAACCTTTCCCCCTTATAAAGAAGGATATCTAGAATAGATGATTCATGTTTTAGTGGATATGCTCCATGCATGTGTCCTTAATTTCTATAGTTATTGGTAGAATAATTCCCTTCTCATTTTGTTTTACTTTAATAATATATTTTAGGAGAAAATTAAAATGGTTCTTAATGAGGGATTATATGGTAGGATATACCATTCATCCTAGTGCGAGTTAGATGTAGCTAAGTAAGTGATATTATTTCATCTTCTCATGCAAAATTTTTTTGAGTATGTTTAGATGATCAGGAGTTTACATCAAATGTTCATTCGAGAAAAGGAATCTTATTCCAATTTCGGTCCATGAACTCTATTATTAGAGGTCTTGGATTATGTTTTCTTGTTGTTGTCACACAGACCTAGAAATCGACACATACAAAGGAAAGGAATGTTGACCTCACACTATTTCAGACCATTTTATTTTCGTGATAGAGTGTGTATGATAGCCTATCAGTTGTTAATAGCTCATAGGTACAGTTCCATGGCTGAAATATTTCAAATTTAATAGAATCTAAATTATCATTCCAACTAGTATCATACTTTTTATCCTAAGGGGGTGGGTTATATGGTGATTCTTATATTCATGATTATCCTATTCACATAACTGAATAGAGCATAAAGGTTACTTTGATATAGTCTATCACATTAATATAGATGCTATTGATGCATGACCATGTAAATGACAAGGCTTGGGAGAATGAAGCCGACATACATTTCATGTGGAAAAAGTTATTCTTAGAGAGTGTTTTTACACATTGGAAGGTGAATCTAGGGATGATTTCATTTTAGCGGGAAAGATTCCAGGAACACAATTTTTATATTGGGCATTAATAGTTTAAATTAAAATATAAATATTTATTTTTTACCTATTATAGATGTGTAATGAGGTCACAAGTGTTTCAGGGGTGTTTGAGTATTGTTCAGAGCCCGAAGCCCAAATTTTTGGGGAAATTAGATTTAATTAAAGGTTATGACAAACCATGCAGGTTAGGCTGAATGGTAAACCCTAATTCTGTGGATCATGATAGTGAGTAGTAAGAGTATGCACAGTTTGAGTAAATTATACCGATTGGACAACACATCCATGATGATGGCCTATAGTTTTTATAATATCCCTTTCACAAAACAGGAACATAGTTTCTCTAACTGGGCAACCTAACTATGAAGGTACCCAATATAAGTAGTGAGCAATGCACTGTTAGTGCATGGATTTTACAATAGTGTGGCCAAACCATGCGCCACATTCATCATGGGTAAAATAAAAAAAGTACTCTAATTATTTACTTTCATAATATATGTCCACGTATATTCTTCCCAGCAGACAAAGGCACCTCCCGTATCCCATATGGAGGCACTATGTTCCTTTTTCGTAGCTTCTTTTTTGGGTTCACAATACGAAGTCTGATTCAATCCTTCTTCATCCCATTTATGTGCACCAGTATGTAATATATTCATCTTAATCCATATTTTGTTTTCATTATCCGCAATGACACAATTTTAATGAAGGATCATATGCCCTTTTTTAGGGTGTTGATTTGTTCTTCAGATTTATTCTAGTTAAGGAAAAAATAAAAGAAATTGCCAGATGTGGAGGGTTTTTTGAGATTAAGGTGGGTTGTATATGATTCATCCCTCAAGTATTTTTATTTTATAAACTGACATCATTATATGCATAAATATTCATCACACACTACTTAAAAAATTCATATTCCTTTCTAATCATCACTAAGATCATATTGTAGAGTCTGCATAAAAATGATTAATCATTTTTGGTGGTTTTAACCACAATTCTAGCCACCCCATGCATGGTTTTTCTCATATATTCCATTATCGGGATTTTTGACTATATGTGTCACAAATTAGGAGTGATTTGACATTAACTTCATATAGGTAAGTATTAAAATTAAACAAACAACTTTTTAATGGATATTTCATCATAGAATCACATTACCCTTCTAAAGAAAGTGTCTAAATCAACTTAAGTAATCTTTAATTGGTTCATGTATTGTATACAAATGAATATCACTTGTCCTATTAAATATAAATTAATGGTAATTGGTTTCTTGTACTTTTCCATTCTTGTCATGTTCATTAATTATAAAGGATAATGAATAATAATTAAATATGAAATGAAGGATATAGTCACATGTAATCTTCTACTTTTCACATAGTATCAAATAAAGTGGTATAAACCCATTTAGTTTTTGAAAGGAATGAGTATTACATAGAGTAGAATAAATAATGAATTATTTATGAGGTTTCTAATGCATATGTACTTGCTCAACATTATAGGAATGGTAAGACTTGATCTATCCATGGATTCCTATGTGAATTACTTTTGTTCCTATAGACACCATTTTGATTCCAAGATTCTAGTTTCTATGGGAGATAATAACATTAGAACCTGGATCGTGTCTACTTTTGGATGCCCTACATGGCACTATTGTATCCCTCAACTAAATTTCAGATATTAAGACTCCTTTGATATAGTCCTTGGATCTAGGATGAAATATTTGTACATGTGGTGCCAAAGATACAACCATTGTTCATAGTCATATTTTCTCCAATTTTATGTTGGGCGAGATCCTTGGACACAGTTATAATCATATTACAATGAAATGTCTTGGGAAATGATCCTTTAATTACACATGCACCTTGTATTTTATGGATATAAGTTGTTACGGATTTGTGTAAACCCCTGAGGTCAAGGTTTCCTTTGTTACTACCTATGACCCTCTTCTTTGTTATCATTACCAGGGATTCCTTTTTTATTACCTTGGATCCTCTACTATTACTATATTTATAGGATTTCATGGTAATACATTGGATATATTTGGTCAATTATTATAAAATGGAACATAGCTAAATAAATGATTACTTGTTCAGATATAAGATGAGGATAAATTAGGTATCATGTTATTTAAATTAATGTACTAATTTGCACGTACATATACATGGAAACATTTAGTTTATATTTCTCAGACTGGATGGTATAGATGTTGTTGGGGGAGGCCTACTATAATTTATATCACTCTGTATTTGGAAAACTTATGGTACCCATGTAGATTATTTTTATGAAGGTGCAGAAAAGGGGAAGTGTCTACATTTGGACACCATAATTTTTTTGATTTATTATAATGGATCTTGCGAGCATATGACAATGTATCCATTTAGGTTTCCTGGTTAGTTTCTAGATTATTTTTCTTATTTGGAAGAATATGTTTTTCTTGCAACCTTATATCCATACATTTTACATTTTATTTATGAAAAAGTACATTATAATCATTTTTTATGTTATTTAGTTACTAGGTTTTAGTACTATCATTATTTTATGGAATTATTATTAATTTATATATTGTTTCTATTACAACGACTTGATGGGCCAATGCTTATAGAGACTATTTCATTGTACCGCCTATTTACTTATGATTCCTCTATCTACATGTCAGTACTCATACATTACTTTCCCATCTAGTTATGAGGTAATGGTCTCCCCACAAATTAACCCTAGAAAACTGTTTCTAGTAGGAAACCTTTGGCACACAGGGAGGTGTGGTTGAGGCCATGTGGCCAATTTGGTTTAGCGCACCATCGAGTGCCACCCGAGTCTGGATGTCATAGTGCGGTTGGTGTCTACACCATAAAGAGTATTTAGATAATGTCAATGATTATTTATACCAAAATATATTCATTTCATAATATATTGGGACACACAATTATGATTGTAAAATGGGAAAATGATTTGTATCATTCTATGGATTGTGATGTTATGGAATTACAGAGCACCTGTGTAAAATCGGGAGTCCCAAGGTGGAACTTATAAAAGTAATATGGGTTCTTAGGTGAATCTTGGTGGTTATTAAATTATATAGGTTTCCAAAACATGATGGTATTCTATACCCCTAGAGACTGGGTATACCTAGGATGATATTCTTATAGTTTGTGTGGCCATGTAGGGGTAGACTTGTCACGATGTGGTGTGCCAATAAAAGAATGATCCTTGTTGATTTATACATGATGTTTTTTAGGTGTAATTAATGAAAATTGAATATATCTATGAACCATTATGAAGGAAGATGTAACACCGTGGATAAACCCGTAGAGAAATGTTATCATGATCATGGTTACATAGGAAGCTAGAGATCCCACCTTACTAGTAGATATTATGACATGTAGTTTTCATTATAAAAAGTTTCCATATTTATATTTCATATAATTGATGAGTGAAGTGATGGAATTTAATGAATGGTTTTTGAGTCATATTTTAAATATTTTAATGGATGGAATTTCTGATCATACCTATATATAATTGGATATCTATAATGTGTGTAAAATAAAGAATCTCTATTCAACTAGAGAGAATTTATTTGTTTAAGGTAGGAATTGTGACAACATATATCATCATAAATAATATATATGACATAATATAAATTAATGATTTGTATTATTGTTATATAAGATATTCATAGAGATAAATTCCTAAATAGAATAGAAATATAATTTTGAACTAACTGATGAACATAAAAAGGAACAAGGAGGAGTATCCATGAAAAATAAGGGAAAGATACTACTTATTTTCATTGTGATATTTATATATAATCATTATAAGAGTAGTTTGGAAATATAAATTCACAATTTAAATGTTATATATGAAAAATTACAATGATACTATTCTCACTGTCCTACATGCTAAAGTATATTTTCCTATCTATAGTAGTGTTTGAAAGAGAGGATGTGAGGGGAGTGACCCTTGAGATGTAGTGAGATATCTCTAACACTTATTGGGGGATCAACCCTTGGTATAAGATTTAAATAGAATAAAACCAAAAAAATGATGTATCTAGAGTATTTTATTCAATCAGAATATTTTTTGAAGCATGCACTTCGGATTATTTTAGAGATGATAAACTAACAAAAATACTTATACTATGCATGGGTACATTGTTTATATTCTTCATGAAAATAATTGGTGAGAGTGGGTGAGGTAATCATTGAATAATCAAATATAGATCTAAATAAAAATATTTTAGAAATAATATCATCATAATTTAAGTAATTACTTATTTCTTACCCTTCTAACTATGATGATAATATCATCTTGGGAAGTGAGATTTTGAGTGAAATGTATATCAATTGAAAAAGTTAAATTCCACGAATCAAACCCACCCCACTATATCTATCACTATATTACATTGTGAAATTAATTTGTTTTATGGGATTTTAATTTTGAAATATGTTTTTGTTGGGTAACAAATTTTAGATTATTTTAAATGTGTATCTTAAAAAGAAATCGATGAATAATGGAAATTATATCTAAGGGTATGTCTCTCATAGAAATCATTATCTTAGCCTATGTTTGGTATCTTTAGATGATCAAAATTCATATAATATCAATAAACTAGTGGAGACAAAACATTTTTAAATCTTGGCATATATTTAATACTAATAAAATAATATGTGATATAATTTGGACCAACTTCTTATTTTTAGATATTGAATAAATCCTTGATTGTTGAATAAGATAAAAAAAGATAAACATTTCATGGATGGTTCTTGTGTTCCTAGTTGGATAATTTTGGGGTCCTCTATTTTATATTATATATGATTAATATGATACAAAGAATAAAATTCAGGGTTATTTGATTATATATTATCAATCAATTTTCTATTCCTTAATGAGTTTGTGACCCCAATGTATTTTCTGTTCGGTGAACCTATGAACTCTATGAACAATTATTCAAAATCCAAAAATATGTTTCACTAATATTTCTAAAAAATTAGCTTCAACAATCATATAAATGTATGACATCTGTGGTAGAAGAGTTCAAAAAAATAGAAAAAAATATGGGTAGTATTTTATCATCATGATTATGTTAAAAAATCTAGAAGTTTTTTAGATCCTATTTGATGTACCTCTTAAATTATATAGAATTTATGATTTGTTATTTGATGATATATATGATATCTAATACTGTCAATATAGTATTGTTGGTTTGTTTTATCAAAAATCATTGCCTATTTTTTCCTAATTTAGTGGTTATTTCATAGTGATAAATTTATCCTTAGCATGGTTATTCATAGAATCAGTAATATTTTTCATTATCTTTGGCCTCCTTTATCTGGAGAATACATTCTGTCTGATTATGGTATTTTCTTATAATTAAATTCCATCTATTCGATAATATTACAGTGTAACATTTCTTAGTGGGGTGATCTATAGAATGTCTCAACCTTTTTTCAAGATAAAAAATGAATTGAATTCCCCCCATTAGCTCATTTATCTTCATAAAAAAATGTGTAATGTAATATGAACCATTTCTATTGATGGTCTGAGATATTAATTATATAAAAAATTTGTCTTCACAAAAAAATTAGTAATCATATGGGTGTAGGTCTTGTGATCATCCATTGTATTCAAATCTCCTGGTTATAAAAACAAATATTATGAATCATTCAATTTTTTTCCTATAGTGGAATCCCCCTTTTCGACTTCATTTATCAATAATCATAATATAGGTTGTGAATAAGAGTTACGTTTTTGTCTTAGTGGATGAATTTCATTAGTATTCTATATATATGATATAATTTTCATAATTAAATATTGATTTCATTTTAGAGAACATTGAGTGTTGTTCAATATGAATGTAGTTAAAGGAGAGTAATTTTTATTTCTCATATGTTTTACCTAGTAAATTTGGAATGGGATACAACATTTATATTATGAAATTATTTATTCGTATTCTGGTTACCTGATGGAATCATTAAAATTTAGAAATTAGACATAACCCTAATTATATGGTCTTCTGTTTATTCATCATTATAATTAGAGACAATTTTATAGGGATATAATGTTTTCGGATGGGGATAACTTTAACATCTAATTTTCCAATTTGTGAATTATTAAGATTAATTAATTGTATTATTTTTTTTATTGGATTAAAATTTGATGTCAATATTATTATTTTTATTATGTCTTGCAATTTTTGAATGTTTAGAAGTATCCATGGGACCCAACCATGCATAATGGTAATTTATTATATGGTGGCTGAAAATTGACTTACTCATGGTCTATAGAATCTTGATTTCCAAATGTACCGGTGGTTCATAGGTTTCATATATTCATTGTATGATCAACACATGGTATGATAAGGCTCACAACATAACTATATAGTTTACCTAGAATTCTAATTTTTGTTTTTTTATTTTAAATTTATTAAATTATGAGTATTGATTTACTCCTCAAATTCAAATAAAATTGTTTTTCATATCGCTATATTAGGATCTATCTATAACTTTATAGATTACATATAATTATCTCTTACTTACATATTTATTTATAAAGTTAATATCAAACTTAAAAATTATCTCTTCTCTATCTCCATTATCCTACCATCATATTTACTCCTTCTTTTTTAAGATAATATAGAACCAATTCCCTAGTTCAGGTTTTTTAAACATTCTTCTTTATAATAGTTAGGTTGTTTATATTATTCCTTTGGACAGCCTCTTCACTTCTTTGAAGGTTTCTTCTTATTTTTATAGGACCAAGGTAGGTTTTTATATGAAACTGATTCTATATGAAATCGCATATGGTTAATTTTATTTATCACCCATTTTTTCATATAGATGGTATTTCTATATGCATTTTTTGAGTGATGAATAGAGAAAACCTATGAATTTTGTTTCAAATTTCGAAAAATTTGCATTTTAATGATTCTTATGATTTATTAATCTAGTTCCATTTTCTATTCACTCAATGTATTTATATAAAGGAATATAAGGAATATTCTAAAAAATTTGATGAATATCGAGCTATTTTGATATCCAAATGATTTATAATTTATTTTTATATGTTATAACTCATGAATTTATGGATTGTTTCATGGTGTAGAAGAGTTTTTGGAAAAGATTGAATAGATTTTTGGCTTGAACGAATTTTGTTATACTCTTTTGATACTTATGTGTTTGTTTGATATTGTATCAATATAAATATTATTATGAATTATGTTTAGTTCTTATATTCATTTTATTGGTAATATCTATTTAATATTTGATATTCATTTTTGGGGAGATTTGATTACCATTTAGTTTTTAGTTATTATTTGGTTATAATTGAAGAGTTTCATGTCTTAAATTCATGTTTTAAAGCTAGAGGCATGTTTGGATATTTTTAAAATTCTCTAATAGATTATGAGATACCCATGGTATTTATTAGATTGAGTTATGTTTTATATAATCATAAAGATTTTATGTACATAATTTTTTAGAAAATGATTAATGGGAAACTTGGTGTAAATATATGATAACCGAGAGTCGTAATATAATTGATTGAGGGATTTAACTTGTTATTTGATGTCATGTTTGTCCTGAAGACCCCATCCCATCATAGTTTGTTAAAATCCATTGATAATGGATAAATTTTCTTATCACCATTTCATTCATCAAAATATAGTATGATAATACATTTAAAAATGGAACATGTGAATTTGTTTCTTAAGTCATGTATAGACTGCTATGTTTTCTTAACCTTTTCCTACTATAAATCCTCTAATGATTACTATGGAGCACTGATTTTGATGGTCTACAAAAATGAAATTTTATTCTACAAATTTAGTTTTTTGGGATATTTCTATATTAGAGGTTTTTTATAGTGATTATTATTATCTAAAATATTTATTATCTGAATTTAATTTTCATATAGTTGATATTTTATTGTATTTTTATTTTAGTATAATTTTTTATCAATTAATATTTCTATTATATGAGATATTTATACTATCTATATCCTATACATAAAAAAGATTACTTATCTTGTTTCTCTATCACTATATATGAATTTATTATTTATATTTAACTATATGGTTAAATTTATTCCCATATTTTCAATTCCCTATCATGTTTACTAATTACTATTCATATGAAAGAATAATTATTATTTTTAGTTATTGTATAATTATTTCATGGTTTTTAACCAAATTATCACTTGTTTTTAGTAATAAAAGGATAAAGAAAGTTACATTGACTTCACTATTGTTATATTATAAAATAGAGAAAATATTTACTTATCTTGAAAAAAATTTTGTATGAGGATATCTAAAAACTCGTTGTCTTATATATAAATTGTGGTTATAGAAAACATATTGGCTATGAAGTGCATTGATCCGAGTTTTTCCAAAAGGGTAATCTTTTTTTATTTTGATAGATATCATTTCTAACTATAATTTATATATTTTATTATGAAAGTAATTGAATTGAATATCTTATATGGTGGTGTCCTACTAGTAAATTTCTCACACCCTATAAATACTTCTAGATGTTTTGTAAGAAAAATGGATATTATAGGTTTTGATGGATTATGTATTTTTTTTTGTAATGAAAATTTGTAATTTAGGTAGCATGTTTTGGTGATGATAACTGGTTTGGGGACAACAAGTCATAAGGAGGTTTTTTTCATTTTAGGGTTTTTTATTTTAGTTTTTATTAAGTTCACCAATTACACTATTCCCATATAGCGGTATCAATATTACTTAAGATGCATTATTATTGGTATCATATTAATTTTGTTTTATATAATTTGTATTTATTTGTGTGTTTTATATCAAATATAGTATTTTTAGTGGTAATACCTTCCATTATGTGTGCCTTCTAACCATGATATGATCCATTAACCTGAGGAAAATTAATATTCAGATTCAGGTGTCACCCATACCTTCACTAATAGCCCAAGATAGATTTTTGTGAGTATTAACAAAAAGTACATGTCACCAATGAATATATTTAGGTTTGTAGTAAAAAATACACCATAAGTAGGGACAACATGATAAAAAACTATCATTAATACTATTTTTTATCATAGAGGAAAAAACTAATATCATATGAAAATTATAATGAAATTTCACATAAATATATAGAAATAAATAAATATATATAAATTTGGAAATGGTTCCCACTTTATAAAAAATACACTATGAATTCCAAAGTCACATTCCTTGAGTAATATACTAAATTATAGTACAATGAATTAAGCATCCCCAATAGATATTACATCAGGTAGAAGAACCATTGAGACATTCTTAATAGGACTTTAAGAATTTAAATTAAAAAATAATAGTGAATATCACAACAATTTACCTTATTACCAAATAAATCCAAATAAAATAACACAGAAACACATAAATAAGAATATATCAATTCCAATTCATATGTTTAAAAACCTATTGATGAAAAATTTCAAAAAATCTCCCCATAAAATTAAAATTTTGGTGTATTCATAATATTTATACACATAATAATAATAAAAAAGTATGTCAAATAATAATATTAAAAACTTTTATAATTAATAACATGAATATAACTTGTTTTACATAATCAAATTCAATTAAAATGTATTTATAATGATTTTTTTAAATGAAAACTAATTTCTTATTAAATATCACAAAACCACATGTTACTAAAAATAGAATCACTAGAAAAATTACATGTGAGGGGAGGGGTTACCTACCATAAATCATTTTATGACCTACTCCATATGTCACAGATTTTAATAATCTACAAAAAACTATTAAATCATAAATTTATAAATTCCTTCTTTTAATTTAAAATATTTTTAAAATTTTTTATAACTAAGGAGGATTTACCTAATACTCACAACAAAAATGTTTTTTTATATCCTTGTAGTGTATTAGATCTGGGATGTAAGTGAAGTTAACATGGTGGAAGGGAAAAGAAGGAATTATTAAGAGAGATAACTCTGTGTGTGGCCAGCTAAAAAATCACAAACGAGCTTCTTTTGGAATCATAATAAAAAAGTAATATTTACAATATTTATCTAGTATTATAATTTTTCCCCATACCATGTACTATATAAAGGATTATTTAAAAAATAATGGTCACTATATACCTATTACTTTACCCTAAACAACTGGTGGTAGGGATAACAGATTCTAACCACCAGTATGAAGTGTCTTATAAATTATCCAGAAATGAGCTTAGGGTTATCTTGTAAATTTATCAAGATTTTTAATGCAACAATTAAATCCTTTAATCTGTAACATTTACCACTATATCAAGTGTTTCTTCTTGAATCTAAACATGTAACCATTATATCTGAACATATGGAATATTCATCCAATATAATCCCTAGTCACCCAGATAAACAGTATAAATAATTTTCTTCTTATAGGAACCTTTGTGTTACAAGACAATATCATTAAAAAGAGTGACATGTGGAGGATCAAACCCATATCTTATTAATTTAGACAAAATGAACAAAATATGTATGAAAATATAGTTATTACGTAATGATAATCAATAGACCATTACTAGTGTGTAAAGACGTTTTTTCACATCATTTTTTAGTATCAATTAAAATTAATCATCTGAATTTGTTATTTTGTACATAGATATTTTTACATAATTTACAAAAATATAGGTTTTAAATTGTATTCGATGTCATTTATTTTTTTAATCGATGATGGAAATACTCATTCGAGTAAAAAATAACAAAAACATTAATGGGAATTCATCAAAAATAAAAATATAATACAATTTTTAATGTTGGTTTTTTATAAAAATCATATGTTTAAGATAAATTTACATGTTAATTTTTGAGGAACCAATATGAAAGTATTTTTTTATAATTTTCTTGTTGATTATAATAATAACCAATTTAAAAATGTTCTATTTGAATTAATTGGATTGAAACATAAAATTTCCAAACCTATTTGGAAAAAATAACAAAAAAACAAAGTTATAAAATAAAAATAGAGCGTAAATTTCAAGATAACTCAACATTATAAATCCATAAGATGAATTTTTTAGTAATACAACAATATTATAATTTCATATTTAACATAAAAATATATAAAAAATATATTCAAATGAACTATTATTTAAATAAAATTGTAAATTAAATACACCATTCCACTCATAGATAATTCATCTCAATAGGAATGTTTGATTTTGAAATATAAAAAACATAAAAATAGAAGAACTTATTTTACATTTAATCCTATTAAAGTGATATGAAAAGTAAATAAAAAATATATGATAAATAATTAGAATTTTAATAGCTTTAATCATTCTAATAATAATAAATTCATACATAAATAATATCACATAGTTCCCTCCATCAATATTTCATTATTGATTTTGGAACTAAAATTGGAAAACAAGTAAAAAACTGAAATTAAATATCCATGTAGTTTATCAAAAAATAAGATGATTAAAAAGGAATTTGTGCTTTATCATATTTGATTTTTTATAACTTTATTTTTGATAACCTATGGTTGGGATTAAATTCACTATTTTAAAATAATAAAAATGATAAAATATTATAAAATGTTATATTAATATATTTTCATTGAAATAACGTACGTTACTACTCGAATACTTTATTAATGTCATCTCAAACATCCCTATGTGTATATCATATATAGTAAGAGATTTCTTACTATTGAGATAAAAAACACATTTATAATGATATAAAAAATTATATTGTTATTTATTATATAATTGAAATTTTAATGATTTGGTACCCTATAATTGAATATATTTTCATTCCTTGTAATAAATTGATGCATACAAAACCAATTTTATTAATTATAAAATATTACATAGAATGATAAAACTCTTTGATCTTCTCCAATTATCCCTACAACCTGAGAAATAAATTGTGGGTTCATGAATCCAAATATGGATATAGGGTTTTATTGAATGAAAATTATATGAAAATATATATTTAATAAAAATGCATTCATATATTATAAGTTTTATTTAATTGTTATTCTTAAAATAAATGTGATAACTAAATTACTTGGAAAAATTACATAAATATGATGACAAACATACCTAGAACTGCAATAATCCAAATAGATTCTTTATTATTAGTAGTATAGAATCAAATTAAATAAATATTTCATCTATCAATAGATAATTTCCTTTTTCCAATATAATTATATAAACTAATAATAGAGAATATTCTTAAGAAACATGAGATGTAGTAATTGAAGGAAATCATTTTCGTCCCAACAAAACATTAAATCGTTACCTTTTAGGTATTCATAATACACATACACACATATAAGAAAATATTAAAATAAATTTTATTATATTATTAATTAAAAAATATACACTATGAATACCATAGTGGTCTCTTGACTTATATGTTTTCCAAAAGTAATCAAAGTTGGACACTATTTTCGACTATTGTAACCTTTGTAGATGTAAAAAAATCTCAAATTGATATTTCTATAATGTCATGTATTGTAATCGTTAGTTTATTTAACTATATTTTTTTGATAGTATAAAGTTTCTCTAATATAATTAATGATTTGACATACTAAAATATATTAACATTGATTGAAAATGTGTAACTCAATGTTTATGGAAAAAATATAGAAGTGGTAGAGGAGATGTTTATGTAGGCTAAAAATATATCTTCTTTTTTTTGAAAATATTGAATGTTTAGACGATCTAATAGTATACTATATTGAATTTCTGAAAAATCCAAATTTTGGTTTAAATACATCTATTTCGTCCTTCATTGATTTCTATAGAAAATAACTACCAGGATAAACAAACACCTTTTCAGTAGAAAAACCATACTCATATCCATACACATGAATGAAGTGTTAATATTTTCATATTTTAGTTAAAATTACCGCTACCATTTAGTGGTTTTAGTTTACACTAACGTAATGGTTCCTCAAATTACATCTTAAATGATCTCGTCGATATAGCATCTATTCAATATTATCCTTTAGTATCCTCTGTTTTTGAAAGCATATCAAATAATAATCCCCTGATAGTTTATAATGAAGTCTCTACTTATGTTGTGTCCACCTGAGCTAAATATGTTAATTTCACTAAAAGGATTCCTCCAAATCCATATGGTTTATAAGATAAGGCCAATAGGACCACTGTTCACTCATCATCATGATCTCTTTTATGATTTCTAATATTATGGACATTAGATCACGCAAGAAATGTAATTATCTCTTTACTAAATTCATTAAATTTAAATTTTCACAAATATATATCCTAAAACTCAATCATAGGGTATAATCAATTCAATTGTTTGAATTCAATATTTTTATAAATAATATTGTGTATTTTTTCATGTGTAATATTTATATTTGGATATTTATGAAAGATAATTTAGAATCAATGTTGATCAACTGTTACCTTTAGTACACCACTATTGAGGTAACCAGTTTTTCCCAACATAAAAAAACTGTTAATTTCTGTTATTTAATATAAATGTTATCATATCAAGAGATATATTATATCGAATGTTATGCCCTATCATAACATGCGATCCTCACCTAGGTGTATCAATGATGACATAACACTATTTTGGATCAATTAGAGGAAAGTGGTGGATATGTTTTTAAGGAATTATATGTTTGATATTAATATATTTTGGATTAAAAAACATTTTTAAAGGGAATAATCCTATGAAGACTACACAAAATTGTTAAAATTTGAGGAAATATGATAACATGAAACCTCAAGGATAGTTGAATTTTTATTATTTAAGGGATATCATATTTTCTAAATACATCCATCACACATAAGACTTAGTGTATAATCCTTGACTATACACACTAGATGTAGGTAGATATATTAAATTACTGGTCTAGAATATTGGATTATATGAAGGATCCAAAAATATAGTTGTCCTTTCAAACTTGATTCATACATACAAACAGTACATTTAAAACCATAAGAAACAAAATGAACATAGTGCAACTAAAATATTAAATCTTCCATAATATCCTCATAAATTAGACATAGATATCCACTAGGTTTCTTGGGAGAAATAATAAAACTATAGTTAAGCTCAGATTCTAAGATAGGAGTAAAATATTGTGAAACCTATGACAAAAATACCATGGAATTTGTGATATGACTAGAATAAATAAATAACATGAACCTATAATTTACAAAAACTAAAGGAATATGATATCCATGATAATATACTAAATCATAGAAAATAATAATTTTAATTCTCATACTGATGAAATTCATAATTAACCGAACCAAATCATGATATAAAAGACTTGTACTAAGACACTATATTGATATTTAGAGAGATTTATACTAAAACCCAAAATATATTTTATCATCTGACTTGTAGTTGCATAAAGGGGATATATAATTCCACCCCTACCCATCACCTTATTATTTATAATACATTCCCCATAAGATTCAATGAGACCTTCATACCATTTCCTAAAGAACCTATATCTATATTCAAATATGTGAATTTTTATAGTGAAATATATAGAAAAAAGACATTCCCATTCTATGGAATAATTTTTATATCTAAGTGAACATCCCTTAACAATATGGAAGATGTGAATTAACATTAATGAAATATGAAGTACCCCTCTCAGATAAACATAAGGGTGAATGAAAATTCATTATAGAGGGGTTTCAATAGAAGGTAGTATTGGGATTAATAGTTTTCATTAGGAGGATACAAGGGAAGCTGCATCAAATTCCTCAATCAAGGTTCATAAAGAGTGTGTGAATATTCCAAAGATTATCACTTGGGAATGTATATACATATGTGCGGACACTGTCCAATCCCTCAGAAATCACCGTGGTGATTGAAGTAATGATCAACCAATAAATTTCAATGTTATTAACCTAGGAGTTAATTTTCCATAGCTACATCTAATTTATAGTATCTATATATGGATTTATTCTATAGTAAACTACACCCACTTTTTCATTACCAAAACCTAGGATGTTTTTTTTCACAAAAGAAAATAATAAGTTTTATAACTTATTAGGTAGCTATTGAATAAAAATAATATGAGGGTTTGATAAACATATAGATCTTTTAATACCTAATATTTAATTAATAATATAGTATACATTATTATATGTTAATATATTCAGCACAAAAAATGGAAATTGTTGGTGAATATAACAAGATTCCCAATGAATGAACATTGAGATTGAAAAATCCATCTTATGGCTTGGGTAATAAATCTCTAAAAATTACTGGATAGGGTAGGAATAAAAAGGAACATAAAACACTATGAATAAAAAACTTATGATGATATAATATTTCAAATATGATGTATATAGACCACATAAGGGAAATTACATGTATACTACCAAACATGTCCCAAGAGAGGGAGTCGAGACAGAAAACCATTACCTCCTATGATGACTTCCACAAAAAAAATTAACCTCCATTATCACAACCACATATATATTAAAACATTAATAAATAAAATTAATCACATCCATTTTCACTTATACACTTCATAAATAGTCATTCTCTATATGAAATCTACCAATTTTCTACATCAAGTGTTTATAGTTCTGATCATTTTTCTTAGTATCAAAGAATAAGTGTCTGTATTATTTAATATTTAAAATTTATTACTTCATAGGTCATTAAATATAAAATTATAAATATTTCTCAATTTATTTATGATTCTGGAAATTCCTTTCATGAGTGTTTTATCCTTTATCATTTAAGATAAAATTGATAACAAACATGTTTTAGTGATTATTGTCGATCGAAGGGGGTTATCATTGATGATGAATAAAATATTAAAATAAAATCTTTAGAATAAATAAATCATTATTCATCAATTTATATTATATTATAACCATAATTTTTTCCTATAGTTATTCATTATATATGTATATAGTATGGTTTTAATTGTTGTTCAAACGACCCAGATATAGACATTCTATTATTTAATGAATAATTACGTGGTTTTTTTATTATAATATCATCATACTAGAATAATAAATATATAATTTAGTTTTTATTAGATTCATATATCATTAAAATAAATGATGTGTAGGAATAATTATTTTATACTAAAATTTTAAACAATATGAATAAAAAAAATTTCCGCTATGCACTCTGGTTTTCAAATATTGGATTTATAATGATAAGTTATTGATCATATAATTAAAGGGTTATCTAGTTACTCATAGAAGAACCTTAATGATATCATAAATATCATATTTCATTTTTAAATACATTCTAGTATCCATTAATTATAGGTGGTGATAAAATATGGATTTCATTCCTTTCGGTCGCAATATGCAGAACATACTCCCGAAAAATGATTTTTTTCATAATAAATGGGACAAATGAATAAAAATGAAAAAAAAATTAATATAGAAAAATTTAAGGGTTGAAATTATACTAATATTAGTATCTTAATTTTTATATAGTATATTTGAATTGTGATAGTTAAGAATAAATGTTATGTTTTTTATAATATTGATGTGAAGGTCATTGAATTTTCCTTGGAATTATCCCTGAAAATTAAGGCAGTATACAAACTAATGTTGACCAGAAACCTTTTAAAGTAGTAATAGATTATATGAGTATAAATTCAATATAGTTTCAATGAGAAATTAAAAGGGAAGGTGACTCTTGAAGTGGTATAGATGTTACTTTTTTATAGGTGAGGAGGAGGGTAATTTTGTTTGTAAACCATACATTTTCAATAATGAAAACCAACTATTGATGCGTAAATAAAAAATTGTAAAATATAAAGGGAATGTAATCATTGGTATAAAATCACCAAAAAACACATTTTTTTCTAAATTTCAACATATAAGGATTTTATTTTATCTTTTTAGATGTTTCGTAAAATACAGTTATATTGGAAATTAATTTCAAACCATAGTAGTCAATTTTAATAAAACATTTTTGATTTAATCTTTTACCTATTTATAAGTTTTTTTAATATTTTAATATCATATAATCAAAATTAATATTTCTAAATATTTAAATTATTATCTTTAAAATAAGCACACTTAATCATGTAAAAATAAATTTTAGAAAAAAAAACAATTTTCACCTATAAATTTAATACATGATAAAATAATATTGGACAAAAATTTAGTTAAATAATATTATTTATTATAAAAAAGAAAATTTATGGGAATTTTAATGAAATCAAAAACAGAATCTATCATTGAAAAAACCTGATTCAAAAAAAAGTCCAAAAACCATGTTTTTTTATTAATGAAAATTTTAATTAGTTCTAAAAATGTTGGACATAAGATTTATAATTTCATATAATATATTAAAATTCATATTTTCATTCCAAAATATAATATTCAACTACATTTAATTTTTTAAAATATATTTAGTCAATGTTATATAAATATGAAGTCATATAAATTACAAGTTTTGTCAAAACAGTATTTTTTTTGAATAAAAATCACAATATTCAATAAAAGAAATAAAATTCATAATAATATAATTTAGATATTTTGAATTATATAATGAATTTAATTTATTCAATTTCAAATCCTAAAATTTAACTTATATATAAATTCTAGAATAAAGGGTCCTTAGAGTGTGTAATATGTGATATATTATGATATGGTGATTACCTAAAATAGTAGGTTTTGGGGATTACATTGAACCTCATAAATAATTTACTCCTTAAAATTGGTGTATGTTTCAAATATTAAAAGAATGATGACAATCCTTCCCCATAACATCTTCAGGATCCCATATTACCTATTCCATTTTGTGGTTTATCCAAATTACTTTCACCAATCAAGTTGTCCAATTCCATAATACTTGCTTTGTAGTTCCATAAATTTGGATAGACACGTAGTTTTTAGTAAATTTAGGATGAAACTTATGTTCCCTTAGATGTGAGATAAAGAAACAGCTCTAGCATGTACTTTCACCTTAATGATAAATGTAATACATTGTGTACTTTGGAATGGTTGGGAAACATAGCCAATTGGTAAGCTATTATTCCAATTATTTCTTGTACTTCCAAAATACTAGTGTACCATGGGAATAAATTTACTTTTTTACCAAATTGTACACATCCCATCCGTAGGATTACCTTAAAGAAAACAATATCCCAAAACATAGATTTCAATTCATTCATTTGATTATATGCATTGTAATTTTTTAATTCAGGATTCTTTAATATAATACTAA
The DNA here is from genome assembly GCA_963277665.1 of Viscum album. Classification (NCBI taxonomy): domain Eukaryota; kingdom Viridiplantae; phylum Streptophyta; class Magnoliopsida; order Santalales; family Viscaceae; genus Viscum; species Viscum album. The sequence goes on from OY728161.1 coordinate 633,265,866, forward strand.
ATCATTTATAAATAGTAGTCACATATTATACCTGATCCATGCCAAATAAATTTATTTATCCATCTACATTCAAATAGGTTGGTGTAGTAAACCTCCTTCCATACAATTCTTCATATTATGTAATATGGATTCTTTAATGTAATCTATTATGGTATGAAAATTCTACCAATGGTAGATTCTGACAACACATATATTTTATGTCATGATAACATGATATTATCATGTATTCCTAAGTATGGATAGTCCTTTTATACATCACTTTTGTTTTAGGAAGATAGATTGTTCTTAAATTAATCTCAATATCCATGTCCCTTTGAATACTCTTCCATAATTAAGATGTGAACTAAGGTTTATGATTAGATACAATCGGTAGATTTGACCTATAGAGGTTTATGATTTAATTGATATATATATATATATAAGAACATAATTTCTAAATGGTATCTTATTTCAGAAAAATGATAATAATTAGTAAGAAAATAAATGATAATCCATATGACATCATTCTTCCATGTAGTATTCCAGATCCTCATGATAGTCTCCATAATAAGAGTGTCCCACATTCATTTACGTTTTAGAAAAGGTTAAAAAACTCACTTAACATGTTTTCATTAATTCTTTACTAACTGGAATATTATGAATCTAGACACATAGTCTCAAATTTCAATCTTTTTACCATGCCACTAGAAATGTTCTATTAAATCTCTATATATCTTTCTTCTTATAGGGTTTATACAGAAATTTGGGCTATGTGCTTCATTTAATATTTTCCCTTAAACTCTTGTACTGACCGAACACATAACCTCTTCCCAAATATCAAGAGTCCATATCTATAGACAAATTCTATCAATTTATAATTATTTAATAGTTTAGTGTTATTTTATAGCTTATTATCAATCTTATGGGACTTATCTATCTTTTATATTAATGATGGTTTATAAATTTATTAGGAAAAAAGAAGGACCCTATTGCCTAAAAATAACAATATCTAAATTTACTCGATCTTTGTATGTATATAATTTTTAATACTCTAAATGGTATTAAATCGATGGTCCTTTATACCTAATGCAACAACCCCAAGGTTTTCCTTCCTCAATTTGTAGTGCATTGATAAATCATATAACTGGAGTAGTTCTTACGATCATAGTTTCCTTAGGTTGAGATCATTATGAGAGAATATACAATTCAAACTCTTGTGGTCTATATATATCACATATTTCTCCATTGAGGTAGTGTCACCATATTTTCAAAGAAAAGATTACAATATTTAACATAAGGCTATGTGTTGGATTGTTATATTCAAAGACAACTGATTACCTCGATGCATAGAAAATCACACTATCATTTTGTGTAGGGACATAACCATGTCCATTCATAGTTGATTATCTGTATATAAAAAATAATTCCTCACTTGATTGTATAGTAAATTCTGGTGAATTAATCAGTCACTTATTCATATATTTAAAACACTCCTAACATTCCCTTGAACATGTGAAAATAACCCCTTTACATTGTAACTTGGGTAACTGGTCTGCTTATAAGAAAAAATAATGAAAAAACAACAGATAGTAACCAATTAAACCTAGAAAACATTTGATACGAGTTATGTTCTTTGGTAAAAGAAATTCATTTAGTAACATTGATTATAAATAGTTAAAATATATTACATCCCTAACAACAATATGGCCTAGAAAAAAACATAATTGAGACAAAATTCACACATAATATATTTTACATACAATTCATTTTTTTGAGATCCAGCAAAATTATTTTTAGATAACTCTATTTCTCTTAATATCTCTTAATGTATATCTAGACATCATTAATTAAAAACAAAAAAATGTTATCATGATAATACATGAATACTTTATTTATCAAATCCATAAATACAGATGGTTTATTTTTTTAATAAAAATAGAATTACTGATAAATCATAATGTATATACATTTTGTGAAGATGATACATTGGTAAGTCATATATATTCTCCCTTAACTAAAGATAACCAGAGTGAATAAACAACTTTTAAAAAATTCACCCTCTTTGATGTTGATCAAATAATTCATCAATTAATAGTAAAGGATAATCATTATTTATATTAATGGAATTTATATCACTATAACCGATACATAAAATCATATACCCACATTTATTTTTTCATACATATTAAAAGGGTTCACCAGGGTAAAATAATAGGCCTTATAAATCCATTTTCACAAAACATATTTTGTTGTTTATTATACCACAAAATAAACCTAAGTAACATTATATATGGAATGTTAGATATATTTCTTGAATTTGGAATTAGTTAAATGGATCAATATTCTTTACACTCAGATAGATGAAGATTTACCATTAGATGATATAATTTCATGAAGACCTTTTCCACTTTCACTACTTGGAAAATCATGGAATATCTTTTCTAAGGACATGATCAATTGATTATCTATCAATATATTTGTAGTTACATTGAACGTTGGATGTTTTTGTCCTATGAAGTACTCCAATATGGTTATACAATATGATAGATTAGTGGTGTACTCTATCTGGGTGATATTTTTTTTCATAAATTGGGATAACATCAATAATTTTCTAATGATTTAATTATCGTCAAATCAATCTTCATTGACATGCATAGGAGGAACATCCCAACAATGGTATGGTTGTTGATATGGTTCTCATTACTCCTACCAATCTCTATATCTCTACCATATTATACTCAAAATTTTCTCATGATGTTCAATTATAAAATGTAACTTTTATTGGGTTTTCATGAATATTACCTATAAATCTTGAGGGCTTCTACTAGAACCTATTCTATCTATCAAGGTTTCTCTAAATTTAGTCCCCAAGGTTTCTACAATTTTTTATACCAACTCAAACATTCCTTGCATTAAAAAATTGAAGCCTATAGTTATATTACATTATTTGTAAAAAATAAAATTGTACAAAATGTATCCATAATTTTATTATCCATTGAAAGACACATACATAAATATATTACATTTGAATACATATGAAATTGAGCAACCAAATTTCCAGTATAATATTTACCATTCTATAATATTCTTGAATATTACACATATTCAACCTATTAGATTCCTATGGAAAGGAAAAAAACAATGTTTCTCTCGCATTATTACTTTGTTGTCGAATATAGAGGAGTCAATCATATCCTAAACATAACATACATGACATGGAAGGAACAAAAAAAATGAATCCATAATCAACTGAAACTCATGGAATATTATATCCAAGGAAATTAATTAAAACTTGGATAAGAATGATAATTTATCTCATTATAATTGAATACATATAACCAAAAATCAAAACATGTTGTAATAGAGTTGATATACAAAAATATATTGATATGGTCGGAGGTTTACACCAAAACAAATTCAATTTTTTCTCATGATACCTTTTGATGAATTGAAGGGGTATATAATTCTAAGCCCTAATCATCACCTGATTAAGTTTAATTTATTAAACACAAAATAAAAAAATATATTTGATACTATTACCCAAATAATCACTGGCTGGATAAAAAATTTCTATGTGTATAATAAAAAGTTTTTAAAACATAATTCACTATTCAATTCAATAATGTGTTAGTCTTAATAAAAATAGAATATATGGGGGTATCATAAATTATAAAATAAGTACACATATCAAAGAAATACACAAGAGAATGTATATTTAATATGAAGGGTTATCCATGAAGATAGTAATTTGGTTCAATAGTTATCATTGCTAGGAGACTAAAGAAACTGGGTAAAAAACCTTCCATAATGTTTTATAAACAGCATTTGAACATTCTTTGTGACATCCCTCGAGATCGTCTTCTAAGTTGTGTAGCCTTAATCCCATTTCTCATGTATCGAGGTGATGATTGAGTCAATTCCAAACCCTTTTTTTGTCATTACAACTAAATTTATTTTTTCGATAAAAATATCCTTTTTCTAGTATCCAGACAAGGATTCATTTTATAGGTTACTACACACACTTTTACATTACCAAAATATAATATGGGTTTTTAAATGTGAAAAAAATATAGTTTTAACATGATTTTGGCAACTCATAAATCAGAAGAATATAAGGGATGGATAATTACGTAGACTTTTAAATCCATGAAATGTCATGATTAAAATGTTAATTAGTCTTCGAGGGAAATTTATAGGCCACCAAAAATGAAACAGGCTTTGAATATAACATGCTTCCCAAATAATAAAAATTGAAATGGGAAAAAATCCATTTATGGGTTGGGTAAAAGTTTAATAAAAACCACTTGAAAGAGAGGTATTGAATACTCATATTCCATGGATAAATAAATTTTATGATTTAAATTATACAATAGTAAGTATATACATAACATAAAGGAAATTATGTGCATAATAACAAAATTTTCTAGAAGAGATAAATTTGAGATAGAGAACCCATACCCCTTTTCCTGAATTCCCAAACCATAATCTAACCCCTATATTATGACCATTTATATATAACACCTATATATGACCATAATCTAACCCCTATATTATAAACATTTATTATGTGCATATATTCACTATTATTACAAATTACATCCTTATTAGGTCTTTAAATTTTAATTTATTTATTTTTTATAATTTTTTATTATGTTTAAAATTACTTTCATGATTTTTTAGTGTTTATACTTTAAGATGAAATCAATGACAAACATGTTTCTATAATTCTTGGTGACCGATGATTATTTTATTAATTGTTGAATTAAGGATATATATAGCACATCCAAAATAGAAAAAATAATTGTTTTAAAATTTATATTATAATATAAATTTAATTATATGTTTCAATAGTCATTCATGATATATATTCATATTATTGTTCAAGTTCGCTGCTATCCATCCCAAACATGACCATACCCTGATTTAATGAAAATTTTGAGGTAGCTATTTTTCATAATACGGTTATACCGGAAGAATAATTTTACAATTATATTTTATTAGTGATAAATATAAAAATTATAAGGTATTTATAATATTTAATGGATACTTATGTATTATATAATTTGAATAAAATATTTTCCTCTTAGCATGTTTGGTTTAAAAGATTGAATTAATGATGATCATTTATTAACCATTTCATTAATATTTCACCGATTTTTAGAAACATTACATTAATGATGTCATGAAAATGATATTTTTATGTTAAACCTATTCTAGTAACCATTAATTATTTGTAGTCATTAAAAATAAATGTCGTTCCTCATGGTTTTGGTTGACTACACATATGAAAGAACAACAATTTCATTTCTCTTAATTTATTGGATAAATAATTAGATAATGATTATAAATTTATTATAGTGACATTATATTATATAAATTATACTCGTATCATTATTTGAGTGTACATATAATAAATTTTGATGAAGATAATTAAGATGAAAAGCTATTTAGTTGATATTACATACATTAGTGACAATGAATTTTTACAAGGAATTATCCTTAGAAATGAAGGACTTATGATATGTAAAGTTGAACATAATATTTATAACATGGGTTTTGGTTCTGGGTTTAAGAATATAAAATATTTAAAATTTAAAATTCAAATGTAATGTGTGTGTTGAAGTGGTGGGGATTGTACTCTTTTATATTTGAGTAAAAGGGTGATTTGGTAAGTAAACATTACATTTTCGATGATATAATGCTACTATTGAAGGTTTAATGCAATAAAAATACTTGATTCAAAGAATAGATTCAAACCCATTTTTTTATAAATGTAACATTTAAATTATTTCTAAAAATGTTAGACATAAATTTATAAGTGAAAAGAATATTTTAAAAGGAAAATTTATATTCCATAAAATAGTATTTTTTAATTATATTTTTAAAGACATGGAAATTCAGTGGAATGTTTTTTCATAAATACATGGGAATTTTATGAGTCTCTAAAATATTACGGTGCTTGATTCTGAGGCCCGGTGTGCCGGGAATCAATTTCTGATGTTTTGTCCAGGTACGTTTAGTAAACATATGAGCAAGTTTTTATAACTTTTGAACCAGTGCTTGGAATTAAAATATGAGGGCACTGTTTAACTCATAGTATCAATATTCTCTTAAGAAGACATTCACCTCGACGACAGTTGGTCGAGAATAAAAGTTAGTTTTTGGGTATTTATAAAAAAATAATAAAATAAAGTGTGCAATAAATTTTTATTATTTAAGACACCTTTGGCTGGTGGAGGTTAAAACCTCCAAGAGTAGGTTGGAGGTGGGGGACACGACACCTTAACCTCTCATGAGAAGTTAAGGTGGTGGGGCCCACCTGAACTCAACCTCCCATGGGAGGATAAATGAGGTGGGGACCACCTGAATTTTAACCCCTTGAAACTCTTCATTAAGTGGGGAGAACCCTTGAACTCCCCACTTAATTGTTCCACCACCGTTGGAGCCTCTCAACCTTCCCATTTAATTAAAGGGAACCAACCCCTTTAATTAAATGAAGCCAACCCCTTTAATTAATGTTCCAACCTCTCTAGGATTAATTAGGGAAGCCTACATAATTTATTTCTACTTTTTGAAATGTGGTGCCAATGTAATATTAGATGACTCAAACTAATATTAGTTTCACTTGGTATTTTGTTGGAACTTGATAAGAATAATGCTTGGGAGAAAAGTTTTTCCAATGATGAATGCTTCTCCCAACGATGAATGAAGAACGCGAAGAACGCCAGTGACAATTCTTCTTTGACTCCATTCATCGAATCCTACAGACGTGGAGCATCTTCCACAACCATTGTGAGACGTCTTCCTTCCACAACGCTATCAAGGGATCGACGACCGTCTCCTCGCACCAACATCGATAAACATCGAGCAAGGTAGGGGTTATTTCTAGTTGGTTCTTTCCTTTTCTTTCACATCTTTGTTGAAAATAATCGATGTGTAGTATTATAAATTGTTGAAGTTCATCTTCCTTCATCTTAGTTGAACAATTGTTATCACCCCTAAACGCGGAGGGTGCGGGCCAACTAACATGGCCCGACTTCCTCCACTGATCCTTTTGTGATCTTATTTCGGCATGGAGATGAAGCGAAGGTGACGAAGGAGACAATGAAAAAGGCCGTGCTACCTGCGGCTTCTGCAAATATCCCCACCCCCGCGGTGAACCGGTGCTCCCTGCCGAACACCGCTGGTCGTGCAGTGCCCGACCCGCCTACCCATGGCCTCCCAATTCACTGCTCGGCGCGCGCCCCGAGCGAACCCGCAGCCCGCCCCGCAGCTTGCCCGGCGCCGCTGGCGCCCTCCCCGATGCCCCCAGTGCCCTGAAACGCCCTACCGAGGCCTACCCAACCCCTACCGCAGCCTACCTGGTGCCCCCAAACCCTACTTGGTGCCCTACGCCCTGCTCGGTTCCCCCGTGCCATCACGGCTCCCTCACGGCCACTCGGCCGAGCCGGTGTCCCATCCCCCCCTCACGATGCCCTGGCCAAACCGGCCTCGCCATGCCCTTCAAGACGAGCCATGACAGGCTGCGCCCTCTAAACGATCTGGGCTGAACTTGCCCAAAACTTTGAGCCGAGTCAACTACGTGGCGAACTATGGTCCGAACCTTCCTCGCAGTCTGCTGGGACGGGCCCAGTGGACCGGGCCAAACTTAACGGGCTGACCCATCCAACAGACGGGGTCAGACCCAGCGGGTCTAACCAGGTCGACCCAGACCGGGTCGGCCGAGTATGGGTTGGGATGAGTCGGTCCGACCAGGTCAGACCGGGCCTAGGCCCATTACTACACCATTACATTCTTTAGCCATATCTTTGGCACCGGACGTCCTTTTGACGAACTGTTTGCGGTGAATGTATTCTTGGAGTGTAGGCGTCCCTTTGAGTATATCCCACTCGAGATAGTGGTGTAGTTGAGTTACGGACTGGTTGGATGATACAAGAATCCAACCGGGCCCCCGTGACTAAAAGGCTAATAACTAACAGACATGGAATCCGATTGACGCAAGGTCTATTGCGTTGAGACCCCTATGATGTGACAGACCTTTGAGATACCTTTTTGTGGAATTTTGCGATAGTTGGAGTTCCACCCAGTAGCTCCTGGAGCGGATCCTTCCGGAGACGAGCAGACAGAGTTTGGCGACCTAATATGTGGTTGAGACATGACGACTGCTTAACTGATTTGACTCGGAGTGATTCGACTAGCCCATTGGAGAGATCTTGGTAGTTGGAAGCAGACCCACAATGTAGGAGTACCTAATAGTTTGTGGCAGACCTGTGGTACTTGACAGGAGGATTACCTCTGCAGGATATTAGGTGGAGCACCTGGTAGTTGGCAGCAGACCCACATCAGAGGAGCGCCTGGTAGTGGGTAGCAGAATCGCAGTACTCGACAGGAGGAGTACCTCAGCAGTCCAGGGTTAGTGAGAAGCGCCTTGGTGTCACAGGAGGCCTACTGTACTCGATAGAGGAAGAGTTTTCCCGCAGCCATGGTTTTGATAATGAAAATCATGGTTTGAGCTGAGTCAATGACTTATGTGTTTTCCTCATGATTTTGATGAGTTAATAGTTAA